>CM029018.1:75062744-76282744 GCA_016801055.1 Panax notoginseng | reverse complement strand
CATGATTCATTGTTTTTGGGCGGATGCAACATGTAGAAAGTCATATAAAAGTTTTGGGGATGTTGTTGTGTTTGATACAACTTACAATATGAACTGCTAAAATTTGATTTTGGCACCTATAGTAGGGGTTAATCACCATGGACAGACAACTCTTTTAGGGTGTGCATTATTTAGTGGTGAAAAGATTGATGCTTTTGTTTGGTTTTTCAAGGAATGGTTCAAAGCGATGCCGAGTATGTAACGACCCCAAAATTCATACAATAATATTCTCCTTCTCGATCGTTAACAATACAACTTTAATCTATCTTTACATCATTATTCAATATTAAAATCACTAAAAATGCAAAATATTTAAAACTTTTATACATTTCCTTTTGTATTGCCCTAAATCGCAACCTTTACATTACATCTCTTTGATTCGAATTTATATCATGAATCGTTACAACAAAATGACTATACAAAGTCTTACATCATAAATAGATATCCATTTACACCGGATATCTCAACTTACAATTCAACAACATGCTACATTCAAAATATTAAATACATTTATCATAAAATATAAGTAATCTTCATGAATATGGATCTCTATAATTCACTTATCACATATCCTTACCTTGAAATCTTAACCTGCAAAAATTATTATTTGCAAGAGTGAGCTCGACAGCTTAGTAAGTTCTAATAGTTTTCATGCATCACATAACACATAATAATATGCTCAACGTACATATGATAATAATTAAAGTAACATGGCATACATGCTTTAATTCACATAGCAAATATAAAGATTGAGTTCCTTACTCAATCATCATTATTTAACCAAAATAATGTAGTCATAAATTAACTTTAACATTTCATGATTACAACATGTATAACATATCATGCTCGCTTACAACACATATAACATATAATGTAATTTAAAACAGTTCATCAATTCCACGTAGAAAATAGGAACCGAAAGACTTGCCTTGATCGTTGTTTACCAATAACAGATTAACAACTTATAACTATTTACACTTCACGTTCCCTACACAATTATATAATTATACACATCAACTATTAGTCACATAGCAACACAACATAGTAATTTTAATGTAAACTCTACTCCACATCTCATAATCCTTCTTGTTAATTAGCCCACAATGTTCAATTAGATTGTGTTAACTTTTTGACTTATGTAATATTCGAAATTCATTCAAGTATTTAAGTCTTGCTATGAATACTTATGGGTTTTATATTAACCCATTCCATATCTTATAATGTTCAATAACACTTGTCACGACGTTTCGACTTTCATTCGTCACACGCCCGAATCGTCTCTCTTGTGTATGCTTAGTGTGCTTATATAACTTATCTAATACATCATTTATTAATGTTAATCATCATTATATTTACTAAAATTCATGTTTTATAACTTAGGAAAATATCTTTTATCGTCAGAAGCACTACACTTACATACGTGCATGCCCGACGCCCTCCGATTGCCTCCAAAAACACAATAGTCCTAAAGATGACAATTGTGACCCCTATTTCCTACCTCAAATTGAAAACCTTAAAGAATTAAAGTTGTAGGCCTATTCGTCCTCGTTTCGGATCATCTTGAATCGCCTCAATTGGAGTTCGTATGAAAACGTTATGCTCATTTTAGCAATACATGTCTGGTCAGTTTTGTTTTTCAAAATTTTTGCTGGACAGATTACCCCCCCCCCCCGCGCCGGGGGGAGGGATTTTGCTCCAGGGGAGCCCGCCGGGGCGAGGGTCTCGTCTGCAATTTCGCGATTTATCATCCCAAACACTGCAGAAAGCTAAATTAGACCTACAAACTCCTTTCTAACAACCATACCAACCTACCCAAGGTGTAATATGTTTACAGAAACATAAATGTTTCTAACACGTTTCTAATCACATAAAAAACATAAACATTAAGATTACAACCTTTATCACTATTTCTCTTATTTTCTCTTCTTTTGACATTCATAGCGAAATTCTTCACTGTGAATTCGTTTTTAAACTAATTCAAGTAATTCCAATTGTGATAACTCATATTCTTAACATACTAACATAATACATGATCAATTTCAACAATAAATCATAAACAAACATCAATTTGATAGTTTTAAAAGCCATTTTTTAGAAATTAATTCACAAAAAATTATTATGAACAAAATTCCTCTTGTTTATCAAAATTACATGGATTGAATTGCTAGAACAACCATATAGCTCATAATATAACCTATATTACACATAACTCATGCTCACATCAAAGATTTAAGCACAATTTTTAACATAACTTCATAATCAAACACTTGAACATGATTTCATCATGTTCATCATATCTTTGTGAATTGAAACTTTTGAAAAACTATAAAAACTATAAAAATCTCTTGTAAGTGTATACACACACACACACACACACACACACACACACACACACACACACACACACACACACACACACACACACACACACACACACACACACACACACACACACACATATATATATATATATATATATATATATATATATACGCGCACACACACACACATCCCATTCACATATCAAAATTATGAAGTTTCACCGAAAGATTTTTACATAGAACTCTAAAACTATGAAAACATAGAAGAACATGATTTTAAAACTTATTTTTACAACACTTATATTGTGAAAATCTTTTCATGGCATACAATCCCATATGAAAACATATGAACACCATATATACATATAAATTCATAATCATGAAAACCTAATTTTATAAAGACTAAATATAAAATATCTTAATTTAGTATAAGGGTTAGTTTGATACCTTTTTAGGTTAAATTAGGAGAAAAGATGGAGATGATGAAAGCTTTTTTTTTGTTTTCTCAAGGTTTTCCTTCTTCTTCTTCTTCCTCTTCCTCTTCCTCTTCCTCTTCCTCTTCTTCTTCTCTTTGTTCTTAGTTTAGACTTAGGTTTAGAAAACTAACGTAACTTAGTGTATATACAATATATATATAATACATATAATTATAGAATATGTAACTCCCAATATAATTACATATACTAATTATCAATTTAATATATAAGTTACAAAAATTAGAACTTTAAAAGCCCTAAGGCTTGTTTGGCAAAACCATATTATTTTAAAATCAGGTTTTAATAGTTAAGGTCTTGTTTGGGAAAACGATTTTAAAAACTCTTTTAACTCTTTTAATAGATCCTTTAACACATATTCTTAATGTTATCCTTTAATTAATTAAATCTTAACATTAATTTAATTAATTAAAAGTTTAACATCAATTAATTACATAAAATTGTCACATTATAACTACTCGCTAATTATAACTTCATGTAACAATTACCACATCACTACATTATCTCAATTAAATTAGAACTAAAACATAAAATCATTACATATTAATTAAATATTAAATAATCATTTAATTAATATAATACACTTAGTTACATTACTCCATATTAATCACATAATCTCAATAAATAATTATCTTCATACCAAATCACATAATTCAAAATATATACATCTCATAATAAGAATTTTAATTATTAAATTCTTATTTTAATAACTTATGAAAATTCGGGTTGTCACAGAGTAGCCCGCATAAAATGATCATAACTGATCAAGATCCGGCCATGTGAAATTCAATTCATGCTATGCTTCCAAATATTTTTTACAGGTATTGCATTTGGCACATTTTGAAATTTTTTTCTGAAAAATTAGGTCCAATTCCCTACAAAGAACATTATGGCGAGTTGAGTTGTTGTATATGGAAATCTTAGAGCCCAGTCGAGTTTGAAAGAAGATGGGCGGAGGTTGTAAAGAAAGCTACATTTGACACGAATGATTGGTTACAGGAGATGTACAAAATCCGCGAGCAATGGGTTCCGGCATTTTCGAGACATATTTTTTCTGCCCACATGACTAGTAGCCAAAGAGTTGAAGGGGTTCATGCCATTTTTAAGAAGTACGTGTCTCCTCAAAACTCAATGTTGGATTTTGTGATGCAATTTAATAGGGGACTTGCAAAAATGCAACGTAATGAACTAAATTTCGATCATAAGGATATCAATGAAAAGTCACAAACAGTAACTGGGCGGGTCTTGGAATACCAGATGAGTGAGTTGTACACACATACTATTTTTTACAAGTTTCAACAGCAACTGCCTGAAAGTGGCAAGTATGTGGTAACACGAACATTTAAAGATGATAACAACTGTATGTACAATGTTAAGAGGGTAAAGGAGGGTGATTCTAATGACCATAAGCTTTCGTTTGAAAAGTCATCAAACTTTGTTAAATGTAGTTGTCAAATATTTGGGAGTGATGGAATTCCATGTAGGCATATGTTGGCATATTTCACAAAAAAATAGGTTATGGAATTACCTAATCAGTACATCTTGCGGAGGTGCACAAAATCTACGAAATATGGCAGAGTTATGGAGGACTTGGGTGGGAGTGTGAGTAAAATATGTGATACTTCTGTGTTACTGAGGCGGAGTAGTCTCTTCCAAATTACGTCTAATGTTATTGATGAAGCTGCATTAAGTGAAGATGATACAAAAAAGTTGAAAGAATTGTTGTTATCAACTCAAAGGAGGTTTGCCGCCATGAATCATGGTAGCATGCATGTGGAAGGGAGTATCAACATTGTGACAGCCCCAAAATAGGTCCATTCCATCCAACCTATTCTGAGTCCCCAAATACATGGTACAGAAAATAATTACAACTTTATTACAACAATTGTCGTGTAAAATACAACAACACATATGCTGTGAGTTTGGATACAAATATATACCAAATGTGACTCATGTCCCAACCGTGGACAACACCTCACAATGACACCTTACATAAAGGTATAGTCAAAAACTGTTTTAGAAATTAAAATCTTTGGGAAGTGCTCAAGGAAACCTTTGTACATTGGAGGCCATGCTTCTAGGTTGTGATAGATATCATATGGCCACAGAATTATCCTTGGTTGACCCAATATACCCCAAAGAAAAACGAGAAGATTACTATCATATTCTTCCCAATGATGAGTCTTCTCTTGACTTATCATTATCTCCACTGTCTCTAATTGAGAATTATACTTCAAACAAACACCAAGATTATATAGGTAGTGCTCGTAAATATACTCAGCAAGTGGATGAGCATAATCATGTCTTATGATGACACGAGGTTGTATGTCATTAGACATCTTGTATGATAGTGGCAAAACACCCTTCCAACGTTGGGTTCGCTTCACCCTAGATGATTCACCAAATATAACTACTAAATAATGACCACTGTTCTAATCTCCTGTTACCCCCGCTCGACCCAGCTACACTCTTATTACCTGAAAGGAATTGTGAAACAGAAGGGTGGGAACAACTAGCCCAGTAAAAAATATCATGACTAAAGATAAATAAGTTATCAATAGCCTTCAACAGAATTAAATCAGAGATTTAGAACATATGGTAGATGACAAAAATTTCAACCATAGTTGCAGCGGAACGAGCAATCCATTAGAAGAGTCAAATAGACTACAAAATCTATTATCTTCTCAATGTTAAAAATCCACCAACAATATTTTATCCCTGTAACAACAATCAACAATTCTGGTCCACAATCATATGAATAACTCATAATCATAATTGTAGTTCTAAATTCCTCTTCTCATCCAGGGCAAAGATAATTTTTATCACCTATCTTTACCCGAAACATCAAAGATCATGGTTATACCAAATCACATTTCCTGTTCATAATCATACTAATAACTTCATCTTTGCACTACGGCCAAAGATATTCATTTATATCACCAGTTGGTCATGTTCATCTCAACACCTGTTCATCTTTGCACTACAGGCCAAAGATATTCAACAACATGTCATCTTTGTACTACGGGCGAAAGATATTCATCAACAATTCATCTTTGCTCTACTGGCCAAAGATATTCAACCACAGGTCATCTTTGCACTATGGGCCAAAGATATTCATCACCAGTTCATCTTTACACTACAGGCCAAAGATATTCAACAACAGTTCATATTTGAACTACAAGCCAAATATATTCATCAACAGTTCATATTTGCACTATAGGCCAAATATATTAATATCTCAAAGAAATATATAATCATTTCAGAATTTATATAAACAATAATTATAACCATGTTGATCAATTCACATTTGCACCTAAGCTAAAGATATTCAATTATAAATTCAATGGTCATGATCATACCAGTCAACAATTCAACTTTATACTACTGGCCAAAGGGAACCCATAGTAATGATCATACCAAAAATCTACCATCTTTACACTCAAGTCAAAGAGAAATATCATCATTAGGGTTATAAAAATGTTATATATGATAATAAAATCAATATAATCAACATATAGATTTAATCTCACGAGTAATATTCATAAATCAACTATAATTTGGTCAGAAAAAGAAATTAATTTTGTCGTGAATAGTAACTCGTGAATAGTAATTCATGAATAGTAACTCGTGAATAGTAACTCGTGAATAGTAATTCATGAATAGTAACTCGACATGAAAAAGGTAGAAATTCTACAATAAAATCCATACCAATATTTCAGTATAATGATATTGAAAGAATAATATTTCTTAAGCTTATAAACAATTTATTTTAATTGTTTACACTTTACTAAATAATGTATTTAATCATCCAAAAATACCAAACTCATAAGATTTCATTACCAATAACCAAAACCCTCATCAAAAATCTGCATATACCTCAATAGGATTCTCAAGCCATAAAGTTTTATTTTCCAATTTTCTTACTTCACATAACATATTTAATTCATTTACTCATAACTAGTCTATTTTCATAAAAAATATCAAATCAGTTCCAAAAATATTTCTTTTCTGGGATTTAGTAGAATATAGTCCCATATTGAACATATATTTTTCTCAGAATTTTTAAAACTCATTTACTATTTTTCATATGGCCAAAACAGGCGAATATTTAGACATTTATCATAAATTGTAATTCGAAATTCACAGAGTACACTGATATTATATAGATATACTTCCAATAAAAATTTCATCAATTTTGGAGTTAACCACAAAGAGTTATAAGCGGTTACTTTTAAAATAGTATTTTCCCGTAAAATTCATAACTCTTAATCTATACATCCAAAAATCACCATTTTTGGACACTATCAGTAAAACTCATCAAAATATCATTTCAAATTTTTTCAAAACTTTTTGAAAGTCAGAAGAATTACGAACTGAAAAATATAATAACCCTTAAAATCTCCTACCTCAAAAGAGCAGTACTTCTGATCGGTATAAGGCTGAAAGAAACTTGTAGTGAATACCAACTCTGAAAGTATCTAAATACTCACTAGAATATGTTTGACAATATAGAGAGAGAAAGAAAACTTGTTTCTGGTGTGATTTTCAATTCTAACATAAGCACCTATTGTAACGACCCCAAAATCTATACAATTTAAATCCCGACTTCGGTCGTTAACCATACATTCAACCTCTAATTAATACATCATTATTCGATGTTAAACTTAATAAAATTGCGGAATATTTAAAACTTTTATACATTTCCTTCTTTCTTGCCCTGAATCGCAATCATTACATTACATCTCTTTGATTCAATCTTATATTATGAATCGTTACAGCAAAATGACTATACAAAGTCTTACAACATAACTAAATATCCATATACATTGGATAGCTCAACTTACAATTCAACAACATGTTACGTTCAAAATAAGAAATACATTTCTCATAAAACATAAGTAATCTTCGTGAATATAGATCTCTATAACTCACATAGCACGTATCTTTACCTTAAAATCTTGCCCTGCAAAAGTGGTTATTTGCAAGAGTGAGCTCGACAGCCCAGCAAAATCTAACAGTTTTCATGCATCACATAACACATAATAACATGCTCGATAGACATCTCATTAAAGTAACATGGCATACATGCTTTTAATTCACATAGCAAATATAAAGATTGAGTTCCTTACTCAATCATCATTACGTAGCCAAAACAATGTAGTCATATATTGACTTTAACATTTCATGATTCAACATGCTTAACATATCATGCAATTTAAAACAGTTCATCAAGTCCACGTAGAAAATAGGAATCGAAAGACTTGCCTTGATCGTTGTTTACCAATAATAGCTTAACAGCTTATAGTTATCTGCACTTCACGTGCCCTACACAATTATATAATCATACACATCAACTATTAGTCACATAACAACACATAGCCATTGTAATATAAACTCTACTCCACATCTCAAAATCTTTCCTATTAATTAGCACACAATGTTCAATTATATTGTGTTAACTTTCAACTTATATCTCACTGTATTTCATATTCGCAGTTCATTCAAGTGCTTAAGTCTTGCTAGGACTACTTATTGGTTTTATATTAAACCCATTCCATATCTTATAATATCCATTTCAATTGAATTGAAACACTTTTTAAGTTCATTAACACTTGGCACGACGTTTCGACGTTCATTCGTCACACGCCCGATTTGCCTTTCTTGTGTATGCTTACTATGCTTCTATAACTTATCTAATACATTATTTATTAATGTTAAGCATCATTATATTTACTAAGATTCATGTTTTATAACTTAGGACATCATCTTTTACGGTCTGGAGCACTACACATGCATATGTGCATGCCCGACACCCTCCGATTGCCTCTAAAAACACAACAGTCCTAAAGATGACCATTTTGACCCATCTTAATGACCTCAAATTGAAAAACTTAAAGAATGAAAGTTGTAGGTCTACTCGTCCTCTTTCCGGATCATCTTGAATCACCTCAATCGGAGTTCGTATGAGGAAGTTATGGCTATTTTACTACAGGAGGTCAAAATTGTCCAAGTCAGACCACAAATCCGGCGCTGGGGCGCGGATAGTGGCGCCGGGGCGCGAGTACCAGCGCCGGGGTGCGAGTTCTGGTGCTGGGGCGTGAGTTCTAAGCTAGCCAGCGGCGCCAGTGGCACCAGGGCGCGAACTTTGACGCCGGGGCACGAATTTTGGCGCTGGGGCTCCAGTTTTGGCGCTGGGGCGCCAAAAACTAACAGAACCAAGCACGAAGACCATTTTTGGTCTGTTTAAGAAATTCTAGCAACTAATTATATACGTATAATTGATGTAATTTATACATAAATGCTAACAATCATCTATATCCTAATTACCCACCACTAATCAACAATATCATAAACTAATTCTTTGAAAACGCTATTTTTTTTTAAAACAAAAACTCCATTTTTGATATTTTTCATAAAAATCAACACTGTGATTTTGTTATTCAACCAAAACAGAAATTTCAAAGCATCATAATTATGTTTTTACATACTCTATCAATTCTAACAATCAATTTATCCATTTAACAACAATTAAAACCTTAATTTCTATTTTAAAATAGCCATATTCATACATATTGTCATATGAACACTCTGTAATATATTTACTTCCACAAAACACATATATGCATGAACTAATTTCTCTATAATCATATATAAGTTCATAGAACAACCATATAGTCAATAATCATGCCAAACCATATACATAACAACAATTTATCTTTTATAAAATTTTCACAGAGACTTTTTGGGAAGAAGAAAACTAAATTTTTAAAGAAAAAGCTAGAGCTCCTACCTTGGATTATGAAAGATGATGACACTATCCCTTTTTCTCCAAATCTTTTCTCCAAAACCTGTAAAATTCTCTTAATTCTCTCAATTTTTCTCTTAGTTTTCTTCTTTTCTTCTTCTTCTTCCTCTGAGTTTTTCTCTTTTTCTCCCTTTCTCTCTCCTCTAATCTTACGTAAAATATTATAACGCATATAAGATATAATTATAATAATTATATAATATAAGTACTGACATAAGTTATGTCAGTTACATAAGTTTTAAAAATCAAAAGCCTTAAGGCTTGTTTGGCTAGCATAATAAAAATAACTCATTAATCCTTATACCTTGTTTGGTAAACTGAATTAAAACAAATTGATTAATCCTTATACCTTGTTTGACAAAACTAAATTAAACCATTTTTTTTATTTATTTTAATAACTCCTTTATAGCAAGGTTATTAGTCACACCTTTATTAAATTAATAAATCAATTAAACATTAATCTATTAAATTACTTTAACACATAAATCATTATCACATAATTATAATTTCTTTTATAATTATAATTTTATTTAACCAACGAATATTTTAAATTAATTTCCCATTTAAAATATTATAACTTATTTAAATCACCATAAGCTCTCTAGCTTACTTATTAAATTATATTATTATATAATCTCATAACAATTAATTTACTTAGCTCCTTAATTATTTACTCAACAAATAATTAAATCACATCAACTCAAATTGCCATATAATTCAATAAATATTTAATATTACCAATAAATATTTAATATTTAATATTTAATTATTTATTCAACAAATAATTAAATAAACCACATCACTCAAATTGAACAATTATTTATTCAACAATAACATATCCATTAAATACTTAAATAAATCAATAAATATTTAATATCACGCTTTAAAATTATGGAATGTTACACCTATTTATAGGAAAATGCTAGAACGCCAAAGGAGACTAAAATAATAAATTAATATTATTTATTCTCTATTTTCTACACACCAACTATCAGCAATCAAAGCATGCCAAGGCTGGAAAAAAAATCCCAGCAGCCCACATGTGTTCAACAACCAAAGTGGGTCCCACCCATAAATTAATAAAAATCATTTTATTTTCTGAAACTTTAATAATTCATAGAAAAAACCCCTTTTATCAGAAAATTCGAATCTCGCGAATTTTTATAGGAAATTCAATTCTCTACAACTTTGCAGAATAAAGTTTTTCCAAATTCCAAACAGAAATTGACTGAAATCCATAAACGAGTGATTTTACAGGCTATAATTAAATTTCAGTCAAGAAATGGGGTCCACCGACACACAAAACATGTGTTAATCATTTAATACAACAAAAATACTCTTCCTCCTCATATACTCATATATCCCACATTCATTATAAAACTATCACTATTATTATATTATTAAATATAATAATAAATTATTTTATCAGAAAAGATAAAATATCATTTTTCAACAATTATCACTTAAAAAATTTTCTCCATCTATATCCAAATAAAATTAATATTTTCCTCGTCATATAAATCAATAATTAATTATTCACAAATAATATTACAGAATCACAGTATTGGCAACCAGGCCGTTCCCAGGAAAGATGAGGCTTTCCAATAAGGATTTCTCCTTATTGGCGCGCAATTAGATGACCAAACCTCTCCTTAGACAGAACTTTCTAGACATTGCCAATAATGCTATCTAATAATATTATTCAAATAATATGAATTATTGATCTGATAATGGAGATGATGTGCAGCAACAATTATTGAAACAACAATAATATAAAATATCAACGCAGCAATTATTGAATCAATAAAATAAAATATTGAACAGTAATTACTGTGACAATTATTCAGTAGTGCCTTCTTACGTAAGAATCAATAATTTCAAAAATACTGTGCAATACCGTGTGCTACTGTGTAATAACGCGTATTACTGTATTTTAACCACCGGGTATTCCAACAGTGTTAACGGTAACAACTACGCCGTTAATTATAAAAATTTAATTTTTGTCGTTATCTTCATCAGACCGTTTTCTGTTATGGGGCCCACAAATAGTTGCGCCGTCGTACGAATATTTTTCGACAGAAAGAATATTCCACGACCAACGAATATTTCCCGACAACAATGATTATTTTATAACCACTTGTTTATTTTGGAAAATTTTTTTATATATCACCCTTAACTTTAACTTTTATCAATTTAACCATTTACTGAATAGTAATTATAAGAAAAATTGAATACTTTTATTTTATAAAATTTGGGGTCTTACAATCTCCCCTCTTTATGAAATTTCATCCCCGAAATTTACGTACCGGGTATTTCAAAAAGTTGAGAATACCTTGCTTTCATTTCAGATTCTATCTCCCGGGTCATCATGATTTCTCCATTGCTCATCTCCTATGATAACTTCATTTGGGTTCCTCACTTGTTGGGAAGTCATGACAACCGCTCTCCCTTGAACTATCCGACTTTGACTTGTCTGGGGCAACATTTGGCGTCATCACTGCCGTTGGAATATACTTTTTTATAGGGCATATTCCTCCCTCAACTGCCTCGTCGTACTCCTGATTCATGATCTGAATCATCAATCTTCGATCCATATCGACTTCAGGTTGATCGCTCTGTACAGGGTAATTCAAAACTCGATGTTGGGTTCTCCCAATTGCTTTCCAAAAAGAGAAATTCATATAATCTATTTTAGCTTTCTTAGATCGGACATCTCTTTCCATAATATCCACGTGTCGTGCGGCTTTTGCCCATGCATCACTTATTCTCACTCGTTCAGTTTTTTCTTCTTTCAGCTCAGATTCCATCTTTATCATCTTATACTCTGCCAAAGAATGCTTCTGTTCAAGCATCACATATCGGGTAACACAAGCTTGAATTGTTGCATCCTTTTGCTCCACGACCGCCTGTCGTTCTTCAGCCTGCTCTTCTAACTCATGAATACGATTTTAAAATTCTACATTTTGATCATATAATACCTATAATAAATTCTCCTCAGGTGCTTCTTCTTCCTCTTCTTCCTCACTCTCAGCTGTTACCGCTGCGACTATCTCGGGTGCGACTATCAATTCTTCACTTACCACAAGAATATCTCTAATTCCTTCTTCGTCTGACATCACATTATCATGGTTACTGATTAGAGGTATCCCCACAGTCTCATTCACTCCATTGTTAGCATTCTCAGCTGCCATTCTCAAATACTGCCATAAAACAATTGTTAATTAAACAAATTAACATATCACATAATATCCCGATATTATGACTGACCAACAAATAAGCTTAGGTAGGACACACTAGCGAAGGATTTACTCATCTCACCCCTCCTAGTTATATTCCCTGATCTCCGCCAGAGACCATATCCCTAAGCTCTAATACCAACTGTGACAACCCCAAAATAGGTCCATTCCATCCAACCTATTCTGAGTCGCCAAATACATGGTACATAAAACAACTACAACTTTCTTACAATAATTGTCGTGCAAAATATAACAACACATATGTTGTGAGTTTGGATACAAATATATACCAAATGTGACTCATGTCCCAACCGTGGACAACACCTCACAATGACACCTTACATAAAGGTATAGTTAAAAACTGTTTTAGAAATTAGAATCTTTGGGAAGTGCTCAAGGAAACCTTTGTACATGGGAGGCCATACTTCTAGGTTGTGATAGATATCATATGACCACAGAATTATCCTTGGTTGACCCAATATACCCCAAAGAAAAACGAGAAGATTACTATCATATTCTTCCCAATGGTGAGTCTTCTCTTGACTTATCATTATCTCCACTGTCTCTAATTGAGAATTATACTTCAAACAAACACCAAGATGATATAGGTAGTGCTCGTAAATATACTCAGCAAGTGGATGAGCACAATCATGTCTTATGATGACACGAGGTTGTATGTCATTAGACATCTTGTATGATAGTGGTAAAACACCCTTCCAACGTTGGATTCGCTTCACCCTAGATGATTCACCAAATATAACTACTAAATGATGACCACCGTTCTATTCCCCTGTTACCCCCGCTCAACCCAGCTACACTTTTATTACCTGAAAGGAATTGTGAAACAGAAGGGTGAGCACAACTAGCCCAGTAAAGAATATCATGACTAAAGATAAATAAGTTATCAATAGCCTTCAACAGAATTAAATCAGAGATTTAGAATATATGGTAGATGATAAAAATTTCAACCATAGTTGCAGCGGAACGAGCAATCCATTAGAAGAGTCAAATAGACTACAAAGTCTATTATCTTCTCCATGTTAAAAATCCACCAATAATATTTTATCTCTGTAACATCAATCAATAATTCTGGTCCACAATCATATGAATAACTCATAATCATAATTGTAGTTCTAAATTCCTCTTCTCATCTAGGACAAAGATAATTTTCATCACCTATCTTTACCCGAAACATCAAAGATCATGGTTACACCAAATCACATTTCCTGTTCATAATCATACTAATAACTTCATCTTTGCACTACGGCCAAAGATATTCATTTGTATCACCAGTTGGTCATGTTCATCTGAACACCTGTTCATCTTTGCACTACTGGCCAAAGATATTCAACAACATGTCATCTTTGCACTACGGACCAAAGATATTCATCAACAATTCATCTTTGCACTACTGGCCAAAGATATTCAACCACAGGTCATCTTTGCACTATGGGCCAAAGATATTCATCACCAGTTCATCTTTGCACTGCAGGACAAAGATATTCAACAACAGTTCATATTTGCACTACATGCCAAATATATTCATTAACAGTTCATATTTGAACTATAGGCCAAATATATTAATATATCAAAGAAATATATAATCATTTCAGAATTTATATAAATAATAATTATAACCATGTTGATCAATTCACCTTTACATCTACGCTAAAGATATTCAATTATAAATTCAATGGTCTTGATCATACCAGTCAATAATTCAACTTTACACTACTGGCCAAAGGGAACCCATAGTCATGATCATACTAAAAATCTACCCATCTTTACACTAAAGTCAAAGAGAAATATCATCATTAGGGTTATAAAAATGTTATATATGATAATAAAATCAATATAATCAACATATAGATTTAATCTCAAGAGTAATATTCATAAATCAACTATAATTTGGTTAAAAAAAGAAACCAATTTTGTCCTGAAAAGTAACTCGTGAATAGTAACTCGTGAATAGTAATTCATGAATAGTAACTCGACATGAAAAAGGCATAAATTCCACAATAAAATCCATACAAATATTTCGGTATAATGATATTGAAAGAATAATATTTCTTAAGCTTATAAACAATTTATTTTAATTGTTTACACTTTACTAAATAATGCATTTAATCATTTAAAATTGCCAAACTCATAAGATTTCATTACCAATAACCAAAACTCTCATCAAAATCTGCATATACCTCATATAGGATTCTCAAGCCATAAAATCCTATTATCCAATTTTTTTACTTCACATAACATATTTAATTCATTTACTCATAACTAGTCTATTTTCATGAAAAATACCAAATTAGTTCCAAAAATATTTCTTTTCTGGAATTTAGCAGAATATAGTCCCATATTGAACATATATTTTTCTCAGAATTTTTAAAACTAATTTACTATTTTTCATATGGCCAAAACAACCGAATATTTAGACATTTATCATAAATTGTAATTTTATCCAAAAATTTCAAAATTCACAGAGTACACTAATATTATTCAGATATACTTTCAATAAAAATTTCATCAATTTTAGAGTTAACCACAAGGAATTATAAGCGGATACTTTTAAAATAGTCTTTTCCCGTAAAATTCATAACTCTTAATCTATACATCCAAAAATCACCATTTTTGGACACAATCAATAAAACTCATCAAAATATCATTTCAACGCAGTAATTATTGAATCAATAAAATAAAATATTGAACAGTAACTACTGTAACAATTATTGAGTAGTGCCTTCTTACGTAAGAATCAACAATTCAACAATACTGTGCAAAATCGTGTGCTACTGTATTTTAACCACCAGGTATTCCAACAGTGTTAACGGTAACAACTACGCCGTTAATTATAAAAACTCAATTTTTGTCGTTATCTTCATCCGACCGTTTTCCGTTATGGGGCCCACAAATAGCTGCGCCGTCGTACGGATATTGAACAGTTCGAGCATGCAATTTCGGGCTTCCACTACATGTTGATCGTGTATTATTTTTGTGATATATAAACTTCAGTGTGTAGACAACATTTAGTACAAGAGATCTATCACATAACATCAACTAAATCACAACACAATCGCCAGATCTAGTCTGGTCAAACATTGTCAGTCGTCATGTTCTTATGTTTTCTAGGTTACCCAGAAAACAGTAAACATGATCGACTTAACAAGTTTTACCGGCCACAATCTTCAACCTGTTTACTATATATGTGATATTAAGGGATGATAGTGTAGTCTAACAAACATACTACAACTTAGATGCAAGAACCATAATGAAACATCAAACCACTGTCAGATCCAAGCTTTTGAAGAGCTTGTCAGAGCTTTATAGGCTCATTCTGGGTTACCCAGAAATGGCCCGGTCAATGCCGGTCAAGGACCTTTGACCGGTAATAACTTTTATTCCAGACATCAAATGGCACTGATTCTTTTTGCAGACTAAAGACCATATTACAAGCTACCAAAAACAGCTTAAAAATAACAAAAACCATAATCGAGCAAGGATTTATAGGGTCTGACATTCGTTATCAGACCTCAAGAAATTTTTTTCCCAGATTTTGAAGATTCATCAATTTGAAGACTTAGATGTTATGGATCTGTATAATAACAACCCATATCATCAAAATAGACTATAACTAACATATTCTAACACTCAAACATAACATTTAACAACAGAAAATTGGATAGATTTTTCAAGTAGGGTTTATACCTTCTTTGATCGATTTTGATTTCTAGGCCACTGATTTGTTTTGGGTGATTGTGGGGCTTGATTATGTGACTGGTACGCTACAAAATCCAGTGGGTTTTAGAGAGAGAGGCTCAAGTATGAGAGTTTTTGCAAAATAAGTGGGCAAATGTAATTTTTCTCTCTCCAATCTCTATATAATACATGTATGCAATGAACTTGGCTGAGCTAGAGCTGATTGCTGACAATTTTGAGCATGTGGAGTTGTTAGGTTAGCTCACCAACTATCACACTTGTCAAGCTTTATAATTTACATAATAAATAAATTCCAACTAGGGGTATTTTAGTCTTTTCGCATGGAATTTTAATGGCATTATTATCATCCTTGCAAACCCTTAGGGTTTGACCCTTAGGGTTTAACCCTAAGGTTTAGCACAAACCAAATGTAAGATTTAGCAACTAGGGTTTGCACAAAAAATAAAATGAAATAAAAATTAAATAAGTTTTAGTTTCAAAATTTTTGAAATTTGGGTTTTCTAATTATGATTAATTTTCTAATTACACTATACAGGAACATTAGGGTTTAATATCACTAATTATCATTTAACTAAGAATTAATAAATTAGGATTTCTAGAAATTAACAAATCTAAATGTTAATTAGGGTTGACCTAATTAATCTAATCATTATATAATATATAACATAAAACATATAACACCGTCATATAACAGTCTTAAACTCACAGTTGATTTTCAAATTAGGGTTTTCCCTTGTAAAATTAGGGTGTTAACCAATTAATATTAGGGTTTTAAAATTAAACACCATAATAGACCAACCATTACCAATACGTACATACCGTACATAATTATAACACTGAAAAATTAAAATATAATTAATATTATATTATTATTCTCGTACCTTGACAATAATTCAAAATTAGGGTTTGGATTCCATATCTGATTTATTCTTCATATTTAAGCTTAATAATTAAGATAAAATAATTAACTTAATAATCTGTATTAAAATTCATATAATAAAATAATTATTCTAATTATTCTAAAAATCACTCCATATATTATTTAAATAATATATGAATATATTTTCATGGAAAATAGTTAATAAAAACATTTTCACTATAAAATTAATTATTATAAAAATATACTTTATAAAAATTAATAATTCTAAAATAAAATTATTTGTAAATATTTATGTAATAAATATATTTTTATTTACCACATAATTACATATACACATTATCTTGTACAAATCCTCATCCTTAAAATTAAAAAAAAATTTACACACACACTTTCTGATTTATTTATATAGAAAATATCAGGTTGTTACATTCACCCTCCCTTATAAAGATTCCGTCCCTGGAATCACCATTTTAAAAACCTATACCTACACTGTTACATAGAATACACAATCATTGCAAGTAATCTCGATCAACTTTGATTGAACTGATCTTTAGCTATTCACATAAAGCTTGTCTTTCTGATTAAACGAAAATTTAATTTCTAAAAGAACTCAAATTCCTCCCTCAAAATTTCTTTAGAAATAATTTACTTTATATAGGAAAATCATGTTTAAGAAAATACAAGTTATACGAATAATACCTTGAGTTCCAGTACCAGCTGCTGCCGTATCCTGGACTCTCATATTGTAGACCCTTGCAGTAGATTTTGTTGGCTTGCTCGATGACGTAGGTCCCGTGATTGTCAAAGTCCCGCTGCCAGTGTCAGTGTTCACACTACCTACCTCCACCCTCCTTTTCGGACAATCCTTCACCCTATGTTCTGTCGATCCGCACAGAAAATATCCACTATTCATCCTATGATTGGGGCAGTTGGGAGAGATATGGCCCTCCTGCCCGCACTTATAACAAACAAACTTCCCCTTCAAACACTCCCCTGAATGGTTCTTCCCACAATTCTTACACTGTACCACTGGCTTCTTAACTACCTCTTGTTTTACCTGGACATTCCCAACATAGTTCCCCTTCCTCTTGCCATCTCCACTCCTGCTTCTACTATTAATTCCTACCTTCTCAGCTCCCTCGGTCTTACCCTTATTCTTCCTCTCCTTGTTGTAGAGGCTCATAGCCTCACTCCCCTCCTCGGCAATAATCTCCTTCTCCATGAGTGCTGCAAATGTAAGAATCTGCAACACTGCAACCTTGTTGTAGAGCTAGAGTTTTAATTCCAGCTCAAACCTTCTAGCTTTCCTAGCCTCCGTATCAACTTGATGCGGAGCAAACCTAGCTAACTCATTAAATTTAGCGGCGTATTCTGACACCGTCATATTCTCCAGCTTCAATTCTAAAAATTTAACCTCCATCCTCGCCTGCATACTAGGTGAAAAATAGTTTTCGAAAAATAACATTTTAAATCTATCCCATGTGACTACACCTTCTCCTGCCCTCGCCTGATTCACTTCCCACCAAAAAATTTCCTCACCCTTCATCATGTAGGTGACAAAAGCAGTCTTTTGCCCTTCATCTACCCTAGCTACCACAAATTCCTTTTCAATCTCTTTGACCCAAGTTTGGGCTTCAACATGGTCAATTGTACCTTTGAATTCCGGCAGTCCTACAGCCTTAAAGTCTTTGAAGTTCGCTAAGTTGTTGTCCGGCTGATTCCCAGCGACTGGTATTCCTTGCTGCATAGCTTATGCTACCATGTTGGCAAAGTGCTACATTGGGTCGACTTGTTGTTGTCCCTCAACGTTGTTGACAGATTCTTCTGCCCTTTGATTACGAGTTCGACGTCTTGGCGGCATTATCTGGTTAAATAAAATCATAAATTTAACTTACATTCTAAACCTTATCATATAAGTTTAATATTTTAAACTTGTTTCATTTATCAAACATAGCTCCATATTCATTTAACGAATATTTTACATAGCATATCACATATTGCTTTAAACATCAGCTATCCCTTTGTGACTACAAAAGTCGGGATTCGCTTGTACTACTTGTACAAAAGTTCTTAGAATATTACATTACACAGACATACTAATCATACATATTACATTACACACCTACACAACAGGACCTATACTACCTATTTATTACACCTTTTTCTTGGACAACATTTCGCTTGATGACCTTCTAACCCACAAATAAAATATTCTCCTCGTTTATAGTTAGGACAATACAGAGTAGTATGTCCTTCATAACCGCAAAGGTAACATATTCTTTTCCCTTTCTTCTTATCATGTTTTCCTAAGTTCTGGTCTTCTATCTTTCTTTTTCCCTTCTTGCTTGGAGTTGCACACGAAGTGTTGCTTTTGGCTCCCATCTGATCAATTTGGATTTTAAGCTTATCTTGTTCTTCCATTATTTCTATTAACGCTTGACGCAACTGACTATTTAACAGCTTCTCTATCTCCCACAGTCTTTCTAGAGAAGAAACCTTGTTCTTCAGATCCTGCACCTCCGTTGATGCTTGATCCGCTTCAACTTTGGTGTCCGAATCACTATCTGTCAGCTCCACCATCTCTGGATCTTGTACTACGTTTTCTATAATAACCACATCGTCTAAGTTGTTTTTATTGTGAGCCTCCATTTCAGCTATTGGCTTTGATATCAGCTCAGGTGTATGGATTCGATCCTTCTTCATGCTATAAGCATATAAAAGCCTTTTCCACCAGACATCTACACACATAAATTATCCTGATTAGCATATAGTATATACACACAGCAATTAATAGTTTTATATAAGTTATCTTTTATTTTGTTTGACGATGAATTTATTCAATTCATCTCTTTTTAAACTATATATGAGTTATTTATATTTTTAACGTTTCCCTCTGTTCTAAGGTTATAGCCTAAGGACTAACCCACCTAAGGTTTTTAACCCTAAGCTCTGATACCAACCTGTAAAGCCCCCAAATTCAGGTACTTAAAACCCAAACTTGGTACTTTACGATACCATTTCTATGAGCGGAATAATACTAATAATAATAACAATAATATAAAAGTCAAACTTAATTTACATAATTATCTGAGTCTGAATCCCAAGTACGTAACCTTTAAACATTCATTACACCCCATGATAGATAATATATATCATACTTGTCTTAATAAAGTTAACTATTACATATCATAGCATTTCTCTCATTCAGCCACCTTTCCCTTGTTCTTAGCAGAACTCTCTGGTCGTTCACACTTAGCTAAAAATATTTAAATTAAGCAAGGATGAGCATTTGAGTGCCCAACAAGTAATAACAATTATATATATAAGCTGAAAGAATTTACATATTTTCTTTATAATACTCTTCTACAACGATTTCAATAGTTGTGAAGTAATCTGTACCAATAATAATAACATAACAACCCTCTTTCAAATTTTTGAAACTACGTAATGACTATATATAGGGTTAATGTGACATACTATGAACATTGTTTTCAACTTTCGAATAGGTTAAACAGAACTTCATCTGTAAACTGTCATAACTTACGGGCACGGGGGTGATCAGCCAGTTGTACCCTGCATTGATCAATACTACATGCAAGAACGAGGGTATAGTTCACTCTGTCCGCCTTGGGCGCATAAAAGTTTTCCCGTGTAGGGATGTTCATACTTGTCTGGATTCCAAATCAGAAGTTTTATCTTGTTCAACAATAATCTATAATTCAACATATACATATACGGGTAATTGACAAAGGTATATCAACATGTGATTAAATACAATGATTATCCAAGTGGGGACACTTATATAACCATTTATAGAAATTAACGAACATAATATAAATCTGAATTATCATATACTAACATATTGATAATCAATGAGCGTATATAGTATAAAGTTAATAATCTGTACCGTAATAATATAATTCATAAATATTCTTACTCATGTCCATTGCATAAAGAAAATACAAAGGTAAGATACTTGCCTGATGCGCTGCTTACAGTTCACAATTTAGTTTTATCGTTTATAGCACGACCTATCATTAATCAGATCATTCGTTCAATTAGAACAATATACTATAACACATTACACTGCTTATTACAGTCAGCACATACCCTAATCACATTGACACATATGTTTAGTAGCCATTGAATCATAAATAATCACTTATCTAATCACAGTATCTATGTCCAGATTAATTTTTGAAATATGTCCGTGTACCGACAACCTTATCGGGTAATTATCGAGTCTAAGACTCTGTCCTGTAACTTAGTATCAGTCATATTATTTTTAAATGTCTTATAATAATTTTAAAACATTTATTATGATTTATCATGAATTTTTAAACATCGGAATCATTTTTAAATGATTTAAATATTAAACAATTCTATTATCATTAATATTTAATTAATGTTAAACTATTAATGAAATTATTCCCAAAATGTTAAAGTTATGTATAATAACTTAAAATACTTTTAAAGTATTAATATTACCCTTAAATAATTTTTAAAACATTTAAAATCATTTTTAAATAATTATCGTTAATATTAAAGTATTAATGTTCTATTTATCAAAATATTAAAAGTCATTATTCATAACTTAAAATATTTTTCTTTCATTTATATCCTTTTAAATGATTCTAAAATTAATAAAACTATTTTTAAACTATTTATTTAATATAATTATTAAATAAATTTAATACCTTTAATAATAAGTTAATAATCATTAACATTAAATTATTAATGAAATTATTCTTTAAATATTAAAAGTTATATTTTATAACTTAAAATATTTTTAAATACCTTATTATTATTTAAATTGATTTTTAATATGATAAAATCATTTTTAATTAATTTATTTCATTCATTTAGTAATTAACTTAATTATCATTAATATTAATTTATTAATGAATTTCATCACAAAATATTAAAAGTCATTAAAAATAACTTAAAATATTTTCTTATATCATAACATAATTTTAAATGATTTTTCAAATATAAAAATCATTTTTAAATAATTTATTAAATATTATAATTAAATAAATTAAATACTTTTAATATTCTAAAAATATTAAATATTTATGAAATATATTAAAAATAATTAAAAACTAATTTTCAAAATTTAAAATAATTTTTAATAATTTATTTTGTATTTTTAATAATTAAAAACTATTTTTTTCTATTTATTTAATTAAATTAATTAATTTCTGGAAAAATAAAATATTGTCTGTCGCTAAAGGCCACCAAGGATAATTCTTAGCTCGTAATGTTTCTGGGAATGGTATGAGTCAGATATTGTAGTACAAATGCACGACTACAAGATCCAACAACAAACATGTCCAAACAACACATAACCAGCGAGATCTAGGCCCATGAACAAACTGTCAGAGGCTGTTCTTCATTTCTGGGTTGCCCAAAAATGAAGAACAGTTCGAGCATGCAATTTCGGGCTTCCACTACATGTTGATCGTGTACTGTTTTTGTGATATATAAACTTCAGTGTGTAAACAACATTTAGTACAAGAGATCTATCACATAACATCAACTAAATCACAACACAATCGCCAGATCTAGTCTGGTCAAACATTGTCAGTCGTCATGTTCTTATGTTTTCTGGGTTACCTAGAAAAAACAGTAAACATGATCGACTTAACTAGTTTGACCAGCCACAATCTTCAACCTGTTTACTATATATGTGATATTAAGGAATGATAATGTAGTCTAACAAACATACTACAACTTAGATGCAAGAACCATAACGAAACATCAAACCACTGTCAAATCCAAGCTCTTGAAGAACTTGTCAGAGCTTTCTTGGCTCATTCTGGGTTACCCAGAAATGGCCCAGTCAATGCCGGTCAAGGACCTTTGACCGGTAATAACTTTTATTCCAGACATCAAATGGCCCAGATTCTTTTTGCAGACTAAAGACCATATTACAAGCTACCAAAAATAACTTAAAAACAACAAAAACCATAATCGAGCAAGGATTTATAGGGTCTGACATTCGTTGTCAGACCTCAAGAAATTTTTTTCCCAGATTTTGAAGATTCATTAATTTAAAGACTTAGATGTTATGGATCTGTATAATAACAACCCAGATCATCAAAATAGAGTATAACTAACATATTCTAACACTCAAACATAACATTTAACAACAGAAAATTGGACAGATTATTCAAGTAGGGTTTATACCTTCTTTGATCGATTTTGATTTCTAGGCCACTGATTTGTTTTGGGTGATGGTAGGGCTTGATTATGTGACTGGTATGCTACAAAATCCCATGGGTTTTGGAAAGAGAGGCTCAAGTATGAGAGTTTGTGCAAAATAAGTGGGCAAATGTAATTTTTCTCTCTCCAATCTATATATAATACATGTATGTAATGAACTTGGCTGAGCTAGAGCTGATTGCTGGCAATTTTGAGCATGTGGAGTTGTTAGGTTAGCTCACCAACTATCACACTTGTCAAGCTTTGTAATTTACATAATAAATAAATTCCAACTAGGGGTATTTTAGTCTTTTCGCATGGAATTTTAATGGCATTATTATCATCCTTGCAAACCCTTAGGGTTTGACCCTTAGGGTTTAACCCTAAGGTTTAGCACAAACCAAATGTAAGATTTAGCAACTAGGGTTTGCACAAAAAATAAAATGAAATAAAAATTAAATAAGTTTTAGTTTCAAAATTTTTGAAATTTGGGTTTTCTAATTATGATTAATTTTCTAATTACACTATACAGGAACATTAGGGTTTAATATCACTAATTATCAGTTAACTAAGAATTAATAAATTAGGATTTCTAGAAATTAACAAATCTAAATGTTAATTAGGGTTGACCTAATTAATCTAATCATTATATAATATATAACATAAAACATATAACACCGTCATATAACAGTCTTAAACTCACAGTTGATTTTCAAATTAGGGTTTTCCCTTGTAAAATTAGGGTGTTAACCAATTAATATTAGGGTTTTAAAATTAAACACCATAATAGACCAACCATTACCAATACGTACATACCGTACATAATTATAACACTGAAAAATTAAAATATAATTAATATTATATTATTATTCTCGTACCTTGACAATAATCTAAAATTAGGGTTTGGATTCCATATTTGATTTATTCTTCATATTTGACCGTAATAATTAAGATAAAATAATTAACTGAATAATCTGTACTAAAATTCATATAATAAAATAATTATTATAATTATTCTAAAAATCACTCCATATATTATTTAAATAATATACGAATATATTTTCATGGAAAATAGTTAATAAAAACATTGTCACTATAAAATTAATTATTATAAAAATATACTTTATAAAAATCAATAATTCTAAAATAAAATTATTTGTAAATATTTATGTAATAAATATATTTTTATTTACCACATAATTATATATACACATTATCTTGTACAAATCCTCATCCTTAAAATAAAAAAAAATTATACACACACTTTCTGATTTATTTATATAAAAAATATCGGGTTGTTACATTTGTGGGTGTCACAATATCCCTAAACTCTGATACCAAATGTGACGCCCCTAAAATAGGTATACATCACCTATTTTGAGTCGCCAAATACATGGTACAAAATTCAAATAAAACTTAATTATACAACAGTCGTGTAAAATACGACTAAACATATGCTGTGAGTTTTAATACAAATATTGTCAGATAGACAATATACAAACTCAATGGGGTCCTCATTACATTTATTATCACACTATTACATAGAATACTGAGGACTACTAATGTTATCATCTGGTCCATCACTCCGTTCTCCGACTCGTCCCAACTATATTCTCATTTCTCGAAGAGAACAGTGAAAGAAATGGTGAGCTCAACTAGCCCAGTAAGAAATATTATGACTAAGATAATGCAGAATAAATTATCATTAGTCTTAAACAGTGTTAAACTGATACAATATAACAAACATCAAGTTTAACTGCAGCGGAACATGTAACCCATTAGAAGAGTCAAGTAGAGAATAAAATCTACTATCTTCTATGATTTAAAAGGTTTTTCATGACTTTTATCGCTAGGACTCAGCTTAATAAACAATCTACATCATCGAATCACCCCTGCACTACGGCCAAAGATATTCTTTAGTATCACAATCACAATTATCCATGCACTACGGGCCAAGAATATTTATGTATTCATTAATGGTCATGATCATGCCAACCACTGTCCATCAATGCACTACGGGCCAATGAGGACTTTTAGCACATCATTTGTAACATTACAGTCATGATTATATCGAATAATCCTTAGTCATAATCATACCAAGTCCATCTATGCACTACAGGCCACAGATGACTTTCAACAGAATATAAACATGAGGATGATGATAATGATATAAGAATTCAATAAAACAAGTTCAAGAATTAATTTATCTAGGAACCAACAACGTCCAAATTGTCAACATGATACTGCTTTGTAGAGTAAAATTCAAGAATGCTTAGAAGAATATTTTCATGAAAAGATACTGGATGAAGTGCAAATATCAAAGATATTCCACTAATTTCATGGAGCATAAAAGCCAAAACTTTAACCAACTAGTATAATAAAGAATGGAATAACAAAAGAATTCACCAAGCATGTGATAGACCGCACAGACAGGTTATTCTAACAGAAAAATAAATAGTGGAACTAGGTCATGCATAAATGCATCGACATGATATTCCGACAAAATAATAAATAATGGAACAGGTCCGGCGTAAACGCACAGACAGGATATTCTGACAGAATAATAAATAATGGAACGAGGTCCGGCGTAAAGCACAGACAAGATATTCTGACAGAATAATAAATAATGGAATCAGGTCCGGCGTAAAGCACAGACAGGATGTTCCAATAGAATAATAAAAATATAATAACAGAAGAATTTCACCAAGTATAGGGTAGTCCGCGTATACAGGTTATTCTAACAGAATAATAAAGAATGGAATAACAGAAGTTCTCTTCATGAATAAGACAGAAAGAATACCCTTTACGAGTACAACAAATAATATCCTTTACCGTAAAAGAAACTTGTTATCGGAGTAGTGAAGTAGCAGAATACTTTTCTTCTTTCTCTCTATAGTTTCTCTCTCTAGGGTTTCAGTGAATTCGTAAGAAAATAATGAAGGAATGAGCTTCTATTTATAGAAAAATAGACTGTATAGTAACTAACTCATGAACGGTCTAGATTGATTTACTTTAATCTGACGGTTCATATTTAAAGAAAAATCTTTTAAATAAAATATAATATATTCTATTTATAATCTAATAAAACGAATAACTTTATAAAAGATTTTACCATGCAAATACTATGCAGGCACTATGCAAATACTATGCATAATATAATATATTTTAATTATTGTCTAATAAAACAGATAACGTTGTAAAAGTATTCTGTTTTATATAAAAAGATTTTACTATTAGCCTAATAAAACGAATAACTTTATAAAAGTATTCTGTTTTATATAAAAAGCTTTTCTGTTTTATTACATTAATAATACCAATAAAAGAAAACTGAGTGACTTATCACGTAAGCATCAATAATCAATACCGTGTGCTACTATGCAATCACGCGTATTACTGTACTTTTACTACCGAGTAGTTCAAAAGTATTAATGGTAAAACTTTCGCCGTTATTTTCATAAAGTATTTTTGTCATTTTCTCATTCCGATAATAATTCCGTTGTGGGGTTCACCAATGATTGTGTCGTCGTACGAATATTTCTTGTTAAAACGAATATTTCCCGACCAATCGAATATATATAGCAACTTGCGTACTTTACAAAATTTATAAATATTACCCACAACTATAACATTATATCAATTTCACTTCATAATATTAAAAAATAATATTTATAGAAAATTCATCTTTATTTATAAAAGTTGGGGTCTTACACATATCTCTTATATTATTGATTCAATTATTATCACAGTATCATCTGTATAATATGATATATTATTAAATCAATAATTGAAATGGCAAAGTTATTCATATCATTATTTGTAATATTGACAATGTCTAGAAGTTCTGTCAAGGAGAGGTTTGGCCATCTAAGTGTGCGCCAATAAGGAGAAATCCTTATCGGAAAGCCCCCTCTTTCCTGGGAACGGCCTGGTTGTAAAATATTGTGAGGTATAATATTAATGATGAATAAGTTTGTGTTGATTAAAGATGAAGTTGATAGTTCCATTGTGTTGGAATTATTAGTGTTAGTGGAAATCGACATTTACTTCGATGATAATTAATGTCTGAAGGTTATACTGATCAATCGGGTAATTCACCGAATAAATGAGCAATTAATTGCTATTAATTCACATGATTATAACTATTTGTTCACATGTGTGTACTATTGATTCAGATTCTTGTATTATTAGGGGTGGTGGTGCAGGATTGATAATCCTTGCATGACTAAGTTAAAAATAGAGGTATAGATGGAGGTACTATAGTGTAATTCGTATTTTCACATGTCTAGAACTATTGATTCACATGATTTACTATTAGGGGAGGTGGTGCAAGTTTGATAATACTTGCAGGTCTAAATTAAAAATAAAAGAAAAGAGGAAGGTATTATACTATAATATTTTGAGCCCCAAAACGTGCAATTATCGAAACTATATTTTTCTATAAATAGAAGCTCATTCTTCCTTCATTTCTCACCAATTCACTAAAGCTATAGAGCAATTATTATAGAGAGAAATTATAGAGAGAAAGAAGAAGAGAAGTCTGCTACCTCACTCTTCCAGTATCCAGTTTCTTCTAAGGTAAGTGGTATTATTCTTTCGTATTCATGAAGAGAGTTATTTTCTTTCAATACTCGTAAGGGTTGTTATTACATTCTTTATTATTATGTTGAAATAACATGTCTATGCGAAGTACCGCATACATGGTGAAATTCTTCTGTTATTCCATTCTTTATTATTATTTTGTTCGAATAACCTGTATGTGCAGTCTATCGCATGCCTGGTGAATTATGTTGTTATACCATTCTTTATTATTCTGTTAAAATATCCTGTCTGTGTGGATTACGTATGACCTGGTTCTATTCTTTATTATTCTGTTGGAATATCCTGCCTGTGCGGATTACGCATGACCTGGTTCCATTCTTTATTATTCTATTGGAATAACCTGTCTGTGCGGTATATCGCATGCCTGGTGAATTATGTTGTTATACCATTCTTTATTATTCTGTTGAAATATCCTATCTGTGTGGATTACGTATAACCTGGTTCTATTCTTTATTATTCTGTTGGAATATCCTGTCTGTGCGGATTACGCATGACCTGGTTCCATTCTTTATTATTCTATTGGAATAACCTGTCTGTACGGTCTATCGCATGCCTGGTGAATTCTTTATTATTCTGTTGAAATAACATGTCTGTGTGGACTACCGCATGCATGGTGAATGATCCTTTGTATTCATTCCTTATTAAATTATGGAAATGATCTGTCTACGTGGATTACCGCATGGCGGGTGAAAATCTATTTGCAGTTTCATATATTCAATTATACTCGTATGAGATATCATTTGTTTTGTACTCGTCATGAAATATCATTTTATTTGGTATTTTATTTACGAGTTACTATTCACTGGTTACTATTCACCCGGTTACTATTCACTCTAGTATTATTCACTTGGGTATTCGGGGCACTTTTCGTGTTGGAGTACTATTCACGGATTACTATTCACCTAAATTACTATTCACCCGAATATTATTCACTCGGGTATTTAGGGTACTTTTCATGTCGGGGTACTATTCACGAGGTACTATTCCCGAAGTACTATTCACGGGATACTATTTATCTAAAAAATATATTTCTTTTCTGTCCAAATTAGTTTTGGTACATCAATATTATTCTTGAATTTTACTCCACAAAGCAGTATCATGTTGACAATTTAGAAGTAATTGATTTATGGATAAATTAAATTATAAATCTTTAAAATTTATCCTTGAACTTGTTTTATTGAATTATTATGTCATTGTCATCATCCTCATGCTTATATTGTGATGAAAGTCATCTTTGGCTTACGTGCAGAGATGGACTTGGTATGATTATAACCAGGAATTATTCGGTATAATCATGACCGTAATGTGACGAATGATGTGGTGAAAGCCCTCATTGGCCTGTAGTTTATTGATGGACATTTGTTGGTATGATTATGACCAGGGATTATTTGGTATAATCATGATCATTGATGATTACATGAATATCCTGGGTCGTGGTGCAGGGATGATTTGATTTTATTTATTAAGTTGAGTCTCAACGATAAAGTTAATGAAAAACTTTTTGAATCATAGAAGATAGTAGTTTTTATGCTCTACTTGACTCTTCTAATGGATTGCTTATTCCGCTGCAGTTATTGATCTAAAACTTGTTGTCTATTATATTCTATCTGTTGTTATACTGTTGAAGGCTAAGAATAATTTATTATGCATTATCATAGTCATAATATTTCTTACTGGGCTAGTTGAGCTTTACCCTTTCTTTCACTGTTCTTTTTAGGAAATGAGAATATAGCTGGGACGAGTCGGGGAACGGATTGACGATCCAAATGATTGTTTTAGTAGTCCTCACTATTCTGTGAAATAGTGTGACAATAAATGTAATGAGGACTCTATTTGAGAGTGGATATTGTCTATAATGCAATATTCTTGTTTAAACTCTCAGCTATGTTGTGTCATATTTTGCACGATAGTTGATAATTAAGTTTGTATTTGATTTATGTACCATGTATTTGGCGACTCAAGATGGGTGATGTATTCCTGTTTTGGGGGCGTCACAGCCATACACAGCGCAGCTATGCAGTTTTTAGACTTGGCATCAGCGCAGCTGCGCTGGTGCACAAATAGAGGCAGAAACGGCATGAACAGTAGCCATTTTTAGCCCAACTAACATGAATTTCACCCACCAAACAGTGAAATTAACATATAAAATAAATATAAAACTATCATAAACATGATTGCTAACATATTCATCAACATAGAACCATTAAACAACACTTTTAACTATTTTAATTCCTCAATTTTCATGTTTTCATATAAAAACTCTATTTTTGAATTTCTTCACAAAAATCATCACTGTGATATCAATTCTTCACCAAATCACTTCGTTCAAATTACATTATCTTTGTTTCTTAATGAACTAGCATAAACAAGCTTCAATTTACAGTTTTACATACAAATTGACCATCATAATTGGTACTTTTTCAAAACATATGAGAAAATATATACTGTCATTACTTTTCTACTATTATACTAAATTAGCATGCAATTTCCTTTTTTAAACACAAATTCTAATCATCATAAACACATATAATCACAATTACCAATTACATATATGAACGATTCAATAATTTGAACTCTCAATCTCTCAAGATCTCTGTCAAGCTCTATCAAGTTCTCTCTGAACTCTCAGTATAGCCAATATAGACTAACTAATACGTAAAAGAAAATTGATATAACCTTTATACGCATACTTATTAGGATATCGGTTATAAAATAACGTATGAGTTATAACTAAATTATATTTATTATTTATTTTATTTTATTTATATTATTATAATTCAAAATTTAAAATTCCAAAAGCCACAAGGCTTTGTTTGGCAAAACCCTTTAAAATTTAAAGACTTAATATATTTAAGCCTTGTTTGGTTTAAATCAATTTAAAACTACTTTAATTATTTTAATAAACAATTTAGTTTATAATTTATAATTACATATTATTTATTTGGATCTCCATATCTAACATTAATCAAATAAATTAGTTACACACTATATTTTAATTAAATATACCATTTAAACAAATAACACAAAATTATAATTTCATTATAATTTTATTTAATAATTTAATATACTATTTAAATTATTAAATTCAACAACAATATAACCTCTCATGTTATATTACAACTATCTAAATTATAAATTAATTTAATATAGAATATTATCTAATAAATTTAATTCGTAAATATTTACTAATAATAACCACAACAATAAAATATTTATTTCATCAATTTCAACAATAAACACATCAAAGAAATATTTAATATTACAATTTAAAATTCTGGATTGTTGCATCCTTCCCTCCTTTACAAGGGATTCTGTCCCCAGAATCACAACTCAAACAATCAAATTGTTACATTCTTCACTTCTTACAATGATTCTGTCCCCATAATCGAAGACATAGATTAAACAAATAACTTAGGGTAATTTTTCATCATTTCAGCTTCGAGTTCCCACGTTGCCTCTTCGACATTATGGTTTTTCCATATCACCTTCATAGAGGGTATCACTTTATTTCTGAGCACTTGTTCTTTCCTGTCGACTATCTGAATAGAAATCTCTTCATAAGACAAATCTTTACTGAATTACAACGGTTCATACTCGATCACATGCTTGTAATCGGGTTTATACGGTCGTAACACCGAAACGTGAAAAATATTATGAACGTTTTCCAATTCTGAAGGTAGAGCTACCTTATAAGCCACTTCTCTAACTCTTCGCAGCACTTCGAAGGGTCCAATAAACCTCAGGCTTAGCTTTCCCTTTTTACCGAAATGAATTTTTTCCTTCCAAGGAGAAACTTTTAAGAATACTTATTTTCCTACATCGAATGCACGATCTTGTCTGTGTTGATCATCATACTTTTTCTGTCTGTCTTGGGCTGCTACCAATCTTGTCCTGATGAGTTTGAAAACTGCAGCAGTTTGTTGTACCAATTCTGTTCCTAACAGTTGGCGTTCACCGACTTCATCCCAGCATAGTGGAGTTCATCACTTTTCGTTGTATAATGCCTTGTAATGCAGCATGCCGATGCTCGCGTGGTAACTATTGTTGTAGGCAAATTCCACCAACGGTAAATGTTCTTCCCAGCTCCCTTTAAAATCCATGATGCATGCTCTCAGCATATCTTCCACAGTCTGGATTGTTCGTTCACTTTTCCCGTCTGTTTACGGATGGTATGTTGTACTCATTCGCAATTGTGTTCCCATACATTCTTGTAGTCTCTTCCAGAAGTTTGACATAAATTGCGGATCTCTATCTGACACAATTGACACTAGCACTCCATGTCTCGAAACGATCTCTTTAACTTACAATCTTGCCAACTGATCAAGATTGAACCTAATCTTTATTGGTAAAAAGTGCTCTAATTTTGTCAGTCTGTCCACTATCACCCAAATCGTATCGCATCCTCTATGAGTATTTAGAATACCCACCACAAAATCCATCGTGATGTGTTCCCACTTCCATTCTAGTATTTCTAACGGTTGAAGTAATCCGCTTGGTCTTTGATGCTCGACCTTAACTCTTTGACATGTCAAGCATTTTGCGACACTTTCTGCAACATCTCTTTTCTTGTTTGGCTGCCAAAAATGTCGTTGTAAATCCTGATACATATTGGAACTTCCTAGATGAATCGAATATCTTGTGTTGTGTGATTCGGTCAAGATTTCATCCTTAATCTGTACTACTGGAACCCAAATTCTTTCCTCGAACAGTAGTAGCCCTTCGGTATCGATCTTGTATTTTACATCACTACCCTCAACCACTTTCTCTTTGATCGTTTCACATTCTTTATCTTGTAGTTGAGCATTCTTCACTTTGTCCACCAAAGTTGGACTAACTTCTATCTGGTATAATTTTTCGTCGGTTTCTTTTGAAAATTTGATTTCCAACTCTAGCCTTCCCATCTCTGAAATAAGCTCTTCCTGGTTGGTTAACAACATCAATTTTTCCTGACCTTTTCTGCTTAAAGCATCTGCAACCACATTCGCTTTGCCTGGGTGATAAAAGATCTCACAATTGTAATCTTTTATCAATTCCATCCATCTTCTTTGACGCATATTCAGGTCCTTTTGTGTGAAAATATACTTCAGACTTTTATGGTGTGTGTAGATCTCACATTTTTTTCCATAGAGATAGTGTCTCCATATCTTTAGAGAAAATACTATTGCAGCCAATTCCAAATCATGAGTCGGATAACCTTTCTCATAATCCTTCAATTGTCTTGATGCATACGCAATAACTTTGTCGTTCTGCATAAGAACACAACCCAATCCTTTATGTGAGGCATCACTAAACACCACAAAGTTTCCTGTACTATCTGGTAACGACAGCACAGGTGCCACATTTAGCTTCTTCTTCAAATCTTGAAAACTATCTTCACATTTCTCCGTCCAAACAAATTTTACAACTTTCCTTGTCAAATTCGTTAGCGGAGTGGCTATCTTGGAAAAATCTTGAATAAATCTTCTATAATAACCGGCCAGTCCCAAGAAACTCCTCACCTCCTACGGTGTTCTTAGTTGTTCCCAATTGATTACAGCTTCCACTTTTGATGGATCTACTGAAATCCCATCTTTGTCAATCACATGCCCAAGAAATTGTACACGATCTAGCATAAATTCACACTTAGAGAATTTCACGTACAACTTTTCTTTTCTTAGCGTTTCCAACGTCAAACGTAAGTGTTCCATGTGTTCTTCTTGAGTTTTGCAATACACCCGAATGTCGTCGATAAATACCACTACAAACTTGTCTAAGAATGGTTTAAACACCGTGTTCATTAAACCCATGAATGCAGCAAGGGCATTGGTCAAACCAAAAGACATCACCAGAAACTCGTTATGTCCATACCGATTTCTGAATGATGTTCTAGGTATATCCTCCTTCCTCACTTTCAATTGGTGATACCCACTTCTCAAATCTATTTTCAAGAAGTATTTAGCACCCTTCAACTGATCAAACAAGTCATCTGTACATGGCAACGGATATTTGTTCTTAATAGTGACTTTGTTTAATTCTCTATAATCAATGCAAAGACACATTGACCCATCCTTCTTCTTCACGAACAACACCAACGCTCCCCACGGTGATACGATTGGTTGAATATACTTCTTATCTAACAGTTCTTGCAATTGTACCATCAGTTCCTTCATTTCTACCGGAGCCATTCTGTACAAGGCCTTTGATATCGGGGCAGTTCTTGGCGCTAAGTTATTCTTGAACTCAATCTCTCTGTCAGGTGGAAGTCCTGGCAAATCCTCCGAAAACACATCTACAAATTCCCTAACCACTGGTATCTCTTCCAATTTCATACCCTTCTTCTGAGTATCGACTATGTAAGCTAAATAGCCTGCACAACCTTGACTCAACAACTTCTTGGCCTGCATAATCGTCAGACATCTCATTTGTCTAGGCGATTTGGTACGATAGAAAACTACCTTTGACGGAGTCATAAGGTTTACACATTTCTTTTGGCAATCAATTACCGCTCCATATTTGAACAGCCAATCCATTCCAAAAATAACATCAAACTCTCCAAGTCTAATCAGAATCAAATCTACCATCATGATATTCATCTTAATATTCACTTTACAGTTCTTGTATACGAACCTAACAGGAATTACCTCCTTATTTGCAATTTCTATGTTTAAAGGGAAATTCAATTCTTCACTAGGTATTTCTAACTTCTTAGCAAATTCATCAGATATAAACGAGCAAGTAGCACCCGAATCAAATAATACATAAGCATTTATATCATTAATTGGGATAATACTAGACACCACATCTTTTAATTGCACAACATCTTGCACAGTCATGTTAAAGGTTCTGGCTGTGGATTTGTTTGATGTTGTTGGTCCAGCAATGGCCCATGTACCTCCACTGCTACCTCCCTTGCTTCATGTTATCTCTCCAACCTTCTTCTTAGGGCATTCACGAGCAAAGTGATCCTTGGATCCGTACATGAAGCAAACGTTCTTCTTAGGTTAAATGCAATTTGGGGCGATGTGACCCTCCTGGCCACAATTGAAGCATACTCATTTCCCCATCAAGCACACACCCTTGTGAAACTTCCCGCATGTAGCACATGCTTCAAACTTCTTATTTTGTTGGTGACCCTGCTGGTTTCCAGCACCCATATTTTCATTCCATTTCCTCTTCAAATTGTTGTTGCCATTTCCACTACGTCCACTACCATTCTTATCCTCCACCTCATTCTTCTTCTTTTTCTGTTCCTGATTGAACTTTGTCACAACCTTGTGTTAGTCGAAAAACTGATCACTAAACACGCGCAAGTATACGCTGTCTAACAAGTAATACAGTGATAAGAAGTGTGTCGTACCCACGAGGAACTATGACTAATATTTACCAAGTACCGATTATTTATCGCTAAAGCCTTATTCGAACAACAGGAAATGGAAGTGTGATTAATCAAATTATACTAATTAACAAAGCAAGTAAATGGATAACGAATGGAATTCTAAGGAATACAAGCTAAGGTCACAACTTCACCCCCATACAGGCATTCTGTCGAACACCTGGCGTGTTATGTTTCATCAAACTAGCTACCCTTCTCTCTTTGGTCTTAATGGTCACGACAATTTGTCGACCGAGAACACATTGGTGCCTATGAACCTCTGTCTAGGTATGCACAAACATATCCTCTCTAGATCCATCCTAAAGGGAATAGAACAGAAAAGAACACCTAAGCTAGATGCAATCCTACATATGTCTATGCAAATTAATCATAACAAGGATTTAAGCATAAGTTCTCATTGAGGTCGCACATGGCGCACAGAGATATGTCTATTCTACGCACAACTTGTGCAGTCTAAACCCATAATCACATGCCAATATATTTAGGTGTAAATCTACAATTCTTCTGTCGATATCATGCAGATTACCAAAATTATCACTAATGTCTTAACGAGAATCATAAAGCACAAATATATTAACCCAAATCATATAGTGCCAACCAAAGAGATACAGACAGTTAATTTAAATAACAAAGGGATCCATTATAACCTTAGTGCCAATAATCAGTTCATATTTAATAAACCAAATACAAGTAGCAAATAAGACAATATTTATGGATTACACTAGTAGAGGAAATAAATGGATAAGAAGGAACTCTGTCAAAGCCCTTCAGTCACCAAGCAATCCGCTCCTATCAAGCTTTCCAATCCGTTTCGCTCGTTGCTCTTGTGCTCCAAAGAAATCACAAACTTCTCCCTAAACTAAACCTAATCTATATTTACATACATCCACTAAGAGAAAGAATGAGAAATTACAGAGAAAAACTAAAAACTAAGCTAATCTATCTGATAAATATTTGAGAGAGAGAGAGAGAAATGTAGCGTTGCCTCTGTTATATATCTCCTTCCTTCCTTTGCTAGGTTAAAGCAAGGCATTCACTGTCTGGGCACTGAAGGTGGCGCCACGGCGCAGGCCACTAAGTTGCAGTAGGCGCTGCAGTGCCACATTATTATGAAGGACATAGAGCTCGCGTTACAGCGCGAGCTCAATAAGCTTCAACGGTGCCGCAGCGTGAAGGTGATGTCAACAAGGACCATGGGGTGGTGCTACGGTGCGACAATTAAGCCTGGCATTGGCGTCGCGGCGTGAGTGTGAGGAAAACGCCCGTTTTTCCCCTTTTTGCTGGAAAAGCACTAGAAAGCTTTGCAATACATCAGTTAAGCACAGTAACACTATATTTATATAAAACAACATAAAAATACGAATTCAGGCAATTACTTAAGTCATAAATTATCCGATTCGCGGGTATAAATTTCACTCATCAAATACCTCTAAACTTAAGTCTTTGCTTGTCCTCGAGCAAACTAACTAACACAACACTAATAATAAAACACACACGAAAGAAAACTAAAACAATAAAGTAGTATCATGGCTTCAAAGCTAGATCATAGCCACTCCTAGAGAATAGATCAAACACAGACATGAACAGGGGTTCATTCAATTTCAAGCATAAGATTGTATTCTATCCATTCTCTGTGTGTGTGTGGAGACCAACCGTCCTAACTAATCATGGCTCAAATAAGTTCGCACAGTCGATTGCTATTACTATTATGCATACTCCGCAACTTAAGCATTCAACAAGCATTAAGAATAAGACGAAATGCCAGAAAAGATCAAAAAACTCCAGCATGACGACAGTAAAATCTGACTTGGACAATACTTAATTACCTTAGGCTATTCAGAAGTACCCATGAATGAGCTTTTGATCAGTGACTCCCAAGCCAGACGACTTTAGGACACTAGGTGTAGAACACCCCTATGAATCTAATAACTCGAGCAGTAAAGGCCCCGTAATCAACATAAGCCATTGAGATTTTACAACAAAAACGAAGATTACTCAGTGAGTGCATTTTATGTTCCATCTCGATATCGGCCCTGCGTTTATGGGTGAGTGCGTTTTACGCTCCATCTCGACCCACCACAAAACTTTCGATATAAACTCTTCTTTTCTATTTTTATTCTCATTTCATTCATTTTTTTATATGTCAACATGCTAGCATCCAAGATCCAAAACTATATAAACGTCTAAGTCTTTTATTACCTTGTACAAATGAAAGTTTATAAGATTGAACAAATTTTCAAATCAATAAACACGCGAACTAAATTTGAAAAATAACTAGTTAAAAATAGTTGGTCGGTGTGTGCTAAGAAGGACGAATCAATAACAGTCTAAACTTATCAGTTGAACAACCCCTAGCTCAGACATGCTTGACACGACTCCAAGAGATAGGCATAGATACTTGACGCTCGTCATCAACCACAATCAAAAAATAATAATAACTATAATACCCTTGCTAAATAGCAGCTCAAAATAGGGTAAAAAAGTCATTCACATGGCACAATCATCAAATCTGTAAAAGCCCCAAAAAGATGGCTATAAACCACAATCATGCTGATAATAATCAAAACATTAAATAATAAAAATCAAAAACAGTTCATGGCATAATAATAGTTAAAGCATAATCCTAAAAATTCCGCAGTTCAAAACGACTACACCACAAAACTGATAATAAAACAACCATAAAAAAGTACTAAAGTATGCATCCTAACATGGCAGTACAAAAATAGATAGATAATGGCTAAAAGCACCCCCAAACTTGAGGTGAGCAATGCCCTCATTGCTAAGCATAAAGAAATCATAAACGAGAAGGGTTCCCTAAAGTGGCTCACTCAGCAGCAGTCTCGTCCTCGTCAGCCTCGGCATTGGCGTTGGCATAGAACTCCCGAACCACTGATACACTGGTTGACCCAGGTGGTTTTGTGAAATGAATCCATTGTCGACCCGAAATCATGGCCAACAACTCGCCATCCTCTTTGTTAGGCCTCAACCCCCATTCTGGAATCAGATTTCTCACAGCAAAGGAGCTCTTGTATCGTTTCCAAGCCTCCTCGCTCATAAATTTGGCTCCGTCCCAAGCCGTTGGTGGTGCCGCGGACGATGATCCTCCCATGCTAAGGCGTTGTCGCTTTTGTGCCATTTCAGAAATTTAGTTGGCCTGATGTAGAAACAGTCCCTCAGCAGTATCAAAATTCCCCCAAACTTGGGCCAAATAAACCCAGTGCAGTAGCAATGCCAAATCAGACCCAAATCAATCAACTTTTCTCTCAGGCAATTTGTCGAACACCTTGTGTGCGTTCTTCAAACCCAACTTGGATAACCTTTGTTTGGAAATGCTCAATCCAGATTTCTGGCAGAGGAAATCACACCAATACACACAAGAAGAACATCACAATCCCACGAATTGAAATCAAAATAGAATTTACAAAAAATCCCCAATTACCTTGAGTGAGAAACCCTAGTTTAAGAATTGTGTGGCCGATTCTATCAAGCAATTGTAGGCTCTTGGATTGTTGAAGTATTCTGAATTGATGAAAGCTCTCTAGATTGTGCTCGGTTGAGGGTGGGGGTTTGTTGGGGATAAGGGACTTTTGAAGTTTGTGATGGTTGGGACGATTTCTGCCGAGTTGTGCCCAAAAGAGGGAGATAAGTGACACAACTGCTGCCAAAAACTGAACTTAAAAACTGAAATCTCACTACCGGCACTGCGGCGCGAGTTGTCATTTGTTACTCGGTGCTGCGGCGCGAGTTAACAGAAGGTGAGACTGACTTTGGTGCCGCGACGTGAGTGAGGCTTTGTTCTTCGGTGTTGCGGCGCGGATGAGAGAGGTTGGGCAATAAAGCCATGGCGCTGAGGCACAAAGTATGGCGCTATGGCGCGAAGTAGGCGTCGCGGCGCGGTTTGTAATGCAATTTGGTGGCGTGCGGCGCGAGATGCCAATTTCTGAGATTTTTGTGTCTGTTATTTGCACTTGCCAAGAGGTATAACAGAAAAAACTACGAAGCAAATATGAATTATTACAAACAATATAATAACTAACTACAGAGTAAACTAGACATGGGTAAAAGAAAATAGATAGAATTTATACCGAGATGGGGTTGCCTCCCCACCAAGCGCTTGTTTTAAAGTCATCGGCTTGACTATATCGACGCCGTTCAATCCGGCTCATAAGCAAAAATGGCCTTCTCATACCGCCTATTCGTCAGTTCCTTTGGATTTTTGGCAGACATGGATGATGGATCATCCTCGTTTTCTTCATCCTTCGGCACAAAGAATCTTTCACCACTTGAATTATCCACTAATTCCCCTTGTTCATTAAATTGAAAGCGTTCTTTGTGCTCTATTGGGCCCTCTCGGGTTTCTACAGTCGTGAGCGTGGGTTCTGATTGTTGATCAGTCTTGACAGTGTACCCACTGGTGATCCCCACTTCTACTCAAGTTGCACATTGACATTGCCCTCAACACCTTGGTAAGGCTCATCACCATCTCCTCGAGTATCCACCGTGCACTGCTCCACTTCTTCATCGTCAAGATCAATTACGACCGGGAGATTGCCTTGCGGTGGATTTGTGATGGCATTGACGAGTTGCCCCAATTGATTCTCAAGGCTTTGCAATGCGGCTTCTTGGCTTGCCATCCGAACCTCATTTCTCTGAATAAAGTCGGTAAGAAGCTCCTCAAGCTGGTTCTCTTCTTCTCGTGCTGAGGTCTCATAAAAACTCTCATTGGGTGGGGACGTCAACTCATAATGCGGCGGAGACTGATAGTCGAACTAAAAGGCATGATTCGGATCATAATATTGCTCTTGACTATAGTCCAACGAGTTTGGATAACCCTGGCAGTTTGGATGATAGGAGATCGGTTTAAAGTCAGCTTGATTCCGAGAGTAGGCATTCTGAGTGGACTGACACTCAAGATTGTCAGAAAACCTCAAGGCATTAGCAATTTGAAGTTGTAATCTCTCGAGTCCTTCTTCCGAGTTTGGTTGTGTTGTCCCCTCATAAGGCCATTGATAACTTTGATCGTCCATAATCTGTAGACTTAAAAACAAAAAAAAAGGAAGATCAAACAAATAAAAGAAGTAAATATATACACGTTCAAAGTAAGACTAAATTGATTTAAATCAATATTGGACAAAATTAGAATAATAGTTCTCCGGCAACGGCGCCAAAAACTCGTTGGTCGGAAAATCGATCACTAAGCACGCGTAAGTATACTCGGTCTAACAAGTAATACAGTGATAAGAAGTGTGTCGTACGCACGAGGAACTATGACTAATATTTACCAAGTACCGATTGTTTATCGCTAAAGCCTTATTCAAACAACAGGAAATGGAAGTGTGATTAATCTAATTATACTAATTAACAAAGCAAGTAAATGGATAACGAATGGAATTCTAAGGAATACAAGCTAAGGTCACAACTTCACCCCCACACAGGCATTCTATTGAACACCTGGCGTGTTATGTTTCATCAAACTAGCTACCCTTCTCTCTTTGGTCTTAATGGTCACGACAATTTGTCGACCGAGAACACATAGGTGCCTATGAACCTCTGTCTAGGTATGCACAAACATATCCTCTCTAGATCCACCCTAAAGGGAATAGAACAGAAAAGAACACCTAAGCTAGATGCAATCCTGCATATGTCTATGCGAATTAATCATAACAAGGATTTAAGCATAAGTTCTCATTGAGGTCGCATGTGGCGCAAAGAGATATGTCTATTCTACGCACAACTTGTGCAGTTTAAACCCATAATCACATGCCAATATATTTAGGTGTAAATCTACAATTCTTCTGTCGATATCATGTTGATTACCAAAATCATCACTAATGTCTTAGCGAGAATCATAAAGCACAAATATATTAATCCAAATCATATGGTGCTAACCAAAGAGATACAGACAGTCAATTTAAATAACAAGGGGATCCATTATAACCTTAGAGCCAATAATCAGTTCATATTTAATAAACCAAATACAAGTAGCAAATAAGACAACATTTATGGATTACACTAGTAGAGGAAATAAATGGATAAGAAGGAACTCTGTCAAAGCCCTTCAGTCACCAAGCAATCCGCTCCTATCAAGCTTTCCAATCTGTGTCGCTCGTTGCTCTTGTGCTCCAAAGAAATCACAAACTTCTCCCTAAACTAAGCCTAATCTATATTTACAGACATCAACTAAGAGAAAAGAAAGAGAAATTACAGAGAAAAACTAAAAACTAAGCTAATATATTTGATAAATATTCGAGAGAGAGAGAGAGAGAGAGAAATGTAGTGCTGCCTCTGTTATATATCTCCTTCCTTTATTTGCTAGGTCAAATCAAGGCATTCACTATCTAGGCACCGGAGGTGGCGCCGCGGCGTGGGCCACTAAGTTACAGTTGGCGCTGCAGTGCCACATTATTATGAAGGACACGGAGCTCGCGCTGCAGCGCGAGCTTAATAAGCTTCAACGGCGCCGCGGCGTGAAGGTGATGTCAGCAAGGACCATGGGGTGGCGCTACGGCGCGGCAATTAAGCCTGGCGTTGGCGCTGCGGCGCGAGTGTGAGGAAATGCCCGTTTTGTCCCTTTTTACTGGAAAAGCAATGTAAAGCTCTGCAATACATCAGTTAAGCACAATAACACTATATTTATATAAAACAACATAAAAACTACGAATTCAGGTAATTACTTAAGTCGTAAAGTATCCAATTCGCGGGTATAAATCCCACTCATCACCTTGCCCCTACCTTTAGTGAGAATTGCCTTCTCCATTATCGCTATAAACGTCTTCAGCTGGAACAGGGAGACTCTACTGTATAACCAGGGCTTCAATCCCTATTCAAACCTCTTTGCCTTGCATTCATCTGTACTGACTTGATATGGCTCAAACCTCGCCAACTCGTTGAATTTCGCGACATACTCAGACACCGTCATCGTTCCCTTTCTTTAGTTCTAAAAACTGTACTTCTAACTACCTCTTAGAACTCTCTGCGAAATAGGTCTCAAAGAATATCTCCTTAAACCTATCCCAGGTCATCACCCATGACCCTTCTCGAGTTTTATTGGCCTGTCACCAATTACTAACCTTTGCTTTCAACATGAATGTTGCAAACACAGTCTTCTAATCATCCCCTACCCTAGCGACATCAAACACCTTTTCTATCTCCATAATCTAGGTCTGTACCTCGACTGGATTCATGGACCCACATAATTCAGGTGGTCCAACCATCTTGAAATCCTTAAACGTTGTACCTTGGTTCTGTGGTTGATTCTGCAAAGCTCCTGTCAGTAACGTCACTAGTTGTTGAACGGGGTTAACATCAACATTGTCGTTATTAGTTCCTTCAGTGGTTCTCTATCGTGGTGGTTGACATCTTGGAGGCATTTTTTGTTAAAATATACACTCATTAAATTATTACTCAACTTCTTTAAGTATTTTCTACTTAACTTGCCTCCAAAGAGAAATAATCACATAACACATAGCACTTTGAATGAAATAATAACTTTTATTTATTCATAATCTCTTTGAAAATCTAAAACGATAGCATCTCTGCTATTTACATAACCTTCCTGAACTATAAAAGTTTCAGGATAACATCATCATTATCATATCCTATGGTTACATAACACGAGGGATTAACACATTATTTAAAATTTTATTAATCGCATACATTCCCTAAGATGTCCTACTAAGATACTCTATAGCCTTTCGACGCTTTTCTTCCATAACCCAGAACATTGTTCGGTAATCTCACGCGTACGATGGCTGAGTCTCGAACTGAATCAGATATCCCATGACCCGATCTTGAGCTCAATTAATCATGGCATTGAATAATTTATCCATCTCCTCCATCTTCATCCTATTTGCTTGTACGTCTCTCGCTGCTGTTCCAGTTAGTTGAAAAGCTTCCTCGTATGTGTCTTCTGCTCTTGCTCTCTTAGTAGCTTCTTCCTTCAGTTTGTTCTTCAGTTCTGTGATTACCTCGTTCAGTTGTTCTTTCTCTCATTCAGTGTGTACTAGCTTTTCCTCAACATTAATTCGTCGTTCCTCACGATCCTGGATCTCATCGTCCTTCTGTGTCATTACATTCTATTGTTGAACGGGATTAACATTGGAGTTATTGTTGTTATTCGTCGATTCTTCTTGAGCGAGTTGACGATGTTATGTTCTTCTTGGCGGCATATTTCTGTTAAAATATATGCTTATTAGATCTCTTTTAAATTCTCTAAATAGTTAAGGATTAACTCAACAATTTAACATAATCACTTATCACATTATTTCAAACAATTTGATATATTTATTCAAATCAAAAGTTTTAACATCAAACAATAGCATCACTGCTATTTACATCAACTATCCCGAGATAAAGAATCTATAGGATTTAAAACATTAAAATATTCCTTTGTTCATAAACACATCGGAATTTATATCTAAATACCAGATAAGTTTTTCACATAAATAACAAATCATATCACTGGCTATTAAGGCGCTGAATAGCCTTGCTACGTTCATCTTCCATGATGTGGGACATCGTCCGGCGATCTAGCATATACGATGGTAGTCCTTCGAACTGGATTGGGTATCTCATAACTCGATCTTGGGAACCATCCATTGCATTTTGAAGTGTAGTGTATGTCTCCCCAAGCTTAGCCTTCTTCGCACGACCATCCTCTTCTGCAAGATCAGCACGATGTGACTCTCTTATCCAGCCCTCCTCTGCTATGGTCAGCCTTTCTGAGCTCTCTTTCAATTCATTCTTCAATTTCTATTTCTTCGGACTTCTCCTCAGTTTGACCCTTCTCGTGAACCAAATCCCACTCCACGTTTCCTAGACGTGTGTGAAGAGTCACAACTTCCCTATCATTCTGCTCGATGGTAATCTGCTGAATAATAGACCGCTCAGTCAGATCCTGGACAGTTTCACGTAACTCTACGTTATGGTCATATAACTCGTCGTACATCTCAGCACCAGTGGAGTTCGGTGGGAACTCCTCTTCTTCCTCTTCCTTCTCAGGATCCTCCTCTGGATCAATCTTAGGCTCATGCTCCTGGCCAACAATAGTGATCAATAGAGATGGCTCTCTCTGTACCAACTGCTCCCAGACGACATGAATGTCTCGGGGTTCCTCCTCTGTAGGTACTCGAGGTTCCTCCTCCCCAACTCGACTAGCTCCTCCAACATCCGACATCCTGTCAACACAGTTTCAAGTTTTAGTTACTAAGTCGTACTAGTGAGCACATAATTTAACACAAACACATAAAGTTTTTTATTATCTTCAATGAATTAAGAAATTCATTTCTTAGAACTCGATAAGAGTTTTCCATCACTATGTTCTTACTATAAGGCTATTACCTAAGGTTCATATCCTACAGCTCTGATACCAACATGTGACACCCCCAAATCTGGGTACTTTAATTCCCACATGATTTGGTGTTCACTATACAAACATCATATGTCTATCTACCCATACTAAACGAAAGCATTAATAGATAGAAATAAATAATCTCCTTAAGGAGTTACATCATAACAAAACATAAATCCCAGGTCATATTAACCTTAAATCTTAACTGTAGAAACATAAACAATTAATCATCTTACACATCATTAACATAAGTCTAAAACAAAAATACAGCATCACATAAAATAACAAGTCTTCATCACTTGTTAATCTTGTCTTTGCCTTTGCTAGTAGAAGGCTCGTCGTACCTTTCGTTCTTAACTACAATGTTATTATTACGCAAGAGTGAGCATGATTGCCCATAAGTATAAAACTGAAATAACAATATATAATAACATGCGAGTGAATCAAAGACTTCTGAAATAAAATTCAACTTTTGAATCAAGAATGAATAACAAGAATTCAAAAGATTTCTGAGGGTCATAAGACCTTGAACTATGTCCTAGGTTATCAAGGGTTATACTTAAAACCTTTAACAATCATAAGACTATGGACTCTTCTACTCGTACTTAGGGGGATCAGCCCTTAGTACCATATTGTGCACAATATCTTAATGCTAACGCATAAGAAATCCCTATACAGGGTTGTTTATCTCAGTTTGACACTAGAGTCCGCACCAAAGGAAGTTTGGTTTGGATAAATCAATAAGGGTTCTGAAATTTAGAACGTTCATCAACTATGGACTAGTCGAATCAATAAGGGTTCGCTAGTCTTACAAGGTTCAATAATAAATGATATTTAAATTGAATAACAATCTCAAGAGGTATACAATAGAACAAATATTGTATAACAGAATCATACTTTGAAAAGATAAATAATCTTAAGTATAACAATTGAACTTGATTAATAATAATGAGAATTTACTTGACGTAGATTATAAACTTGAATAATGATGACAAGTAGGGTTAGGAAACTTGCCTCGTGCGTAGATTACACGTTAATTATACTTGTTCCTCGATTTAATTATACATACCATTCATGTTCACAATACCAGTCAATTATACGTAACTAGTCATTACAAGTTCATTCTTTTCGTCTAACTCAGATTATGACTATACTTAGCCAAATTACCACACTTATTGTCACATAATGTTACACTTCATGAACAATAAGTTAACTATGTGTTTAATCATTCAATCCACACGTAACTGTTTTATTGACATGTTAATAACTTGTTTTAACGTCTCGTTATACTTCTAACATATTTTTATATTCATTAGATTAGGTTACTATCATAGTCATGGACTTGAACACTTTAAAATTTTTATTTTTGGACATTCTGCAGAGTGGCGCAGCGGCGCCACTTTTATGCTTGTTCTCGGCGCTGCGGCTTCGCCTTTAGCGCTGCGGCGCGGGCCTTAAGGCGTGGGACTGGCGCTGCGGCATGGCGAACCAGTAACAGTTCTGCAATTCGTGAAAAATTGTAGAACATGGCCAACACCTCCAATTAATTTACTCGTACACGAAATTAGCCATACCCAAACACTGTAATACACATATACTTACTACTCCACCCTTCTGGCATGATTTTAACATGTTATAACACATAATTTGCAGAACTAAAACATATAATTTACTGTTCTTGATATTTTTGAAAGTTTTGAATACAAAACATGAAAATCAACACTACGTGTTTATTATATCACCGAATCTATTCATTTAAAGTTTGATTCCTTTGTTTTAACATGCATAATTATATACAAGTATAAATTTATGATATAACATATGATTGACGTATCAAATTTGGTACGTAAGGCCATATGGCCATATTTTCATACTCTGTAATTTTGAATAAACAATCTACTACATATATTTTATGAAACTGATGTTATGGTTCATACAACATAGTAAAAACATACTACGTTAACATATTAACATATACATGTGTAAATTTATAACACAACTTATGATTATCTTGTTGAATTTGGTATGTAAGGCCATATGGCCATATTTTCATACTCTATAATTTAGAAACAATCTACGACATATATTTTTATGAAACTGATGATATGGAATTATACGATATATATTAAAACATGTTAGACTTAACATAATAACACAAAATCTTTACTCCTTTTTCCAATTACAGAGATTATACAAAACTTTAAAGCCATTTTCTTGAAAAACTTAAACAACGTAAACAAAATTGGGTTGGAGAAATTACCCAAAGCATAGAGTGTAGGTTAGTAGGGATGATCCTTTCTCCTTTCTCAGACACTTCTTAAATCAAACAACTCTCAATTTTCTCTCTGTGATTGCTTTGTTCCAGACTTAGAAAAATACAAAAGAAGACATATTTAATAATAAAACTGACGCGTTGTGGAGGTTAGTTAACCCATCATGGGTTAACTGCTACTAACTTCTCTTAGGGCCTCGTTTGGCTGGAAATAATAGGTTCCAAAACCATTTAATTTAATGATTCTCTTATACTATAGTTTAATAGTGTCACACCCCTTTATAAAATAATCAAATATTTTATTTACTTTAATTAAAATAAATATAATAATTTCTCATTAATTCACATAGTTACAAAATTAAATTTCTCATTTATTAATTTTGTCAAATTATTAATTATCTAATTAATTATTAAATTAATTAAAATAACATTATGCTTATTAAATATTTTATTTAATTCAATAAACTCACATAATTACATAATTTGAATAATAAAAATTCTCCACATTAATTTAATAAATATAACACATATAATTAAATTAATCTACCACAATTTCATTAATTAATTATTTAATCCAATAATTAAATCATTGAACAATATTTATTTAATTCAATAAATATTAAAATTAAATTACAAAAATCTCGTTCGTTACATCTTTCCCCCTTAAAAGGATTCTGTTCCCAGAATCACGACTCAATCAATTCGACCCGTTACATTCTCCCCCCTACAAAGATTCTGTCCCTAGAATAGCTTACACATGATTTAAGTAAATAAATAAGGGTAATTTTTTTATCATATTCTCTTCGAGTTCCCACGTAGCTTCTTCAGCGTTGTGGTTCCTCCAAAGTACCTTAACAGAAGATATTACTTTATTTCTGAGAACTTGTTCTTTTCTATCGACAATTTGAACATGAATTTCTTCGTAAGATAAGTCTTTTTCAAAATGTGGACATTCTCGAGTGCTGGAGGTAAGGCTACCTCATACGCAACTTCTCCGATTCTTCGCAATACCTCAAAAGGACCAATAAATCTTGGGCTTAATTTCCTTTTCTTTTTGAACCTTATCTTCCCCTTCTAGGGAGAGACCTTCAAGAACACATAACTACCCGATTCAAACTCAACATTTTTATGATGTGGATTGGCGTATTTCTTCTGTCTATCTTGAGCTGTTACCAGTCTTGTTCGGATCACTTTGACTATTTCTGTTGTCTGCTCTACTAATTCTGGGCCTAGTAATTGTCTCTCGCCAATTTCATCATAGTATAGCGGAGTTCTGCACTTTCTGCCGTATAACGCTTCATAAGGCGGTATGCCAATACTACCGTGGTAACTGTTGTTGTAGCCTAACTCTACGAGCAGTAGGTGATCATCCCATTTTCCTTTAAAGTCCATCACACAGGCTCTTAACATATCTTCTAATGTCTGAATCGTTCTTTCACTCTGTCCATCTGTTTGAGGGTGATATGTTGTACTCATTCGTAATTGCGTACCCATGCATTCCTGAAGACGTTTCCAGAAGTTCAATGTAAAGCGTGGATCTCTATTGAAAATAATTAACACCAAAACTCCGTGCCTCGAAACAATCTCTTTCACATATAATCTTGCCAACTGATCTAAGTTGAATCTGATTTTGATCGGAAGGAAGTGTGCGAATTTCGTCAGTCGGTCAACGATAACCCATACTGCGTTATAGCCTTTCTGAGTTGTCGGAAGGCCAACCACGAAGTCCATCGTAATATGTTCTAATGGTTGTAGCAACCCACGCGGCCTCTGATGTTCTACTTTCACTTTCTGACATGTCAGACACTTGGCAACACACTCTACAATATCTCGTTTCAAATTTGGCCACCAAAAATGTTGTCGAAGATCTTGGTACATCTTGGTACTACCAGGGTGAATCGAATATCGAGAACTATGAGCCTCGCTCAAAATGTCTTCCTTAATCTCTGTTACTGGCGGTACCCAAACTCTGCTCTCAAATCTCAGTATTCCTTCCTTATCCATTTTGAATCTCAGTTCAGTTCCTTCAGATATCTTTTTTTTTCACCTTTTTACATTCTTTGTCTTGCAATTGAGCCTCCTTAACCCTATCCAGTAAGGTTGTACTAGATTGCATTTGAAACAGCTTCTCATCAATTTCTATAGGATACTTCACTTACAATTTCAACTTCTCCATGACCAAAATTAACTCCTTCTGAACAGTCAACATCATCAATTTCTCCCGACCCTTTCTACTTAAGGCGTCAGCAGCCACATTTACCTTACCTGGATGGTATAAAATCTCACAATCATAGTCCTTAATTAACTCCAACCACCTTCTTTGGTGCATATTCAAGTCTTTCTGTGTAAAAATATATTTCAGACTCTTGTGGTTTGTATATATCTCACACTTCTCCCCATAGTGATAGTGCTTCCAGATTTTTAACGCAAAAACCACTGCAGCTAACTCCAAGTCATGGGTCGGATACCCATTCTTATAATCTTTTAATTGTCGTGACGCATACGCAATGACTCTGCCGTTTGATAAGCACAAAACCAAGTCCTTTATGCGACGCATCACTAAAAATAACAAAATTTTATGTATCATCCGGAAGAGATAATACAGGTGTTATACTCAACCTCTTCTTCAATTCTTGAAAGCTTTTCTCACACTTTTCCGACCAAACAAATTTTACAGCTTCTCGAATTAAATTCGTTAACGGAGTTGCGATCTTGGAAAAGTCTTGAATGAATCTTCTATAATATCCTACCAATCCAAGAAAACTTTGTACTTTCGACGACATTCTCGGCTGATCCCACTTGATCGCGGCTTCGACTTTGGATGGATCTACCGAAATTTCTTCTTTATCAAACACGTGACCTAGAAATTGTACACGTTCGATCCAAAATTCACATTTCAAAAACTTGGCATACAACTTCTCCCTTCTCAACGCCTCTAACGTTAATTTCAAATGCCCTTCATGTTCTTCCTTGGTTTTAGAATATACCAAAATATCGTCTATAAATACCACTACGAACTTGTCCAAAAATGGCTTGAACACACCATTCATTAGTCCCATAAATGGAGCAGGAGCATTCGTTAGACCAAACGACATTACTAAAATTTTGTAGTGACCATATCGTGTTCTGAACGCTGTCTTCGGTACATCCTCTAGCCTCACCTTCAGTTGATGATAAACACTCCTCAAATCTATCTTGGAAAAGTATTTCGCTCCCTTCAATTGATCAAATAGATCATCAATCCTCGGTAATGAATATCTATTCTTAATCGTGATCTTATTCAGTTCTCTGTAATCGATGTAGAGTCGCATTGTCTCGTCCTTCTTCTTCACAAATAACACTAGTGCTCCCCATGGTGATACGCTTGGTTGAATGTACTTCTTGTCTAGTAATTCTTGTAGTTGTACCATTAATTCTTTCATCTCCACCGGTGCCATTTGGTATAGTGCCTTCGATATTGGAGTCGTTCCTGGTGCCAAATCAATCACAAATTCAACCTCTCTATCTGGCGGAAATCCTAGCAAATCGTCTGGAAATACGTCGGCGAAATCCCTCACTACTGGTATCTCTTCTACTTTTGGATTCACTTTACGACTGTCGACTATGTAAGCTAAATATCGTCAGACAACTCGCTTGTCAAGGCGACTTGCTACCATAAAACACAACCTTTGACGGAGTCATAAGGTTAATATACTTTTTTTGACAATCAATTATAGCCCCGTAATTGAATAACCAGTCCATTCCCAAGATAACGTCAAATTCCCCAAGTCAAATAGGGATAAGATCAACGTTCATGATATTACCCTTAATATCCACTCTACAGTTCTTATGTACGTACTTAACAAGGATTATTTCTATATTCGCAAGTTCTATGTTCATGGGGTATTCTAACTCATCCTTAGGCAATTCTAAGTTCTTAGCAAAGTCATCGGATATAAAGGAACAAGTAGCACCCGAATCAAATAATACATAAGCATTAACTTTATTGATCGGAATGATACCTGACACCACATCACAAGACTGAACTACATCTTGCACCGTCATGTTGAATGTCCTAGCGGTCGGTCGGTTGGTCCTATGATAGTTAGGGCGCTGCCACCGCTGTTTCCTCTATTTTCTCCTGATCCTGCCCCTCCATATCCCTTCTTAGGACAGTCCCTTGCAAGATGATCCTTTGAGCCACAAGTGAAACATGCACCCTTCTTTGGGTTAGGACAGTTAGGTGCTATGCGGCCTTACTGCCCATAATTGTAGCACACTCGTTTACCCTTCATACACACTCCGAAATAAGCTTTCCCGCAGGTCGGGCACGCTTCGATCCTCTTCTTCTGACCTCCTTGCTGATTTCCAGTTGATGAGTTGTCAGACCACATTCTCTTCTGATTAATATTACCACCTCCTCTGTTACTTCCACTAGCCTTGTTATTTCCTTCACTTTCACTCTTCTTCCTCTTCTGATCCGGATTATATTTGGTTACCGCATCGCTTCCACCTTCAGCGAGTATGACTTTCTCCAGTACTCTAGGGAATGTCTTCAACTGAAATAATGGCACCTTACTATACAACCAGGGCTTTAATCCATTGTTCAAACCTTCTTGCTTTCCTCTCATCCGTGTGCACTTGGTATGTGGCGAACCTAGCCAACTCATTGAATCTTGTCGCATAGTCTGGTACAGACATATTTTCCTGCTTTAACTCCAGAAACTAGACCTCCATTTGGTTCTATGAGCTGGTTGAGAAATACATCTCGAAAAACATCTCCTTGAACCTCTCCCAGGTAATCATTCCTTCTCCTCCATGGACCTTGTTTGCTTGCCACCAATAACTGGCTTCAGATTCCAGCATAAACGTTGTGAAAGTGATCTTCTGGTCCTCTCTTACTCTAGTAACATCAAAAACCTTCTTCATCACCGTAACCCAAGTCTGAGCTTCGATCGGGTTCATGGAGCCTTTAAACTCTGGCGATCCCACCACCTTAAAATCTTTAAACGTCGTATTCGGTGGAGCTTGAGGTTGATTATTCATCGCTCCAGCTAGTAAGTTCACTAAATGTTGAACGGGAGTAGCATTAGCTTTATTGTTGTAATTCGTCGATTCTTCTTGAGCTGGTTGACGATGTTGTCTTCTTCTTAGTGGCATATTTCTGTTAAAATATATGCTTATTAGATCTCTTTTAAATTCTCTAAATAGTTAAGGCTTAACTCAACAATTTAACATAATTACTTATCACATTATTTTAAACAATTTGATATATTTATTCAAATCAAAAGTTTTAACATCAAACGATAGCATCACTGCTATTTACATCAACTATCCCGAGATAAAGAATCTATAGGATTTAAAACATTAAAATATTCCTTTGTTCATAAACACATCGAAATTTATGTAACGCCCCCAAATTCAGGTACTTGAAACCCGAACTCGGTGCTTTACGATACCATTTCTATGAGCGGAATAATACTAATAATAATAACAATAATATAAATACCAAACTTAATTTATATATATCAGAGTCTAATCCCAGGTACACGACCTTTACTACACTTCATTACATGATAGATAATAAATATCATTGCCTTAATAATATATAACTATTACAAAAGATACCATTAAACTTATATTTTTTGTTTTCCTTTGTCCTTATTTTTGCTTGAACCTTCTAGTTGATCACACTTAGATAAAAATATTTAAATTAAGCAATGATGAGCATTTGAGTGTCAACAAGTAATAATAATTATAAATATTAGTTGAAATGATTAAATATTTTCTTTATACATCACTTCTACAACGATTCAATAGTTGTGAAGTAAACTAAACTGATAATAATAACATAATAATTCTATCTCAAAATTTTGAAACTACGTACTGACTATAACTGGGTATTAGTTGATAGACTATGAACATTATTTTTAGTTTTCGCTAAGGTTTAGCAGAACTCCGTCCTCAAACTATCATAACTTACAGGCACGAGGGTGATCTGCCCAATGTGCCATGTATTGATCAATACTACATGCAAGAACGATATTATCGTTCACTCTGTCCGCCTTAGGCGCATAAAAGTTTTTCCTTGATCGGGATGTTCATACTTAGTCGGGAATCCGAACCAAAACAATTTGATTGGATACAACAAGGTTTTATCATATTCAACGATATTTCTAAATATGTGTCTAGCTGGTCAAATAGCTTAGACGACTTATATATATATATATATATATATATATATATATATATATATATATATATATATATATATATATATATATCAACATGTGTTTAACTACAATGATTATCCAAGTGAGGACACTTGTACAACTATATTTTGAAATTAACGAAAAGAATATATATATGAGTTATATAATATAATATCATGTTTATAAACAATGATCGGATATAATATATACGACAATAGGGTTAATAATATAGTACAGTAATAATATAAATCTGAATCTTCTTACTCATGTCCATTGCATAAAGGAAATACAAAGGCAGGATACTTGTCTGGTCTGCTGCTTACAGTTATGCAACTTAGTTTTATCTTTTATACCGAAACCTATCATTAATAAGATCATTTGATCGATTAGAATAACATATCATAACACATAATACTACTTATTACAGTCAGCACATAGCCTAATCACAGTGTCACCCATATTCAACCGTCATTGAATCACAAATAAACATTAACACATTCAAAATATGTAGGTCCAGATCAATTTCTGAAATATGTCGGTGTACCGACGACTTTATTGGGTAATTATCGAGTCTAAGACTCTTTCTCAAAGTTCAATATCAGTCATATTATTTATAAATGACTTATAATAATTTTTAAATATTTATTATAATTTATCATGAATTTTCAAACATCGAAATCATTATTAAATGATTTAATTATTAAACAATTATATTATTAATAATATTTAATTAATATTAAACTATTAATGAAACCATTGCCAAAACGTTAAAGTTATTTATAATAACTCAAAATATTTTTAAAGTATTAATATTACCCTTAAAAGATTATTAAAAGAATTAAAATCATTTTTAAATAATTATCATTAATATTAAAGTATTAACGTATTATTTATCACAATATTAAAAGTCATTAATTATAACTTAAAATATTTTTAATTTATTTATATCCTTTTTAAATGATTTTTAAAGTAATAAAACCATTTTAAAACTATTTATTTAATATAATTTTTAAATAAATTTAATATCATTAAATTAATAATCATTAATATTAAATTATTAATGAAATTATCCTTTAAATATTAAAAGTTATATTTATAACATAAAATATCTTCAAACACTTTATTTTTATTTTGAATGATTTTTATAATATTAAAATCAATTTTAAACTAATTTATTTAATATAATTATTAAATAATTCTAATATCATTAATTAATGAAATTTACCTTTGAATATTAAAAGTTATATTTTATAACTTAAAATATTTTTAAACTAGTTATTTTTATTTAAAATAATTTTTCTAATATTAAAATCATTTTTAAACAAATTTATTTAATATAATTATTAAATAAAGCTAATATCATTAATATTAAAATATTAATATTTTTCATGACAAAATATCAAAAGTCATATTTTATACCTTAACATATTTTTATAACCTTTAAATCATTTATATATGATTTATAAATCATTAATTCTGTTTTTCATAATTTATTTAATTCATTTATTAAATAACTTACTTATCATTAATATTAATTAATTAATGAAATTTATCAAAAAATATTAAAAGTTATCAAAAATAACTTAAATTATTTTCTTATACCATAATATAATTTTAAATGATTTTTTATGTATTAAAATTATTTTTAAATAATTTATTTAATATTATAATTAAATAAATTAAATACCTTTAATATTCTAAAAGTATTAAATATTTATTAAATATATTCAAAATAATTAAAAACTAATTTTCAGAATTTAAAATAATTTTTAATGATTTATTTTGTATTTTTAATAATTAAAAACTATTTTTTCCATTTATTTAATAAAAATAATTAATTTAGTAATTAATCTGTCGCTAAAGGGTGCCTATAGCGACATAACTGTCGCTATAGGTGTTCTTCGTGTTCTTGAGCTTAACCCAGAAATGCATCGGCAGTCACCAGGGTCCATGTTTGACTAACAATATCTAACATATCATAATGCTTCTAAGTGTGATATGACTTTGATCTTCTAGTATTAATGTAATACTACAAATATCGGCAATAATATCAAGCAAACAAGATAACACAATTGAGATCTAGGCTACCGAAATGGCTGTCAGAGCTGTTCTTCATTTCTGGGTTACCCAGAAATGAAGAACAGTTAGTATAAGCATATTTGGGCTTCCATAACTCGTGATCTAGTTGATGATTTTGAGATTTAAAAGTTCTAGCTTGTAGCCAACACGTATTACAACAAATCCGTTACACAAAATCACTCTAACAACATTACAATCATTAGATCCGGTCCGGTCAAACCATGTCAGAAGACATGATCATCAGTTTTCTGGGTTGCCCAGAAAACCGATTCCATGATCTTCTGCTTGGTTTGACTAATCCACTACTTCTTTTATGGTTATCATTTCGGTGATTTACAGGCATAAATGTGTAATCCACATAACATATTACGATTCTATTACAACAAAAACAACAAACAGAAGCAAGATCAAAGCTACAGAAAATCTTGTCAGGCGTTGCTGGGTAACAATCTGGGTTACCCAGATCAGTTCGGTCATGGCCGGTCAACAACATTTGACCACTAATAACTTGTGATGTACACATGATTTATGCATGAATCCATTTCCAGATCAAAGATCTCCTAACATACTACAAATACAAACATTAAAACAAACAAAAACATAAACATAAAACGATTTACTGCTTCTGACATTCATTGTCAGAACACGAAATAAAATATTTCTAGATTCTGAAAAACTTCAAATTCGAGCCTCTATATGTTATGGATCTAACATCTAGCAACCCAGATCAGTTCTATACACTCCATACAACATCTTTAACACAAAAAACTTAACATCTAACACTAGATTAAAGATCAGATTTTGAAATTAGCGTTTTAACTCTCTTGATCAAATCCTTGATTCTGGCTTCTGATTTGTTAGTGGATTTTGTGGGGCTGGTTTTGGGGACTGATTTGCATATATATTTCGTGGGTTTGAAGAGGTAGAGACTTGGTTGGGTGTATGACAGAAAATGAGGCAAATAATGAGACTTTTCTCTCTCACAATCTATCTATATGGGACTTGCAACGTAGTGGGCTGAGATATGGACTGATTGGCCTTGTATTTCAGTCAGAAGGAGAAGTCAAAGGTGGTTCACCAACTAAAGTGTTGGTTAATAATGCAAGTTAGCTTCAATTATGCAAGAGGGGCATTTTGGTCTTTTTGCTTGATAATTTAAGGGCACAATTATAAACTTTGCAAACCCTTAGGGTTTGACCCTTATGGTTTAACCCTAAGGTTATCAAAAATTGACTTTTCTAGGATTTTTATATAGGGTTTAAAATAAAATTTTAGTTTCTAAAAATGAAATTAGGGTTTTCTAATTAGATTAAGTTATCTAATTACATTATACATGAGCATTAAGGTTTGAAGTCCACTAATTAGCATTAAGGATTACAAATAGCTATTAGGGTTTTATTTTAGTAAATTAAGGTTACTAATTTAGAAATTAGGTTTACTAATTTAGAAATTAGGGTTTCTATAAATTAGAATTTCTAAATATTAATTAGGGTTTCTCTAATTAACATTAAATTCTATAATACGCAACATACTTCATTTAGCACAATTACATAACCGTTTCTAACTCATAATTGAGTTTCAAATTAGGGTTTCCCCATAGACAATTAGGGTTAGTATAGAAAATCAGGGTTTATAAATATTATTTAGGGTTTTTCAAAATTAGGGTTTTCCATACTTAGCATTCACACTTACAATACAAAGCATATACCACATAGCACAGTGTCTTAACCGATTTTTTTAAAATCTCATTTGACCTCAGAATTAGGATTCAACAGTAATATTAGGGTTTATAATAATATTAATTGGATTTGGTCATAATACACCATAATTGACCAACCATTATCAATACGTACATACCGTACATATTTATAGCACTTGAAAAATCAAAATATAATTAATATTTTATTACTATTCTCATTCCTTGGTAAAAAAAAATTCTAAAATTAGGGTTTGGATTCCATATCTGATCTATCTTTCATATTTAACATTATTAATGTTAAAATTAAAATTAACTTAATTAATCTAGCATAAATTCATATAATAAAATAAATAATTATTATAATAATTCTAAAAATCATTTCATATATTATTTAAATAATATATAATTATAATTTCATGGAAAATAATTAATAAAAATATTTCTACTATAAAATTAATTATTATAATAATATACTTTATAATAATCAATAATTCTAAAATAAAATTATTTATAATGATTCATGTAATAAATATATTTTATATTCATCACATCAATACATACACATTACCTTGCACGCATTCTCATATTTAAAATAAATAAAATAATAATAAAAAATTTATACGCAAAATTTCTGTTTTAAATATATAGAAAATATCGGGTTATTACATTCACCGTCCCTTATAAAGATTCCGTCCCCTGAATCACCATTTTAAAACCTATACATACCAGGGTACATAACACACAGTCATTACAATTAGATCTCGATCATAATTGATCGAACATATCTTTAACTATTCAGTACAAAGCTTATCTATCTGGTTACACGGAAATTTGATTTCTAATAGAACTCAATTTCCTCCTTCAAAATATCTTTATAAAATAATTTACTATATATAAGAAAATAATATATAAGAAAATAAATTTTGCTTGAATAATACCTGGAGTGGCATCCTCGGCTGCTACCGAATCTTGAACATTCATGCTGAAGACTCCTGCGATTGATTTTGTTGATTTGTTTGTAAAGAAGGAGTCAACCTCCATGATACCGAAACCTATCATTAATAAGATCATTTGATCGATTAGAATAACATATCGTAACACATAATACTGCTTATTGAAGGTAGCACATAACCTAATCACATTGTCACCCATATTCAACCGTCATTGAATCACAAACAAACATTAACACATTCAAAATATGTAATAAGTCCATATCAATTTCTAAAACATGTCGGTGTACCGACGGCTTTATCGGGTAATTATCGAGTCTAAAACTCTTTTCCAAAGTTCAATATCAGTCATATTATTTTTAAATGACTTATAATAAATTTTAAACATTTATTATAATTTATCATGAATTTTCAAACATCAAAATCATTATTAAATAATTTAAATATTAAACAATTCTATTATCATTAATATTTAATTAATATTAAACTATTAATGAAACCATTGCCAAAATGTTAAAGTTATTTATAATAACTCAAAATATTTTTAAAGTATTAATATTACCCTTAAATGATTTTTAAAAGAATTAAAATTATTTTTAAATAATTATCATTAATATTAAAGTATTAACGTATTATTTATCACAATATTAAAAGTCATTAATTATAACTTAAAATATTTTTAATTCATTTATATCCTTTTTAAATAATTTTTAAAGTAATAAAACCATTTTAAAACTATTTATTTAATATAGTTTTTAAATAAATTTAATATCATTAAATTAATAATCATTAATATTAAATTATTAATTAAATTATCCTTTAAATATTAAAAGTTATATTTATAACTTAAAATATCCTTAAACACTTTATTTTTATTTTAAATTATTTTTATAATATTAAAATTATTTTTAAACTAATTTATTTAATATAATTATTAAATAATTCTAATATCATTAATATTAAATAATTAATGAAATTTACCTTTGAATATTGAAAGTTATATTTTATAACTTAAATTTTTTTTAAACTAGTTATTTTTATTTAAAATAATTTTTCTAATATTAAAATCATTTTAAAACAAATTTATTTAATATAGTTATTATATAAATCTAATATTATTAATATTAAAATATTAATATTTTTCATAACAAAATATCCAAAGTCATATTTTATAACTTAACATATTTATATAACCTTTAAATCATTTATAAATGATTTATAAATCATTAATTCTATTTTTCATAATTTATTTAATGAATTTATTAAATAATTTAATTATCATTAATATTAATTAATTAATGAAATTCATCACGAAATATTCAAAGTTATCAAAAATAACTTAAATTATTTTCATATACCATAATATAATTTTAAATAATTTTTCATGTATTAAAATCATTTTTAAATAATTTATTTAATATTATAATTAAATAAATTAAATACCTTTAATATTCCAAAAGTATTAAATATTTATGAAATATATTCAAAATAATTAAAAACTAATTTTTAGAATTTAAAATATTTTTTAATGATTTATTTTGTATTTTTATTAATTAAAAACTAATTTTTTCTATTTATTTAATAAAAATAATTAATTTAGTAATTAATCTGTCGCTAAAGGGTGCCTATAGCGACATAACTGTCGCTATAGGTGTTATTCGTGTTCTTGAGCTTAACCCAGAAATGCATCGGCAGTCACCAGGGGGTCCATGTTTGACCAACAATATCTGTAAGACCCCAAATTATTAATAAATGAAATTTAAATTCCCTCTATTTATTATTTTGAAATAGTAAGTGTTAAATTGATTAATGAGGTTAGTTATGGGTAAAATGCGTAAATATTTTAAATAAGCAAGTGGTTATAAAATATTCATTGTTGTCGGGGAATATTCGTTTGGTCGTGGAATATTCTTCCTGTCGGGGAATATTCGTACGACGGCGCAGTCTTTTGTGGGCCCCATAACGGAAAGCGATTGGATGAAGAAAACGACAAGTATATATTTTTTATTAATAACGGCGTAGTTGTTACCGTTAATACTGTTGGAATACCCGGTGGTTAAAACACAGTAATACGCGTTGTTACACAGTAGCACACTGTATTGCACCAATTATTGATTCTTACGTAAGAAGGCACTATTCAATAATGGTTACAGTAATTACTGTTCAGTATTTTATTTTATTGATTCAATAATTGCTGCGTTGATATTTTATATTATTGTTGTTTCAATAATTGTCACTACACAGTATTTCCCATTATCAGATTAATAATTCATATTATTTGAATAATATTATTAGATAACATTATTGGCAATGTCTAGAAAGTTCTGTCTAAGGAGAGGTTTGGTCATCTAATTGCGCGCCAGTAAGGAGAAATCCTTATTGGAAAGCCCCCTCTTTCCTGGGAACGGCCTGGTTGTCATAAATGTGATTCTGTAATATTATTTGTAAATAATTAATTATTGATTCATATGATAAGGAAATATTTATTTTTGTGGATATAAATGAGGGATATATTTTTGTGGTTAAAAATGAAGGAGTTAATGTTGAGGTTTTTATCAGTATTTTTGTCGGAATGGAGGTATTAAAAATCAGGGTTTTTGAGATATTTTGCGGGAGTTATAATTTTTAATCCGACCGTTGGATCGTGGTAATTTTTGGATATGTTATACATATATAAGTTGAGTATATGTCCATAAATTTTGAACCGTTAAAAATGAACGTATGATTTATTATGAATTTTACGAGATGACTGGTTCAGAAATTGTTGAATTTTCGGAGTTAATCATTTTGGTAGAAAATTCTAGAATTGGTGGGCCCCACTCTTGGTTGGTGAAGAAATGTGCTGAGATTTTTATTCAAATGTGGTGGGTGGGAATAGTAGCAGGTAAAACCATCAGGTTGCAGGTTAAGTCTGCTTCGGCGTGCTAACATTTTTCTATAAATAGAGGGCTAAGTTAGAATTGAAAATCACACCAGAAACAAGTTTTCTCTCTTTCTCTCTCTAGATTATTGAGTGTATTTTGTGAGTATTTAGATACTTTGAGAGTTTCTATTCATCAGAGCAAGTGTCTTTCAGCCTTATACCGGTATTCCGACCAGAAGTACTGTCTGTACGAGGTAAGGGATGTTATTTTATTCAAAAATGATATTATTTCTTCAATATCATATGCTGAAATATTGGTTAGAAATTTTTATCAAATTTGGAACTTTTCACGTCGGGGTTACTATTCATGAGTTACTATTCACGAGTTACTATTCACGAGTTACTATTCACCGAAAAATAAAATTTTCTTCTTTTCGTCCAAAATATCTATTTTGGGTACTAGCTTTGATTGTATCCATGTTTTGATCATTCTTGAATTCTACTTCACTATGAATAATTATAAGGTATTTTTGGACATGAATAAATCGAAATACGAATCCTTAATATTTGTTATTTTGTTTCACTGGATTCGTTTTCTTTAATATATTTTTCATCATCCTCAGTCCTAAATGATGATATTACTGAATATCTTTGGCCGTAGTGCAAAGATGAATGATTAACTGATGAATATCTTTGGCCCGTAGTGCAAAGATGAACAGGTGTTGAGATGAACATGACCGACTGGTGATACAAATGAATATCTTTGGCCTGTAGTGCAAAGATGAATATTTGATTAAAGATGGTTATTGATTGTTGTTACAGGGATAAAATATTGATGATGGACTTTTAAATCTTAGAAGATAGTAGAACTCATTCTCTACTTGACTCTTCTAATGGTTTGCTGTTTCCGCTGCAGTTATTGATTTAAAACCTGTTGTCTATTGTATTCTATTAGATTTTTCCCTGTTGAAGACTAACGATAATTTGTTTTGTATTATCTTAGTCATAACGTTCTTTACTGGGCTAGTTGAGCTCACCCTTTTTCCTTTTTGTTCCATTTTTCTCAGGAGGCGAGAATGTAGCGAGTACTAGTCGGGGTATGGAATGATGGTTCTAGAAGTTACTTTAGTAGTCCTCACTATTTTTGTGAAATAATGTATCAATAATTGTAATGAGGGCTTATTTGAGTGTGGATATTGTCTAAATGACAATATTTGTATTTAAACTCACAGTTCTTGTGTTGTAATAATAAAGATGTAGTTGTTTCTGTACCATGTATTTTGGCGACTCAGAATGGGTGTTGTATACCTATTTTGGGGGCGTCACAATATCTAACATATCATAACGCTTCTAGGTGTGATATGATATCAAACAATAATATCAAACAAACAACATAACACAATTGAGATCTAGGCTACCGAAATAGCTGTCAGAGCTGCTATTCATTTCTGGGTTACCCATAAATGAAGAACAGTTAATATAACTATATTTGGGCTTCCACTAATTACATTATACATGAACATTAGGGTTTGAAGTCCACTAATTAGCATTAAGGATTACAATTAGCTATTAGGGTTTCATTTTAGTAAATTAGGGTTACTAATTTAGAAATTAGGTTTACTAATTTAGAAATTCGGGTTTCTATAAATTAGAATTTCTTAATATTATTTAGGGTTTCTTTAATTAACATTAAATTCTATAATACGTAACATACTTCATTTAGCACAATTACATAACCGTTTCTAACTCATAATTGAGTTTCAAATTAGGGTTTCCCCAGTTGACAATTAGTGTTAGTATAGAAAATTAGGGTTTATAAATAATATTTAGGGTTTTTCAAAATTAGGATTTTCCATGCTTAGCATTCACACTTAGAATACAAATCATATACCATATAGCACAGTGTCTTAACCGATTTTTTTTTAAAATCTCATTTGACCTTGAAATTAGGATTCAACAGTAATATTAGGGTTTATAACAATATTAATTACTTGGGTTTGGTCATAATACACCATAATTGACCAACCATTATCAATACGTACATACTGTACATATTTATAGCACTTGAAAAATTAAAATATAATTAATATTATATTACTATTCTCATTCCTTGGTAAAAAAAATCCAAAATTAGGGTTTGGATTCCATATCTGATTTATCTTTCATATTTAACATTATTAATTAAGTTAAAATAATTAACTTAATTAATATAGCCTAAATTCAAATAATAAAATAAATAAATATTATAATAATTCTAAAAATTATTTCATATAGTATTTAAATAATATATAATTATAATTTCATGAAAAATAATTAATAAAAACATTTCTACTACAAAATTAATTATTGTAATAATATACTTTATAATAATCAATAATTCTAAAATAAAATTATTTATAATCATTCATGTAATAAATATATTTTTTATTCATCACATCAATACATACACATTACCTTGCACGCATTCTCATCTTTAAAATAAATAAAATAAAATAAAAAAATTAAACGCAAAATTTCTGTTTTAAATATATAGAAAATATCGGGTTATTACAATTTACATCTAAATACCAGATAAGTTTTTCACATAATTAAACAAATCATATCACTACCTGTTAAGGCTCTGAATAGCCTTGCTACGTTCCTCTTCCATGATGTGGGACATCGTCCGGCGATCTAGCATATATGATGGTAGTCCTTCGAACTGGATTGGGTATCTCATAACTCGATCTTGGGCTTCATCCATTGCATTTTGAAGTGTAGTGTACGTCTCCCCAAGCTTAGCCTTCTTCGCACGACCATCCTCTTCTGCAAGATCAGCATGACGTGACTCTCTAATCCAGCCCTCCTCTGCTATGGTCAGCCTTTCTGAGCTCTCTTTCAGTTCCTTCTTCAACTTCTCTATTTCTTCGGACTTCTCCTCAGTTTGACCTTTCTCGTGAACCGAATCCCACTCCACATTCCCTAGACGTGTGTGAAGAGTCACAAGTTCCCTATCCTTCTGCTCGATGGTAATCTGCTGAATAATAGCCCGCTCAGTCAGATCATGGACAGTGTCACGTAACTCTACGTTACGGTCATATAAATCATCGTACATCTCAGCATCAATGGAGTTCGGTGGGAACTCCTCTTCTTCCTCTTCCTCCTCAAGATCCTCCTCTGGATCCGTCTCAGGCTCATGCTCTTGACCAACAATAGTGATCAATGGAGATGGCTCTCTCTGTACCAACTGCTCCCTGATGACATGAATGTCTCGGGGCTCCTCCTCTGTAGGTACTCGGGGTTCCTCCTCCCCAGCTCGACTAGCTCCTCCAACAACCGACATCCTGACAATACAGTTTCAAGTTTTAGTTACTAAGTCGTACTAGTGAGCACATAATTTAACACATAAACACAAAGTCTTTTATTATCTTCAATAAATTAAGAAATTCATTTCTTAGAACTCGATAAGAGTTTTCCATCACTATGTTCTTACTATAAGGCTATTACCTAATGTTGTTCCCCCACCTAAGGTTCATATCCTACAGCTCTGATACCAACCTGTGACACCCCCAAATCTGGGTACTTTAATTCCCATATGATTTGGTGTTCACTATACAAACATCATATGTCTATCTACCCATACTAAATGAAAGCATTAATATATAGAAATAAATCCTCTCCTTAAGGAGTTACATCATAACAAAACATAAATCCCAGGTCATACTAACCTTAAATCTTATATGCTAAAACATAAACAATTAATCATCTTCAACATCATTAACATAAGTCTAAAACATAAATACATCATCACATAAAATAACAAGTCTTTATCACTTGTTAATCTTGCCCTTGCCTTTGCTAGTAGAAGGCTCGTCGTACCTTTCATTCTTAACTACAATGTTATTATTACGCAAGAGTGAGCATGATTGCCCACAAGTATAAAAATGAAAAAACAATATATAATAACATGCGAGTGAATCAAAGACTTCTGAAATAAAATTTAACAGTTAAGAGTTATACTTGAAACCTTTAACAGTCATAATACTATGGACTCTTCTACTTGTACTTGGGGGGATCAGCCCTTAGTACCATATTGTGCACAATATCTTAATGCTAACGCATAAGAAATCCCTATACAGGGTTGTTCATCTCAGTTTGACACTAGAGTCCGCACCAAAGGAAGTTTGGTTTGGATAAATCAATAAGAGTTCTGAAATTTAGAACGTTCATCAACTATGGACTAGTCGAATCAATAAGGGTTCACTAGTCTAACAAGGTTCAACAATAAATGATATTTAAATTGAAAAACAATCTCAAGAGGTATACAATAGAACAAATATTGTATAACAAAATCATACTTTGAAAAGATAAATAATCTTTAGTATAACAATTGAACTTGATTAATAATAATGAGAATTTACTTGACGTAGATTATAAACTTGAATAATGATAACAAGTAGGGTTAGGAAACTTGCCTCGTGCGTAGATTACACGTTAATTATACTTGTTCCTCGATTTAATCCTACATACCATTCATGTTCACAATACCAGTCAATTATACGTAACTAGTCATTACAAGTTCATTCTTTTCGTCTAACTTGGATTATGACTATACTTAGCCAAATTACCACACTTATTGTCACACTTCACGAATAATAAGTTAACTATGTGTTTAATCATTCAATCCACACGTAACTGTGTTATTGACATGTTAATAACTTATTTTAACGTCTCGTTATACTTCTAACATATTTTTATGTTCATTAGATTAGGTTACTATCACAGTCATGGACTTGAACACTTTAAAAATTTTATTTTTGGACATTCTGCAAAGTGGTGCTGCGGCGCCACTTTTATGCTTGTTCTCGGCGCTGCAGTGCGGTGGCGCTGTGGCTCGGCCTTTGGCGCTGCGGCGCGGGCCTTAAGGCGTGGGACTGGCGCCGCGGCGCGGCGAACCAGTAATAATTCTACAATTCATGAAAAATTGCAGAATATGGCCAACACCTCCAATTAAGTTACTCTTACACGAAATTAGCCATACCTAAACAGTGTAATACACATATACTTACTACTCCACCCTTCTAGCATTATTTTAACATGTTATAACACATAATTTGCAGAATTAAAACATATAATTTACTGTTCTTGATATTTTTGAAAGTTTTGAATACAAAACATGAAAATCAACACTTCGGGTTTATTATATCACTGAATCTATTCATTTAAAGTTTGATTCCTTCGTTTTAACATGCATAATTATATACAAGTATAAATTTATGATATAACATATGATTGATGTATCAAATTTGGTACGTAAGGCCACATGGCCATATTTACATACTCTGTAATTTTGAATAAACAATCTACTACATATATTTTATGAAACTGATGTTGTGGTTCATACAACATAGTAAAAACATACTACGTTAACATATTAACACATACATGTGTAAATTTATTATACAACTTATGATTATCGTGTTAAATTTGGTATGTAAGGTTATATGGCCATATTTTCATACTCTGTAATTTAGAAACAATCTACGACATAAATTTTTATGAAATTGATGATATGGAATTATACGATATATATTAAAACATGTTATACTTAACATAATAACACAAAATCTTTACTCCTTTTTCTAATTACAGAGATTATACAGAACTTGAAAGCCATTTTCTTGAAAAACTTAAACAACATAAATAAAATTGGGTTGGAGAAATTACCCAAAGCGTAGAGTGTAGGTTAGTAGGGATGATCCTTTCTCCTTTCTCAGACACTTCTTAAATCAAACAACTCTCAAATTTCTCTATGCGATTGCTTTGTTCCAGACTTAGAAAAATACAGAAGAAGGCATATTTAATAATAAAACTGACGCGTTGTGGAGGTCAGTTAACCCATCATGGGTTAACTGCTGCTAACTTCGCTTAGGGACTCGTTTGGCTGGCAATAATAGGTTCCAAAACTATTTAATTTAATGATTCTCTTATACTATAGTTTAATAGTGTCACACCCCTTTATAAAATAATCAAATATCTTATTTACTTTAATTAAAATAAATATAATAATTTCTCATTAATTCACGTAGTTACAAAATTAAATTTCTCATTTATTAATTTTGTCAAATTATTAATTCTCTAATTAATTATGAAATTAATTAAAATAACATTATGCTTATTAAATATTTCATTTAATTCAATAAGCTCACATAATTACATAATTTGAATAATAAAAATTCTCCACATTAATTTAATAAATATAACACATATAATTAAACTAATCTACCACAATTTCATCATTTAATTATTTAATCCAATAATTAAATCATTGACAATATTTATTTAATTCAATAAATATTAAAATTAAATTACAAAAATCTCGTTCGTCACACATGATGTCGAGATAAAGATAATAAACAAGGGCAACTACTTGGGAGGCAACCCAAGAACTCAAATTTGATCTTTCTATCCCTTATTAGTTTTTTTAGTTGCATGTAGTTCTTTCTTCTTTGCATAATTTTCTTACATTGGGAACAATGTAAGGTTTGAGTGTGTGTGTGTGGGGGGGGGGGGGAGTTTTAGGTTTTTATTTAGGGATATTGATCCAATTTTGATGGGAATTAGAAAAATTGATGCTTATCCGATTTTGATGGGAATTTGAAAAATTAATGCTTATAAATTTTTTTGAAAATTTTGTGTTGGGAGATTGCATATTTAAATTTGATGTTGAAAGTAAATATTCATGGTTATGTGTAAAGTCATTCAAGGAATATATATACAAGGACTTAGTGACAGATCAAATTTTTTAGGTTGATCTAAGCTTTTAATGTTTATCATTCTGTAAATGAATGTATAGATAAAGAGATCAAAGCTGTTAAGTTGATCTATATCTTGAGATGTAATAGATAGGCTTCAACAGAATTGTAGTCTATCGAGCCGATCAAGAGATTGCAGAAGCCAAGGCAGAATCATAGAGCATCGATAATCGTAGTGTGTCTTCGTTGAAGGGGCTCTCCTAAAATCATAGAGTGATCCAAACGTTTGTCGAGCCAACTCAGAGATTGTAGTGTGCTCTCAGAAACGTAGAGTCTGCAAGACAAGCAAGTGAAGATCGTAGTGTGCCAGTCCTTAAGAGAAATCGTAGTGTTCTCATTTGCCAGCATCAGATCAAGCACCAAGGTGGAAAGACACAACGATCAGAATCGTAGAACATCATCTGCATGTGTCAGAAGTATCGAGCCTTGCCCATTTGTTTAAGAATAAAACCTAACAAATGTGGAATGGATTATAAACGTTTAAGCCCTCGGCAGTCCCAATGTCACAACAGTCATCCTTAGTATACAACAAGGAAACGTATTGAAGAAGCTAAGGAAAGTACTTTGGGTCAGCAGAAAACACTTTTGCAGGTGTTAGGTGAGATAGCAGTCTGCTATGTTAGTGGGCCATACTGCTAATCAGAAGATGTGCAAAAGGTCTCCATCAAAGCTCAAAAATGTCAAATACATTTAATGCTTCAACGGATGTCTTCAACGGATACATTTTCAAAGACCTAATATATGTAAAACATCAGCAGATGAAAAGATCAAGCAAGCATTGAACAAAACACTAAAGAACACTCAACGCTCAACTCTACGATCTGAAAAGAGAAAGATTGCTCAGTGTAAGACCTCAACTTTTATAAATAAAGATGAATTTTCTATAAATATCATTTTTGAATATTATAGAGTGAAATTGATATAATGTTATAGTTGTGGGTAATATTTATAAATTTTGTAAAGTACGCAAGTTGCTATATAATATTCGATTGGTCGGGAAATATTCGTTTTAACAGGAAATATTCGTACGACGACACAATCATTGGTGGACCCTACAACGGAATTATTGTCGAATTGAGAAAACGACAAAAATACTTTATGAAAATAACGGCGGAAGTTTTACCATTAATACTGTTGAACTACTCGGTAGTAAAAGTACAGTAATAAGCATGGTTGCATAGTAGCACATGGTATTAATTATTGATGCTTACGTGATAAGTCACTTAGTTCTGTTTTATTGGTATTATTAATGTAATAAAACAGAAAAGCTTTTTATATAAAAAAAATATTTTTATAAAGTTATTCGTTTTATTAGGCTAATAGTAAAATCTTTTTATATAAAACAGAATACTTTTATAAAGTTATATATTTTATTAGACAATAATTAGAATATATTATATTTTATTATGCATAGTATTTACATAGTGCATGCATAGTATTTGTATAGTAAAATCTTTTATAAAGTTATTCGTTTTATTAGATTATAAATATAATATATTATATTTTATTTAAAAGATTTTGCTTTAAATATGGACCGTCAGATTAAAGTAAATCAATCTAGACCGTTCATGAGTTAGTTACTATGCAGTCCATTTTTCTATAAATAGAAGTTCATTCCTTCATTATTTTCTTACGAATTCACTAAAACTCTAGAGAGAGAAACTATAGAGAGAAAGAAGGAAAGTATTCTGCTACTTCACTACTCCGATATTAAGTTTCTTTTACGGTAAGGGATATTATTTTTTGTACTCGTAAAGGGTATTCTTTCTTTCTTATTCATGAAGAGAACTTCTGTTATTCCATTCTTTATTATTCTGTTAGAATAACATGTATACGCGGGCTACCCTATACTTGGTGAAATTCTTCTGTTATTACATTTTTATTATTCTGTTGGAACATCCTGTCTGTGCTTTACGCCGGACCTGGTTCCATTATTTATTATTCTGTCGGAATATCCTGTCCGTGCGTTTACGCCGGACCTGGTTCCATTATTTATATTCTGTCAGAATATCATGTCTGTGCGTTTACACTGGACCTGGTTCCATTATATATTATTCTGTCAGAATATCTTGTCGGTGCGTTTACGCATGACCTGGTTCCATTATTTATTCTCCTGTTTGAATAACATGTCCGTGCGGTCTATCGCATGCATGGTGATTTCTTTTGTTATTCCATTCTAGCTTTATTATATTTAATTGGTTAAAGTTTTGACTTTTATACTCCATAAAATTAGTGGAATATCCTTGATATTTACGCTTCATCTAGTATCTTTTTATGAAAATATTCTTCCGAGCATTCTTGAATTTTACTCCACAAAATAGTATAATGTTGACAATTTGGACTTTATTGGTTCCTGGATAAATTAATTCTTGAACTTGTTTTATTGAATTCTTATATCATTGTCATCATCCTCATGTTTATATTATGTTGAAAGTCATCTGTGGCCTGTAGTGCATAGATGGACTTGGTATGATTATGACTAGAGATTATTCGGTATAATCATGACCGTAATGTTATAAATGATGTGGTAAAAATCTTCATTGGCCCGTAGTGCATTGATGGACAGTGGTTGGCATGATCATGACCATTAATGAATACACAAATATTCTTGACCCGTAGTGCATGGATAATTGTGGTCGTGATACTAAAGAATATCCTTGGCCGTAGTGCAGGGGTAATTCGATGATGTGGATTATTTTTAAGCTGAGTCCCAGTTATAAAAGTCATGAAAAACCTTTTAAATCATAGAAGATAGTAGATTTTATTCTCTACTTAACTCTTTTAATGGGTTGCTTGTTCCGCTGTAATTAAACTTGATGTTTGTTATATTGTATCAGTTTAACACTATTTAAGGCTAATGATAATTTATTCTGCATTATCTTAGTCATAATATTTCTTACTGTGCTAGTTGAGCTCACCCTTTATTTCATTGTTCTCTTCAGGAAATGAGAATATAGTTGGGACGAGTCAGGGAACGGAGTGATAGACCAGATGATAGTATTAGTAGTCCTCACTATTCTGTTAAATAGTGTGACAATAAATGTAACGAGGACTTATTCCGAGAGTGGATATTGTCTAGAAGACAGTATTTGTATTAAAACTCATAGCTATCTTGTCGTATATTAACGATTGTATTTGTATTACGTACCATGTATTTGGCGACTCAGAATAGGTGATGTATACCTATTTTGGGGGCGTCACAGTTTGTATCAGAGCTTAGGGATATGATCCCTGCTAAGATGTGAGACTAGAACTAGGAGGGGAGAGACGGGGAATTCCTTCGCCAGTATGACCTACCTAAGTTTATTGGGCATTTAATTGGTCGGTCAGAGTATGGAGATAATATGTGATATGTTATTTAACCCTTATTTTGTGGCAGTATTTGAAAATGACATCCGAGAATGTTAAGAATAGCAATGGAGCACAGGTGACCGCTGATTCACCACATATCAATAATCAGGATAATGTGCATCAGGAAGGCGATAATCCTCATGCAAACAACAACACTAACCAAATGATGAATGATGGAATGTTCAGAGGCTTTATGCAATTCATGCAACAACAGGCGAGAGCAGCTCCTGTCCAAAATATAGGTGGAAACCCTGAAAACTCTAAGACGGTCACCGCTAAACAGTTCAAGGAGCTGGTACCACCAAAGTTTATTGGAGAACCAAAATCACTTAAGGCAAAAATGTGGATAAAGCAGATCACCATGATATTTGATGTCTTGGGATGCGCCGAGGAGCAAAAGGTTCCCTTTGCCACCTTTATGTTGCGAGGAGGGGCAGATTACTGGTGGGAATCGGTAAAGCGTACTCAACCTGCTGCACTAAAGATGTCTTGGGAGAAGTTCCAAGAACTGTTCAATGACAAGTACTTTCCTGAAAGTATTCGCCACATGAAGGAGGTAGAGTTCATCAAGTTGGAGCAGAATAATATGACCGTGTCGTAGTACGAAGCTAAGTTTGCCGAGCTATCTCGGTTTACGTCCCACTTGGTGGATAATGAAGAGAGAGTGACGCAGATGTTTTTAAGAAGTTTGAAGCCGGAGATACGTCAACATCTTATTTCTCATAAACTGTGTTTGTATTCAGATATTGTAAATATGGCTTAGTTAGTGGAGCGCGATAACGAGTCAACGCAACCAAAAGAGAGCAACAGGCAAAATAATAATACCAGTGAAAGCAGTCATCGAAGCGGTGACAATAAGCGTGGAGGGAATCAGCAGGCCAAAAATGGTAACCACTTCGGTGGTAATCATGGCCAAAATAATAAGAATGGATATTTCAAGAAAAGGAGATTCAACAATGATGAAAAGACGTCAGCACCAGCACACGTGGTTAAGGAAGGAGAACGACCACCGATCATATACTTCAAATGCGGAGGGGAGGGACACATCAGTCCAAACTACGCGATGCCGTCCAAAACATGTTATAATTGTGGAAGAGAAGGTCACCTAGCCCGATTTTGTAGTTCACCGAAGACAAGTTCAGCTAGGATGGAGGAACCAAAGGACGTCCCAGAAAAGTCAAAACCGGTAGTGCAAGGAAGAGCGTTTGTTGTGACCTCCCAAAAAGCAAGGAACCCGAACGAGGTCATCACGGGTAAGCTTATCATAAATTCTAGTGAAGTCTAAGCCTTATTTGATACCGGTTCTACCCATTCTTTTATTTCTCCTATTTGCGCTCAACGATTAAATTTGACTCCGGAAAAATTAGACTTTGACTTATCTGTGGAAACTCCGTTGGGAGAAAGCTTCATTACATCCACTGTTTATAAGTCTTGTTTGGTTCAAATCGGTACCCTCACATTACCTGGCGATCTTATTTCATTGAAAATACTTGCATTTGATGTAATTCTAGGGATTGATTGGTTAACTACTCATCATGCAAAAATTAATTATTTTCGTAAGGTTGTTAGCTTTCATATTCCTAATCAACCTATTATGTGAATTCAAACAACCAAATCATTAAAATCAATCACTGTCATCTCAAGCCATAAAGCTATTCGTTTATTAATAAATAGATGTCAAGCTTTCTTAGCTCATGTCACGGATCTAAATAAAAATACTTCAGTTTTGAATGATATTTCTATTGTTAATGAATTTCCTGAGGTATTCCCTGAAGAACTTCCTGGCCTACCCCCAGAGCGTGAAATTAAATTTTGTATCGACCTTGAACCCTATACAAAACCCATTTCTAAAGCCCCATATCGAATGGCTCCTATTGAACTTCAGGAGTTAAAGACCCAACTGCAGGAATTGTTAGACATTGGCTTTATTCGCCATAGTACTTTTCCTTGGGGTGCTCTTGTTCTATTCGTGAAGAAGAAAGATGGGAGTATGCGACTTTGTATTGATTATCGGGAGTTGAATCATGCCACCATCAAAAATAGGTACCCATTGCCACGTATTGATGACCTGTTTGACCAGTTGCAAGGAGCACAATTCTTTTCAAAAATCAATCTTCGTTTTGGATATCATCAGCTGAAGGTTAGAACTGAGGATATTCCAAAGACTGCTTTCAGAACTCGGTACGGGCATTATAAATTCTTAGTCATGTCTTTTGGATTGACTAATGCCCCTGCTGCCTTCATGGATATGATGAACCGAGTATTCAAGGAATATTTGGATCACTTTGTGGTCGTCTTTATTGATGACATCCTTATTTATTCCAAAAGTCGTAAAGATCATGAGAAACACTTGAGGCTGACACCCCAAAAGCTTCGTGAATACAAGCTTTATGCCAAGTTGAAGAAATGCGAGTTCTGGCTTGAGGAAGTAGCATTCCTTGGGCACGTAGTATCAAGTCATGGAATATCTGTTGACCCGGCAAAGATTGAAGCAATTCAAAGCTGGGAGCAACCTAAATCAGTGATCGAAGTACGTAGCTTTCTCAGTTTAACTGGTTATTATCAGAAATTCGTGGAAAGAATTTCTCGAATCGCTACTCCATTAATTCAGCTGACTCAGAAAGATACAAAGTTTGGTTAGAGCAAAGAATGTGAGAAGAGTTTTTAAGAAGTCAAGAGGAGACTCATTTCAGCATCTGTTCTGACAATACCATTTGGCTCGGAGGGATTTGTCATCTACAGTGATGCTTCGGGCAAAGGGTTGGGATGTGTTCTCATGCAACATGGGAAAGTCATAGCCTATGCCTCAAGACAACTCAAAGAATATGAGAGGAATTATCTTACTCATGATCTAGAGTTGGCAGCTGTTGTCTTCGCACTTAAAATTTGGAGGCATTACTTGTATATGGAGAAAGTGGAGATCTTTACGGATCATAAAAGCCTCAAATATTTCTTCACTCAAAAGGAACTCAACATGCGACAACGACGTTGGCTGGAACTGTTGAAAGATTATGATCATACCATCCAATACCATCCTGGAAAAGCGAACGTGGTAGCTGATGCATTGAGTAGAAGATCATATGCAAGTACGAGTGCGATATTGTCAACGCAAAGGCCCATTTTGTGTGACTTGCAAAGGATGGAGATAGAGTTAAAGAATCCAGGGACCCATGTAATGATGGCGAACATACGAGTAGAATCGACTTTAATTGATAAAGTTAAGGCTGCTCAAGCTACAGACCTGGAGCTGATGCGTATGAGGAAGAAAGTGCAAGAAGGTGCTATGCCGGAAGCAAGAATCGATGAAGAAGGAATACTTTGAGTCAACTCTAGACTTTGTGTTCCTAACGACCCTGATTTAAAGTATAAAATCATGATGGAGGCGCACAACACACTGTTTGTAATCCATCCTGGGAGTACTAAAATGTATCGTGATCTTCGTCATATATTTTGGTGGAGCAATATGAAGAGAGAGATAGCGCTGTTTATCTCAAGGTGTCTAACTTGTCAACGAGTCAAAGCGAAGCATCAAGTACCAAAAGGTCCATTGCAATCACTTAAAATTCCAAAATGGAAGTGGGAGCATATTACTATAGATTTCGTTACTGGTCTTCCCAAGGTTTCTCAAGGAATTGATGCAATGTGGGTCATTGTTGATAGATTGACCAAGTCTGCTCATTTCTTACCAATACGAGAAACTTATACACTTGAATGCCTTGCTCTTATGTACATAAACGAGATTGTAAGACTGCATGGTATGCCAGTATCCATAGTTTTTGATCGAGACACAAGGTTCACTTCATGATTTGGGTTAGTTTGCAAAAAGCTATGGGCACAGATTTACAATTTAGTTTGGCATATCATCCCCAGACGGACGGACAATTAAAGAGGACTATTCAAACTCTTAAAGATTTATTAAGACTCTGTGTTCTTGACTTTAAGGGAAGTTGGGATAAGTTCTTACCATTGGTGGAGTTTTCCTACAACAACAGTTATCAAGAAAGTATTGGTATGGCTCCATTCGAGGCGTTGTATGGAAGAAAGTGTCGTTCTCCAGCATGTTGGGATGATGTGGGTAAACAACGTTGTTGGGACCGGAGTTGGTACGTATGACTACGAAAAAGATTCAAACGATCTGGCAACGTATAAAAACCTCACAAGATCGACAAAAGAGTTATGTTGATCTTCATCGAAAGGACGTTGAATTTGATATAGGAGATCATGTGTTGTTATGAGTTGCTCCATGGAAAGGAGTCACGAGATTTGGAAAGAGAGAAAAGCTCAAACCTCGATTTATTGGCCCATTTTTAATCCTCGATCGAGTAGGAACTGTGGCCTATAGACTCGCTTTACCGCCAAGTATGTCTCGTGTTCATAATATTTTTCACATATCCATGTTACGTAAATATGTGGAAGACCCGAACCACATTATTGAGTTAGAACCGAAAGAAATAGAGGAAGATTTAACGTATGAAGAGGTTCCTGTTCAAATCTTGGATAAGAAGGAACATATTCTATGCTCCAAAGTTATACCTCAAGTCAAAGTTTTGTGGAGAAACCACGATGTTGAGGAAATGACCTGGGAGTTAGAATCTAAAATGAAGTCAAGGTATCCATACCTCTTCGATATATCAGGTACGTACCCTAATTTCGAGGGCAAAATTTCATAAGAAGGGGAGGTTGTAAGACCCCAACTTTTATAAATAAAGAAGAATTTTCTATAAATATCATTTTTGAATATTATAGAGTGAAATTGATATAATGTTATAGTTGTGGGTAATATTTATAAATTTTACAAAGTACGCAAGTTGCTATATAATATTCGATTGGTCATGGAATATTCGTTTTAACAGGGAATATTCGTACGATGACACAATCATTGGTGGACCCTACAACGAAATTATTGTCGAATTGAGAAAACGACAAAAAATACTTTATGAAAATAACGGCGAAAGTTTTACCATTAATACTGTTGAACTACTCGGTAGTAAAAGTACAGTAATACGCATGGTTGCATAGTAGCACACGATATTGATTATTGATGCTTACGTGATAAGTCACTCAGTTCTGTTTTAATTGTATTATTAATGTAATAAAACAGAAAAGCTTTTTATATAAAACTGAATACTTTTATAAAGTTATTCGTTTTATTAGGCTAATAGTAAAATTTTTTTATATAAAACAAAATACTTTTAGAAAGTTATCTGTTTTATTAGACAATAATTAGAATATATTATATTTTATTATGCATAGTATTTGCATAGTGCCTGCATAGTGATTGCATAGTAAAATCTTTTATAAAGTTATTCGTTTATTAGATTATAAATAGAATATATTATATTTTATTTAAAAGATTTTGCTTTAAATATGGACCGTCAGATTAAAATAAATCAATCTAGACCGTTCATGAGTTAGTTACTATGCAGTCCATTTTTCTATAAATAGAAGCTCATTCGTTCATTATTTTCTTACGAATTCACTGAAACTCTAGAGAGAGAAACTATAGAGAGAAAGAAGAAAAGATTTCTGCTACTTCACTACTCCGATATCAAGTTTCTTTTACGGTAAGGAATATTATTTGTTGTACTCGTAAAGGGTATTCTTTATTTCTTATTTATGAAGAGAACTTCTGTTATTCCATTCTTTATTATTCTGTTGGAATAACCTGTATACGCGGGCTACCCTATACTTGGTGAAATTCTTCTGTTATTACATTTTTATTATTCTATTGGAACATCCTTTCTGTGCTTTACGCCGGACCTGGTTCCATTATTTATTATTTTATCGGAATATCCTATCTGTGCGTTTACGCCGGACCTGGTTCCATTATTTATTATTATGTCGGAATATCATGTCCGTACGTTTACGCTGGACCTGGTTCTATTATTTATTATTCTGTCAGAATATCCTGTCGGTGCGTTTACGCATGACCTAGTTCCATTACTTATTCTCTTGTTGGAATAACCTGTCTGAGCGGTCTATCGCATGCATGATGATTTCTTTTGTTATTTCATTCTTTATTATATTCAGTTGGTTAAAGTTTTGACTTTTATACTCCATAAAATTAGTGAAATATCCTTGATTTTTGCGCTTCATCTAGTATCTTTTCATGAAAATATTCCTCCGAGTATTCTTGAATTTTACTCCACAAAGCAGTATCATGTTGACAATTTGGACGTTATTGGTTCCTGGATAAATTAATTCTTAAACTTGTTTTATTGAATTCTTATATCATTGTCATCATCCTCATGTTTATATTATGTTGAAAGTCATCCGTGGCATGTAGTGCATAGACGGACTTCGTATGATTATGACTAGAGATTATTCGGTATAATCATGACCGTAATGTTATAAATGATGTGGTAAAAGTCCTCATTGGCCCGTAGTGCATTGATGGACAGTGGTTGGCATGATCATGACCATTAATGAATACACAAATATTCTTGACCCGTAGTGCATGAATAATTGTGGTCATGATACTAAAGAATATCCTTGGTCGTAGTGCAGGGGTGATTCGATGATGTGGATTATTTTTAAGCTGAATCCCAGCGATAAAAGTCATGAAAAACCTTTTAAATCATAGAAAATAGTAGATTTTATTCTCTACTTGACTCTTCTAATGGGTTGCTTGTTCCGCTGCAGTTAAACTTGATGTTTGTTATATTGTATCAGTTTAACACTGTTTAAGGCTAATGATAATTTATTCTGCATTATCTTAGTCATAATATTTCTTACTGGGCTAGTTGAGCTCACCCTTTATTTCATTGTTCTCTTCAGGAAATGAGAATATAGTTGGGATGAGTCGGGAAACAGAGTGATGGACCAGATGATAGTATTAGTAGTCGTCACTATTCTGTTAAATAGTGTGACAATAAATGTAACGAGGAATTATTCTGAGAGTGGATATTGTCTAGAAGACAGTATTTATATTAAAACTCACAGCTATCTTGTCATATATTAACGATTGTATTTGTATTTTATACCATATATTTGGCAACTCAGAATAGGTGATGTATACCTATTTTGGGGGCTTCACAGTCAGCTACTCAGTTCTTTCGAACAAAAGCTTAACAGTAACTGAGTAGCAGCATTCAAGAACTCATCAACTACTATAGTGTGAAGTGAGAATTTCTAAGTTAGAAGGACTTGAAGAGTTCTAAGTGAACTGTGAAGAACCAAGTCTGCTGGACTTGAAGAGTTCAAACGTGAACTAAGAAGTGCCAAGACTGCTGGTCTTGAAGAAATCTGTGAGATTCAGAAAGTGTAAAGATATCCTTAGTGGATTTCCTACTCTAGGAGTAAAAGAGTGAACTAAGAGCTTTAAAGGCTTTGGACCACTTAAAAGTGCCGTGTCTCTTACACTCTTGCTATAACTGCTATAACTGTTATAATTTCCTCACTCTCATTAACTCACTACATCTAAAAGGGAGAACAAACAAATCTTAATTCCGCTATTTTTGAATCATTAACAAAAAAAACAAAGTATTTCGAAAAGAATTTAAAATATCTATTCAAACCCCCACCCTTTTAGATAACTAGTGTGCCTCTGGGAACTAACATTTTGGTTTCATGATTCTATTTGGGTATGTGTTAAAAAGGTTAAAGTCAAAAATTGAGAATTAATACAAAATTTTAGAATCTATTTAATGCTTAGTTGGTTAATGAATGATTAAGACTAAGCCATGATCCATAGTAATTGATTTGAATTGAATTTGTGATACATGAGTACTTGATTATGAGAAGCATGTTTATTTGGCTAAGTTATTTATGGAGTTGTCTATGTGTACTGATTTCATGACGTAGAACTGTTTAACTTGCTTATACTTATTGCAGAAAAATGTGGAGAAAAGTTTAAAAAATAATGAATGAAGAAAAGGGAAAAGAGAAACAAAAATAAAAAATTGATGATTGAAAAATCTGCTTCAATGTCCATTGTGTGAAATAACTGGGTATCCAAGCCTCAAGAAGCATCTGCATTCACGCTAAAAAGTGTGATGGATAAAAGCAGTTTGACTAGTCTACTTTTGTGGCCTTTGTTACTTGAATAAGTAAGCTCTAGGGGTATCTCTACACCCAGCGCCCTAAGATCATATAGTTTGGGAGTCGTTGGTGGAAAGTTCACTACATGGGTAACTTTGAAAAGCCTAAGAAAAGGAGACATTACATATGTCAAGAAACAAAATACGAGAAGAGGATGAAAATACATTCATATGTGCTAAAGAAAAGGTTCTATGAAAAAATTAAATAGCAGGGAAAATTTGTTCTTGGTTGTGAGTCAGTGTGCATGGTTTTTGTTCCATAATAACCAAGTTGAATTAGTTTATGGACTGTAGAAAAGTTTCTTTTGTGGTTACAGGTTGGTTTAATGAAGTTCGTTGGTAAAATTGTAATGTTGTTCATTGTGAGTTAACTGATGAGGCATTGATTAGATTTCTGTGAATTTAGTGTTGATAGTCATGATTTGTATCTTGAAACCTTTTGACATGATGGTTGAATATAATTTTTCTGGAAATCAAATTTTTGGTTTACACGAGGACGTGTAAAAAGATAAGTGTGGGGGAATTTAATGATTATGTAATATATTATATTTTTATCCCTTAATACTTAATCTTTTGTATTTATTTTGTGCCTAAATATATTCATTTTTTTATATTTTTATTTTAGGTACAATTAAAGGGGTTCCGTGATTTTAGAAATAAATTAGAGGAGGTTTACAGGATTCCTAGCAGATAAAGGATTCAACAATTAGTATCATAAATGAATTTGGATTTAACTTATTTTCACGCTACAAGGAGTTTAAGCACATGACAATTGTGGGATTTCATTCCAATTTGAAATCTGAATTTTGGATTCTAGAAAAAAAATGTACAATTCTATTGTAATTAAGATTTCCTTCAGACTAAGATTTATTTCCAAATTAGATTTTATTTCTTTATGGAAATAAGTGTGATTTGTAATTCCTTTTAGGATTTGAATTTCTACTTCTCATAGGATTTAGGATTTTGTCTAGCATTATCAATAGAGGATGATAGTCATGGTTTTATTCATTCAATTATCAACTGTCGTCTATTGGAGTGCAGACTCATGAGCATGTCAGGCTAGTTCTTTTCATTCAATTCTAAAGAGAGGTGGAACTTTGTTACAAGTAAATGATTAATCGAGTATTATTATTTATTCCTTCTTGTATGAAATTTCTTCTGATAATCTGTTTTAATTGATTGCATGCTAATTGATCTAATTAATTTAATATGGCCAATTGAATTAGTTTGATCATTATCATATGCTAGATTAAGATTGATATTACGTGTAATTGATATTTGTATTCATCATAAATAGCAACTTTGTAATACTAATTGTGCACAAGCTTTTATGTATTACTCAGATTATCAGAAAGCAAGTTAAACAAATCGAGTTTATGTTTTTGTTGATTGGATTAGCCAAATTCTCTATTTTTTTAATGCTTCTGTCATATTAAATCTAGAGAGCTTGTTGTAGGTTATATAACAGCTGAATCTGGTGAAGAGCTTATTTCATACAGTGAAAATCTAAGGAGAATTTCGGATAGCAGAGATAATTATTATCTAGGGCTAATAGTTTCATTGAAGGGTAAATAATAACAACTTGATTAATTGATTGTTGTAACTTAGTGAAACTGAACTGCAGAACTGAAGTTTTTACATCTTTGATTAATATTATCATTTAATTCTGTTTTTCTTAGTTTAAAAATAATTTTCACAAACCCCCCGTCTTTATTTTCTATAAAAATATAGAATAAATATAAAACAAATCACTCTTTGTGGGATCGATCATTGCCTAGTACTGTGCTAATTATTTGAATCTGTAAAGTGAAAGTGAAGTTAATTTAGGAGTGTAAACGACAGCTCCCACCGAAGATGTCATTTCGATCATGGATCCATCTTTGTCGATTCAGAAAAGAGCAAGCCCTGTGACATTGTGTAGCTCTGGGAAAGAGCTTTTTGGAATGATATGACACGCTTCCATCGGACTCCTGAATTGAAAGTTATGAAGGTTCGAGCGGACATTGCGTTGTCCGAGTGCACATACTTCGAGATAATGGGACCCGTGAGGCTTGGGGTAACCCGGGCAGCTGTAGGTAGGCCCACGGCCATCTTGGTCTATAAATAGACCCCCCATCAGCCATAAAATGTAAGAAAAAAGAAGAAAAAGAGAGAAAACTATGTCCATTTCAGCCCTTAACCACTTCTAAAGTGCTCCAAACTTTGTGAATCTTCTTTCTAAACACTTGTAAGTTCGTGTTCTACAACATACTGAAATTTAATCGGTGGAAACCGAGTTTTCCAGCTCCAAAAGTAATCTGAAGTCTTCTTGGCATCCCACTGAGATTTTTAAGATTTAAACTACTTTAATATATATATATATATATATATATATATATATATATATATATATATATATATATATATATACACACACATTGAGATTCTCACCGATTAGTTGCGCCTGGATCGTCGATCCGTGACTTTTTCCTTCTTTTATATATATATATATATATATATATATATATATATATATATATATATATATATATATATATATATATATATATATATATAACTATATATATAGCCTGAATTTCGAACAGTTGAGACTGGATCGAATATCTGTGGCTTTTACTTTTCCTGTCCGACAAGGAGTTTACTTTGTGGCCATTTATCGTTTATATATATATATTTCCATTCCAGTCCTGCCTAGATTTTCAATTCGTGGTAGTTGATCATATATATATATATATATATATATATATATATATATATATATATATATATATATATATATATATATATATATACTGTAAGAACCGTGAATTTCATGAATAAGTATTAATATTATATAATAAGAAAATGAATATTTATTTGAATATAAATATTTATGTATTGTGAGATGAGTAGTTCAAATTGAATTTATAAGAATTAAGAAAAATGTGGTGTTTTGATAAGCTCGAAGAATACCTTGTGTGGTACGATAATGAGAATAACGATGATTAAATTAATTAAAGAATGAATTAAGAAGTGAATAATTAATTAATATCATTTTACTAATTAATTGTTATTGTGAGTATTAGAATATTAATGATTAAATAATTAATATTATAGGAGTTATGATTGTTCATTTAATTGATGTGTTCAAAATATGTGATAATATAAAGTATAATGTGACATTGTGGTTTGACTATGTAGTATAGGAATTATATGGTAAAAAGGAAGTGTAGTGTAACACTTTAATATGACTATATAATATATAAAACTATATAGTAAGATTAATAAAGTGTCTAAGTTATGTAAATGATGTCTATATGACCATGTAAATGTATAGTGCATTTATGTACACTTTATGGAATATCAACTTAGGCTATATGTCTATTTGGAATAAAAAAGTTGTAAAGAGGTATTAAATTATTAATGACCAATTAAATTGAGTCCATACATGTTATATGTCAACGTCGCGATTTTTATTTGTCCCTTTCTGTTCTTATCTTTTGGTGTTCTCATGTTAGGTGAGATTTGTTTGAAAAAACAAGTTTGAAAATGTCCGACATGTATATGCCGTAACTCCCGAGAAAATCGGATCTTTACGTAAATTAAATTTTTATTTGATTATTTGAATTAAATGAATTTAATGGTTTATTTATGTGAGTAAGTTGTTTAAAGGTCGTTCTATGACCTAGAATGTGTAGATGTGGTAAGGATTATGGCTATGTGCTAGGAAATTGTTATGAATTTTCAAGATGAAAATGGAAGTTTTCTGAGAAATTTCCGTAAAAACACTATTCATCTACTTCTACTTGGAAATTAAGTTTGAATTTCTGAGAAACGCGTAACGATAGAATACTAAGACGTAATGGAATATTCAATAATATTTCAGTTATGGCAAACGAAGTTTTTGCCTGCAGACTTAAAACTTAAGGGTTGGGCAAAGTGATTTCCGAGAATTTAATGGCTATTTATAATGATTAGGGTTGATATATGCGAGAAATACGAGTATGATACTAGTTATTATACGAGTATAGTATGAAGATTATTACGACATATAATATTAATATCGTACGAACTATATACGAAGAGAATACGAGAATTGAACGCGTAGAAATGGACTTTAAGTTATGGACTTTGCATAATCTAATTGGACTTGGATTATGGCAAGCCCAAAGTTATGTAAATCAAGCCCAATAAGATATTAAGGCAAACCCAGGATAGGCCCGATATGATTTATGCTAAGGCCCAAATTAAGAAACTAAATCGCGGATCGAACTGATGGGTCACTTGATGGTTAAAACCCATGGGTAACCCAAGAAGCTAGGTGGGTCGGCCACTTGGTGGCCAAGTAAAGTGCATTTACTTGGTGGCTAAGTAAATGAATAGTAAGGAGGTTGGCATTTTGACCGTTTTGCCCTCCATTAGGTTTTCCTATATAAGAGAAGCTAGGTTGGTTCATTCATTATTTTACCAACTCTAGATAATATATTGAGAGAGAGAAAGAGAGCTTTAACAAGTAATCAAGAGGAGTTAAGAGCATGGTATACAAGCTTTATCAAGAACGCGAAGGACGTTAAGGTAATATTACGTAAACCTAATTCTTCGATCCTTTTCTATTTCTTTTCTTAAAGAAGTATGAATTGGTGGAATATGTTTCTTCTAGAGTAATAAGGATGGCTAATAGTGAATTAAAACATTATAACCCATGTATGATTAAGAATCGTAATCGTTTAAGTAATTTTTATGCCAAGAAAACTGATAAGCGTTTATTTGGTTGTTGATGGACAAATTAAAAACCATCCTAAGTTATGTGCATCTTGTTTGTTTAGGATGTAGATGATGAATCAATGGAGTTATTCCATTTGATTTGGTGTATAAAACTCGAGTAACAAAGTTATGGCGAAATTTACGAGATTAGGCGTTGAACGTTGAAATCGTAGATTTCTAGATTTGTAGTCGAAAGTTGCTGTGTAACTCAGAAACTTTGGTTTTCGATGGCATATCGTAGAATAACATATTTAAGAGTGTTGGACTCAAGAATCGTCGAAATCCGACTTAAAACGAAGAAAACGAGTTATGAACGCTCACGAGCGTTGAACGGACACGTAATAGAAAGTTAATAAGTAAATTCATTGTTAACGGATTTAAAAATTTCTTTTGTCCAAATGAAATCAAAGTATATGAGAAATGTAAGATAATGGCTTTTGAAGGAGCCAATTTCGACTTATACCGACTGAGTTACGAGTCCGGAAAGAATCAAATTGGAAAATTTAGAAATTTTATTAAGGGCTAAGGGTCGGCGTCGCCCAAGCAAAGAGCACCCGCGCCGCAGCACCAGGGTGAGGTGAGTGGCCACTGCAGAGTCGCGTCACAGCGCCGAGACGAGGGATCGAGTACTGGAAAGTGGCGCCGCAACGCTACTGTTGTACTAGGAGTTGGCACCGCAGCACCGAGTGAGGAGAAATGTTTGGCAAGCTAGTTTTGAACCCAATTGTTTGCATGACAATTATGGGGCACTTGTAAACTTAATGAACATGATAAGACCATTCCTAAATCACTTATATAGTGATGACTTTAGGAATTTAATGTTGTTTAAATGAGTAATTAAACGAAGAACGTAAAGTGTAAGTATGTAAACCGTAATCAATTACGATGATACTTAACCAATGGTTAGTGAGTGTCGGTTTAGTAACGTAAGAACGTTAATAAGCCGTGAAGAAAGATAATTTACTCGAAACGAGTTGTATTAATGAAATAATTTCAGTTAAGTTATAGAAGAGAAAGAAGTTGGTAAAAACAATGTGATTAGATTGTTTGGTAGCTAATTTCAGTGTGCTATTTGAATATATCATGTAGATACTGTAAAGACCAAGAATTGTTGAATATTTATTTGAAGACGCTTGAAGGCAAGTTTTCTTAACGCTTGTCTAACTTTCGTATTAGCCAAGTTTTCTGTGATTCATGTTATGAGTTGCATGAATTATTTTACGAAAAGGTCGATGCCAGATTTAACTCGGCTTGACTAATCTTGAAGAGTTGATTGATTTATTTACAAATCTTTTGATATAGAATTGATAACGCTATCCTACGCCAATTGTTTAGTACGGATTCAAGGTAGGCCTGAGTATGAATAAACAAATGTATTTTGCATCGATTATTCGATAAGCAAACGAGGTTGCCAAAACTTAAACGTGAATACGTTTAACGGATGAGTGTTGATCAACATAGAGTATTATAGGCTGATCACCTAGATGTGCTCGTAAGAATTATCGGACTTACGGACTTAGTGTCGGGTTGTCCTTTTTATTAATGGAAATCAAAGAGAATGGTCATGGTCTTTTGACCTACTCAGAATTTCTAAGTCACTATATGTACTTCAAAATTGTTTTATGAGATGAGAAGTGGTATTCAATGTTTTATAATACTTCGTATCTACTTGTTCAGTTATTTTAGAATAATCATATGATTCTCAACGTGTTATTTATATTATACATTGCTAGACTTGCTGAGCTAGTTATGCTCACTTCTTGCTTGAATTATATGATTGCAGCTAAGGTCGAGCGAACCGAGGGTTCTAGTAAAGATAAAGGCAAGGCGAAGATGAAGAATTAGTTTATCATGTAATAGACTAGTATTTTTGTATGAATTATACTATAGTAAGCAAAGAATGTATTGGTTAACAGAACCTGGGAAAAGATTTATTACTATTGTAATAAGAATGTAGTAAATACAATCATTTTAATGTTGTTTCAATGGAATGAATGTATAGATTGTAGTACCGTGTGGTACCATCTGTCGGGTTGGAAGATACCCGGATTTGGGGGCATCATAGGTTGGTATCAAAGCATTAGGTTATAAAACTTAAGGAGGGAAGAACCATAGGCTAATAACCTCATTAGTGGATGAGAAGTAGAAGCGAATGAAGTCTAGTAGAACGAGTTAATTAAGTAATGAGGAAACTCAGTACCGAAAGATTTAAAAGATGGCAATTAACCCTAAATAAATTAAATGTGATTTGTTCTTATACTACTGTGTATTATGTACTAATCAATATGTTATGTGTTATTGTAGATGTCCATCGATAGCTTCATGTTTAGGGATATGTTGGTCGATGTGGATGAGGAGAGGGAGGTAGCATCGTTTAATACGGTGGTACCTACATTAGAGCCAACACCTCCAGAGGCAATGAGAGCATTGTATTTGGCACTGCTTGACCGAAATGTGCAACTGCGCATTAGTGTGCAGAACTAGATGAAGGAGATTAGTGATCTCCATGAAGCTAAGGAATCTGTAGAAGCAGATTTTAAGAAAGAGTATGACGAGAAGGTGCTCATGAAGGATAAGGTGACAGAGTAAAAGAATGAGGCCGATGAGCTTCGTAAAGAATTGGGGGGAAAAGACCAGAAAATAGCACGGATGTCTTACATCCATGAGAGTACTCATAAGGATTTCAAGCTAAAAATTGCTTGTTATTCCATTGAGTTGGGACAAACTCAACATACTATTAGTCGGGATATTGTGTCAATTCTTGCGAATGAGAAGCAGGAGGATGCTGTTATGCATTATTAGAAGTCTAGAGCGATAAATATGTGTGTAGTGACGTAAAACCCTCTTTTGTATAATTAAAGGGTAGTCTTTTTGTAAATCCCAATTTTTGTGAAGTTCAATTGCGGGATAGAAATGTAATAGCTTTTGGCTATGGAAATGAATTGTAAATAGTTTCAAACTATGAAGAAGCATATGAATATAACAAAGTTCTTATTTAATGTGCTTTGTTATGGTATGAGTTATTGTTTGGCGAATAATAACTAAGTAAACAAATAAGTAATAATGAAACTTTATTTATTTAATCAGAAAATGCCGCCAATAAGGAGACAACGTAATCAGGAGGCTAAGTCCCATAATGATAACCAAGGGGTCAGAACAACCCTATGTAAGAGTTTGTTAATTTATTAACGACTGCATTTAACCAAACTGGGGGTAGAGCGCCCGTAGTAACTAGGGTAGCCAAAACGACTACCTTTAAAGAATTTAAAAATGTAGGTCCGCCGGAGTTCAAAGGAACTACGGACTCAATAGATGCCCAAACATGGGTAAAGAAAATTGAGAAGGCGTTTGTTATTACAAACGCAGGGGAGGCGCAAAAGACTTCTTTTGCGACCTATATGATGTAGGGAGAAGCCAACTTCTGGTGGGAGGCTCACCAGGGTGGGGCTAGAATAGATGCGGTAACGTGGGAATAGTTCAAGAAGGTTTTCTTTGAGAACTATTTCCCTACAAGCATGCAGGGGAGAATGGAGATTAAGTTCTTGGAACTTGAACAAGGGGACATGACGGTTCCCCAGTATGCGACCAAATTCAATGAATTGGCAAGGTTTGCTCCATATCAAGTGGACACTGAGGAGAGGAAGGCTTGTAGGTTTGAGCAGAGATTGAAACCCTGGCTCTATAGTAGGATTTATGTGTTCCAGAGTGCTTCCTACGAGACCATTCTGGAGAAAGAAATTATTGCGGAGGGTGGTAGTGAGGCTTTGAGCCAATACCACAAAAGTGAGGAAGAATAAAAGTAAAGGAGAAGGAGTATTTGAGGCGGAGGGAGCCAGTGGTAGTGGAAGTATGCCCAAGAGGAAGAGTTTTAACTCCAGGAATACTGGAGTGGAACAAGGGGATCCTAAGCATAGGATCGAGGCATGCAAGACATATGGAAAGACTCATCTAGGAGTCTATCTTAAAGGGAAGTCGATTTGTTATATATGTGGACAGGAGGGTCATATATCACCCAATTGCCCAAAGAAGGGGTCAGAGGGTAGCAAGGGTGCTAGTAGTGGTAAGTTAGCCATTACTGGACCAACCCCATCATCGAGTAGACCCATGGCCCATACTTTTAATATATATGTCTAAGATGCGGTTGCATCCGCGAATGTAGTAACAAGTATCATTCTAGTCAATAAAATGAATGCTTATATGCTATGTGATTCGGGTGTTACTTGTTCTGTTGTAGCATGTGAATTTTCTAAGTGATTAAGTTTATTCCTGGAAAGATTTTAAATACCTTTAAACGTTAAGGTGGAGAATTAGGAAATAATTTCCATTGAACACATTCATAAGAATTATTTCGTAGATATTAGAGGTAACATATTATCGGTAGATCTTATACCGATAAGGTTGAGAGAATTTAAAGTAATTCTCAGTATGAATTAATTAATTAACAATAAAGCTATAATAGAATGTTATAGAAAAAGTGTGAACCTTCAGATTTTTAGGAATCCCAAGGTAGTGTTTTACGGTAGTAAATCACCGGGATGCTTGTGTTGTCTAACCATGACACAAGTTAAGAAGAGGTTGAGGAATGGGAATAAGATATTTATGCCATGTTATGGATACCCAGAGAGTGGGAGCACCGGTATTGTTTGTAAAGAAGTAGAATGGGTCGTTACGATTGTGTATCGACTATCGTGAGTGAACAAGTTAACAATTAATAATAAATACCCATTGCCCAGGATCGATGATCTATTTGATCAGCTGAAAAGGGGCAAAGTATTTTTTTTCTAAGATAGATTTGCGTACGGGGTATCGTTGGTTGAAAGCAAGGAATGAGGAGGTACTTAAGATGACGTTCAGAACTCGTTATGGCTATGACGAGTTTTTGGTAATGTCATTTGGGTTGACTAATGCGCTGAAGCCAAACTTTCCGTAGGGGCACCGAGCAAGTAGGTGACAAATTGATAGGTACTCTTGTGAGGTGCTATGGTTGAAAGAACCATTAGCGTTACAGAGGGTTCGAACAATAGTTAGGCAAGTTTGTCGTAATGTTTATTGACAATTTTGATGAGGATTTCAATAAGGTATGCATGGAATGAGAAGTGAGAAAATAGTTTTCAGTAACTAAAAATGAAGTTAAGTGAGGCACCTATATTATCTTTACTAGATGATACGGGGAATTTGGTAGTTTATAGCGATGCTTCGCATAGAGGACTGGGTTGCGTGCTCATGTAGTATTGTAAGGTCATTACGTATGCGTCACGTCAGTTAAAGGATTACGAGAAGGTCTATCATACTCTTGACCTAGAATTGGCAGCTGCAGTTTTTACATTAAAAATATGGAGACATTATTTATACGGGGAGAAGTGTGAGATATACATGGACTATAAGAGTTTGAAATATATCTTCACAGAGAAGGAGTTGAATATGAGGTAGAGAAGTTGGTTAGAATTGATAAAAGATTACGATGGTGATATCTTGTATCATTCAGGGAAGGAAAACGTAGTAGCCAACGCGTTAAGTAGGAAGGGTAGGGAAAAGCTATCAATGTTAACGACTCAGAATGAGTTAATAACGGAGATGGAAAGAACGGAGTTAGAAGTTAAATTACTGAATGAAGCGGTAGAAAGGTTATTCACAATGTAGACTCAATCCATGAAAAGGGAATGAGTTAAGAAAGTACAACTTGGTAACGAGGATTGTGAACGAATGAAGAAGAGGATGGAGGATGAATAGAAGATCAAGTATAATCTTGTTTTGAAGGAAGAATTTGAGTTCCAAATAATTCTGAGTTAAAAGAAGAGATAGTGAGTAAGACCCATAGTTCGAGGTGCTCGATACATCTAGGTAGCACTGGGATGTATTAAGACCTTCGATAGAACTTTTGTTGGCCAAATATGAAGAGGAAGATACCTGAATATGTTAGTAAGTGCTTAACTTGTCATGAAGTTAAGGCTGAACACCAATGACAGAGTGGAAAGGGAAGATACGTTTTGGAAAGAAAAGGGAATTTAAGTTCAAGGTCTTAGGACCTTTTGAAATTTAAAGAAGGGTATGAGAGGTAGCTTATGAAGTAGCTTTACCTCCAGAGATTGAGCAAATATATAATGTGTTTCACGTGTTAGTATTGCGTCCTTATAAACCGGACTACAAGCACGTAATAGAGTATAAATCTATTCAAGTAAAAAAAGACTTAATGTATGAAGAACTTCCAACTCAGATTATTGATAGGAAGGAACAAGTCTTGAGAAATAAGATAATACCTTCGGTGAGGTAGATTTGAGGGACCACAATGCCGAAGAAGCAGCGTGGAAACTCGAGAGTAAAATGAAGGAAAATTTTCCCCATTTGTTTATGTAATTGTAACGAGATTCTGGGGATAGAATCCTTATAAGGGGAGAATGATGTAACGCCCAAGAAAATTGGATCTTTATATGAATTAAATTTTTACTCTATTATTTGAATTAAATGAATTTAATGGTTTATTTATGTGAGTAAGCTATTTAAAGGTCGTTCTATGACCTAGAATGTGCAGATGTGGTAAGGATTCTAGATATGTGCTAGGATTAATTGTTATGAATTTTCAAGATGAAAATGGAAGTTTTCTAAGAATTTCCGTAAAAATACTATTCATCCGTTTCTGCTTTGAAATTAAGTTTGAATTTCTGAGAAAGGCGTAATGATAGAATACTAAGATGTAATGGAATATTCAATAATATTTCAGTTATGACAAACGAAGTTTTTGCCTGCGAACTTAAAACCTAAGGGTTGTGAAAAGTGAGTTTCGAGAATTTAATGGCTACGTATAATGATTAGGGTTAATATACGCGAGAAATACGAGTATGATACTAGTTATTATATGAGTATTATACGAAGATTATTACGACGTATAATACGAATATCGTACGAACTATATACGAAGAAAATACGAGAATAGAACGCGTAGAATACGAATAGTCCATAATGGATTTTGAGTTATGGACTTTGCATAATCTAATTAGACTTGGATTGTAGCAAGCCCAAAGTTATGTAAATTAAGCCCAATAAAATATTAAGGTAAGCCAAAGATAGGCCCAATATGTAAGACCCCAACTTTTATGAATAAAGATTAATTTTTCTCGAAATATATTTTTGAATATTATGGTGTGGATTTGATATAATGTTATAGTTGTGGGTATTATTTACAAATTTTGCAAAGTAAGCAAGTGGTTATATAATATTCGATTGGTCGGGGAATATTCGTTTTAATAGGGAATATTCGTATGACGGCACAATCATTGGTGGACCCCACAACGAAAGTATTGTCGTAGTTAGATAATGACATAATTATCTTTTTATAAAAATAACGGCGAAAGTTTTACCATTAAACTGTTGAGCTACCCGGTGGTAAAAGTACAGTAATACGCGTGGTTGCATAGTAGCACACAGTATTGATTATTGATGCTTACGTGAGAAGTCACTCAGTTATAATCAATTATTGCTACAGTAATTGATGCATCATATTTCTCATATTATTGATTTAATTATTGTCACAGTATCATCTGCATAATATTTACTATTACTAAATCAATAATTGAGATGACAAAGTTATTCATATTATTATTTACAATATTGACAATGCCTAGAAGTTCTGTCAATGAGAGGTTTGGTCACATGATTGCGCACCAATAAGGAGAAATCCTTATCGAAAAGCCTAATTTTTCCTGGGAACGACCTGATTTTTAAATATTGTGAGTTATAATATTAATGATGAATAAGTTTGTGTTGATTAAAGATGAAATTGATAGTTCCATTGTGTTGGGATTATTAGTGTTAGTGAAAATCGTCATTTATTTCGATAATATAATATGTTTGGAGGTTATATTGACCAATCGGGTAATTAATCGAATAAATGAGTAATTAATTACTATTATTTCACATGCTTATAACTATTTGTTCATATGTGTGTACTATTGATTCGCATTCATGTCCTATTAGGGGAGGCAGTGCAAGATTGATAATATTTGCATGACTAAATTAAAAATAGAGGTATATATGAAGGTACTATACTGTAATTAGTTTTTTCACATGATTATACTATTAAGTCACATGAATGAACTATTAATTCACATTATTTACTATTAGGGGAGGTGGTGCAAGTTTGATAATACTTACAGGACTAAATTAAAAATGAAGAAAAAGAGGAAGGTATTATACTGTAATATTTCGAGCCCCAAAATGTGCAATTATCAAAACTATACTTTTCTATAAATAGAAGCTCATTCTTCTTTAATTCTCACCAATTCACTAAGTCTCACAAGAGCAATTATTATAGAGAGAAATTATAGAGAGAAAGAAGAAGAGAAGTCTGCTACCTCACTATTTCAGTATCTAGTTTCTTCTAATGTCAGGGATATTATTTCTTTTGTATTCATGAAGAGAGTTATTTTCTTTCAATACTCGTAAGGGTTGTTATTGCATTATCAATTATTCTGTTGGAATAACCTGTCTGTGCGGTCTATCGCATGTCTGGTGAATTCTTTTGTTATTCCATTCTTTATTATTCTGTTGGAATAACCTGTCTGTACGGTCTATCGCATGCATAGTGAATTCTTTTGTTATTTCATTCTTTATTATTCTGTTGGAATAACCTGTCTATGTGGACTACCGCATGTATGGTGAATGATCCTTTGTATTCATTCCTTATTAAATTGTTGAAATGATCTGTCTACGTGGATTACCGCATGGCGGGCAAAAATCCATTTACAGTTTCATATATTCTATTATATTCAGTTGGTTAAAGTTTTGACTTTTATACTCCATGAAATTAGTAGAATATCCTGGATATTTGCGCCTCATCCAGTATCTTTTCATAGAAATATTCTTTTGAGTATTCTTGAATTTTACTCCACAAGACAGTATCATGTTGACAATTTGGACGTTATTAATTTCTGGATAAATTAAATTATAAATCTTTAAAAATTTATCCTTAAACTTGTTTTATTGAATTCTTATATCATTGTCATCATCCTCATATTTATAATATGTTGAAAGTCATCTGTGGCCTGTAGTGCATAGATGGCTTGGTATGATTATGACCAGGGATTATTCAGTATAATCACGACCGTAATGTTACAAATGATGTGGTAAAAGTCCTCATTGGCCGTAGTGCATTGATGGACAGTTATTGGCAGGATCATAGCCATTGATCATGGCCGTAGTGCATGGATAATTTGTGGTCGTGATACTAATGAATATCCTTGGCCGTAGTGCAGGGATGATGTGGTTTATTTATTAAGCTGAGTCTCAACGATAAAAGTGATGAAAAACCTTTTAAATCAAAGAAGATAGTAGATTTTATTCTCTACTTGACTCTTCTAATGGATTGCTTGTTCCGCTGCAGTTAAACTTGATGTTTGTTATATTTATCAGTTTAACACTGTTGAAGGTTAACGATAAATTATTCTGCATTATCTTAGTCATAATATTTCTTACTGGGCTAGTTGAGCTAACCCTTTCTTTCACTGTTCTCTTCAAGAAATGAGAATATAGCTGGGACGAGTCGGAGAACGGATTGACGGTCCAGATGGTTGTTTTAGTAGTCCTCACTATTTTTTAAAATAGTGTGACAATAAATGTAATGAGGACTCCATTGAGTGTGGATATTGTCTAGATGACAATATTCTTATTAAAACTCTTAGATTATGTTTTGTCGCATTTTACACGACTGTTGTATAATTAAGTTGTATTTGAATTTTGTATCATGTATTTGGCAACTCAAGATGGGTGATGTATACCTATTTTTGGGGCGTCACAATTTGTATCAAAGCTTAGGGATATGATCCCTGGCTAAGATGTGAGACTAGAACTAGGAGGGGAGAGACGGGGAATTCCTTCACTAGTATGACCTACCTAAGTTTATTTAGTATTTAATTGGTCGGTCAAAGTATAGGGATAATATGTTGCATGTCAATTAACCCTTGTTTTGTGGCAGTATTTGAAAATGACATCCAAGAATGTTGAGAATAACAATGGATCACAGGAGACCATTGAGTCTCTACAGATCAATAATCAGGATAATGTGCATCAGGAAGGCAACAATCCTCATGCAAACAACAACACTGACCAAATGATGAACGATGGAATGTTCAGAGGATTTATGCAATTCATGCAACGCAAGGCGAGAGCGGCTCCTATCCAAAATGTAGGTGGAAACACTGGAAACTCTCGGATGGTCACCGCTAAACAGTTCAAGGAGCTGGGACCATCGGAGTTTATTGGAGAGCCAAAACCACTTATGGCGGAAGCGTGGATAAAGCAGATCACCAAAATATTTGATGTCTTGGAGCAAAAGGTTCCCTTTGCCACCTTTATGTGGCAAGGAGAGGCAAATTACTGGTGGAAATCGGTAAAGCGTACTCAACCTGCTACACTGAAGATGTCTTAGGAGAAGTTACAAGAACTATTCAACGACAAGTACTTTCCCGGAAGTATTCATCACATAAAAGAGGTAGAGTTCATCAAGTTGGAGCAAAATAATATGACTGTATCGCAGTACGAAGTTAAGTTTGTCGAGTTGTACTGGTTTGCGTCTCACTTAGTTGATAATGAAGAGAGAACGACGTGAATGTTTGTAAGTGGTTTTGAAACCTTAGATACGCCAATACCTTATCTCTCATAAACTGTGTTTTTATTCAAATGTTGTGAATAAGGCACAGTTATTGGAGCGTGATAACGAGTCAATCCAGCCCAGAGAAAGCAGCCGACAAAATGATAATACCAGTGGTAGCAGTCATCGAAGCGGTGACAATAAACGTGGAGGGAATCAACATGCCAGAAATGGTAACGACTTCAGTGGTAATCATGGCCAAGACAATAAGAGTGGACATTTCAAGAAGAGGAGATTCAACAATGATGGAGAGACGTCAGCACTAACACCCGTTGTTAAAGAAGGAGAATGACCACCTATCATATGCTTCAAATGCGGAGGGGAGGGACACATCAGTCCAAACTGCGCGATGCAATCCAAAACATGTTATAATTATGGAAGAGAAGGTCACCTAGCCCAATTTTGTCGTGCATCGAAGACAAGTCTAGCTAGGATGGAGGCACCAAAGGTCGTCCCAGAAAAGTCAAAATTGATAGTTCAAGGGAGAGCGTTTGTCGTGACCTCCCAGAAAGCAAGGAACCCGAATGAGGTCATCACGGGTAAACTTATCATAAACTCTAGCGAAGTGTATACCTTATTTGATACCGGTTCTACCCATTTTTTTATTTCTCCTACTTGCGCTCAACGTTTAAATTTGACTCCAGAGAAATTAGACTTTAACTTATTTGTTGAAACTCCGTTAGGAGAAACCTTCATTACATCCACTGTTTATAAGTCTTGTTTGATTCAAATCGGTAACCGCGCGTTACCTGTCGATCTTATCTCATTAAAAATACTTGCATTTGACGTGATTCTAGGGATTAATTGGTTAACTACTCATCTTGCTAAAATTGATTATTTTCGTAAGGTTGTTAGCTTTCATATTCCTAATCAACCTATTATGCGAATTCAAGTGACCTAACCATTAAAATCAATCACGGTCATCTTAAGCCATAAAGCTATTCGTTTATTGAAAAACGGATGTCAAGCTTTCTTCGCTCATGTCATAAATTTAAATAAAAATACATAAGATTTGAATGATATTTCTATTGTTAATAAATTTCCTGACGTATTCCCAAAAGAACTTCCTAGCCTACCCCCGGAGCATGAAATCGAGTTTGGTATCGACCTTGAACCTGGTACAAAACTCATTTCCAAAGCCCCATATCGAATGGCTCCTATTGAACTTCAGGAGTTAAAAACCCAACTACAAGAATTGTTAGACATCGGTTTCATTCATCCTAGTACGTCTCCTTGGGGTGCTCCTGTTCTATTCGTGAAGAAGAAAGATGGAAGTATGCGACTTTATATTGATTATCGGGAGTTGAATCATGTCACCATCAAAAATAGGTACCCGTTGCCTCACATTGATGACCTGTTTGACCAGTTGCAAGGAGCCAAATTCTTTTCAAATATCGATCTTCATTCTGAATATCATCAGTTAAAGATTGGAACTGATGACATTCCAAAGATGACTTTTAAAACTCAGTACGGGCATTACGAATTCCTAGTCATGCCTTTTGAATTGACTAATGCTCCTGCTGCCTTCATGGATATGATGAACCGAGTATTCAAGGAATATTTGGATCACTTTGTGGTCGTCTTTATTGATGACATACTCATATATTCCAAAAGTCGAGAAGATCATGAGCAACACTTGAGGCTGATACTCCAAAAGCTTCTTGAAAATAAGCTTTATGCCAAGTTGAAGAAATGTGAGTTCTGACTTGAGAAGGTAGCATTACTTGGGCAAGGAGTATCAAATCATGGAATATATGTTGACCCGGCAAAGATTGAAGCTATTCAAAGCTGGGAGCAACCTAAATCAGTGTCCAAAGTACGTAACTTTCTCAGCTTAGCTGGTTATTATTGGAGATTCGTTGAAGGGTTTTCTCGAATCGCTACTCCATTAACTCAGCTGACTTAGAAAGATACAAAATTCGGTTGGAGCGAGGAATGTGAGAAGAGTTTTCAAGAACTCAAGAGGAGGCTTATTTTAGCATTTGTTCTGACAATACCATCTGTCTCGGAGGGATTTGTCATATATAGTGATGCTTCAGGAAAAGGGTTAGGATGTGTTCTCATGCAACATGGGAAAGTCATAGCCTATGCCTCATGACAACTCAAAGAATATGAGAGGAATTATCCTACTCATGATCTAGAGTTGGCAGCTGCCATTTTTGTGCTTAAGATTTAGAGGCATTACCTGTATGGAGAGAAGGTGTAGATCTATACAGATCATAAAAGCCTCAAATATTTCTTCACTCAAAAGGAACTCAACATGCGGCAACGACGATGGCTTGAGCTATTGAAAGATTATGATCACACCATTCAATACCATTATGAAAAAGCGAACGTAGTAGCTGATGCATTGAGTAGAAGATCATATGCAGGTACGAGTGCATTATTGTCAACGTAAAGGCCCATTTTATATGACTTACAAAGGATGGAGATAGAGTTAAAGACTCCAGAGACCCATGTGATGATGGCGAATATACGAGTAGAACTCACTTTAATTGATAAAGTTAAAGTTGCTCAAGCTACAGACCTGGAGCTGATGCATATGAGGAAGAAAGTGCAAGAAGGTGCTATTTCGGAAGCAAGAATCAATGAAGAAGGAATTCTTCGAGTAAACTCTAGACTTTGTGTTCCTAACGATTCTGACTTGAAGTATAAAATCATGATGAAGGCGCACAACACACCATTTGCAATCCAACCTGGGAGTACCAAAATATATCTTGATCTTCGACATACATTTTGGTGGAGCAATATGAAGAGAGAGATAGCGGAGTTTATCTCAAGGTGTCTAACTTGTTAATGAGTCAAGGCGGAGCATCAAGTGCCAAAAGGTCCATTGCAACCACTTAAAATTCCAGAATGGAATTGGGAGCACATTACCATGGATTTTGTTACCGGTCTTCCTAAGGTTTCTCAAGGCATAGATGCGATTTGGGTCATTGTTGATAGATTGACCAAGTCAGCTTATTTCTAAAAATACGAGAAACTTATACACTTGAACGTCTTGCTGGTATATACATAAACGAGATTGTAAGATTGCATGGTATGCCAGTATCCATAGTTTCTGATCGAGACCCAAGATTAACTTCAAGATTTTGGGTTAGCTTGCAAAAAGCTATGGGCACGAATTTACGATTTAGTTCGACATATCATCCTCAAACAGACGGACAGTCGAAGAAGACTATTCAAACTCTTGAAGATTTATTAAGACTCTGTGTCCTTGACTTCAAAGGAAGTTGGGACACGTTCTTACCATTGGTGGAGTTTTCTTACAACAACAATTATCAAGTAAGTATTGGCATGGCTCCATTTGAGGCGTTGTATGAAAGAAAGTGTCGTTCTCCAGTATGCTGGGATGAGATGGGTGAAGCAACATTGTTGGGACTAGAGTTGGTACGTATGACTACGAAAAAGATTCTAACGATCCGATAAAGTATAAAAACCTCACAAGATCAACAAAAGAGTTATGCTGATCTTCATTGAAAAGACGTGGAATTCAATATTGGAGATCATGTGTTGTTACGTGTTGCTCCATGGAAAGGAGTTACAAGATTTGGAAAGAGAGAAAAGCTCAATCCTCGATTCATTGGCCCATTTTTAATCCTTGATCGAGTAGAAACTGTGGCCTATAGACTCGCTTTACCGCCAAGTATGTCTCGTGTTCATAATATTTTTTACATATCTATGTTACATAAATATGTGAAAGTCCCGAACCACGTTATTGAATTAGAACTGGACGAGATAGCGGAAGATTTAACGTATGAAGAGGTACCTGTTAAAATCTTGGATAAGAAGGATCATATTCTACGCTCCAAGGTTATACCTCAAGTTAAAGTTTTGTGTAGAAACCACGATGTTGAGAAAATGACCATGGAGTTAGAATCTGAAATGAAGTCAAGATATCCTCACCTCTTCGACATACCAGGTACGCACCCTAATTTTGAGGACAAAATTTTATAAGAAGGGGAGGTTGTAAGACCCCAACTTTTATGAATAAAGATTAATTTTTCTCGAAATATATTTTTGAATATTATGGTGTGGATTTGATATAATGTTATAGTTGTGGGTATTATTTACAAATTTTGCAAAGTAAACAAGTGGTTATATAATATTCGATTGGTCGGGGAATATTCGTTTTAATAGGGAATATTTGTACGACGACACAATCATTAGTGGACCCCACAACGGAAGTATTGTCGTAGTAAAAAATGACAAAATTATCTTTTCATAAAAATAACAGCGAAAGTTTTACCGTTAAACTGTTGAACTACCCAGTGGTAAAAGTACAGTAATACGCGTAGTTGCATAGTAGCGCACGGTATTGATTATTGATGCTTACGTGAGAATTCACTAAGTTATACTCAATTATTGTTGTAGTAATTGCTGCATCATATCTCTCATATTATTGATTCAATTATTGTCAAGTATCATCTGTATAATATTTATTATTATTAAATCAATAATTGAGACGACAAAGTTATTTATATAATTATTTATAATATTGACAATGTCTAGAAGTTCTGTCAATGAGAGGTTTGGTCACCTAATTGCGCGCCAATAAGGAGAAATCCTTATCGAAAAGCCCCCTCTTTCATGGAAACGACCTAGTTGTTAAATATTGTGAGTTATAATATTAATGATGAATAAGTTCGTGTTGATTAAAGATGAAGTTGATAGTTCCATTGTGTTCGAATTATTAGTGTTAGTGGAAATCGACATTTACTTCGATGGTAATTAATGTCTGGAGGTTATACTGATCAATCGGGTAATTCACCGAATAAATGAGCAATTAATTGCTATTAATTCACATGATTATAACTATTTGTTCACATGTGTATACTATTAATTCACATTCTTGTACTATTAGGGGTGGTGGTGCAAGCTTGATAATACTTACATGACTAAGTTAAAAATAGAGGTATAGATGAATGTACTATACTGTAATTAGTTTTTTCACATGATTAAACTATTAAGTCACATGAATGAACTATTAATTCATATTATTTACTATTGGGGGAGGTGGTGCAAGTTTGATAATACTAGCAGGATTAAATTAAAAATGAAGAAAAAGAGGAAGGTATTATACTGTAATATTTTGAGCCTCGAAACGTGCAATTATCGAAACTATATTTTCCTATAAATAGAAGCTCATTCTTCTTTCATTCTCACCAATTCACTAAGTCTCACAAGAGCAATTATTATAGAGATAAATTATAGAGAGAAAGAAGAAGAGAAGTCTGCTACCTCACTATTCCAGTATCCAGTTTCTTCTAAGGTAAGGGGTATTATTTCTTTCGTATTCATGATGAGAGTTATTTTCTCTCAATACTCATAAGGGTTGTTATTCCATTCTTTATTATTCTTTTGGAATAACCTGTTTGTGCGGTCTATCCCATGCCTGGTGAATTCTTTTGTTATTCCATTCTTTATTATTCTGTTGGAATAACCTGTCTGTGTGGTCTATCGCATGCCTGGTGAATTCTTTTGTTATTCCATTCTTTATTATTTTGTTGGAATAACCTGTCTGTGCCGTCTATCGCATGCATGGTGAATTCTTCTGTTATTCCATTCTTTATTATTCTATTGGAATAACCTGTTTATGTGGACTACCGCATGTATGGTGAATGATCCTTTGTATCTATTCCTTATTAAATTGTGGAAATGACCTGTCTATGTCGATTACCGCATGGCGGACAAAAATCTATTTGTAGTTTCGTATATTTTATTATACTGAGTTGGTTATAGTTTTGGTTTCTATACTCTATGAAATTTGTAGAATATCCTGGATATTTGTGCTTCATCCAGTATCTTCTCATAAAAATATTCTTCTGAGCATTCTTGAATTTTACTCCACAAAATAGTATCATGTTGACAATTTGGACATTATTAATTTTTGGATAAATTAAATTATAAATCTTTATAAATTTATCCTTGAACTTGTTTTATTAAATTCTTATATTATTGTCATCATCCTCATGTTTATAATATGTTGAAAGTCATCTGTGGACTGTAGTGCATAGATGAACTTGGTATGATTATGACCAGGGATTATTATGTATAATCATGACCGTAATGTTACAAATGATGTGGTAAAAGTCCTCATTGGTCGTAGTGCATTGATGGACAGTTGTTGGCATGATCATGACCATTGATGAATACACGAATATCCTTGGCCCGTAGTGCATGGATAATTTGTGGTCATGATTCTAATGAATATCCTTGGCCGTAGTGCAGGGATGATGTGGTTTATTTATTAAGCTGAGTCTCAGCGATAAAAGTGATGAAAAACATTTTAAATCATAGAAGATAGTAGATTTTATTCTCTACTTGACTCTTCTAATGGATTGCTTGTTCCACTGCAGCTAAACTTAATGTTTGTTATATTTATCAGTTTAACATTGCTGAAGGCTAACGATAAATTATTCTGCATTATCTTAGTTATAATATTTCTTACTGGGCTAGTTGAGTTTACCCTTTCTTTCACTATTCTCTTTAGGAAATGAGAATATAGTTGGGACGAGTCAGGAAACGGATTGACGGTCCAGATGGATGTTTTAGTAGTCCTCGTTATTCTATAAAATAGTGTGACAATAAATGTAATGAGGACTCCATTGAGTATGGATATTGTCTAAATGACATTATTCTTATTAAAACTCTTAGATTATGTTTTGTCGTATTTTACACGACTATTGTATAATTAAGTTGTATTTGAATTTTGTACTATGTATTTGGCGACTCAAGATGGGTGATGTATATCTATTTTGGGGGCGTCACACAATATGATTTATGCTAAGGCCCAAATTAAGAAACTAAACCGCGTATTGAACCAATGGGTCACCGGATGGTTAAAACCCATGGGTGACCCAAGAAGCTAGGAGGGTCGGCCACTTGGTGGCCAAGTAAAGTGCATTTTCTTGGTGGCTAAGTAAATGAATAGTAAGGAGGTTGGTATTTTGACCGTTTTGCCCTCCATTAGGTTTTCCTATATAAGAGAAGCTAGGTTGGTTGATTTTATTGTTTCACCAACTCTAGATAATATATTGAGAGAGAGAAAGAGAGCTTTAACAAGTAATCAAGAAGAGTAAAGAGCAAGGTATACAAGCTTTGTCAAGAACGCTAAGAACGTTAAGGTAATATTACGTAAACCTAATTTTTCGATCCTTTTCTATTTCTTTTCTTATAGAAGTATGAATTAGTGGAGTATGTTTCTTCCGGAGCAATACAGATGACTAATAGTGGATTAAAACATTATAAGCCGTGTATCATTAAGAATCGTAAGCGTTTAAGTAATTTTTAGGCAAAGATAACCGATAAGCGTTTATTTGGTTGTTGATGGACAAATTGAAAACCATCCCAAGTTATGTGCATCTTGTTTGTTTAGGATGTAGATGATGAATCAATGGAGTTATTCCATTTGATTTGGTGTAGAAAACTCGAGTAACAAAGTTATGGCAAAATTTACGAGATTAGGCATTGAACATTGAAACCGTAGATTTCCAGATTTGTAGTCAAAAGTTTCCATGTAACTTAGAAACTTTAGTTTTAGATGGCATATCGTAGAACAACGTATTTAAGAGTCGTGGACTCAAGAATCGTCGAAATCTAACTTAAAACGAAGAAAACGAGTTATGAACGCTCACGAGCGATAAACGAACACGTAATAGAAAGTTAATTAGTGAATTCATTATTAACGGATTTAAAAATTTCTTTTGTTAGGATGAAATCGAAGTATATGAGATATGTAGGATAATGGCTTTTGAATGAGCCAATTCTGACTTATAACGATCGAGTTACGAGTCCGGAAAGAATCAAATTGGAAAATTTAGAAATTTTCTTAAGGGCTAAGGGTCGGCGCCGCCCAAGCACAGAGCACCCGCCCCGCAGCGCCAGAGCGAGGGGAGTGGCCACTACAGAGTCGCGCCACAGCGCCACTCGTAAGTATGAGTCTCGCGCCGCAGCGTTGAGACGAGGGATCGAGTACTGCAAAATGGCAGCGCAGCGCCACTGTTGTACTATGAATTGGCACCACAGCACTGAGTGAGGAGAAATGTTTGGCAAGCTAGTTTTGAACCCAATTGTTTACATGACAATTATGAGGCACTTATATACTTAATGAACATGATAAGACCATTCCTAAATCGCTTATATAGTGATGACTTTAGGAATTTAATGTTGTTTAAATGAGTAATTGAACGAAGAACGTAGAGTGTAAGTATGTAAACCGTTATTAATTACGATAATACTTAACCAATGGTTATTGAGTGTCGGTTTAGTAATGTAAGCACGTTAATAAGCCGCGAAGAAGGATAATTAACTTGAAACGAGTTGTATTAATGAAATAATTTTAGTTAAGTTATAGAAGATAAAGGAGTTGGTAAAAACAATGTCATTAGATTGTTTGGTAGCTAATTTCAGTGTGCTATGTGAATATATCATATAGAGACTGTAAAGACCAAGAATTGTTGAATATTTTTTTGAAGACTCTTGAAGGCAAGTTTTCTTAACGCTTGTCTATCCTTCGTGGTAGCCAAGTTTTCTGTGATTCATGTTATGAGATGCATGAATTGTTTTACGAAAGGGTCGATGCCAGATTTAACTCAGCTAGACTAATCATGAAAAGTTGATTGATTTATTTATAAATCTTTCGATATAGAATTGATAACGCTATCATACGTCAATTGTTTGGTACGGATTCAAGGTAAGCCTGCGTATGAATAAACAAATGTATTTTACATCGATTGTTCGATGGGCACACAAGGTTGCCAAAACTTAAACGTTTATACGTTTAATGGATTTATGTTGATCAACATAGAGTGCTATAGGCTGATTACCTAGATGTGCTCGTAAGATATTTCAGACTTATTGCCGGGTTGTCCTTTTTATGAATGGAAATCAAAGAGAATGTTCGTGGTCTTTTGACCTAGTCAGAATTTCTAAGTCACTATATATACTTCAAAAAAAAATTTAAGATGAGAAGTTCTATTAAATGTTTTATAGTACGTCGTAACTACTTGTTCTGTTATTGAAGAATAATTATATGATTCTTGATGTGGTATTTATATTATACATTGCTGGACTTGCTGAGCTAGTTATGCTCACTTCTTGCTTGAATTATATGATTACAGCTAAGGTCGAGTGAACTGAGGGTTCTATTAAAGATAAAGGCAAGGCGAAGATGAATAATTAGTTTATCCTGTAATAGACTAGTATGTTTGTATGAATTATACTATGGTAAGCAAAGAATGTATTGGTTAACAGAACATGGGAAAGGATTTATTACTATTGTAATAAGAATGTAGTAAATACAATCATTTTGATGTTGTTTCAATGGAATGACTGTATAGATTGTAGTAATGTGTAGCACCATCTGTTGGGTTGGAAGATACCCATATTTGGGGGTGTCACATATGTTGACGATTTGACTGTAAGAGTCGCTAGTTGGTTATTTTTAAATGGTTGCATCAACTAAATCGAGAAAAGGTTTGCACAAAGACCTGGTGATGTGACACTGTTTAACTGGTCTACAAAACCAAAATTCGCTAGGGTCCAGGGGCTTGATTAAGCGAAGGAAAGGTGTTATGCACCCCCCAACTTCCGTGATGACACGGTTTTTGCCACTTTTCAATTTAAACTTTTATCTAAATGTGTGTGTGTGTGTGTGTGTAGGTCTATGTGCAGTTGTTTGGAAGTAGTGCAATGCCTCATTCGCACCTATATACAAAGGGTTTGACATTTGTTTAAAAGTTCAATTTTAACGAGATATTGCAATGATATTTTGTAAAACTTGTTTTTCAAACCCTTATGCTCAATAGTAATTGAGGCATTTGATACTTCCATTTTATTATGTGTTCGACTTGATTGTTTTTATTTTTGAAATGCGAAGCATCTTCGAGAAAATAAGATACATAGCAATGCCGAAATCCTTGTGGGCATGATAGCAATTTAAGGACATTCAGACACCGAGAATAAGTTATAAGCTGGCTGCAGCTGAAAATTATCATCACGGGAATCAAATCTAGATTCAGGAACTAAATCTGTGATCACATGATTCCTAGGCTCACATGATAATGCAATATAGGCAAAAGCTAAAACAATAACTAGATTTGAAGAAATCTAAACTATTTCAGTTTCATCGGTTCCAATTTAGTCACCATAAACCGGTTAAAGTGAGAAATAGCCAGATTGAGACAAATCTAGCCTGTAGCAAAAGCTAGAAAACGAATTAGATTTGAGTAAATCTAAGCATTCCAACTTCAATAGTTCCAGTTTAGTCACCATGAACCGGTTAAAGTGAGAAATAGCCAGATTTAGGCAAATCTAACTCGCAAGCTGAGAAACAGTTATATATATATATATATATATATATATATATATATATATATATATGAACAATCAACTGTCATGAAGTCCTGACTGGATTCATTCATATATATATATATATATATATATATATATATATATATATATATAGATATAGAGAGAGAGCGAATCAGGTCCGGACTCCCGCTTTTTGTTAAAATGCGGACCCTTTTTTTTGCTTTTTTTAAAACAACTAAAAAAAAGTTTAATATTTTATGGAACTAAATTTTTTTCATAATACAGTGTTTTGGGTGTGATTTTGATACATATAACAAAACATGTCTGTACAGACTGTACATACATATTTTGTTATATGTATCTAAATCACACCCAAAACACTGTATTATAGAAAAATTCCAGTTTCATAAAATATTAAACTTTTTTTAGTTGTTTTAAAAAAAAGCAAAAAATAAATAAATACATTTTGGTCCGCATTTTATCATGTCCGGACTCCCGAACCTGATCCTTGTTGTGTGTGTATATATATATAGATATATAAGTGTAGAACAGAGAGAGAAAATACATAAATGTCCCATCACGATCCACGTCAGCAACTCTCTTTCATTCCTTTCGTTCAAATTTCAAACCATCTATTTCTCTCTCTCTTCTTATGCACAAAGCTGAGAGATAAAATTTGGATACAGGTTTAGCCTAAATCCCTCATCTCTCATACCCAGCCCTAATTCCAACCACAAATCTCTCATACCACGCCATCGAGCGCCGTCACTATCCTCGACACCAGCCTCCTTCCCTTGTACTCTCCTCCAAAATTGCACCTTTTGCTCTGTATACACCTCTTTTTTTCTGTATACCTTTTCAATGGAAGAGAAGAAGAAGCTCAAAATCTTCATCAGTGGCTTCTACTAGCTGCAACGACAATGGCCTATATCCTCGCCCGAAATGGTAAAGCCCCTCAAAACCCAATTTCTCTTTTACCTCAATTTAATCAATTTTCATCTCAACCCAACATTTCTACTGATTTTGGATTCACTTCTTCAACAATTAGTGTCCTTTCATATTGCCCTGAAGAACAATCTAAAATCTTCAAATTATTTCGGATTTTCATGAAATTTACTCTGAGCAGGTTTTAGTTTTGGATTGATTTGTGTTTAAATCATTTTTTGTTGGCTGTTATTAATTAATTCGAATTGGCTGGGAAGGAACCACAAGGTTACCGAGCGTCAGCTCGAAAATGCCTTTGTCCGTTTTGGCAAAATTATCGACGCTCAGGTCCCCTTTTTTCTTCATTTTTCAATTTTTACTTTTTATATCTTGGATGATGATTATACTTCTCCTTTTCTGGTTGGTTAATGCGTATAATTGGAATTTGGTTTTTATGTTCATAATTGTGCATCAATTCTACAAAGATTGAATGATTCCTACTTTATCCCCTCAAATGTTTGAGGAAAAAGTTTAATAGAAAAAATTATATCTGGGTAAAAGTATGAACTTTGCTTCATTTTTGAGAGCATAAATGATTATAATTAAGCTGAAAATTGAAATTTTGTTTAGTTTTTTTACCCCACTTTTTGTTTTTTGTTTTTTTTAACTCAGTAAAATTCAAAATTTTAATTTTTTAGATTATGTGTGATTATTAATTTTCATTTTTTTTAGAGAAATCAAATGAGATAAATGAATGAAATTTGGGCTTATGTTATTTTATTGTTAAAAAATGGAGAACTGTGAACCTGCATGACCTGAATGGCTTTCTTAGTAACCTGCATGACATAAGGACTTTATTGTATTTTTATTTGTAAATGTATGAGATTCGTACTAAAGTGTATGATGAATACACTTTCTTTTTTGTTTATGTTATGTCGAGTTAGTATATGTGGTTCTATTTTCTATTATACTTTCTGTCTCTCTTTTCTTTTTCTCCATCGTTGATTGATATATTAATTATCTCTCTTTGTTTGGGACTTTTTTGGAATGCTGGTATGAGCTCAGTGCTATTTGTTTGATTAGATTCTGTTCAGTTGGTAATGTTGAGATTCTAAATTTTGAAGCAACTTATCTATGGAGATGGTCTCTATATGTCTGAAAAGGCAGATTGCGCTGAAGGCCAGATTCATCAGAGGATGTTCAATCGGAACAGTTCTTTCATTTTATAATAGGATTTGTGGTTTTGGCATCCATTAGGGAATAAGGAATATTGAGAGATTGAGTGCTCTTGGTTTATCTGAAGGATTTAGTTATGATGGTTTCAAATTCTTCTTCTTCTAGATATTATAATTTTCTTTCATATTTTCTTATTTTCAGTATTATCAGCTAAATCTATAATATAAAACAGAACTGCTTCAACATCCAACGACCTTAATTAAAACTTCATCATCCAACGGTTAGTAATATTTCTCTCATAATAATAAAATCACAATAACGGCCCAGATTTCATCTCAATTCATTTGATTTAATCTAAAGGCTTAGATTTCATTTCAAAATAAATAAATAAATAAAGACCGCCCAAATCAAACCCCCATACACTCTACCCAAGTCCCGCCTCCTTCCCTTGTACTCTCCTCCAATTACACCCTCTACTCTGTATACCCTTCCAAAAACTATTCATTCCCCTCTTCGTCTCTTTCTTTCGAAGAAGGAGAAGAAGAATTCAGGCAACGCCACTCTGTATTCTTCCATCTTCCCTCTTCCCTCTTCCCCTGTCCTTATAATTCTACATATAGTCATCTCCATTTTTTGTTCAAAACCTTGATGTAATACCCAGCAAAATAATAAATAAATAAATAACATTTAAATGCATATTTTAATTTTTCTAATTGGACTTCGTCTTTTATTTGGGTCAACTAGTTATTTAATTTATGTGGGCTAATGAATTAATAAGTGATGGATAAAATATTGGTAAAATTGGGCTTTGAATTTAGTGGGTCAAATTTATAATTGTGTAATTTTTAAAATTCTATTAAATTTTGGAGAGTAAAAAAAAAAGTATTTCAATGATTAAAATATAAACCCTATAATGTATTAAGAACATCATTCATCTGATATAATAAAAAGAGGGGCAGCGCTGCTAAAAGAAAAAGAAAAAAAGAAATGATCTGACCAAGCCGAAGGTTGCTGTGGAAGGAAAAAAGGTAATTATTCCATTTAATTGGCTACGAAGTCAATTGTTTGCAACTTGTAATCAAGAAAGTTGGTCTTGTGTAGTAAGTTATTTTATTAATTAGTTAATTATGGTGATAGTTGCTTGAGCTAGCAGTAACAGTGATTCATAATGACAATGATGGTGTAATTATATATATAGGGTACTGTATATATATATACATATATATTGTTTATATTATATTAACTAACTTATGTTATTTATAAATTAAATTAAAAATTTTGTATACTAATTAATTAATTCTAATGATAAATTATAAATTTACGTAATAATAAATTAAATAATATTATGTTTGTAATGGCTAGATTTGTAATAAATTTTATTTTATTATTTATTTATTAGATCGGACAGAAGGAATTTAACGAACTATATTGGGATAATAATTTTGGGTATTGCATTACTTAATCTAGGTACGAATTTCGTACTCCTTCAGCGATAATCCTTTTAATTTTGATTTGTTCGTTTTGTTTTCGTTTAGAAATTAGTTATTGTTTCGCATGTTTGTTCCTTCTCAAATCAATGTGATAGTTTCGTTTTGGGGCATTGATATTTAGAACTCATGTTTGTACTCTTTGAACTTGTTTATTATGTTTTATATTTATTTCAATTTTTGTAGTGATGTACATGTTATTATATTTTAGAGACTTGTGTTGATGATTCGTTTGATTTAACATGAACACGTTAGAACCTCTTTATGTTGATATTTTGTCGCATGTGTTGTGACATTATATTTTGTTAGAATACCGTAGGGTATACCTGAGCTATAACCACCTGTGGGGGTACCACAGGCATGTCCTCTTGGCATAGAGGCATAACACCTTCTATGGCGGTGTGATCAGTCCACGACGTCTCCGTTTTGTGCTCCAATGGTAGTTTGTCATTTGGTGTTTTGTTATGGAAGGCGTATGGGTCGACCCTAGTTTTCTGTTCTGTTATGTTCTGCGGATTGGTGATGTTTGTGCCAAACACGCCTTTCGATTTACATGCATCTGGATCAGGTCGGTCCGATGCATGTTATGCATGTGTGTCATTATTTTGATTTGCATGTGTGACATTATTTGACTTGCCTGTGTGGCAAGGTATATTTCTGTTTTGTTCTGAGCTCGGTATAAAATAACACCCAACCATTTGATTCAGCTTATTATTTCGTTGTGTCAGTTTTATTCGTTTCATTTCAGTGCGTTTCATTTCATTTCATTTAATTGAGTTAGCTATTTGGTTCGTTATTTGTATTCTATATCTGTACTAGGCATTTGGCTCATACTGTGTTTTTTTTCGTGCAGGTAATCAAGGGGATCAAGGGCAAGTGTGATGAGAGCTTCCTTTTATCCAAATGGTTTAGATATTTTGTTTAAGTTGTGATCCAATAGTTTGTTTGGAGTTGTAATAATGATTTTAGTCATTTTGTTATTTATTATGGTTGACTTATGGTATTTTTCATATACTAAGACTATTCTTTTGTGGCTTTGAGCCTTGCTATTAAATTCATCAGTTTTGTTATGTTTTGGGTAACTTCTCTTTCTATTTCAGAAAGGGATTGTTACAGAGTTGGTATCAGAGCTTAGGTTCTTTCCTGTAGAAAACCTATTTAGGTTTGACCTGTGAGTTACGGGTAGACTTCTGGGTTAGGTTTTTTTTCTGTTTGATTTTCTGTTCAGATATCATATCAACTATATTCAAATCTATCTCTAATCTGCTTTGTTATCTATTCGTGATCTATTTCTTAGATGTTTCGTAGATCAGCTAGAGTTGCTGGGAGGCGAGGTAATAATAGGGGAAGAGGTGAGGGTCAGCCTAATGAACGACCTAATGATCAGATTAATGCTCAACTGGCTAACATGGTGAATCAGGCGATGAATCAGGCTTTACCTCAGTTGGTGGCACATGTTGTACATGCAATGCAGCAGCCGCCACCAGAAATTCCTGAACAAGAGAATCCAGGAAATAATGGTCAGCATGCAAATATTGAGGAAGGGAATGCGGATGGTCATGATCAGCAGGGGGTTGCAATGTATGTATGGTTGGAAAGGTTTCAGAAGCAGAAACGACAATCATTCAGTTCAACACCGACTCCAATTGAGGCAGAGAATTGGATTGCCCACCTGGAGAAGATTTTTGATGTGTTAGGGTGTTCAGATAATCAGAGAGTGCTGCTTGCTGCTTACAAGTTGGAAGGGGATGCACAGAGGTGGTGGAAAGCTATGAAAACAACAAAAGGTGAAAATTATGCTGAGACACTTAATTGGGCAGAATTTTGTGAGGTCTTTTATTAGCAGTACTTCCCAGCTGCTGATAAAGAGGCTTATGCTAGAGACTATCTGTCTATTCGACAGAAAGATGACGAGTCCATCACGGATTTTATGACGAGGTTCACCAGGTTGGCAGGCTTTGTGGGAACTTCTGCAGGGACTGCAGCGGAACAGGCAGAGAAGTTCAAGTGGCGGATTCATTATAGGTATCACTAGCATCTTATAAACAACAAGTTTGCAGATGTGTCGGCTGTGGCAAATACGGCCAAAAATATTGAAATGGAGCGACAAGATTTTTGGTCCTCTAAACCGGATGGGAGTTGAAAGAGAGACAGAGATGACCAGCAGGGTCAAACTTCAGTTCAGCATGGGAAGAATCAGGGTGGTCAGTGGAACAAGAATCGTGGTGGCCAACAGGGGCAGTGGCATGGCCAGAATCAAAACAGGGGTTATCAGCAGATGCCTCAGCAAGGGCAGAATCGTCAGCTGCAGCTACCTTGGAATGGTCAGAATCATCCGCAGTGGAAAAATCGTCAGCAGGAATAGAATCAGGGTGGTTATCAAGGACCAGCTGGTGGGGGTAACCCAAATCTTATCCCGATAGCTCCTTGTGCTACTTGTGGGGCTAATCATCCGGAGAGACAGTGCCACAGACTCACATGTGCATGCTTCTTGTGTGGACAGATGGGTCATATTGATAGGGATTGTACCGATCCACGTGAAAATGGTGGAGGTGGTGATAATGGTGGCAATGGAGGTCAGCGTCAGGGTGGTCAAGTGTTTGCCTTGACATATAACCAGGTGGCAGGTGCACCAGGTACTGTTTCTGGCACTCTTTTAGTTGGCAATCGTGAGACGTCTATTTTATTTGATATAAGTTCTACTCATTCCGTTATTGCTCAGTCGTTTGTTGGGCACCTGGGTGTGTCATCTCAATCTTTAGATTCTATTATGTCTATTGCTACCCTGATGGGGACTTCTGTTGTTATTTCTGATTTGAATCGAGGGTGTCCGATCAGTTTTGGGGATAAGATTCGTAGGGCTAATCTTCTTCCGATGGGTATGCACGATTTTGATGTCATTCTTGGGATGGAATGGTTGGATAAACACCAAGCCACTATCGATTATCAGGCGAATAAGGTTATATTTGGAGATATAAAGTTTCCAAAGTTCGTGTTTCAGGGTTCACAGCCGAGTAGGGTATTGAAGTTGATTTCAACTTTGAAGGCTGGGAAGTTGGTGGCAAAGGGTTGTGAGGGGTATCTGGTATTTGTAAAGGATACATCTAAGGATGAGTCTCGTATTGAGGATGTTTCGATTGTTCGTGACTTTTTTGATGTGTTTCCTGAGGAGTTGTCAGGGTTGCCACCACAGCAGGAAGTGGAGTTTGCTATTGAGCTTGTTCCTGGTGTGGAGCCTATCTCTAACGTGCCGTATCGGATGGCACCGTTAGAGTTACAAGAGTTGAAGGAGCAGTTGCAGGAGCTTTTAGATCGTGGTGTGCTTCGGCCGAGTGTTTCACCATAGGGTGCTCCGGTCTTGTTTGTAAAGAAGAAGGATGGGTCAATGAGGCTGTGTATAGACTACAGGGAGTTGAACAAGATTACCCTCAGGAATCGGTATCCATTGCCGAGGATTGATGACTTGTTTGATCAACTTCAGGGGGAAAAATATTTTTCGAAGATAGACATGAGATTAGGTTATCATTGTGAAGACCCCGAACTCAGGTACTTCAAACCCGAACTCGGTTCATCACGATAACATTTCTATGAGCGGAATAATACTAAAAATAATAACAATAATATAAATATCAAACTTAACTTACATTTATTAGAGTCTAATCCCAAGTACGCAACCTTTACTATAATTCTTTACATGATAGATAATATATATCAATGATATAAATATTGTCTAACTATTACAAAAGACACCATTAAACATGTTTTGTTTGCTTTCCTTGTCACTTGCTCTTGTCTAAACCTTCAAGTTGATCATGCCTAGCTGAAAACATTTAATTTAAAGCAAGAATGAGCATTTGGGTGCCCAACAAGTAATAACAATTATAAATATAATTAGCTAAAAGAATTAAATGTTTTCTTTGTACACCACTTCTACAACAAATCTGTAGTTGTGAAGTAAACTGAACCGATAATAACAACATAACAATTCTATCTCAAATTTTCGAAACTACATATTCACTAAATATATAGGGTAGTTGACATACTATGAACATTATTTTTAGTTTTTGCTAAGGTTTAACAGTACTTCATCTGCAAACCGTCATAACTTACGGGAACGAGGTTGTACTTCCCATGTACTCTGTATTGATCAATACTACATTGCAAGAACGATGTGATCGTTCACTCTTTCCGCCTTTGGCCCATAAAAGTTTTCCCGTGATTGGGATGTTCATACTAGTCTGGAATCCGAACCAAAACAATTTGATTGGATACAAAGAAGTTTTATCATATTCAACGATATTTATAAATCTGTGTCTAGCTGGTCAAATAGCTTAGACGACTTATATATATATATATATATATATATATATATATATATATATATATATATATATATATCAACATGCGATTAAATACAAGGATTATCTAAGTGGGGTCACTCGTATAACCATATTTAGAAATTAACGAACAGAATATATATCTGAATTACCATATACTAACATGTTGATAAACAATGATCGGGGATATAGAATATATCACAATAGATTTAATAATATAGCATAATAATAATATAATTCTGAAACTTCTTACTCATGTCCATTGCATAAAGGAAATGCAAAGGTAAGATACTTGCCTGATGCGTTGCTTACAGTTCGTAACTTAGTCCTATCGTTATACAACACCTATCAGTAATAAGATCATTTGATCGATTAGAATAACATACTATAACACCTCGCACTGCTTATTGCAGTCAGCACATAACCTAATCACATTGTCACATATGTTCCACAACCATTGAATCACAAATAAACACATAACTAATCAAATTATTTAAATCCAGATCAATTTCTGAAATATATCGGTGTACCGATGACATTATCGGGTAATTATCGAGTCTAAGACTCTATCCTGTAGTTCAATAACTATAAGTATCAGTCATATTATTTTTAAATGACTTATAATAATTTTAAAATATTTATTATAATTTATCATGAATTTTCAAACATCAAAATTATTATTAAATTATTTAAATATTACACAATTCTATTATCATTAATATTTAATTAATATTAAACTATTAATGAAATCATTGCCAAAATGTTAAAGTTATTTATAATAACTTAAAATACTTTTAAAGTATTAATATTATACTTAAATGATTTTTAAAAGAATTAAAATTATTTTAAAATAATTATCATTAATATTAAAGTATTAATGTATTATTTATCAAAATATTAAAAGTCATTAATTATAACTTAAAATATTCTTAATTCCTTTATATCCTTTTTAAATGATTTTTAAAATTAATAAAACCATTTATAAACTATTTATTTAATATAATTATTAAATAAATTTAATATCATTAATAATAAATTAATAATTATTAATATTAAATTATTAATGAAATTATTCTTTAAATATTAAAAGTTATATTTTATAACTTAAAATATCTTTAAACACTTTATTTTTATTTAAAATGATTATTAGAATATTAAAATCATTTTTAAACTAAATTATCTAATATAATTATTAAATAACTTTAATATCATTAATAATAATTAATTAATGAAATTTACCTTTAAGTATTAAAAGTTATATTTTATAACTTAAAATATTTTTAAATACCTTATTATTATTTAAAATGATTTTTAATATAATAAAATCATTTTTAATTAATTTATTTAATTCATTTAGTAAATAACTTAATTATCATTAATATTATTTTATTAATGAAATTTATCACAAAATATTAAAAGTCATTAAAAATAACTTAAAATATTTTCTTATATCACAATATAATTTTAAATGATTTTTCAAGTAATAAAATCATTTTTAAATAATTTATTTAATATTATAAATAAATAAATTAAATATTTTTAATATTCCAAAAATATTAAATATTTATGAAATATATTAAAAATAATGAAAAACTAATTTTTGGAATTTTAAATAATTTTTTATAATTTATTTTGTATTTTTAATAATTAAAAACTATTTTTTTCTATTTATTTAATAATTTCCAGAAAAATAAATAATATCTGTCTCTAAAACTACCTATAGCGACAGAACCGTCGCTATAGGTGTTCTTGAGGGCCAAGAACACTGATAGTCAGTGTTTATGGTGCCCACTTTGACCGTCTGCAACTTGTTGGTCAGATTGTTCGTGGACATTTCGTTGATCATATCATGTAGCAAAAATGCAACACTACAAGATCCAACAACAAACATGCTCAAACTACATCACAACAAGTAGATCTAAGCCACCAAAAATCATGTCAGAGTTGTTCTTCGTTTCTGGGTTTTCCAGAAATGAAGAACAGTTCCAGCAGGCTACTTTGGATCTCTATAACATGAAATCCTGGTAACGTTTTAATGTTCTGATGGTTTCAGTTTGTAGATAACATGCAAGACAACATATCTAATACATAAACTTGATCTAACAACATCAAAATAGCTAGATCCATGCCGGTCAAAGTGATGTCAGAAATCACGCTCTTGAGTTTTCTGGGTTACCTAGAAAACTCAATATGTGAACATCTGTCCAACTTTGACCAGCCACTGAGTGCACCAAGTTTGATGTTTAGGTAATATCAAGGCATGAGATTGTATATCCTAGTACCCACTACAACATAGATGCAACAAAAACAACAAATTAACAACACACTGACAGATCTAGACCCAGAAATGTCCGGTCAATGCCGGTCAACGGTCGTTGACCATTAATAACAGGAAATATGTGCATCTCATGACCTTAGATCCAGTTCCAGACCAAAGAACTATCAACAGACTACATATCTAAAACATATAACAACCAAAAATATAAACCGATAAAGATCTACAGCCTCTACATTCATTGTCAGAGCACAAAATAATTTTTTTCCAGAATTTTAAAAACTTCAAATCCGAGCCTCTAGATGTTATGGATCTAACATCTAGCAACCCAGATCATCATTATATACTATAATCAACATATTTTAACAACAAATCACAACTTTTAACACATCATCAAATGTCAGATTTCGAATTAGAGTTTTATACCTTTCTAAGAAAATTTTTGATTCTAGCTTCTGATTTTGATGTGGTTGTTCGTGGGGCTTAGTTAGTGACTGATAGATGAAGGAAATTTTCGGATGTTAGAGCTTGAGAGAGAATGTTTGAGTGTTGGGCAAAAATTTAGTGAACAAATAATTTTCTTTCTCTTCCAATCTATTTATATAAGTCTTGATGCATGTATTGGCTACTGAAAAAGGCTGATGGCTGTCAATTATAATCACATGGGGTTGTTGGGTTTCACTACTAGAAAACAGTAAATAGACAACGCGGAAAAAACGTTGTGGTTTTAGTCAGGAAAACGTCGTGGTTAAGGGTGTCATCTATTTGACACCCTTACACAACGTTTTAAAAACGTTGTAGTTAAGCACAATACACAACGTTTTTTAGGGAAAAAACGTTGTAGATTTAATTTTCAAAAATTAGCAGATGCTTAAAAACGTTGTAGTAGGTATGATTCCACAACATTTTTTGAATAAAAATGTTGTAGTTTAGTATATCAGACAAAGTTTTTAACCAATTTATTCAACATTTTTAAAATGTTGTAGATAAAGAAAAAAAAAGAAAAAAAATAATTGTGGTTCACCTATATTACCAATACACCTGCAATGCCATGATATATAGCTAAAAGGTCTAAATTCTCATTTAAATTTAAAACCAAAATGTATCAACCATTCAAAATACATCCCAATAATACCATTTGTTTATAGTTTCAAATGTATCAAGCATTGATTATGAAATAACATGAATTAAAAAATACAAATGCTACACTGGTAGAGTTTTATGATCCCTCAAGTCAGAAATCACTGAGGACGCGTACACATTCAGTTTGGTGGCTCTAGACATCATTTTTCTGGACAAATGGAGTATTTAATTAACAATACTAGCGAAGCTTGTGTGATCAGTAGATTGAATCCACTGTTATACAAATTATATGAAATCACCAAAATGTTAAAAGCTATGAACATTCATTTCCTGGGGACCAACAGCTAATAGCTATAGACATTATATGGCTCTTAGATAACATCAGCAAAAAGCATTTATAAAGCCGCCATTAAAGCTACCAATAGCTATAGACATTAAAGTTGCCATAGTTATCTCCTTCAACAGTCCTGCTCCTACCAATCCTTTAAAGGTGTTCTAAATTTTAGAGCTTGCACATACCTGTTTTAGAAAGGGCAGCCATCCTTGAAAGGATTCTTTCGTTCTGTGCTATGGGTGTCTCATTGATCAAATCAACCTCCCTCAAATTGCCACTTGATCTGTGTAAGCATATGACTTCAGGACACAGACACATTTGCGTCAATGAAGAAAAACTTGAAACAAAACAAGAAAATTGATAGATCTAATATTATTGCAACATGAATATACAGTGTCATTAACATTAAACCACTGTCAACTCCAATGAGTAACTAGAATAAAAGGAGAAACCACTGTCAGAATTTACCTTTCGTGCAGAAGTTACAAATAAAAGGATAGTAAACCATGTAGAGGATGACTAAAATAAAAGGAGAAACCACATGAAAAAGCTACAAGGCAGAATTGCAAACCATTTATCTGATCAAAAATAAACTACAAGAACAAAAATACAGGTTCTAGTGGCCTAAGAGTAACTTCTTTAGCCACTTTAAGATCACTGCCCAACTCGGTGAAATCAATTCCAGTGGCTTCTTTCACACGATTGTGCATAGTTTCCCTCCTCCAAGGTCTTTCCAAATATATCTCTACACCCTGAATGAAAGAAATGTAGGTTCAACACATTACAAGAGTAACAAAACTGATATACATGCCACAACTGCTTATGTGTTTACAGTATTTTATAATAGGGGAGGATATACATATATATAGAATTAAGGTAACTTCTGTTAACTTAAATATGTAAACTCCTTCAAAAGTAGTAGACATACCAGAGAACTCAGTAACATCTTCATTTGCCTCGGTGACATAAAAACATACAACGAATCTAGCATGGATAAGAAGTTCTCTGAATAAGACAGACTACTAGAAGGAAGAACATGAGGTCTTCCTGCCATCCTCAAATAAGCTGCTGCTGCAATGGTTGGAGCCTGCCATTTAATCAAATTCATGAACTAAGATCAGTTGTATGTGGCTTATATTGTTTCAGGATACAAATGAATAAAAAATACAAAGAATGGCAAAGAAGATAACCGTACCTTCCTAAGTATGCGCACTATTTTCTTATCTCTCACTTGTTTAGACTTGTATAAATCCTGGCCCTATGTTATTAGAGAATATATATTATTATGAGATTCATGTGGAAGTGGCATCAGTATCAAAACATCTATTCAAATTAATAATCAATATATTCACATATTACAGTTGGAACTGAACACAGTTGGGCAGTCAGAAGTACCAGAACAACTGGGACATGACAAAACCAGAGGCTCACAACCTTGATATCTGCAATATTGACATGAACCCATTGTGTATCTCATCTTTTCAGAGAAATTCATGTACTTAATCAAGTGACATCAAAATAACCGGAGAAGCAGAATTCAAAGCACACAACTAAGTATTAGAGGAAATTTATATCAAATAATAAAATGAATACTGAATTAATAGTGTAAAAAAATAAAATCACACATCAAAAGTTGCAATGAATTGACAGCAAAATGAAATGCATGCTTTTCCCCAATCATCAATGACCTAAAATTTCCAAAATTCCAGTTTATCTCAGCTCTTCTTAGAACGAAAGCACAAAATCTAGAAAGAACTAACTAGAATATCAGAAATGGAAGAATTAATATTATCAATCACAAACCTCAGCCATTTGAAATTGAACAGAATCGACACATACAAAGAAATGATATGATTAACAAAGAGCTGACCTAATTGTCTCCAACTCCGGCGGTGGTTTTGTCGTCTTCATCGGCGGTGTCCTTGTCAGAAACTTCTCTCAATCGGTTAGTTTATACGATAGAGACGGTTGCAGAGCAGGTGGTCCGACCGAACCGGTGCTCAGCGTGCCGGAAGAGGGTTGGGCTGATGGGTTTCACGTGCAGGTGTGGGACGACATTTTGTGGGACTCACAGGTACCCAGAACAGCATGGCTGTGCCTTTGATTTCAAGACGGTAGGGACAAAGGCAATCGCGAGGGAGAATCCTCTAGTTAAGGCTGAGAAATTTCAGATCTGGCCTGGAGACTGGGAGCGGGCTAGGGCAAAATACTGATAAAAGTGATACTTATTATTTAAGTTTTCACTTTAGCGAGATTTTTTAAAGCTCCGTGTTTTCTTTATACACAACGTTTTAAAAAAAACGTTATCTAGTTAACATCAAAAAAATGACCTTTTAAATAGATAACATTTTTATATATATATCTACAACGTTTTTTTTAAAAACGTTGTAAAAAAAATACCACAACGTTTTTATAAAAAACGTTGTGGTTTAAGTGTTGTCTATTTGGTATTTTGTAGTAGTGTTTGGTCACCAACTTCCCCTAACTGTCAAAACCTATACTAGCTTTAATAATACAAGAGGGCAAAAATGTCTTTTGGCTTTTACAATTAAGGGCAAACTTGTAAACATGGCAAACCCTTAGGGTTTAGGGTTTGGGTTAAGGTTTAGGGTTTGGGCCATTTTAGGGTTTAAAATGATTTCTAGAATTTGTAATTTATGGTTTATAAAAAAAATAAAATAAAAATAATAAAATAATAAAATTTTAGTTTATAAAATACAAAATTAACGTTTCTTAATTAATTAGGTTTCCTAATCACATAGACTTGATAATTAGGTTTATGTTTTACTAATTATCATTAAGCGTGCCTAATTAGCAATTAGGGTTTATAATTTAGAAAAATTAATAATAAGGATTTATACCCTAAAAAATTAGGGTTTTGAAAACAATTAAGATTCTCCCTAACTAGGGTTAATATCTTTAATATCGGTCATTACAAACATTATCATGATTACATAACTACATAACAAATTCTTAAAGTTATAAATGGCCTTTGAATTAGGGTTTCAAATCAATTAGGGTTTATAATTTAAATATTAGGGTTTCTAAAATTAGGATTTCAAATATTAATTAGAATTTCTCTAATTAACATTAAATTCTTTAATACACCACTCAGATCACATTACACAGTTATATAACAGTCTCGAACTCAAATTGAGTTTTAAATTAGGGTTTCTAACTTTTAGAAATTAGGGTTTTAAATTTACAATTAGGGTTTCCTCTTGATTATTAATAATTATAATTATCATGAATCACATAACATATTGCCTTAACAGATTTTAAAGTCTCATTTGACTTCGAAATTAGTGTTTGTCAGTAAAATTAGGGTTTTATCATAATACCCCATAATTGACCAATCATTATCAGTGTACAAATATACAGTACATAATTATAGCACTGAAAAATCAAAATATAATATTATTATATTATTATTCTTATCCATTGATAAAAATCCAAAATTAGGGTTTGGATTTCATATCTAATTTATTCTTCATATATAATATTATTAATTAAGTTAAAATAATTAACTTAATTAATCTTGCATAAATTCATATAATAAAATAAATAATTATCATAATAATTCTATAATCATTTCATATATTATATAAATAATATAATAATCATGTTTTCATAGAAAATAATTAATAAAAACATTTTCACTATAAAATTAATTATTAAAAGAATATGCTTTATAATAATCAATAATTCTAAAATAAAATTATTTGCAAATATTTATGTAATAAATATATTTTTATTTATTACATAATTACATATACACATTATCTTGTATAAATCCTCATCCTTGAAAAAAAATAAAAAAATTTATACGCAAAATTTATGATTTAATTTTTATAAAAAATATTGGGTTGTTACAATCATCAGTTGAGGGTGAGGGATGAGGATATTCCTAAGATAGCTTTTCGCACTCGATATGGGCATTATGAGTTTCTGGTGATGCCATTCGGGTTGACTAATGCTCCGGTGGTGTTTATGTATTTGATGAATCGGGTGTTCAGGGAGTACTTGGACCAATTTGTTATTGTCTTTATTGATGACATTTTGGTTTACTCCAAGTCTAAGGAAGAGCATGAGGAGCATCTTCGCAAAGTGTTGGGGATTTTGCAGAAAGAGAAATTGTTTGCTAAATTCTCTAAATGCGAGTTTTGGTTAGAGCTGGTCGCATTTTTGGGACATGTTATTTCTGCTGAAGGCATTAAGGTGGAACCTGCGATGGTTGAAGCTATCACTAAATGGCTGAGACCTACTACGATGATAGAGATTAGGAGTTTCTTGGGTTTGGCAGGCTATTATAGGCGGTTTGTGGAAGGGTTTTCCTTGCTTGCCTTACCATTGACTCAGTTGATGAGAAAGGGCGTGAAGTTTGTATGGAATGAGGAGCGTGAGAAGAGTTTCCAGGAGTTGAAGAAACGACTTGTGACAGCTCCTACACTTGCATTGCCGTCGGGGACGGGAGGTTACCAAATTTATAGCGATGCTTCTAAGAAAGGTTTGGGGTGTGTCTTAATGCAACACGATAAGGTGATTGCTTATGCTTCTAGGCAGCTTAAACCTTAAGAGGTGAACTACCCCACTCATGATTTGGAGTTGGCAGCGGTGACCTTTGCCCTAAAGATTTGGAGGTATTATTTGTATGGAGAGACTTGATATATCTTCACCGATCACAAAAGTCTTAAATACATTTTCACTCAGAAGGAGCTTAATATGAGGCAGAGGCGTTGGTTGGAGCTTCTAAAGGATTATGATGCTAGAATTCAGTATCACCTGGAGAAGGTAAATGTGGTTGCAGATGCTCTTAGCCGAAAGAGTTCAGGGAGTGTAGCAGCCCGTATTACACAACCTCAGCTCATTTTGGATATAGAGCGGATCGAGTTGGAGTTGTATGTATGGAGTTCAGTTGGGCATCTGGCGGGTATAAGAGTGGAGCCCTCTCTTATCTCGCGGGTCAAAGAAGCTCAAAAAAGAAGACGGGGAGTTATGGAGTATGACGTAGAATTTAGAGGAGGGCAAGCAGCCTGAGTTTTGTAATGATGACCATGGTGTGATTTAGTTGGGTGAGCGGTTGTGTGTACCGTCAGATCCAATTATTTGGGAGGCTGTGTTGGCTAAGGCTCATAGTTCGCCATTTTCTATTCATCCAGATTCTACGAAGATGTATAGAGATTTGAAGAAGAATTTTTGGTGGAATGAGATGAAATGAGACATGGTTGAATATGTTGGAAAGTGCCTCACTTGTCAATAAGTGAAGACAGAACATCAACGAGCTAGTGGTTTGCTGCAACAATTAGACATTCCAATGTGAAAGTGGGAGGATATCACGATGGATTTTGTGACTGGTTTTCCAAAGACTTTCAGGAAGAATGATGCCATGGGTAGTAGTGGACCGACTGACTAAGTCGGCACACTTTTTGGCAATCCATGAAAGTTACTTAGTGGATAGGTTGGCACATATCTTTTAACAACAGATTGTTAGACTTCATGGTACTCCGTGTCTATTGTTTCAGATTGAGACCCACGGTTCACTTCATGATTCTGAAAGGGTTTTAACGAGCTTGGGGTACTCGGCTCAACTTCAGTACTTCTTTCCATCCGTAAACTGATGGGCAATCTGAGGTTTTGTGTACTTGAGTGGTCGGGTAATTGGGATGATTACTTGAGCCTAGTTGAGTTTGCTTATAACAACAATTGGCGTGCAAGTATTGGAATGACTCCTTTTGAGGCACTGTATGGTAGAAAGTGTCGGGCACTGACTTGTTGGGATGAGGTTGGTGAAAGGGCCATAGAGGGGCCTGAGTTAGTTCAAATCACTACGGAGAAGGTAGCGGTGGCTAAGGAGAAACTAAAGTCGGCTCGATCATGGCAGAAGTGTTATGCTGATAAGCATATGAGGACTTTAGAATTTGAACCTGGTTAGCATGTGTTTCTAAAAGTTTCTCCTTGGAAGGGCATTCGGCGATTTGGGTTGAAAGGAAAACTTAGTCTGTGTTATATTGAACCATTTGAGATTCTGGAGAGGGTTGGTGAGGTTGCATATCGGTTAGCTTTGCCTCTACAACTAGCTCATGTGCACAATGTGTTCCATGTGTCAGTGTTGAGGAGTTATCATTATCATCCGTTACATGTGGTGTAATATCCGTTCGATAAGATTCGGGGGGATCTTACTTGTGAGGAGCAAGCTGAGGCGATTTTGGATCGTCAAGAAAAGATTATGTGGAGGAAGACTATTCTGTTTGTTATGATTTTCTGGAAGAATCATTCGAAGCGGGAAGCCACTTGGGAGATGGAAGAGTCTATTCGAGCGAAGTATCCACATCTTTTTGATAATTAGGTACGTTTTATTCTGTTGATTCCGGGGACGAAATTCTTTTTAAGGGGTAGGTGATGTAAAACCTAACAAAATAATAAATAAATAAATAACATTTAAATGCATATTTTAATTTTTCTAATTGGACTTCGTCTTTTATTTGGGTCAACTAGTTACTTAATTTATGTGGGCTAATGTATTAATAAGTGATGGATAAAATATTGGTAAAATTGGGCTTTGAATTAAGTGGGTCAAATTTATAATTGTGTAATTTTTAAAATTCTATTAAATTTTGGAGAGTAAAAAAAAAGTATTTCAATGATTAAAATATAAACCCTATAATGTATTAAGAACATCATTCATCTGATATAATAAAAAGAGGGGCGACGCTGCTAAAAAAAAGAAAAAAAGAAACGATTTGACCAAGCCGAAGGTTGCTGTGGAAGGAAAAAAGGTAATTATTCCATTTAATTTGCTACGAAGTCAATTGTTTGCAACTTGTAATCAAGGAAGTTGTCATGTGTAGTAAGTTATTTTATTAATTAATTAAATATGGTGATAGTTGCTTGAGCTAGCACTAATAGTGATTCATAATGACAATGATGGTGTAATTATATATATAGGGTATTGTGTGTGTGTGTGTGTGTGTGTATATATATATATATATATATATATATATATATATATATATATTTATATATATTATTGTTTATATTATATTAACTAACTTATGTTATTTATAAATTAAATTAAAAATTTTGTATACCAATTAATTAATTCTAATGATAAATTATAAATTTAGGTAATAATAAATTAAATAATATTATGTTTGTAATGGCTAGATTTGTAATAAATTTTATTTTATTATTTATTTATTAGATCGGACGGAAGGAATTTAACGAACTATATTGGGATAATAATTTTGGGTATTGCATTACTTAATCCAGGTATGGATTCCGTACTCCTTCAGCGATAATCCTTTTAATTTTGATTTGTTCGTTTTGTTTTCGTTTAGAAGTTAGTTATTGTTTCGCATGTTTGTTCCTTCTCAAATCAATGTGATAGTTTCGTTTTGGGGCATTGATATTTAGAACTCATGTTTGTACTCTTTGAACTTGTTTATCATGTTTTATATTTATTTCGATTTTTGTAGTGATGTACATGTTATTATATTTTAGAGACTTGTGTTGATGATTCGTTCGATTTAACATGTACACGTTAGAACCCCTTTATGTTGATATTTTGTCGCATGCGTTGTGATATTATATTTTGTTAGAATACCGTAGGGTATTACTGAGCTATAACCACCTATGGGGGTACCACAGACATGTCCTCTTGGCACCGAGGCATGACACCTTCCGTGGAGGTGTGATCAGTCCAAGGCGTTTCCGTTTTGTGCTCCGATGGGAGTTGGCCAATTGGTGTTTTGTTGTGGGAGGCGTATGGGTCGACCCTAGTTTTCTGTTCTGTTATGTTTTGCATGCATCTGGATCTGGCCGGTCCGATGTATGTTATGCCTGTGTGGCATTATTTTGTTTTTCCTGTGTGGCATTGTTTGACTTGCCTGTGTGGCAAAGTATATTTCTGTTTTGTTCTGAGCTCGGTATAAAATAACACCTAACCATTTAATTCAGCTTATTATTTCGTTGTGTCAGTTTTGTTCATTTCATTTCAGTTCGTTTCATTTCATTTCATTTAAGTGAGTTAGTTATTTTGGTTCATTATTTGTATTCTATATCCGTACTGGGGATTTGGCTCATGCTGTGTTTTTCTTCCGGCAGGTAATAAGGGAGATTAAGGGCAAGTGTGACGAGAGCTTCCTTTTATCCAAATGGTTTAGATATTTTGTTTAAGTTGTGATCCAATAGTTTGTTTGTAGTTGTAATAATGATTTTAGTCATTTTGTTATTTATTATGGTTGACTTATGGTATTTATCATATATTAAGACTATTCTTTTGTGGCTTTGAGCCTTGCTATTAAATTCATCAGTTTTGTTATGTTTTGGGTAACCTCTCTTTTTATTTCAGAAAGGGGGTGTTACACTTGATTTTCAGGCTGGTGCTTTAATGGGTTCTGATTTTTATTTTATTTTCACACGAAGGGACGTGTCCTCAGCTCCGTCACCGGAACCCAATCTCGGCGATTTACCTGATATTGTTGTGGCTTCTGTTCTTGAGTACATGAACCCATAGGAGATTTGTCGGCTATCATTTGGAGATTGTTTCAAAATTTTCCTTCCAAATTGTGTAAGAAAGCTATTTATTCTGCTCTCTGTCGGCCCAATTTTTTTGATAGAGGAACTAAGGTTTGATTTTTATCTTTCTTATCATTATCCTTTATTGCATTGAATGTATATTTTTATGTGGGTTTGCCTTTTCTTTAATTTTGTGCTTAATGAATACATGGGTTGTTTTAGATAGAGAATAATTTGTAAATAGATTTGTAGAAATCTATTTAGAATAATTTTGTGCTTAATGAATACATTGGCTGATTTAAGTCAACTGTTCTGGACATTTCTTGCTTGAAATCCTCTAAAAGCAGGTTATTTGCTTTGCTTTTTATGTTATCTTTTTGTTTAGAAAGTGATTATTTATACTTTAGCAGCTCGTGCAATTTATATATTTTGTATACATTCAAAGATTTGATTGTTAGAAATTAGAAATTAAATTGATTGTTAAATTAAATTGATTTGATTATTTATACTTTAGCAGCTCTTGCAGGTTATATTGATTGTTAGAAATTAGAAATTAAATTGATATTGTTGGAGAGAATAGATAGCAACGAATTCGAGATGGGGCAGCCACTGACAATTTGAATTTGGGCAAAATCATAAATTCCTTACTATCTAAAGATTAAAATCCTTGCTATAGTATAATCTAAAGATTATTGGGCAACTTGCAATAATACACGTTAAGTATTTGCAAGAAGGGGTAGAACACCTGAAGGGTTCTCTACTCTTGGAATTTTTTTATGAGACAACAATCAAATTTACTCTTTTCACCCTCAAAGGCATCTATGAAGCGAATTCCTTACTGTCCTCAATTTTATTTGTCACCACCATAAGAACTTTTTGAAGTAATTGTTATATTAACTTGAAACTGTGACAATTTGTTAGCCAATGGCTATGAGTGTTTTGTGGAAGAGATATTTTAAAATTGTCAACTTTAAGATATTCAACAATTTACAGTCACTTCAATAATTTTTCTAAAGGTATAACAAGAAACTGTCACTTCAATAGTTTTGCTAACATTATTTGATTTCTCAATTTAACTTTAATAATATAATTTTCCATTTGATGTTTTTAAGCAGAGAATTAGTCTGCCTAGAGGACTAATGAAGAATTTGCAAGAGAAATGCTAAAGATTTTTTTGACATGTTCTTATCCTTTATTTTTTTGGAAAAAATTATATGAGAAGCAAATTTCAAAGCTTAAGTTTGGTTATTTATAATCCTTTTTTATCAACTCCATTCTCACAACAGGCAATATAAGAGCAAGAGCTTTCTTTAACTATAACAACTTTTAATTTTTTTTACTTGCAGAAGTTCCCCAAGTAGATGGACACACATAGTATGATTTAGATGGATTAACTATAGATATATGAGGTATATAAAAAAAACTCCCACAACATTTATTTTGACAAAAAATGTCAATCTTATAGGATTAAATCATATGAAAAATATCAATTAGCAGTTAATATTTGAACACTAAGTGCAAAGTATATTGTTTTTTTAACAAGCAATACAGACCAGCAGGCTGTGCATATTAGACCACCATGATGCACTGGTGCCACACTTGAGGGGTATAATTAAACACAACGGCGACAAAGACATACGCCATAAGACACTCTTCTTCTTGAAAAATAACAGAACATTAAAGCCCAATGCAATTGAATTAAGTTTGTCACATCTAGAAGGGGATGAATATAAAGCTATTAGTATAGTGTACACACCATCAGAACGTGGTGCTGAAGGTACCATTTGACAGTTGGCTAAAGCTTATGTTACAGTAAATGACTCTGGCTATCATCAACTAATTTGTCACTGGTATAAATCTGTCAAATAAAGATTCATTTATATTAATTTGTTAAGGGTAACTTAATGAGTTTTATTTTTTTGGTTATAGGTGGCATACTCATGCATCAATTGAGCGATTTATAATTGCGACAAATAGGCAACTAAGCATCCTTCATCCAATTTATAAGCTTTTGCATCCTCATTTATGCGATACAATGAATCTAAATGCGCTTGCTAGGCAGACCCTTATAAACGCTGTTGGGCTGCTTGAGAAACTGTTTTTCCAGAAAAGTAAGACATGGAAATGTCGGCTAACATGTATAAGGAATGGGTTTTTACTAAGCAAACACTCCCAGCAGATCTCATCAAGAGGTAAATTTATTACAGTACAGTTCATAAAAGTTCCTGATAATATGACTAAGGCCATTTTTGGAGCCACTTTACTCTAATTTGTGAGCAACAAGCTTTCTGTGGAACAACTGTTGTTTTGGAATATCGAGTTGTGGTTCTTGACCAAACTTACACATTTTTATTGGATCGGAGTTTAAGTATGCAAAATGGTCATTCTGTCTTTGATGCTCAACATCCGTACAGTTATGAATGATTCATCTCTTGATGTCCTAAGATATGTTATGTTTTCTAATTGGTTTGATCTCCTCCTCCTCATCCTCAGTAAATCCCCTCAAATCTTCTCTCGATTTCAGCGATCCTATAAAGGTATGTATGACTCTTCCGTTTCCCCTTCATCTTCTCGCTCATCTATATTACCCACTTTTCTCTCATGTCTTTTTCGCTCTAGGATTTCTATATCCCTTTGTATTACCCACTCTTTCTTAGTCTCAGTAAGTCAACGGAATATAGGTTAGGGTTTCGACCTCTTTCAATTGCTGAGAAGTTGTAGCTTACAAAGTAAAAGGTGAGGTTTTATTTGATGTTTTAGTTTTTCTTATTTGAACTTAGTTAAGTTCATATTTGATGTATCAGTTTGAGTTTTATTTTGTTAATTACTTAATTGGTTACAATGATTTCATAATGAAATTATTCAAATATTTGTAGAACTTGGTTTTGTGGAGTATTAAAGAGTAACATTGGTAAGCAAGATTGGACACGCTTTTTATAAGCAACTGGTTGGATCGATGTTAAGGTATATGTTTTCATTTTCTTAATTTTTGGCTTTAATTGGATCATTTATGATGTTAAACTTTTACGAAATTGTGTGCAATATTTTGACATTTTAGAGTCCATATGCTAAATTCTAAAATTCAAAATTAATTCTTTAGTACCCTTTAGTTATTTTATAATAATTATAGTTGTTTGTACTAAAATCTAATAAATTTGTATTGATTTTGAATTTTCTGATTTCTAAATTGACTTCAAAAAGTGCACCAAAATATGTGATTATTTTGAGTTGGTGGTACACGATGATTTTGTCACCACATATACCATGAAAGTCATGAGAAAGGTAATTACATCTACTTTGGAGTAAAGGAACATTTGTTATCCACATTTGCACATGTTTGGTTTTGACTATGTCCAACAAAATTGACATTAATAACATGTTTAGGAGGTTTAAAATAATTAGCACTAATGAAGCTTCCATTATGCTTTTGTAGATGAAAGTTGATGCTTATTCGCTTTGGCTAACTATTGGTAGATAATTTATATATGTCCAAGCTTTTAGTCCATAGTTGAAGCTTCTCTGAAGCATTAGGTTGATGCTACATGGACTCTTCATTTTATCTTAACGTATTTGTATCAGATAGTCGACATTAGGATAAGGGTGTGTGTGTTGGACATTTCATTATAGTTCTAAATTGAGGTGTGTTTGTGTTAGACTCTTTAAAGTACATGTGTCCGATCGGACACTCTATCAAAGTCCATGTAACTAATGCATTAGATGACTGTATGTGAGTGTCATACATGAAAAATTGTATGGGGTTTAAAATTTGAGCAAAATTCTTTGGGAGTCGGCTACAATACCACAAATAGGCATCACATTGCTCACATTCATGGTCTTAACGAAGTGAAGTTATTATTATTATTATTAATTTATTATAATTTTTTTTGGGGGGGGGTGTAATAGAAGTAATGGTTGGTGATTACTAGAAGCAATTTCGGAAGCAGACAATGTTGGTTTGTATTAATATGGCAATGATCTGATGATACAAAGACAGTTATTTTATATTATTGCAATAACAAAATATGACTCTTTTTCAGATGGAAGGTAGTAAAAATTTCAATCAAAATATGAGATAGAGCTTCAACTGATTCTAAATTTACTTTCTAACTCAAAAGTCCACATTTTAAGCATCATTTTGGGAATTAATCACAGAATATTACGTAGTAATTGGACCTTCTACAGGTTTCCAAGGTACCATCATGATAACTTTGACCTTTGATACTTTTTTTGACCCTACATTATTGACAGTGCTAAACTTTTTGAAATATTTGTCTCCTTTATTCTGGACCAGGGCTTATCTCATGGTTATTCCTTCCAGCAGTTGCTGATGGGATGTATTTCAATGTTCCGATAATATTATACTAGATTTTACATATTCCGGTGAAATGATCTAACACAACATTAGTTTGCACGTCTAACTAATGTTTCATATTAGGTATTTTTTGGGATTCAATGCATAAAAGGTGTGCCATTAGAGGCAAGAAGAAGGCTTGTAGGAAGAAGCAAAAGTAATCTTCTTTTCTCATAATCAGTTTTAGAGGAGTTTTTGGTTATATTTTTAGTCATGCCATTTAAAATGTCATCAAATGCAAGTTCTGAAGAATATGATAATGACAAATGTTCTATGAAAGCAAACAAGACCTGAAATCAAAGACTGATAGAAGGACAATGAGAAATATTTAGAAGCAATTTTGTAGGAAGATTAGTAGCAACAGTTTTAATCAAAAAGTGGCAGCAACAATTGTAGAAAGCAGAAGCGGTAGTATAGTGACATATTAAAAAAAAACATTTCAATTTTCTTTGTATTCAGCAGATAGATTTGTAATCTTATATCCCATTGTCTAATTCTTATATATTTTGGGATATATTTTCAATAATATTTTAGCCTTTTACAAAAAAATAAAAGGTTTTTGTATATATCAGCCTTTAAAATAAAATTATCAATAGCCTACTTAATACAATGTATTTAATATAAAATTTTTATTATATTTTAAAAGATTATCAATCTCAATCAATAAATGAGTCTCATTTTTATAATCTATAATAATAAGATAGAACCCAATTTGAATTTTTCCCAACTTTAAAAACACAATGACGCAAAAACTTGTTGGTGTAAAATCGATACGCGCAAAACACGCAAGTGTATATGGTAAACAAGTAATATAGTAGTGAATAAAGTATCGTTCCCACGAAGACAAATTAACACGAATTTTAACTTCACAAGTATCAATTTTTTATTAATCCTAATTTTATTAAACTATTCAATTCAATGGTTTAAAATTATAGAATCTAAATTAATAAATAAACAAACTATCACAAAACAATCACTAATATCAAAATCCAGAATTTCAAATAATTGATGGAGAATTAGACTTATGACTTCACCCTAAACTTCACTATGATTTTCAAACCTTTATTACAATTCAACTTAATATCTCAGTTTATTAATCAAGAACACGAACGTAGTACTAGCCACCTCTCGATGCACTAATACCATATTAACTTAAATCCACAATTCAGATAGAAACAAGTTAAACACCTAAATCAACCAATTCACTATATCTCTATATGAACTGAAATTAAAGAAGGTTTAAGCTTAAGTTCTCTATCTGATTACATGTGATGTCAAGCATATCTCTACCTTAACAATAATCAAAAATCTGCTATTTAAAAAATTTATGACACATAATATGTTAACTAGGTCTAGATTGAATATCCTCTCTCGATTCCATTCGAATCCATAAGGAATTGTTGATCAGGCAATTCATAAATTTACGCTCGAATTAACATAGATAAACTAAAAATATTTTATTAAATTGGAAATCAAAGTTATAGAAACATCGTTTCACCCACAGATCCATTACAAGTCTAATAAGCAAATTAGTTCATAATAAATGAATTAAAAACTGAATAATCTAATGAAACCATCCTTTTAATTACAAATAAAAGACTAAAGAGAAGAAGAATAATGAAAACCCCTTCACGTAGCCTAGAATTACAATCGTCACGATAATCTCTTCAAATTATTCCTCCAACGCTCGCACTTGAATCCTAGAATTGATCTCTGTATTATGCTCCTTGTGTTATGTGATTGTTATTTTCAACGAAATATATTCAGCTCTCCATGTAAAACTAAGCGCTCCTATGTATTGACCGAGATCTGCCTTTTGTAGAGTCTAAGCGCCTCAACAAAGCCCCACAAACCAAGTCCCAGCACAGTTCAAACAACAGCAGGAGTGTCCAGATTTCGGCACCCCCGCCCTGCGGGGGGTACAAGCCTAATAAGGCCCGCCCTGGCGGGCTAGTACTCTGCCAAAAAAAAACTTTTGCTTCCTCATACATTTTTCCAACTTCGCTCCAAAACTCCGTCTTTCCTGACCACGTGCATCTATAACCACCCTACACATAAAATAACATGAAACAAATGAAAATGAACACAAAACAAGAAGATAACTACGAATTTAAACTTGAAATGAACATCGATTCGAGTATATTAAATCCACTTATCAAAATCCCCCAAACTTAAACCGTGCTAGTCCTCGAGCACAAAACAAACTACATGCTATGCAATGCAATGAAATGAAATAAACAAAATCTAAATGCCTAAGAATCCAACAATATCGTAGAAACTAACTTATCGTAGAAACTAACTTATCTCGTCGGCCTCAGAGAAAACAAGCAACCTTACAATATGAATCAACAAAACTAATCCACAATTTCGTATTAATTCTCAAATCTTGAACAATTATCACTGGTATAGCGTGCGTGTGTGATCAACATCTATGATAACTGATACGGACCCAAATTCAATACATAAGCAACTTCTCAGAAGTAATCATACAATGAAATCTTAAAAATTTCAAAGACAGGCACAACCCAACTAACATTAAACAATACCAAATTCAAAGGTTCATGTAGGATACTTATACTTTCTTTTCTTTTTTTTACACGGGGCTTTTTTTTTTCTTTTCCTGTCATTATTCCTCTTTTTTTCGATAGATGGTTGGTGAGTGCGGTTTACACTCCATCTCACGCTTGTGTTTATGGGGAGTGTTTCTCCTCAACCCATCACAAGACTCAACATATTTCAAATACTTTTTTTTCAAAGCTTATATACCCCACATATACTCCCCCAAACTTAGGTTCTTGCCTAATTTTAGCATTTATGCCTATCTTTGTCGTTTTCTCATTCACCCTAGCATTATCCTTTAGACACTATTTATGTATCAATTTGAACTGATCAGTCAACAAAGATGTTATTAGTGCTAACCTTTTTATAATAGTTTCAAACAAGTCCAAGAATCGATTCATAACAAAAAATGTATCACAGTTCTAATAATCAATACTGTATTGGTTTAACTTGTTAATAATCTCATCATTGGCCCATAAATAACATGAACTTCTTTTTGTTTTTTTAAATCAAAGAATTGACAACAATGCACAACCCTAGACTACTATGTAAACACCAAATCTACTATGCAAACTATATATGAAAACAAAATAACAAAATGCATGCAACTAAATAAATAATTAAATCCCCTAAACTTAAGTAACACAATGCCCTCATTGTATAAAAATGAAATTAAGTGCATGAGGAATTCCCTGCAATCGCCTAAGTCTGGGGAGGTGGTTGGTGCTCTTCATCATCTGAATCACTAGGAAGAAATCGAGGTAGTGGTCAAGGTTGTTGATATAGATAGTGAGCCTCCGGGTTGAAGCTTTGGAGTGTTGTGTTGAGCGAGGCAAAAGATGCGTACATAGCATCAAACATATGATCTTGTCGCATCGCCAATCGCCGCATTTCCCGGCGTGCTGCCCTATTGTGCACATTCATCTGATTTTGGAATTCAAGGAACTGAGAACTAGATATGGCCTCGGTCTGCGGTACCTGCTCAGTTCCTTGATCTCCCATAGCTTCATCCTCATCCCCCGAGGTGTCAACGGCATCAGCCTCGTCTTCCAAAGTTGATGGAAATATAAATCCTAAACCTCGAGGATGAGATTCACCTCCGGCCCACACCGAATATCGTGCTATCATTCTCGAATCTAGCAGCTGCAGTGGCATAATGGTGGGCTAATCATCAGACCATATAACACCTGCTTGACGACACAACCCACAAATTAGGGATGGATGTGGCAATCCTTCTGAGAAATTACCCCGTAGACATCAGCGAATTGAAAAATTAATTATGGCCCCGACGTCGATGATGAAGTCTTGAACAATAGCAAAAAGGAGTAGTGCCTTCTCCTTGTTGACGTCCGAGGTATGCGTGGATGGTAACAGTTTCGCACATAAGAAGGCGTACCAGATTTTCCCATGCCGATTAAGATCTTTGCTGTGAAACATTGTGCCTCCCTTGTGACCCTTTATCCACGTTGTACCCGACTTGGTCATGTCCTTGATAACCTCTTCATAGTCAGGGTCGAAATCTCTCAATTGAGCATATTGGCACTGTCGAGGTACCCGTAACTGGTAATACGTGTTGATGGCGTCTGCACTAAACGGGACCAATTGACCTCGCACGAAAGCATTGAACGGTGCCTTGTCCTCGGCATTTGCATAAAAATCATTGACCACATTAATGGCGGCGGCCTCGGGCTCCCCAGTGAACTTGACCCACCCTTTTTGATAGATTTGTTGCATTATCTCTCTGTTGTGAGCATCTGGTGCCAACCCCCGCTCCGGTGTAAGAGCCTTGGTAACCATATAATCGTACAGGTTGGCGGCGGCGGCACTTCTAAATTTTCAGCGGTCGAATCGACGGGGTGGTGGATTTGACCTTGAACTCTCTCCCTTTTGGTGTTTCGGTGTCGGTTGTGAAGCCATTGATCTCCAGAAGTTAAAACTTGCTAGCACACACTTCCTTCCCCTTACACTTGGTTCACTCAATTTATCAAACACTTGGTGTGCACAGTCTGTTCTTCCCCCCAAAGCTTGATTGTTTTTATGGTACTTGGTGAGAAGTTGGAAACTCAATAAGAAGGAAACTTACTCTCAAGTTTGCTATGTGTTCCCCAATTTTCTTAATGAATTCGAAATTTATGGTGATGAATATGGGAGTTATGTGGTAGGGTTTATATAGAGGTGATAAGGGAGAGGAATTCGTGTGCTTAATGGTGTGGGGTAGTGGATGCAATTGATTTAGGTAGTGGGTAGGAGTAGGTGGTAAGAGTTATTGATCGTGGTGGTGTGTAGTGGCTAGGTGGTCTTGTAATGGGGCTGGGTGATTTTGGTGAGGGAAAATGAGAGAAACCAAAAAACGTGTAGAGGAGAGTGAAGATTCAACGTGTCTAAATGCTGAGCGTGTCTGCCCAAGATCAAGGACCCCCGCCCCGGCGGGGGGTGCAAGGTCATTTTAGCCCGCCCCAGTGGGCATGCCCACTGACTTTTGATTTTTGGCTTCTAAAAGTGAAGATCAAAATTATCTGATTTTCCTTCTTTTCTTGCCCGTTGTTGCTTTTACTCACTTTAAAGCCCTCCTGCAACCATTAACATGCAAAATGTTAGATTATTGATGGCTTGGAGTATGATTGAGAGTTTCAACAAAACGTTTACTCTATAATACCTACCTACTACTTAATAAAAGTTGCATTCTAACAATTATAAATAAAACCACGAAAAATAACGAAATATTGGGTTGCCTCCCAATTATCGCTTGATTTTAAGTCGTTCAGCCTGACTACTCCCTGTTTTACTGTGTATCGGTGAGGGTAATGTTGACGACATCCCAGTTTGATTCGCCACCCTAGTAATGCTTTATCCGTTGACCATTGACCTTGAACGTCTCTAATGGATTACAACTATAGAGTTCAACGGCTACATGAGGGAATACTCGCTTTATAGTGAATGGTCCTGACCATCTCGACTTAAGCTTTCCTGGAAACAATCGCAGCCGTGAATTGAACAAGAGGACTGATTGACCTGGCTCGAATGTTCGATGCATAATTTTTTGATCGTGCCATCTTTTCACCTTTTCTTTGTATAGCTTGGCGTTCTCGTATGCTTGAAGTCGGAATTCGTCGAGCTCATTTAGTTGGAGTATCCTCTTTTCTCCCACAGCAGATTGGTCAAAGTTTAATTTCTAAATTGCCCAGTAGGCCTTGTGTTGTAGCTCCACCGGTAAGTGACATGCTTTTCCGTACAGGAGTTGATATGGTGACATCCCGATTGGTGTTTTATATGCAGTTTGGTAAGCCCATAATGCGTCATCTAACCGAAGTGACCAATCTTTCCGACTCGGGTTTACGACTTTTTCCAATATCTTCTTAACTTCTCTGTTTGATACCTCAGCCTATCTATTTGTTTGAGGATGATACGCTGTAGCCACCTTGTGGTTAACCCCGTACTTAGCCAACAGAGCTATAAAAGACTTATTGCAGAAGTGACTACCTTCGTAATTGATTATTGCTCTTGGCATGCCAAACCTCGTGAAAATGTTTTTCTGTAGGAATTTGAGGACCACCTTGGCATCATTGGATAGTAGTGCTGCAGCTTCAACCCACTACGAGACGTAATCCACCGCGAGTAGAATATACTGATTGCTCAAAGACGAAGGGAATGGCCCCATGAAATCGATGCCCTATACATCAAAGATTTCTACTTTAAGAATTGTTTGTAGGGGCATCTCATTCTGTTTAGAGAAGTTGCCCACCCTTTGGCATCTATCACATGTTTTCACAAATTGGTGGGCGTCTTTAAATAATGTCGGCCAATAAAACCCGGCTTGAAGCACTTTTGCCACAGTACGCTCACTCCCATAATGTCCCCCATAAGCCGATGAGTGACATTCCTGCAATATGTTGTGAACTTCACTGTAGGGGATACACCTTCTAATCATCTTGACGGCGCATTATTTGAAAAGATAAGGCTCATCCCACATGTACCACTTGACGTCATGGAGAAACTTCTTTTTCTATTGTCTCGTAAGATCAGGGGGAAGCATGTTGCTCACCAGATAATTCGTGAAGTCTGCATACCAAGGAAATTCTGCATTTAACCCAAATAGTTGCTCATCTGGGAATGACTCGCTGATTGCGCATCTATCTTCATCCTTTTTCCCCAGATTTTCCAGCCTTGATAAATGGTCGGCAACTTGGTTCTTCGTTCCCTTTCTATCTTTAATCTCTAGGTCAAACTCTTGAAGTAGGAGAATCCATCGGCTAAGGCGTGGCTTAGCATCCTTTTTTGCTATTAGGTACCGAATCGCCAAATGATCCGTGTAGACTATCACCTTAGTCCCGATCAGGTATGCCCAGAATTTGTCAAACGCGTACACCACTGCAAGCAATTCTTTTTTCGTGGTAGTGTATTCATTTGAGTCTCTGTGAGTGTTTTACTTGCATAGTATATGGCATGAAACACCTTGTCTCATCTTTTTCCCAAAATAGCCCCAACCGCATAGTCGCTTGCATCACACACAAGCTTGAATGGCATATTTCAGTCCGGTATGACTATTACGGGTGTTGTAGTTAATTTCTTCTTCAACAATTCAAACGCTGACTTGCATTCCACAGTAAAACTGAAAGCAACATCCTTCTCTAAAAGACTACAAAGAGGTTTTGCAATTTTAGAAAAATCTTTTATAAACCTCCTGTAGAATCCAGCATGCCCCATAAAACTTCTAATCCCCTTAACGGAGTTCGGTGGAGGCAGTTTCTCGATCATATCCAGCTTTGCTTTATCCACCTCCAATCCTTGAGCCGACACCTTATGACCCAAAATTATGCCTTCTTCAACCATGAAGTGGCATTTTTTCCAATTGAGTATGAGATTTGTATCCTTACATCGCTGTAATACCATGACCAGATTCCCTAGGCAAGTATTAAAGTTGTCTCCATAGACCGAGAAATCGTCCATGAAGACTTCAACATTCTTCTCCACCATATCCAAAAAAATGGCCATCATACACCGTTGGAAAGTTACAGGTGCATTGCATAACCCGAATGACATCCTCCTGAATGCAAATGTGTCGTAAGGGCATGTAAATGTTGTCTTCTCTTGATCCTCAAGAGCGATGGTGATCTAGTTATAGCCCGAGTATCCATCTAATAAACAGTAGTACTCATGTCCCACTAATCTGTCTAACATCTAATCGATAAATGGTAGCGGGAAATGATCTTTTCGGGTTGCCTTATTTAACCTCCTGTAGTCGATGTACACCCTCTATCCTGTCACTGTTCTTGTTGGAATTAACTCATTGTCCTCATTCTTTATCACCGTCATTCCCCCCTTTTTCGGCACACAATGAATCAGACTAACCCATTTACTGTCAAAAATTGGATATATGATACCGGCATCCAATAATTTCAAAATTTCCTTCTTGACCACTTCCTTCATAATTGGGTTAAGTCGACATTGATGCTCCGCCGACGGTCTTGCATTATCCTCCATCAGAATCTTGTGCATGTAGAATGATAGACTAATTCCCTTTATATCCACAATCGTCCAACCAATCGCTGATTTGTGATCCCTAAGCACCCTCAGCAACTTTTCTTCCTGCAATTCGTTAAGTGCAGCAGAAATAATTACATGTAAAGAATTTGAATTGCCTAAATACGCATACCTGAGATGTTTAGGGAGCGGCTTAAGCTCCAATGTTGGTGGCTCCTCCAATGACGGTTTCAGTTTTTTAGCAGCTTTTTCCTCCTTGTGCAAAGGTTCAAACGGTGCTCTGAATATGCTAACTCATGGCAATGAGTCTAGCATCTATAAGAAGTCCACAAATTCTGGGTCATCCTTTTCTTCATCCCCTAGTAAGGTTGTTTCTAATGGATCGTTGACCAAACTCTTGCTCATATCTTCACTGATGATTTTCTCAATTAAATCCATCCGAAAACATTCTTCGTTATCCGTAGGGAATTTCATAGCCTTAAACACATTAAATTTAATTTCTTGATCTTGGACTCTCATAGTAAGTTCTCCTTTTTGTACGTCTATGAGTGTCCTTCCCGTAGCTAAGAAAGGTCTCCCTAGGATAATTGGTATGTTCTTATCCTCCTCAAAATCCAGAATGATAAAGTTCGCAGGGAATACAAACTTATCCACCTTCACTAAAATGTCCTCTACAATACCTCTGGGACATGTGACTGACCAATCTGCCAATTGTAATGAAATGTTCGTCGGCCTTGGTGCAGGTAAACCCAATTCTAAGTATACTGACAATGGCATCAGGTTTACACTTGCCCCCAAATCACATAAACACGTGCTGAACTGCATACTCCCGATTGTGCATGGGATAGTGAAGCTCCCCGGGTCCTTGAGTTTTGATGGTAATTTCTGCTGTAATATTGCACTACACTCCTCTGTTAGTACCACAGTCTCAAAATCTTCCCATTTCTTCTTCCTTGACAGAGTCCCTTTCATAAATTTTGCGTAGCTCGGCATTTGTTCTAGGGCCTCTGCAAATGATATGTTGATTTGAAGTTTCTTGAAAACTTCCAAAAATTTGGCAAATTATTTGTCTAATTTTTGTTTTTGAACTCTTTGCTGAAATGGTGGGGGAGGATAAACAGCTGGTTCGTTAACTGGTCTGTTCTTTTCCATGTGTTTTTCGTGCCCTTGCTTAACCTCACCCACTGTATTTTCTTTCTCTGCTTCAACCTCCTTTGTAACCAAAATTTCCAGCTCTTGACCATCAAGCTGTTTTCCACTTCTGAACATAATAGCTTGACACTGCTCGTGATTACCCTTAGGATTTCTCTCGGTATCACTTGGTAATGTCCCTTGTGGTCTGTTATTCAATGCCAAAGCAATTTGACCTATCTGATTCTCTAGACTTTTGATAGCCGTCTCTTGTGATTTTGTAGCCATAGCTTGATTTTTTATAGCCAATTCGGTGCTAGTCATGAATTTTGCCAACACTTCCTCCGAATCGGATTTCCTTTCTTGATATTGAGCTGGTTGTTACTGGTTCTGAAATCCTGGTGGATATGATTGTCGTGAAGCTTGATTTTGCTGGTTGTTGCTCCATGAGAAATTCGGGTGATTCCTATTTCCTTGATTGTATGTGTTTTGATATGTGTTTTGTGGAATTCTGTTGTAACTGTCAATGAACTGCACAGCTGCTGGATTAATCGCACATTGCTCCGTTTGGTGCTCTCCCGTGCACAACTCGCATATTATTGCCGCTTGTTGTACTTGATGTACTTGCTGTGTTTGTTGTGCTTGTGCTGCTATTACCGACTCCAATATCTTTGAAAGTGCAGATATATGTGCTTGCATAGCTGTCATACTATCTACTTCTAACACCCCAGCTGCCTTCGCTTGTGTCATTCTTGCTGTGGGCCACTGGTAGTTATTAGCCGCCATTGTTTCAATCAACTCGTATGCTTCCTCGTAAGTCTTAGCCATGAATTCTCCGCCCGACGCTGCATCAATACTTGTCCTGAGATTCCCATGTAACCCGTTGTAAAAGGTGTTCATTTGCAGCCACTTGGGCAATCCATGATGTGGGCATTTTCTGAGCAATTCTTTGTATCTCTCCCAAGCCTCATATAATGACTCCTCATGTTGCTGTTCAAACATCGTTATCTCATTTCTCATCTTTGCAGTTTTCGCCGGTGGAAAGAATTTTGCGAGGAATTTTTGAGCTAAATCCTCCCATGTAGTTATCGAACCGGATGGTAAGGAATGTAACCAGCTCTTCTCCTTGTCCCATAAAGAGAATGGGAACAATCGAAGTTTCACAGCTTCATCCGACACCCCATTGAACCTAAAGGTGTCGCACAGCTCCAAAAAACTGACTAGATGCTCGTTCGGATCGTCATTTGCCAATCCCCCAAACTGAACTAAATTCTGAATCATTTGTATCATCACTAGCTTAATTTCAAATGAATTCGCTGCGGGCCTGGTGATGCTTGATTGCAGTTCAGTCACCTTGGGCGTGGCGTAGTCCCTTAATGCCTTCCGATTTTCGACTGCCATTTCCTCTTCTTTCTTAGGTGTTTCAAATTCTTGTCTCGTTTCCTTGATCCACTTGCTCAACCTCTGAAACCTTTTGTCAATGTCGTCATTTAAAGGTAGCAAATCTGGATTTTTGGACCGAGTTTGCATAAACTGCTTCCACACCTGAAATAGAAGAAATAAAACAAAAATAAAAATGTCTAAGTAAAATTGGATTAATTAAACTGATATTGTAACACTATTAAGATTCATACTAAATAGTCCCCAGCAACGGCGCCAAAAACTTGTTGGTGTAAAATCGATACGTGTAAAACACGCAAGTGTATGTGGTCAACAAGTAATATAGTAGTGAATAAAGTATCGTTCCCATGAAGACAAATTAACACGAATTTTAACTTCACAAGTATCAATTTTCTATTAATCCTAATTTTATTAAACTATTCAATTCAATGGTTTAAAATTATAGAATCTAAATTAATAAATAAACAAACTATCACAAAACAATCACTAATATCAAAATCCAAAATTTCAAACAATTGATGGAGAATTAGACTTATGACTTCACCCAAAGCTTCACTCTAATTTTCAAACCTTTATTACAATTCAACTTAATATCTCAGTTTATTAATCAAGAACACGAACGTAGTACTAGCCACCTCTCGATGCACTAATACCATATTAACTTAAATCCACAATTAAGATAGAAACAAGTTAAACATCTAAATCAACCAATTCACTCTATCTCTATATGAACTGAAATTAAAGAAGGTTTAAGTTTAAGTTCTCTATCCGATTACTTGTGATGTTAAGCATATCTCAACCTTAACAATAATCAAAAATCTGCTATTTAAAAAATTCATGACACATACTATGTTAATTAGGTCTAGATTGAATATCCTCTCTTGATTCCATTCGAATCCACCACGAATTGTTGATCAGGCAATTAATAAATTTACGCTCGAATTAACATAGATAAACTAAAAATATTTTATTGAATTGGAAATCAAAGTTATAGAATCATCGTTTCACCCACAGATCCATCACAAGTTTAATAAGCAAATTAGTTCATAATGAATGAATTAAAAACTGAATAATCTAATGAAACCATCCTTTTAATTACAAATAAAAGACTAAAGAGAAGAAGAATAATGAAAACCCCTTCACGTAGCCTAGAATTGCAATCGTCACGATAATCTCTTCAAATTATTCCTCCAACGCTCGCACTTGAATCCTAGAATTGATCTCTGTATTATGCTCCTTGTGTTGTGTGATTGTTGTTTTCAACATAATATATTCAGCTCTCCATGTAAAACTAAGCGCTCCTATGTACTGACCGAGATCTGCCTTTTGTAGAGTCCAAGCGCCTCAACAAAGTCCCACAAACCAAGTCCCAGCACAGTTCAAACAATAGCAGGAGTCTCCAGATTTCGGCACCCCCGCCCCGGCGGGGGGTACAAGCCTAATAAGGCCCGCCCCGGCGGGCTAGTACTCTGCCAAAAAAAAAACTTTTGATTCCTCATGCATTTTTCCAACTTCGCTCCAAAACTCCGTCTTTCTTGACCACGTGCATCCATAACCACCCTACACATAAAATAACATGAAACAAATGAAAACGAACACAAAACAAGAAGATGACTATGAATTTACACTTGAAATGAATATCGATTCGTGTATATTAAATCCACTTATCGACGGTTCAAATTCATTCTAATCTCAGTTTAATGACCTAGATTTCATCTCAATTCTTCTGACTTAATCTCAATTCAATGACTCACATTTCATCTCACACAAAAAAAAATCCTGCCCAAATCAAACTCACCACCTACACGCTACCCCCTCTTGCATTCTACCCAAATCCCTTACAGCTATTCTCTCTCCTGTTCACCAGTAACCTACATCATTCAATTAAAAACTCACTCAATCAACTAATTAACTCGCTCAATTGAAAAACTCACACGAGTTTAAAATCGAATCATCATTCAGTGAATCGACTCCTTCTCTTCTTCTCGATCGACTCATTTTCTTTCCCTTGATCACAAACAACCGTCACTGTTCTCCTCTACTAACGCCTGAGCACAAATAATCGTCATTATTCCAACCTCAACCTCTATTTCAGCAGGGCTTCGCGTTCCTTCGACCCCAACAATTTTAAATGTACATCAACAATTACAGCAATTATAATAACAACAATTAAAACATCATCAACAACAAAATCAACTTTGTCTCTTTACCAACGAATAGGCTCCCACTAGCTATTGAACTAAATGGGCCGACCTCCACCTCAATTTCCTCCTCAAAATCGAGTACATTTTAAATTAGGGCTCATTTGGTAGTTTAAGTGGTAAGTGAGTAGCTAAATGTTAAATTTACTAAAAATTATGATTTTTTGGGAGTATATTAATGTGCTTTGAGTTGAATTTATTAAAAAATATGAATTTGTGATGTAGTTTATTAATTTGTTAAGATGGTGATATGTGTGGATAGGGAGAAAATCTTGGAGTATAGAGACGAGAGCCAACGGTTTGATCAGTGTAGCCGACTTTTTGATTCTTGGGTCTCTAATAATGGATTTGAGCTCGATGCCAGTCTCATTGTTCAGGTATTCACTCTTTGATAAATTAGTTCCATATATATTTGGCTATATATACCAAAGGCTCCAATAGCCACATTTTACTGTTAACTTGATTGGATTGGCTTCACAAGGTGAGATGAAGAACTGTAGGTTCCTTTACTAAATTATTAGTGGATCTTTGTGGAGTAATAAAACACACAGGAGGGATTTGTTGTGCTAATTGCCAATTATGTGGATAGCATTACGCAATGCAAAATTTCCAGAGCTAGAAAAATATATTTCCAGTTCTTTCTCCAAGTACTGTTATAGATGTTAAAAATTTAGTAACCTGATAATCATTGAAACACAATTATCATGGTATAGATTTATGTTGTTCAAATGAAGTATTCCCACAAAAAGCACTGGGGAAGGCAACAATAAGTAGAGAAAAAAAGAATTCATTGCAAAACAACTAATATTCATTGACAAGGTCATATAACTACATAACCTAACCAAAATTTTATTCATAATTTGGTTGAAACTTGAAAGTATAAGGTAGTAAAAAGTAGAATATTTATTAGAGTTTAGCTAACATCATCAGATTTACTTTTATGTGTTCTTTATATATTAGTATTTACTTTTATATATTAGTATTGATATGAGGTTAGGCATACTGTCGTCCCTAGCTATGACGACAAGCCCATTTCAATCTCGATTCGAATGGAAAATATTTGCTAAAACCTTTTTTCTCAATGCTTCAATTTGGAAGTAAATAACCCTTCTAGCTGTCTTTTCCTCCTTTTCTTCTTTTTGATCGTATTACCTATGTTTTTTAAAAGTTATTTTTATATATTCATTCTGTTTAAAGTTTATTTCTCTAGAATTCGAACGATTTGGGCCTTTTTGAGTTGAGTAAATTGAGAGATTGCGAACTATGGAGTTCGTGGATCTATCAATTTTTGTTGTTGATTAATTTTTTGAATAAATTTTGGAAGTTTTTAGATGGTGTAGAGAATTATTATGTTTTTGTCGGATTGGTTCTATGGAGTTCTTGCATCATTAAGCCTATGACAGAAGGAAAATAAGATCCTATCATAATTTTTTCTTCTAGGAATCTCTAGAAACATGTCTTGAAATCCCTCCCCTCCTTCATTTTCCACAACCTCTCCAAGTAAATTCTTATATTTGTATTTTTATATATTTATGTATACAACATATATCAAATTCTCAAATTTTTCCTTCATTTTCTAGAATTTGATTTGGTGTCCTTCGATAATATTGCAGGAATGTGATGGTACTAAGCAAAGTTTCCACAAAATTAATATTGAACTATGTTATTCAAAGTTAATCCTCTTTTTCCTCAGAAGAGTATGTAACTTTTTCTTTGTATTCCAATTTTTGCATTTGTATATAAACTATCAATTTTATCTATTGTCAGTTGCCTTTAAGGCTGTAGATTTTATTCTATGCTAAAATAATGGACACGATGAAAAGTTGCAAATTTTATGTTGGGAGTTGGGTTAAAGATGAAGAAAATTATGAAATTGCCCTTTTGTTGATGAGGCTTATGATTTCCAAAGCAATGGAAGAAAATATTATCAGTATACTAATTGGCGATGGAAGTCGGATGGATGTGATACTCCTAGGTTAGTGCTCTTCCAAGTTGGGTTATTATGAGGAAACCCAAACCTCTACGTCCTAAATAGAATGTTAGCAATATCCTTACCCGAAGATTAGATCTAGCTATTAGTTATATAGTTACACCCCTCATATTTAAATCTCCATAATTAGTCCCCCAATAAAATCCCCATAATTAAATCTAATTTAATCCATCCCAATTCCTAAAATACAGCCCTAATGCAAATGGTAAACTTTTTAATGCTTTTATTGTTTGTATTCTACTATTCATCAGTTAAATGAAACTCTAACGTCTTTTGAAAAAAATGTGAAAATATGAGTTATAAGTTGATCAAGAAACTCCGGGAAAAGGGTAGTCAGTATATGGCCCATCAACATAAAATTGAAATTGTAATAGGGAATTGAGGTTGTGGTGCTTTTAGCGGAGATCCTAAACTAAAGGCCATAATTCAGTGGCTTGCTGTTTTTAGATAATTACTCTTCTAATCATTTGTTAGCAGCTTTTCTTTATGCTATATGTTCAACTGATTATTAAAATCATCCAATTTTGCTGCATGATCATGTCCATGAATTTCATTATAATAAGATTTTCACATTATAGAGGTTGTACATTCAACTAATGATCATTCAAAATAGCTAATAGTGACTTCTGTACTTTTCAAAAGAAAAAAAGAAGCTAACATTGTTGAATTGTTGTTTGCTATGGAATTATCTTGATGTTTTTCTGCATATTGAATTTCCCCATATACAATTTATCTAATTATATTGAATTCAACTAAAGAAAAAAGTAAAGGGTCTTATGTTTTGGATTTATAATTGTTTTATTTTGACTCACATATTTTGATAATTTTTATATTTTAAATATTTTCAGGTATACATTGAAGGATAGTTGGTGTAAGCTGGAAACAATATGAAGTTATTTTTCTATTTTCTGTATGTATGTATTCTTTGTGTTCCGTCTTTTGTAAAGTTAGATAATTATATACGGTTATGATGATTTTGGGTATGGAGTGATGGTTTTTTTTTTGTGGTTTGGATATGTATGGATGATTGTAAGTTTTGTAAACATGTTTAGATATTTCTGGATATCTGTTTTTAAAGGAAATTCTACCAAAATTTCTTGAAATTAGTAGCGATTAGCTTTATGTTTTGGTGGTTGAATGTGTTGATGATTGAGTATGTATTAATTTATTCATGTATGTATTTTTTATATTCCGTATTTTGTAAAGTTAACTAATTATACATGATTATGATGATTTTGGATATGGAATGATGGTTTTTTGGTGATTTGGATATGTATGGATAATTGTAAGTTTTATAGACATGTTTATATTTGTCTGGATATCTATTTTTAAAGGAAATTCTGTCGAATTTTTTTAAAATTAGTAGCGACTAGCTTGATGTTTTGGTGGTTAGATATGTGTTGATGATTATGTGTATTTTATGTATTCCGTATTTTGTAAAGTTAACTAATTATACATGGTTATGATGATTTTGGGTATAGAATGATGGTTTTTTTGGTGGTTTGAATATGTATTGATGATTGTAAGTTTTGTAGACATGTTTAGAATTTTCTAGATATCTATTTTTAAAGGAAAGTTTGCCGACTTTTTTTAAAATCAGTACTAACTAGGTCGATGTTTTGGTGGTTGGATATGTATTGATGATTGAGTATGTATTAATTGTTGTGGTGGTATGTGTCTTTAGATAATGTAATATTTTTTAAATTTTAATTTAATTTTTCGTTACGTCGTGCCTTCAGGCATGAGTTATAGCTAGTTTATATATATATATATATATATATATATATATATATATATATATATATATATATATATATATATAGCATGCAAACGCACCAGATGTATATCTAAGCTCAATCAAACAGAGTTTGATGAAGAGAGAGAGATATATATTTAAGTATTTATATGTATAAAAGCAATAAACGCTCCGGATGTATATCCAGGCTTAATCAAACAAAGTTTGATGACAAGAGAGATATATATAAGTATTTATTTATATAAAAGCGTTAAACGCTCCAAATATTATATTCGAGCTCAATCGAAGCATAGTTCGATAATATATATATATATATATATATATATATATATATATATATATATATATAATAAGCAATAAAAAGCCATGGATCGACGATCCGTGCATACCCACACAACGTGACTCTTAACGTGAATAGATATTAGGCATAGAAGTGAGAAAAAACTTAAAAATCTAAAATATCTTACAGTTGGCTGCCAAGAAGACATCAGATAGCTTTTGATGAATGAATTCAATCCGGACATCTGATTGAGGTGTGCTATACATTTCTGAAATGTTATTGTCGAGAGATACACAATGACATGGGATAAGAGGTTGTACGAAGCCAGGAAGATGAGCCCATGACCATATCTTTAAGTCTTCAAATTATATTCGGTGTACTGTCTTATGTAGTAGTCACTCGAGATTTAGAGCTATGGCGCTTGTGGTACACTTCGTGTGAAATGTGGGTTGAAATGATGTTGAGATGACGTGAATGTAGTATCGAGGTGGTAAAATAACGCTTTTGCCCCTCACCGGGGTTATCTCTAACTTTGTGCAAATGTAGAAGTCGTTGCTCAGGGTTATCTCTGAGATTGGGCTGCTGTGTGTACTAAATGTCCTCAGAGTTGTCTCTGAGGTATGCTTGACCGCCCAGGGTTATATCTGAGGTTGAAACTGAGTACCTCAGGGTTGTCTCCGAGGTTAAAACTGACACTTCCGGGGGTTATCTCCGGAACTGGAACTGCATCCCTCGGGGTTATCTTCGAGGATGGAACTGAGTCTCTCGGGGTGGGATTGAAACTGGATATCTCGGGGTTATCTCTAAGGTTTAAATTGGATATCCTGGGGTTGTCTCCGGGATTGAGCTAATTTGACTTCCAGGGTTATCTCCGGAAGATGATTTTGCCCTCCTACAAGGTTAGTAACAGGAATGAAAAATTTTGAGTGTCTACATTATAAATATTAATTGGACTAGACTAATATACATGAATTATATGATAAGGGTCAATATATAATCTCTAACTTTTCATCTTGTAATAACGTTTAGTTATCAAATGTGGAATTATAAACCAAAAGGGAAATAAACGTAAGTGTATTGGTGAACATTCTGTTACTACAAATCAAAACCAACTTCTTGTCCCAAAATTAGTTACTCAACAGTGCTCAAATAGTAGCCTATTTCCTCATTGCGTGAACTTGAGCTGCTACAATTCATAGTGATGATGGCTACAAAAATGGTAGTTGGCCAACTCCTTCATACCCGTTGTTTTCTTCTATCTTCCATTGATTTAAACCATGGAGCAAAGCTAGAAACTGGGAAGCCAATTCTCTATAAATAGCAGCCACATCTCTTCATTTCTCAGTTGCTAAAAATTTATATGTTAAGTATACTTTGAGTGTGTGAGTTGCTGAGAATTGAAGGAGTATAATCAGTGCATTGAGGGAATTCATTTAAGCTTCAAGATGTATAAATTTTGTTTTTGTGTTCTTAATTTTGAGTTTTGTCACATACTAATAATTGCTTGAATTCTTTTTTAGTTGGTATGAATTGGCTTGTTAGTGTGTTATCTAAGTTTATATCCATATTTAGAAGCATTAGAGCTGATCTGAGTTACAACAGAAGAAGATTCGCAATGCTTGTGTTGAGGCTCTGCAGAAGCAGAGCCATTTTTTTTGCCTTTGGTCAAAGTGGCGCGGCGGCGCCACTTCTATAGCACAAACCTTCACGGCCGCGCTGGTTGCCAGTCTTAAATACTGATTTTGTTGCTCTTGTGTTATTCTGAGCATGTTATGTTAGTTAGAGTATGCATGTAAATGACCCTAACATGTGAACTAATGTTGTCTTGGTTATAGTAAATATAGCTTTGTTTAGTATGAATATTAAAAGAAAGCTTAAAGATTTGGAAACTAGTTTTGATAAACATTGTGTAATACATGTTCTGACCTTATATACAAATGTATCAAGTTTTGATATGTCTTGACATGTGACCACACTAGTACAAAGTAGTAAATAGACAACATTTAAACCACAACCTTTTTATAAAAAATGTTGTGGTAATTTTTTTCACAACAATTTTTAACAAAACGTTGTAGATATATATGAAAAAACATTACATATTTAAAAGAGTAATTATTGATTTTAAATAGATAACATTTTTTTTAAGAAAATGTAGTGTATATCAAATGCACGAAGCTTAAAAAATTGTGCTTTTCACTTGAAATTAAAAACCCTCCCCCTTGCCTATTATGTCTTCCAACATCTGATAGAGCTCTTGATAAGTGGATTTTTATGCATTTATGCGATATCTTTTACTTGAATTAGTTGCTTATATTCATGTGTCTTAGTTACTTTTCATGCATTTTGTGTTTATTTTGTAGATTTTATGTTTGGAAGTGGTGTGAGCGATTATTGTAAGGAAACGCAAAGAAAATGCAAAGAAAAGGCAATTCAGATATCATTTGGGCTTTCATGTTACTTCATGTTCTTGGTTTGGAACTTAGCATACATTGTAGAGCGTCTTCATAGCTTTCCGGAACATCTTGAATCACTCTAATCGGAGTTCGGATGCAAGAGTTATGATCGTTGTACCGACGGACGTCAAACTACGCTATTTTGATTCGCCATTTTCATAGCAGTCCCTTCCAGCTCGATTTCAACCTTCATCCGGCCTGAATTTCTCAATCATCAAAGAATGAAAGTTGTAGATCTCTTCGATATCTTCGATTTGATAGGAGGCAGACCCCGTAACTCTTCCCGGATCAAAAGTTATGACCATTTTACCAAGAGCACACTGCAGTAGAAAAGCACCCGCGCGCGGGTTTGCGAATCTGTGCTTGGTCGCGCGACCCTAAGCCAAAAAACGCGATTTTCTACAAGTTTTTGCAAGTTGCGCACCCACCTGCGCGGCCGCGCGACTTCGGGCAATGACTAAAGATGACTTTTCAGTAAACAGAGCAATTATAGCGTGATTGAGTGGGGGGGGTTCAATTAGGGCTTATTTATTAGACATATTATCATCATGTAAGACATATTCCATGTAACGCCCCCAAAATAGGTCCATTCCATCCAACCCATTCTGAGTCGTCAAATACATGGTACAGAAAACAACTACAACTTTATTACAACAATTGTCGTGCAAAATACAACAACACATATGCTGTGAGTTTGGATACAAATATATACCAAATGTGACATTGGACACCATCATGTATCAGCACCTCACAAAGGTACCTTACATAAAGTTACAGTCAAAAACTGTTTTAGAAACTAGAATCTTTGGGAAGTGCTCAAGGAAACCTTCGTACATGGGAGGCCACGCGTCTAGGTTATGATAGATATCATATGGCCATAGAATTATCCTTGGTTGACCCAATAGACCCCAAAGAAAAACGAGAAGATTACTATCATATTCTTCCCAATGGTGAGTCTTCTCTTGACTTATCATTATCTCCACTGTCTCTAATTGAGAATTATACTTCAAACAAACACCAAGATTATATAGGTAGTGCCCATAGATATACTCAGCAAGTGGATGAGCACAACCCTGTCTTATGATGACACGAGGTTGTATGTTATTAGACATCTTGTATGACAGTGGCAAAACACCCTTCCAACGTTAGGTTCGCTTCACCCTATTTTCTTCACCAAATATAACTACTAAATGATGACCACCGTTCTATTCCCTTGTTACCCCCGCTCGACCCAGCTACACTCTTATTACCTGAAAGGAAATGTGAAGCAAAAGGGTGAGCACAACTAGCTCAGTAAAGAATATCATGACTAAAGATAATTAAATTATCAATAGCCTTCATCAATAATAAATCAGAGATTTAGAACATATGGTAAATGATAAAAATTTCAACCATAGTTGCAGCGGAACATGCAATCCATTAGAAGAGTCAAATAGACTATAAAGTCTATTATCTTCTCCATGTTAAAATCCACCAACAATATTTTATCCATGTAACATCACTCAACAGTTCCTTTCCACAATCATATGAATAACTCATAATCATAATTGTGATTATAAATTTTTCTTCGCACCCAGGACGAAGAATATTTTCATCACCTGTCTTTACCTGAAACATCAAAGATCATGGTTATACCAAATCACAGTTCCTGTTCATAATCATACTAATAAATCCATCTTTGCACTACGACCAAAGATATTCAACAACAGTTTATCTTTGCACTACGGGCCAAAGATATTCATCAACAGACCATCTTTGCACTACAGGCCAAAGATATTCATCTACAATTCATCTTTGCACTACAGGCCAAAGATATTCCTCAACCGTTCATCTTTGCATTACTGGCCAAAGATATTCAACAACAGGTCATCTTTGCACTACGGGCCAAAGATATTCATCTACAATTCATCTTTGCACTACAGGCCAAAGATATTCATCAATATTTCATCTTTGCACTACAGGCCAAAGATATTAATATCTCAAAGAAATATATAATCATTTCAGAATTTATATAAACAATAATTATAACCATGTTGATCAATTCACCTTTGCACTTAAGCTTAAGATATTCAATTATAAATTCAATGGTCATGATCATACCAGTCACAATTCAACTTTGCACTACAGGCCAAAGAGAACCCTAGTCATGATCATACCAATAATCTACCCATCTTTACACTCCAGTGAAAGAGAATTTCAACATCAGGGTTATAAAAATGTTATATATGATGATAAAAATAATATGATCAACATATAGTTTTAATCTCAAGAGTAATATTCGTAACTCATGAATAGTAAATCGTGAATAGTAACTTATGAATAGTAACCCCGACACAAAAGATAGAAATTCCACAATAAAATACATACCAATATTTCGGTATAATGATATTGAAAGAATAACATTTCATAAATTTATAAACAATTTATTTTAATTGTTTACACTTTACTAATTAATGCATTTAATCATCATAAAATGCCAACTCTTACAATTTCATCATCAATAATCAAAACCCTCATAAAAAATCTGCATATACCTCATATAGGATTCTCAAGTCATAAAATCCTATTTTCCAATTTTCTTACTTCACAAAACATATTTAATTCATTTACTCATAACTAGACCATTTTCATGAAAAATACCAAATCAGTCCCAAAAATATTTCTTTTCTGAGATTTAGCATAATATAGTCCCATAGTGAACATATATTTTTCTCAAAATTTTTAAAAGTCATTTACTATTTTTCATATGGCCAAAACAACCGAATATTTAGACATTTATCAAAAATTGTACTTTTGTCTAAAAATTCTGAAATTTACAGAGTATACTTCTATCATATACATGTACTCCCAATAAAAATTTCATCAATTTTAGAGTTAACCACAAGGAATTATAAGCGGTTACTTTTAAAATAGTCTTTTCCCGTAAAATTCATAACTCTTAATCTATACATCCAAAAATCACCATTTTTGGACACAATCAATAAAACTCATCAAAATATCATTTCAAATTTTTCCAAAATTTTTGAAGATCAGAAAAATTACGAAACTGAAAATCATAACAACCCTTAAAATCCCTTAATATCCCTTACCTCAAAAGTGCAGTATTTCTGACTGGAATGCAAAGCCGAAGGAAACTTGCACTGAATAGCAACTCTCAAAGTATCTAAATACTTACAAAATATGCTTCATAATATAGAGAGAGAAAGAGAGAAAGCTTATGTTTTTGGTGTGATTTTCAATTCTAACTTAGCCCTTTATTTATAGGAAAATTTTGGTAGATTTGACCTGCAACCTGATGGCTTTACCTGCTACTATTCCCACCCACCACATTTGAAATATAATTCAGCACATTTCTTCACCAACCACAAGTGGGGCCCACCAATTCTAGAATTTTCTACCAAAATGATAAACTCCGAAAATTCAACAATTTCTGAACCAGTCATCTCGTAAAATTCATAATAAATCATACGTTCATTTTTAACGGTTCAAAATTTGTGGGCATATACTCAACTTATATATGTATAACATATCCAAAAATTACCACGATCCAACGGTCGGATTAAAAATTATAACCCTCACAAAATATCTCAAAAACACTAATTTTTAATACCTCCATTCCAACAAAAATACTGATAAAAACCTCAACATTAACTCCTTCATTTTTAACCACAAAAATATGTCCCTCGTTTATATCCACATAAAATAAATATTTCCTTATCATACGAATCAATAATTAATTATTCACAAATAATATTACAGAATCACATTTATGACAACCAGGCCGTTCCCAGGAAAGAGGGGGCTTTCCAATAAGGATTTCTCCTTACTAGCGCGCAATTAGATGACCAAACCTCTCCTTAGACAGAACTTTCTAGACATTGCCAATAATGTTATCTAATAATATTATTCAAATAATATGAATTATTGATCTGATAATAGAAAATACTGTGCAGCAACAATTATTGAAACAACAATAATATAAAATATCAACGCAGCAATTATTGAATCAATAAAATAAAATATTGAACAGTAATTACTGTAACAATTATTGAGTAGTGCCTTCTTACGTAAGAATCAATAATTTCAAAAATACTGTGCAATACCGTGTGCTACTGTGCAATAACGCGTATTACTGTATTTTAACCACCGGGTATTCCAACAGTGTTAACGGTAACAACTACGCCGTTATTTGTAAAAACTCAAATTTGTCGTTTTCTTCATCCGACAGTTATTCGTTATGGGGCCCACAAATAGCTGCGTCGTCGTACGAATATTCTCCGACAGAAAGAATATTCCACGACCAAACGAATATTCCCCGACAACAATGATTATTTTTTTAACCACTTGCTTATTTTGAAAAAAAATCATATTTCACTCATAACTTTAAACTTTTATCAATTTAACCATTTACTGAATAGTAATTATAAGAAAAATTGAATACTTTTATTTCATAAAATTCGGGGTCTTACAATCTCCCCTCCTTATGAAATTTCGTCCTCGAAATTTACGTACCTGGTATTTCAAAGAGTTGAGAATACCTTGCTTCTATTTCAGATTCCATCTTTCCTGTCATCATAATTTCTCCATTGCTCATCTCCTGTATTTCAAATATCATTCTAGAATACAGCTTCAAAACAAGGGTTAATTTAACAAATTAACATATCACATAATATCCTGATATTATGACTGACCAACAAATAAGCTTAGGTAGGACACACTAGCGAAGGATTTACTCATCTCTCCCCTCCTAGTTGTATTTCCCGATCTCCGCCAGAGATCATATCCCTAAGCTCTGATACCAAATGTAACTCTGGACACCAACTTGTGTCAGCACCTTACATTGATACCTATCAGTTTGCCACCGCAGAACGGCGTCCCCTACGGAGAGTCTGGCTTCGGTGCATCCCCATCAACAGGAAGTCACCAGCGAGAGGCTCGGGGCTCTTTACTTATAGCTCTGATACCAAATGTAACGCCCCCAAAATAGGTCCATTCCATCCAACCCATTCTGAGTCGTCAAATACATGGTACAGAAAACAACTACAACTTTATTACAACAATTGTCGTGCAAAATACAACAACACATATGCTGTGAGTTTGGATACAAATATATACCAAATGTGACATTGGACACCATCATGTATCAGCACCTCACAAAGGTACCTTACATAAAGGTACAGTCAAAAACTGTTTTAGAAACTAGAATCTTTGGGAAGTGCTCAAGGAAACCTTCGTACATGGGAGGCCACGCGTCTAGGTTATGATAGATATCATATGGCCATAGAATTATCCTTGGTTGACCCAATAGACCCCAAAGAAAAACGAGAAGATTACTATCATATTCTTCCCAATGGTGAGTCTTCTCTTGACTTATCATTATCTCCACTGTCTCTAATTGAGAATTATACTTCAAACAAACACCAAGATTATATAGGTAGTGCCCATAGATATACTCAGCAAGTGGATGAGCACAACCCTGTCTTATGATGACACGAGGTTGTATGTCATTAGACATCTTGTATGATAGTGGCAAAACACCCTTCCAACGTTGGGTTCGCTTCACCCTATTTTTTTCACCAAATATAACTACTAAATGATGACCACCGTTCTATTCCCTTGTTACCCCCGCTCGACCCAGCTACACTCTTATTACCTGAAAGGAAATGTGAAGCAAAAGGGTGAGCACAACTAGCTCAGTAAAGAATATCATGACTAAAGATAATTAAATTATCAATAGCCTTCATCAATAATAAATCAGAGATTTAGAACATATGGTAAATGATAAAAATTTCAACCATAGTTGCAGCGGAACATGCAATCCATTAGAAGAGTCAAATAGACTATAAAGTCTATTATCTTCTCCATGTTAAAATCCACCAACAATATTTTATCCATGTAACATCACTCAACAGTTCCTTTCCACAATCATATGAATAACTCATAATCATAATTGTGATTATAAATTTTTCTTCGCACCCAGGACGAAGAATATTTTCATCACCTGTCTTTACCTGAAACATCAAAGATCATGGTTATACCAAATCACAGTTCCTGTTCATAATCATACTAATAAATCCATCTTTGCACTACGACCAAAGATATTCAACAACAGTTTATCTTTGCACTACGGGCCAAAGATATTCATCAACAGACCATCTTTGCACTACAGGCCAAAGATATTCATCTACAATTCATCTTTGCACTACAGGCCAAAGATATTCCTCAACCGTTCATCTTTGCATTACTGGCCAAAGATATTCAACAACAGGTCATCTTTGCACTACGGGCCAAAGATATTCATCTACAATTCATCTTTGCACTACAGGCCAAAGATATTCATCAATATTTCATCTTTGCACTACAGGCCAAAGATATTAATATCTCAAAGAAATATATAATCATTTCAGAATTTATATAAACAATAATTATAACCATGTTGATCAATTCACCTTTGCACTTAAGCTTAAGATATTCAATTATAAATTCAATGGTCATGATCATACCAGTCACAATTCAACTTTGCACTACAGGCCAAAGAGAACCCTAGTCATGATCATACCAATAATCTACCCATCTTTACACTCCAGTGAAAGAGAATTTCAACATCAGGGTTATAAAAATGTTATATATGATGATAAAAATAATATGATCAACATATAGTTTTAATCTCAAGAGTAATATTCGTAACTCATGAATAGTAAATCGTGAATAGTAACTTATGAATAGTAACCCCGACACAAAAGATAGAAATTCCACAATAAAATACATACCAATATTTCGGTATAATGATATTGAAAGAATAACATTTCTTAAATTTATAAACAATTTATTTTAATTGTTTACACTTTACTAATTAATGCATTTAATCATCATAAAATGCCAACTCTTACAATTTCATCATCAATAATCAAAACCCTCATAAAAAATCTGCATATACCTCATATAGGATTCTCAAGCCATAAAATCCTATTTTCCAATTTTCTTACTTCACAAAACATATTTAATTCATTTACTCATAACTAGACCATTTTCATGAAAAATACCAAATCAGTCCAAAAATATTTCTTTTCTGAGATTTAGCATAATATAGTCCCATAGTGAACATATATTTTTCTCAAAATTTTTAAAAGTCATTTACTATTTTTCATATGGCCAAAACAACCGAATATTTAGACATTTATCAAAAATTGTACTTTTGTCTAAAAATTCTGAAATTTACAGAGTATACTTCTATCATATACATGTACTCCCAATAAAAATTTCATCAATTTTGGAGTTAACCACAAGGAATTATAAGCGGTTACTTTTAAAATAGTCTTTTCCATAAAATTCATAACTCTTAATCTATACATCCAAAAATCACCATTTTTGGACACAATCAATAAAACTCATCAAAATATCATTTCAAATTTTTCCAAAATTTTTGAAGATCAGAAAAATTACGAAACTGAAAATCATAACAACCCTTAAAATCCCTTAATATCCCTTACCTCAAAAGAGCAGTATTTCTGACTGGAATGCAAAGCCGAAGGAAACTTGCACTGAATAGCAACTCTCAAAGTATCTAAATACTCACAAAATATGCTTCATAATATAGAGAGAGAAAGAGAGAAAGCTTATGTTTCTGGTGTGATTTTCAATTCTAACTTAGCCCTTTATTTATAGGAAAATTTTGGTAGGTTTGACCTGCAACCTGATGGCTTTACCTGCTACTATTCCCACCCACCACATTTGAAATATAATTCAGCACATTTCTTCACCAACCACAAGTGGGGCCCACCAATTCTAGAATTTTCTACCAAAATGATAAACTCCGAAAATTCAACAATTTCTGAACCAGTCATCTCGTAAAATTCATAATAAATCATACGTTCATTTTTAACGGTTCAAAATTTGTGGGCATATACTCAACTTATATATGTATAACATATCCAAAAATTACCACGATCCAACGGTCGGATTAAAAATTATAACCCCCAAAATATCTCAAAAACACTAATTTTTAATACCTCCATTCCGACAAAAATACTGATAAAAACCTCAACATTAACTCCTTCATTTTTAACCACAAAAATATATCCCTCGTTTATATCCACATAAAATAAATATTTCCTTATCATATGAATCAATAATTAATTATTCACAAATAATATTACAGAATCACATTTATGACAACCAGGCCGTTCCCAGGAAAGAGGGGGCTTTCCAATAAGGATTTCTCCTTACTAGCGCGCAATTAGATGACCAAACCTCTCCTTAGACAGAACTTTCTAGACATTGCCAATAATGTTATCTAATAATATTATTCAAATAATATGAATTATTGATCTGATAATAGAAAATACTGTGCAGCAACAATTATTGAAACAACAATAATATAAAATATCAACGCAGCAATTATTGAATCAATAAAATAAAATATTGAACAGTAATTACTGTAACAATTATTGAGTAGTGCCTTCTTACGTAAGAATCAATAATTTCAAAAATACTGTGCAATACCGTGTGCTACTGTGCAATAACGCGTATTACTGTATTTTAACCACCGGGTATTCCAACAGTGTTAACGGTAACAACTACGCCGTTATTTGTAAAAACTCAAATTTGTCGTTTTCTTCATCCGACAGTTATTCGTTATGGGGCCCACAAATAGCTGCGCCGTCGTACGAATATTCTCCGACAGAAAGAATATTCCACGACCAAACGAATATTCCCCGACAACAATGATTATTTTTTAACCACTTGCTTATTTTGAAAAAAAATCATATTTCACTCATAACTTTAAACTTTTATCAATTTAACCATTTACTGAATAGTAATTATAAGAAAAATTGAATACTTTTATTTCATAAAATTCGGGGTCTTACAATCTCCCCTCCTTATGAAATTTCGTCCTCGAAATTTACGTACCTGGTATTTCAAAGAGTTGAGAATACCTTGCTTCTATTTCAGATTCCATCTTTCCTGTCATCATAATTTCTCCATTGCTCATCTCCTGTATTTCAAATATCATTCTAGAATACAGCTTCAAAACAAGGGTTAATTTAACAAATTAACATATCACATAATATCCTGATATTATGACTGACCAACAAATAAGCTTAGGTAGGACACACTAGCGAAGGATTTACTCATCTCTCCCCTCCTAGTTGTATTTCCCGATCTCCGCCAGAGATCATATCCCTAAGCTCTGATACCAAATGTAACTCTGGACACCAACTTGTGTCAGCACCTTACATTGATACCTATCAGTTTGCCACCGCAGAACGGCGTCCCCTACGGAGAGTCTGGCTTCGGTGCATCCCCCATCAACAGGAAGTCACCAGCGAGAGGCTCGGGGCTCTTTACTTATAGCTCTGATACCAAATGTAACGCCCCCAAAATAGGTCCATTCCATCCAACCCATTCTGAGTCGTCAAATACATGGTACAGAAAACAACTACAACTTTATTACAACAATTGTCGTGCAAAATACAACAACACATATGCTGTGAGTTTGGATACAAATATATACCAAATGTGACATTGGACACCATCATGTATCAGCACCTCACAAAGGTACCTTACATAAAGGTACAGTCAAAAACTGTTTTAGAAATTAGAATCTTTGGGAAGTGCTCAAGGAAACCTTCGTACATGGGAGGCCACGCGTCTAGGTTATGATAGATATCATATGGCCACAGAATTATCCTTGGTTGACCCAATAGACCCCAAAGAAAAACGAGAAGATTACTATCATATTCTTCCCAATGGTGAGTCTTCTCTTGACTTATCATTATCTCCACTGTCTCTAATTGAGAATTATACTTCAAACAAACACCAAGATTATATAGGTAGTGCCCATAGATATACTCAGCAAGTGGATGAGCACAACCCTGTCTTATGATGACACGAGGTTGTATGTTATTAGACATCTTGTATGATAGTGGCAAAACACCCTTCCAACGTTGGGTTCGCTTCACCCTATTTTCTTCACCAAATATAACTACTAAATGATGACCACCGTTCTATTCCCTTGTTACCCCCGCTCGACCCAGCTACACTCTTATTACCTGAAAGGAATTGTGAAGCAAAAGGGTGAGCACAACTAGCTCAGTAAAGAATATCATGACTAAAGATAATTAAATTATCAATAGCCTTCATCAATAATAAATCAGAGATTTAGAACATATGGTAAATGATAAAAATTTCAACCATAGTTGCAGCGGAACATGCAATCCATTAGAAGAGTCAAATAGACTATAAAGTCTATTATCTTCTCCATGTTAAAAATCCACCAACAATATTTTATCCATGTAACATCACTCAACAGTTCCTTTCCACAATCATATGAATAACTCATAATCATAATTGTGATTATAAATTTTTCTTCGCACCCAGGACGAAGAATATTTTCATCACCTGTCTTTACCTGAAACATCAAAGATCATGGTTATACCAAATCACAGTTCCTGTTCATAATCATACTAATAAATCCATCTTTGCACTACGACCAAAGATATTCAACAACAGTTTATCTTTGCACTACGGGCCAAAGATATTCATCAACAGACCATCTTTGCACTACAGGCCAAAGATATTCATCTACAATTCATCTTTGCACTACAGGCCAAAGATATTCCTCAACCGTTCATCTTTGCATTACTGGCCAAAGATATTCAACAACAGGTCATCTTTGCACTACGGGCCAAAGATATTCATCTACAATTCATCTTTGCACTACAGGCCAAAGATATTCATCAATATTCATCTTTGCACTACAGGCCAAAGATATTAATATCTCAAAGAAATATATAATCATTTCAGAATTTATATAAACAATAATTATAACCATGTTGATCAATTCACCTTTGCACTTAAGCTTAAGATATTCAATTATAAATTCAATGGTCATGATCATACCAGTCACAATTCAACTTTGCACTACAGGCCAAAGAGAACCCTAGTCATGATCATACCAATAATCTACCCATCTTTACACTCCAGTGAAAGAGAATTTCAACATCAGGGTTATAAAAATGTTATATATGATGATAAAAATAATATGATCAACATATAGTTTTAATCTCAAGAGTAATATTCGTAACTCATGAATAGTAAATCGTGAATAGTAACTTATGAATAGTAACCCCGACACAAAAGATAGAAATTCCACAATAAAATACATACCAATATTTCGGTATAATGATATTGAAAGAATAACATTTCATAAATTTATAAACAATTTATTTTAATTGTTTACACTTTACTAATTAATGCATTTAATCATCATAAAATGCCAACTCTTACAATTTCATCATCAATAATCAAAACCCTCATCAAAAATCTGCATATACCTCATATAGGATTCTCAAGTCATAAAATCCTATTTTCCAATTTTCTTACTTCACAAAACATATTTAATTCATTTACTCATAACTAGACCATTTTCATGAAAAATACCAAATCAGTCCAAAAATATTTCTTTTCTGAGATTTAGCATAATATAGTCCCATAGTGAACATATATTTTTCTCAAAATTTTTAAAAGTCATTTACTATTTTTCATATGGCCAAAACAACCGAATATTTAGACATTTATCAAAAATTGTACTTTTGTCTAAAAATTCTGAAATTTACAGAGTATACTTCTATCATATACATGTACTCCCAATAAAAATTTCATCAATTTTGGAGTTAACCACAAGGAATTATAAGCGGTTACTTTTAAAATAGTCTTTTCCATAAAATTCATAACTCTTAATCTATACATCCAAAAATCACCATTTTTGGACACAATCAATAAAACTCATCAAAATATCATTTCAAATTTTTCCAAAATTTTTGAAGATCAGAAAAATTACGAAACTGAAAATCATAACAACCCTTAAAATCCCTTAATATCCCTTACCTCAAAAGTGCAGTATTTCTGACTGGAATGCAAAGCCGAAAGGAAACTTGCACTGAATAGCAACTCTCAAAGTATCTAAATACTCACAAAATATGCTTCATAATATAGAGAGAGAAAGAGAGAAAGCTTATGTTTTTGGTGTGATTTTCAATTCTAACTTAGCCCTTTATTTATAGGAAAATTTTGGTAGGTTTGACCTGCAACCTGATGGCTTTACCTGCTACTATTCCCACCCACCACATTTGAAATATAATTCAGCACATTTCTTCACCAACCACAAGTGGGGCCCACCAATTCTAGAATTTTCCACCAAAATGATAAACTCCGAAAATTCAACAATTTCTGAACCAGTCATCTCGTAAAATTCATAATAAATCATACGTTCATTTTTAACGGTTCAAAATTTGTGGGCATATACTCAACTTATATATGTATAACATATCCAAAAATTACCACGATCCAACGGTCGGATTAAAAATTATAACCCTCGCAAAATATCTCAAAAACCCTAATTTTTAATACCTCCATTCCGACAAAAATACTGATAAAAACCTCAACATTAACTCCTTCATTTTTAACCACAAAAATATATCCCTCGTTTATATCCACATAAAATAAATATTTCCTTATCATATGAATCAATAATTAATTATTCACAAATAATATTACAGAATCACATTTATGACAACCAGGCCGTTCCCAGGAAAGAGGGGGCTTTCCAATAAGGATTTCTCCTTACTAGCGCGCAATTAGATGACCAAACCTCTCCTTAGACAGAACTTTCTAGACATTGCCAATAATGTTATCTAATAATATTATTCAAATAATATGAATTATTGATCTGATAATAGAAAATACTGTGCAGCAACAATTATTGAAACAACAATAATATAAAATATCAACGCAGCAATTATTGAATCAATAAAATAAAATATTGAACAGTAATTACTGTAACAATTATTGAGTAGTGCCTTCTTACGTAAGAATCAATAATTTCAAAAATACTGTGCAATACCGTGTGCTACTGTGCAATAACGCGTATTACTGTATTTTAACCACCGGGTATTCCAACAGTGTTAACGGTAACAACTACGCCGTTATTTGTAAAAACTCAAATTTGTCGTTTTCTTCATCCGACAGTTATTCGTTATGGGGCCCACAAATAGCTGCGCCGTCGTACGAATATTCTCCGACAGAAAGAATATTCCACGACCAAACGAATATTCCCCGACAACAATGATTATTTTTTTAACCACTTGCTTATTTTGAAAAAAAATCATATTTCACTCATAACTTTAAACTTTTATCAATTTAACCATTTACTGAATAGTAATTATAAGAAAAATTGAATACTTTTATTTCATAAAATTCGGGGTCTTACAATCTCCCCTCCTTATGAAATTTCGTCCTCGAAATTTACGTACCTGGTATTTCAAAGAGTTGAGAATACCTTGCTTCTATTTCAGATTCCATCTTTCCTGTCATCATAATTTCTCCATTGCTCATCTCCTGTATTTCAAATATCATTCTAGAATACAGCTTCAAAACAAGGGTTAATTTAACAAATTAACATATCACATAATATCCTGATATTATGACTGACCAACAAATAAGCTTAGGTAGGACACACTAGCGAAGGATTTACTCATCTCTCCCCTCCTAGTTGTATTTCCCGATCTCCGCCAGAGATCATATCCCTAAGCTCTGATACCAAATGTAACTCTGGACACCAACTTGTGTCAGCACCTTACATTGATACCTATCAGTTTGCCACCGCAGAACGGCGTCCCCTACGGAGAGTCTGGCTTCGGTGCATCCCCCATCAACAGGAAGTCACCAGCGAGAGGCTCGGGGCTCTTTACTTATAGCTCTGATACCAAATGTAACGCCCCCAAAATAGGTCCATTCCATCCAACCCATTCTGAGTCGTCAAATACATGGTACAGAAAACAACTACAACTTTATTACAACAATTGTCGTGCAAAATACAACAACACATATGCTGTGAGTTTGGATACAAATATATACCAAATGTGACATTGGACACCATCATGTATCAGCACCTCACAAAGGTACCTTACATAAAGGTACAGTCAAAAACTGTTTTAGAAACTAGAATCTTTGGGAAGTGCTCAAGGAAACCTTCGTACATGGGAGGCCACGCGTCTAGGTTATGATAGATATCATATGGCCATAGAATTATCCTTGGTTGACCCAATAGACCCCAAAGAAAAACGAGAAGATTACTATCATATTCTTCCCAATGGTGAGTCTTCTCTTGACTTATCATTATCTCCACTGTCTCTAATTGAGAATTATACTTCAAACAAACACCAAGATTATATAGGTAGTGCCCATAGATATACTCAGCAAGTGGATGAGCACAACCCTGTCTTATGATGACACGAGGTTGTATGTTATTAGACATCTTGTATGACAGTGGCAAAACACCCTTCCAACGTTAGGTTCGCTTCACCCTATTTTCTTCACCAAATATAACTACTAAATGATGACCACCGTTCTATTCCCTTGTTACCCCCGCTCGACCCAGCTACACTCTTATTACCTGAAAGGAAATGTGAAGCAAAAGGGTGAGCACAACTAGCTCAGTAAAGAATATCATGACTAAAGATAATTAAATTATCAATAGCCTTCATCAATAATAAATCAGAGATTTAGAACATATGGTAAATGATAAAAATTTCAACCATAGTTGCAGCGGAACATGCAATCCATTAGAAGAGTCAAATAGACTATAAAGTCTATTATCTTCTCCATGTTAAAATCCACCAACAATATTTTATCCATGTAACATCACTCAACAGTTCCTTTCCACAATCATATGAATAACTCATAATCATAATTGTGATTATAAATTTTTCTTCGCACCCAGGACGAAGAATATTTTCATCACCTGTCTTTACCTGAAACATCAAAGATCATGGTTATACCAAATCACAGTTCCTGTTCATAATCATACTAATAAATCCATCTTTGCACTACGACCAAAGATATTCAACAACAGTTTATCTTTGCACTACGGGCCAAAGATATTCATCAACAGACCATCTTTGCACTACAGGCCAAAGATATTCATCTACAATTCATCTTTGCACTACAGGCCAAAGATATTCCTCAACCGTTCATCTTTGCATTACTGGCCAAAGATATTCAACAACAGGTCATCTTTGCACTACGGGCCAAAGATATTCATCTACAATTCATCTTTGCACTACAGGCCAAAGATATTCATCAATATTTCATCTTTGCACTACAGGCCAAAGATATTAATATCTCAAAGAAATATATAATCATTTCAGAATTTATATAAACAATAATTATAACCATGTTGATCAATTCACCTTTGCACTTAAGCTTAAGATATTCAATTATAAATTCAATGGTCATGATCATACCAGTCACAATTCAACTTTGCACTACAGGCCAAAGAGAACCCTAGTCATGATCATACCAATAATCTACCCATCTTTACACTCCAGTGAAAGAGAATTTCAACATCAGGGTTATAAAAATGTTATATATGATGATAAAAATAATATGATCAACATATAGTTTTAATCTCAAGAGTAATATTCGTAACTCATGAATAGTAAATCGTGAATAGTAACTTATGAATAGTAACCCCGACACAAAAGATAGAAATTCCACAATAAAATACATACCAATATTTCGGTATAATGATATTGAAAGAATAACATTTCATAAATTTATAAACAATTTATTTTAATTGTTTACACTTTACTAATTAATGCATTTAATCATCATAAAATGCCAACTCTTACAATTTCATCATCAATAATCAAAACCCTCATAAAAAATCTGCATATACCTCATATAGGATTCTCAAGTCATAAAATCCTATTTTCCAATTTTCTTACTTCACAAAACATATTTAATTCATTTACTCATAACTAGACCATTTTCATGAAAAATACCAAATCAGTCCCAAAAATATTTCTTTTCTGAGATTTAGCATAATATAGTCCCATAGTGAACATATATTTTTCTCAAAATTTTTAAAAGTCATTTACTATTTTTCATATGGCCAAAACAACCGAATATTTAGACATTTATCAAAAATTGTACTTTTGTCTAAAAATTCTGAAATTTACAGAGTATACTTCTATCATATACATGTACTCCCAATAAAAATTTCATCAATTTTGGAGTTAACCACAAGGAATTATAAGCGGTTACTTTTAAAATAGTCTTTTCCCGTAAAATTCATAACTCTTAATCTATACATCCAAAAATCACCATTTTTGGACACAATCAATAAAACTCATCAAAATATCATTTCAAATTTTTCCAAAATTTTTGAAGATCAGAAAAATTACGAAACTGAAAATCATAACAACCCTTAAAATCCCTTAATATCCCTTACCTCAAAAGTGCAGTATTTCTGACTGGAATGCAAAGCCGAAGGAAACTTGCACTGAATAGCAACTCTCAAAGTATCTAAATACTTACAAAATATGCTTCATAATATAGAGAGAGAAAGAGAGAAAGCTTATGTTTTTGGTGTGATTTTCAATTCTAACTTAGCCCTTTATTTATAGGAAAATTTTGGTAGATTTGACCTGCAACCTGATGGCTTTACCTGCTACTATTCCCACCCACCACATTTGAAATATAATTCAGCACATTTCTTCACCAACCACAAGTGGGGCCCACCAATTCTAGAATTTTCCACCAAAATGATAAACTCCGAAAATTCAACAATTTCTGAACCAGTCATCTCGTAAAATTCATAATAAATCATACGTTCATTTTTAACGGTTCAAAATTTGTGGGCATATACTCAACTTATATATGTATAACATATCCAAAAATTACCACGATCCAACGGTCGGATTAAAAATTATAACCCTCGGAAAATATCTCAAAAACCCTAATTTTTAATACCTCCATTCCAACAAAAATACTGATAAAAACCTCAACATTAACTCCTTCATTTTTAACCACAAAAATATGTCCCTCGTTTATATCCACATAAAATAAATATTTCCTTATCATACGAATCAATAATTAATTATTCACAAATAATATTACAGAATCACATTTATGACAACCAGGCCGTTCCCAGGAAAGAGGGGGCTTTCCAATAAGGATTTCTCCTTACTAGCGCGCAATTAGATGACCAAACCTCTCCTTAGACAGAACTTTCTAGACATTGCCAATAATGTTATCTAATAATATTATTCAAATAATATGAATTATTGATCTGATAATAAAAAATACTGTGCAGCAACAATTATTGAAACAACAATAATATAAAGTATCAACGCAGCAATTATTGAATCAATAAAATAAAATATTGAACAGTAATTACTGTAACAATTATTGAGTAGTGCCTTCTTACGTAAGAATCAATAATTTCAAAAATACTGTGCAATACCGTGTGCTACTGTGCAATAACGCGTATTACTGTATTTTAACCACCGGGTATTCCAACAGTGTTAACGGTAACAACTACGCCGTTATTTGTAAAAACTCAAATTTGTCGTTTTCTTCATCCGACAGTTATTCGTTATGGGGCCCACAAATAGCTGCGTCGTCGTACGAATATTCTCCGACAGAAAGAATATTCCACGACCAAACGAATATTCCCCGACAACAATGATTATTTTTTTAACCACTTGCTTATTTTGAAAAAAAATCATATTTCACTCATAACTTTAAACTTTTATCAATTTAACCATTTACTGAATAGTAATTATAAGAAAAATTGAATACTTTTATTTCATAAAATTCGGGGTCTTACATTCCACCCCTTGGGGGCTAGATAGCTACTTCCATCTTCTCTCTTTTCATAGTAGAAACTAGGGTTTACACCTTGGAGAGATTCCAACGGATAACGAAGCCACAACGTCTTATTCTCTTATTCTTCGTGGAGTTCTTCACCATTGTAGATATTGATTATTGTTTATTGGATTTCTTTGTGGATTTAATAGTTAATTTTTATTTCTATTCAGCGATTGGGTTTGACCGTTCTATCCTTCTTACTTTGATTGTTTGTTTATTGATCATGCTTAACATTGATCCCATAATGGTTTTTGGTTCAATCATTAACCAAACTCCATTATGGGATTCTAACGGATTTCAATATGTAGTTCGGGTGTACATCTAAGTGTTCGATTTGTTTTGTATATCATATGGATTATCTATCATGGTTGGTGTGCATGTATGAATGATTGATAATCATTCGTGTTAGTATTTGTATGGGATTGGAAATGAACATATGAATATGGAGTGAAATCATGATAGCATGCAAATATGGGGCTAGAGTAAGTCTTGCATGTTTTGTGAATCAGATAGGAATATATTGTTTCACCGTATGAGCTAGAATAAGGGTTGTGCTTAAAATCAATAGGATTGCAATTGCGTATAGGAATATGGTAATTGTGATGGTATTGGTGATTACATGGATTCTAACATCTGTAGATGATATGTGAGTTGGTTATAGTGCATTCAAAAATGGTTATAACTCGCTTTGTGCCATTGGCTATTATCCTGTGATATGTGAACACTTCTTGCATGACATATAGCGATTAAACGAAATATTGAATGAAGTTAGGATCCCATTGTTTCCACATTCTATTTAGTTCATTTATATTCTTATTTTTAGTTGGTAATCATAGTTAATTCAAATCAACACTTAAGTCTATAGTCTTAGCATATAAACATAGTGAGTCAATTAATGCATAGTAGTCTAATATTAACAACTTTCTCTGTGGGATCGATACTTTACTTATTCTGTATTACTTGTTGACCCGTGTATACTTGCATGTGTTAGAGCTCTTTTATAAGAACTGTAAAAGAGGCAACAAGTTTTTGGCGCCGTTGCCTGGGAAAGGCGTTAATTTAGATAATTATCATTAGTTTAAAGCTGTATTGTATAACTTAGACAATTCTGTTAATTTCTCATTTCTATTTCTATTTTTTTTTTGTTACAGGTACTTGTAAAGTTTTATGCACACACGATCTTCCAATTCAGAGTTAACACCAGCACAAGATAATATAAACGGAAAAGGTTGGAAAGCAAGAGTGCGCATAAATTTACAAGCACAGTTAGAGGGTACCATGGATGACTTTGCTTATCAATGGCCTTATGCAAATAGGATTCAACCAAGGGACACAAGACCTGAAGGACTCAATGTATTTTCTACATTGTCAGCACAGATTGCAACACTTTCGGAGATGTTGGATGTTCTTGCAGCCCAACGCACTCGAGAGGTAGCAGTTACATGTGAATACTGTGCTGGCGAGCATCCGAGTTATCAGTGCAACATCAAGGTTGGACAAGTGCAGTTTGGGGGTGATTGCTTCAACAACGATGTTTATCCTGATTATCAACAAGGTTGGGCGTATCACCCAGATTATGAAAGGGGTTATAACTATCAAGGTCAATACTGCATCTCAAGTCCAACATATCCATCAAATTTCTCATATCCGCCTCTAATGCAACAAGAAGAAAATGTAGAGTTGAAGGAATTCATGTCAAAAAGCATAGCAGACCATGGAGAGACGATGATGAGTCAGGAGTTATCAAGCCAAAATCTTAACAGACAGATGGAACAACTCATGAACTCCTCAGTGAATGGTCCTCAATACATGGATTTTGAAACTGAACAAAATAATTCAAGATCGGAGGATTTGTGGTTCAAAGTTGTAGCATCAACTGAGGAGAAGATGATTGAGCAAGAGAGGTCAATTCGAAAGCTTCAGAATCATATGGATCAAATGTTCGAAGCCTTGAACAATCGCCCTCCAAACAATTGGTGCTATGACATGGATGATGAAATCGATGGAGAGCCAGAAGTGTACATGCCACTGAATGAACTGAAAGGAGTGGACATTCAGGAGACAACTGGGGGTATGGAAAATAAAGAACATGAGCTGACTTGTATAATACCCCAAGTGCCTTCTCAATTAGAGTTGAAAAATTCAGTGAACTTTGCACACCCATGTCCCCTTGGTAGTCACATCCAAAGCAATAATTTCTGCGATTATGAGGCCTCTTACAAACCATGGTGGCCTACGGAAGAGATAATAGAAGAAGAAAATCGCGTTGAATCTTTCATGCCTCAATGTAAAAATCTATTCACAGATACAATGGGAGAAGCACCTGGCATTGCAATGGAACTAGGGACATCATGTACAGGAAATATGCTAGGTGGCTTCAATTCACAGATTCTCATGATGGGGAACCTACCAAAGCACATAGAGGTTCTAATGGATGGATGGTTCTTATCTTATCGTAGAGGAATTGGATAGCGGTGTCAAGAAAAAAGTCCAGCTAACGGACTATAAGCCGAGCGCTAGATGGGAGGCACCCCATCCAATCTTTCTCCGTCATTGTTTAATTCTTATTTACATTTTCATATTTAGTAGAGGTTAGATAGTGGTAAGTATTAATAATAGTTTGATTGTTTCTCCTCTCAGGTTCAATCCAATTGCTATAAGCATTCAGGATCAAACAGAAGTCAAAAACTGAAGCTGCCAAAGTATAGGGTCGCGCGGCCCTACAAGCCAAACACCGCGCGGCCGCGTGATAGCTCAATCGCAGAAAAAAAATTGCTGAATTCTTAGAATTTCTGACTAAAGCGTTCGGACAGTTAGAAGCCCACACTCAGTTTCCAACTACAGAATATCTCAAACTTAGCCATCGCCTGATATACTAGTGGATCACGAGGAGGCGAACGGAGATGACATTCCACTTAGGGGAGTATTCTTTCAATTTTAATTACAATAAGGGCATTGTTTATTTTAAGTTTGGGGGTATTGGGTTGTAGTGAGTAGTTGTTGCATATAGTTAGTTGCATATAGTTTGATTGCATGTTTAAGTTGCATAGTCGGGGTATTTTAGTATGAATTTTTTTTATCTATTTTTTTAGTTTTCTTTTGTCTTGTTTACTTAGTATGTGTTTAGTTGCATAACATTCCATAATCCCAGGTTTTCAGTTAGTAAAATTCTAATTTGGCCAATGATGACATAGAAATTTGATAGATTTTTGAATTTGGTAGATATCTTGAGCTTAGTTAGAATTTTATACACGATACAATTCATGCTTGCTGTTTAGATGTTACTAGGTAGCACGACAATGTTCCTATTTGGTTGTTGGTTAAGATTAGCATGCTTGTCTGTTGAGAGGAAAATGTTGTTTTTAATGATAAAATTGTGTAGGAAGTGAGACATAGACTATAAAAACACAGATACTCAAACTTTGAGAACACATGGGTATGCTTGCTATTGGGACGAGATGGAGCGTAAAACGCACTCGTTTAAATGGAAATGGAAAGCGAGATAGAGAGTAAAACACACTCATTTAAATGGCAATGGAAAGTGAGATGGAGCGTAAAACGCACTCGCTATAAAAAAATAAAAAAAAATCAATTAACACCGCGGGAAAGTGTGAGAATCACCCTCGTGAGTAAAAACAGAGCAGAGTAAACCCACTGTTGAACCTTAGTGTGTATTGATGTGTTGGAGTAGTTGATGTCTCATTAGTATATGCACTTCTTGAGTTAAACTTCAATTTTCTGCCTTAAGCAATAAAGAATGTGGTATTTTCACCTTTGTCAAGCTTATCTGTGAACACATCACACACACACGCAACATCTTTATATCAAGTTAGGATTATATGATTGTATGTCATTATGCCTTTAGCTTAGTTTGATGCTTTGTTCTTGGATCTTGATATTTCTCTGAGGCATTACTTATTGGAATTCTTAACATGGCTAGAAATCCGGGGATTCATTGTCATAGTAGCGTAGCTTGCATAGCATGTAGATTGCATTAGCATTGTTGTTGCTTGAGGACAAGCAACAGTTTAAGTTTGGGGGTGTGATAAGTGGATTTTTTATGCATTTATCCGATATCTTTTACTTGAATTAGTTGCTTATATTCATGTGTCTTAGTTACTTTTCATGCATTTTGTGTTTATTTTGTAGATTTTATGTTTGGAAGTGGTGTGAGCGATTATTGTAAGGAAACACAAAGAAAATGCAAACAAAAGGCAATCCAGATATCATTTGGGCTTTCATGTTACTTCATGTTCTTGGTTTGGAACTTAGCTTACATTGTAGAGCGTCTTCATAGCTTTTCGGAACATCTTGAATCGCACTAATCGGAGTTCGGATGCAAAAGTTATGATCATTGTACCGACGGACGTCAAACTACGCTATTTTGATTCGCCATTTTCATAGCAGTCCCTTCCAGCTCGATTTCAACCTTCATCCGGCCTGAATTTCTCAATCATCAAAGAATGAAAGTTGTAGATCTCTTCGATATCTTCGATTTGATAGGAGGCAGGCCCCGTAACTCTTCCCGGATCAAAAGTTATGACCATTTTACCAAGAGCACACTGCAGTAGAAAAGCACCCGCGCGCGGGTTTGCGAATCTGTGCTTGGCCGCGCGACCCTGAGCCAAAAAACGCGATTTTCTACAAGTTTTTGCAAGTTGCGCGCCCACCTGCGCGGCCGCGCGACTTCGGGCAATGACTAAAGATGACTTTTCAGTAAACAGAGCAATTATAGCGTGATTGAGTGGGGGGGTTCAATTAGGGCTTATTTATTAGACATATTATCATCATGTAAGACATATTCCACCCCTTGGGGGCTAGATAGCTACTTCCATCTTCTCTCTTTTCATAGTAGAAACTAGGGTTTACACCTTGGAGAGATTCCAACGGATAACGAAGCCACAACGTCTTATTCTCTTATTCTTCGTGGAGTTCTTCACCATTGTAGATATTGATTATTGTTTATTGGATTTCTTTGTGGATTTAATAGTTAATTTTTATTTCTATTCAGCGATTGGGTTTGACCGTTCTATCCTTCTTACTTTGATTGTTTGTTTATTGATCATGCTTAACATTGATCCCATAATGGTTTTTGGTTCAATCATTAACCAAACTCCATTATGGGATTCTAACGGATTTCAATATGTAGTTCGGGTGTACATCTAAGTGTTCGATTTGTTTTGTATATCATATGGATTATCTATCATGGTTGGTGTGCATGTATGAATGATTGATAATCATTCGTGTTAGTATTTGTATGGGATTGGAAATGAACATATGAATATGGAGTGAAATCATGATAGCATGCAAATATGGGGCTAGAGTAAGTCTTGCATGTTTTGTGAATCAGATAGGAATATATTGTTTCATCGTATGAGCTAGAATAAGGGTTGTGCTTAAAATCAATAGGATTGCAATTGCGCATAGGAATATGGTAATTGTGATGGTATTGGTGATTACATGGATTCTAACATCTGTAGATGATATGTGAGTTGGTTATAGTGCATTCAAAAATGGTTATAACTCGCTTTGTGCCCTTGGCTATTATCCTGTGATATGTGAACACTTCTTGCATGACATATAGCGATTAAACGAAATATTGAATGAAGTTAGGATCCCATTGTTTCCACATTCTATTTAGTTCATTTATATTCTTATTTTTAGTTGGTAATCATAGTTAATTCAAATCAACACTTAAGTCTATAGTCTTAGCATATAAACATAGTGAGTCAATTAATGCATAGTAGTCTAATATTAACAACTTTCTCTGTGGGATCGATACTTACTTACTCTGTATTACTTGTTGACCCGTGTATACTTGCATGAGTTAGAGCTCTTTTATAAGAACTATAAAAGAGGCAATAGCTCTCCCAAATCCCAATCTACACCATCCCCTATCTCTCACTCATCTTCACTCTCTCACCTCAATCAGATCGGAAAACAAGCTTTGAAATCGGCGTCGTCCCCTTCAACCCCGACGGCTGGGGACCGGTTAAACCCTTCGTCGGTACCAACACTTTTCTCCTCCCCAACCACCCCGTCAACGTTCCCTTCGCTACCTTTTCTCGGTCCGACAAGCTGGGTCAGATCGCCGACTTCACTCGTAACAACCCAAATTTCAATAACCCTAGAAGTGCTTGCGGTAACCCTGCCGACTCCGCCTTCGACTTCACTGGCGACGATTCCTTCGTCGGTAATGCAGACGATGATGCCTCCTTCCACCTCGTCGATGGAAAACCACCTCCCCGCCCCAAATTTGGACACAAGTGGAGCTTTAATCAGCACTACCACAACAACCACAATCAACTTCCCCAGCGCCGCGACGAAGAAGTTGAAGCCCGCAAGCGCGAGGCCGAGTGCGACCTACGACTTACCAGTAAGCTCCTAAATCAAAGCCTAAGTTATTTAATTTTATTTATTTAAAATGTTAACTGTAGGTAATAGTTATATGCTCATTTTTAAATGACTCTTTATTATAGAAGGGCAAAGCTTGGATGATTCAATTGCTGGTTGTAGCTTGTTTATATCTACAGCCAAAATGGAGGAGACTGAAGTGCCTCTATGCTTAGATTTGTAGGTAGATCAATAGTTTTGTAAAATTATTTTCCAATTACCAATATGTTGGTAATTGGATTGGTAATTGAAACTATTAAGTTCACTTTCATTGCACATTTTAACAACATTTAGTTGTATAGCTTCATTTTGATTCACCATCTCATATTGAATCAGTTCTGATTTCATGTATCAAATTCTCGGGATTGTGAGGAAACATCAGCAATTTTCAACGCTTCTCAGGACTATATATAATTTTGTTGCAACTCTTTTAAAGCTAGTAGTCTTGTTCCAAGTAAGATATCTTACGTTTTGCAAATAAGTTATGATATTTACTACATATTTTAATATGCAAGATGTCTTTGTCGGCCTCTCTATGTCGGCCTTTTATTGTCATTCTTTGTCTTATTTTATTTCTTTTTCCTTTTCTGTTTGTTTTGTACCTTTAACATGATTCTGTAGCTTATAGCCCACCTTTAACTGCTACATCACTATTTGGATTTCCCAGATTGCATGGTTAGGTATTTCTCTAAGGTCCCCTTCATGTGCAGTGCTTTAATGGGTGTTGTCCATGCTGACAACTTCGTACTGTAAATCTTTTGGGTATTGTAAAGTATTGTTGATGATGTTATTGCTTAATTTGCACTAATTCTATAATTTAGTGCAACTGCTTGATGGCAGGTAGTAAAGGTCTGGAGGAAATGGGAATGCAGCAGAGGCAAACCCTAGTTCAAGCTCTGATGAAAAGCCAGAATTTGAAGTGGACGCTGATGGGTCATTGCCTTTCTACACACTTGATTCCCATGAGGAGTTTTATGGTGCTAATGAGGAGTTTTATGGTGCTAATGCAGGCAAATAAATCTTTTGATCATAATAACGTTATATCGAGTTAATTAATTTGGGCATGTGTTTGGGAGAGTTGATACAAAGTTTTCCTCATTTGCATCTCTATTCCTTCTCCATTTTTGGCATTTTATTTAGCATGCTAATTGTGGCTATGTATTGCTGCAGTGCTTTGGAGCTTTTTCTTATTAAAAGAAAGATAAAAGGACCTTCTTGGCTCTCAGTTTCAAAATTCTCTAGCTGTCCAGCTCCTCAGCGTGTAAGGTTTCTGAAATAGTTTACCTTATTATTTGGGAAAGCTTCGGCACAAGGTCTTATTATGAGTTCTTTGATTAAGATGAACATTTTACATTCTGGTAGGTAAGCCGGTGCAAGTTTGAGGTTAATGTTGATTTATCCAAGAACATTCAAGTTTCAAATTCCTCAAAGAGTATTGCAGAGATTCCTCCCGTGGTTGTTACAGTTATAAATCTAAAAACTATCATAAATGAAAAGCAAGTAAATGAAATTGTCTCTGCATATGTCATATGCTGTCATAAGGCGAAGGTAAAGTGTGCTTAAGATATTAAGGCGAAGGTAAAGTGCGCTTAAGATATTATTTAGCATGGTAAAAATATTATTATTGATTTCATGCTTAAGGAAAATATAGATCAGACAGGCTTTAGATATTTAGCGTTTGTAGAATGGAAAAGGATATCTGGTTTGTTCTCTTAACGACTGAAATATTTGAAAATGAAACTCAAATAAGACATCAATAAAAGTCAGGTAATACTAGCTCCCCAGTACCTATTTTTTTACAAATGAGCAGCGACATTTTTTAATTATTTTGTGAAGCCCTTTCTTATTTCCCTTGTTTTCTTTGCAGTTCCTTCATAATTAGAACTCACAAGAGCAAGCTAAATAGAGAGAGTGAAGCACTTTCTTTTTCGTTTCGTTTATAAGCATGATGTTAATCCAAATAGTGCTTTCCTTTTGTTTTAATAACATCCAAATTCTCAGATTTTTTTTGCCTTCATTCTAAATTTCTACAACTCTCAGTTGCCTGGAAAAGTGTGCTTACATTATGGACAACTTGATGCTTGCAACTCATTTCTATACTACTGGGATGAGAGTTAGATCCTTCTCTAACTTAACACTACTTGGAGTTCTTGTTTTGTCGTTGTTGTTTTATAATTGGATGCAAGTGCTATCTTTTTATGTACTACTTGGAAAAACAAGCCCTATGATAAGGTCAATTAGAATTATCATTCTGAGTATTGTATTCATAACATGCAGCAGTTGAAGTTAAGATTCCAGTTCTTTGCCAGTGCAATTCAGTTCAATCTCATGCCAGAGGAGCACCTATTGAGTGTGACTGTGAATGTACATTAGCTTGGTTCACTCTGGCATTTGAGTTTATCAAGGAAAAGTTTGGTCTTCCGCCAGTTGTATGCCCTGGTTTGATCATTCTCCTTCGTCCAAATGACCCCTCGTTCTCCTCCGCGTTCTGTCTTCCTCAGCGTCGACGTTGGCATCGGCAGCGCCCGAGCAGGTTCATCCACTATCTCTCTCTATTTCTTTTTATATTTATAATTAAGTCTTTTTAGCAATGTTGGTTTTAAAGTATTGATTACGATATTTGTCGCATGCATATATCAGTCTGAATTTACTCTGTTTTTATTTATGTATTTGGTGGAATGAATAATGATTACACATATTTATGCGATTTTTTTAGTCAAACTAGTTACATGGTTGAAGTCATTCAGACTTGTGAATAACTTGAAAGTTGAAACTTTCGTGTACTCTGTGTAATAACTAGAAACAGCTTCGGAACCCTAATTTACTACCTGAAGTGGTCACTAGGTTCATTTAAACTAGTATTTATAGAGATAGCATGGTCATTATATGTGGCTGGGACTTGGAAAATAATTTTCATACATGTTTTAGTATTTGGTGAAAGTGATTTAATTGGTAGTGTACAATGAAATAAGCATTTGCATCTGGTGGGAGTCATAATTCTGGCTGTCTTTATCACCAATTATCTTGTTATAGTATTTTATATAAAATTTGACTATTGTTGAGGCAACCAACTTAACCAAATTATGCATGAACACAGACACTGCATGCTAGGTAGATGTTGCAGTTCCTTATGACATTTGATGTTTGATGTAGATCTGTTGAATCCAGCTGGTTCTGGCCTATATGATTGATCATATTTCCTCTTGGTGAATTTTGTATTAAGCAAAAAATCTAGATTTACTAATGACATAATAAACTCTTAGGACTTTGACAGTGAAGCTTAAAATACAAAACCAGTAACTTACTTATATTTGTACACTAAAATTGTAACTAGTTTTTACTATAATAATAAGTTACTAGTTTTGACATTTTTTGTTTTGTAGGAATTCTTGATGAGGATGACTTTGGACTCCATATGTAAGGTGGGATTTGGAGTTGAAATCGGAATATTAGCTCCCCATCTACTAGAGAATTGCTTTGCTCAAGCATTTGACACTGCAAACACAATTGTCACTCTACGATTCATAGATCCTCTATGGAAAATTAGTTTGGTTTATTTTGTGGATGTAATCAAATTCACAATTTTCAATATAGTAGTAATTTATATTGAAAAGTGAATTTGAGATGTATATATGGATAGTTTGGTATATATTTTGTGGATGTAATAATTTGAAACTGTAAACGAATGGTATTATTGGGATGTATTTTGAATGGTTGACACATTTTGGCTTTAAATTTAAATGAGAATTTAGACCTTTTAGCTATATATCATGGCAGTAGCATATTGCAGGTGCATTGGTAATATACGTGAATTACAACCTTTTTTTTCTTTTTTTTATCTACAACATTTTAAAAATGTTGTTTATTTGTATAAAGAAATGACACTTTCTAAATAGATGACACATTATAAACGTTGTGTAAATGTGCCTAAACGTTGTCTGATATATTAAACTACAACATTTTTAGCCAAAAAACGTTGTGGAATCATACCTTCTATAATGTTTTCAAGCATCTACTAATTTACGGAAAACGAATTTAAAACGTTTTTTTCTTAAAAAACGTTGTATAATGTGTCTAACTACAACGTTTTAAAAGCGTTGTGTAAGGGTGTCAAATAGATGACACCCTTAACCATGATGTTTTTCTGATTGAAACCACAACGTTTTTTCCGCGTTATCTATTTACTGTTTTGTAGTACTGCCAATAGGCTAGAGATGGCATAGACTATTCAAGCATGATTTAAAAAGGGAAATTTCAAGTAAAGGACTAAACTAGCTATGTATAAATGAAGTCTGTATACATTAAGTTTTGAACTTGAAGACATGCTTATGTGATCTATTATGTGGTTATGAAAGCTTGCTATAGAATATGTGGACTTACCTTGCATGCTTGAATAAGTTCGATGCCCTACTAATGGAAACATAAAGTTCAAATACGAACTTGATAAAACTATATATTTTTTGAGTTAGGAACTTGTGAGCATGATTATGTGGTCTAGCATGAATATATGAAAGTATAATGTATTGGAAGTAAAGTAGCTTTGCATGCTTAGTGGCTTAACATGAGATTTTCAAAAGGAACCTTGAAAACTAGTTTTGTCAATAACTACATTATAAGTATTCTAAATTTAACCATCATGTTAGGGTGTGTTATGCCTATAGACATGATTGACACGAGTGCTGAGCTAGTCATATGCTTTATAAAATAGTGGAGCATGGATTAGGACAAGTCTAAAGGATGTAGAACTTCATAACTTGAAATGCATGACTAATATAACGTAAGAATGTTTAGTTAAGACTTATTGACCTCATTAAGGACTAAACATGAGAGACATTGTCTAAGGAACACTTAAAGCCATGATTTTGTGAGATTTGATAATGGATCATATAAAGAAAAATATATAGAATAGACCAAGCCTAGTCATGAACATCATAACATGTATAATTCTGCAAGTGTTATCATATGTGTATAAGGGTGTGCAAGTCTAGCCCAACTTCTGCTTTCTCAACTCTGGTTTGAACTAGGAGCAACGCGGCCACGTCACTCCCTAGTTCAAATCCAGCGCGGCCGCACCGTCCTTCTGTGAAGTCTGTATTTTGTTTGTATTCAGAGAATTAATGCATGCTTATATTGTTACCTTAACCTGAATTATATGACCAATATATTATCCAATGTGTCAAGAAGCATGCTAATGATAAAATCCTATGTTGGACAAGTGTTTATAACTTTAAGTCAAAATGTGATTACAAACTATGTTCTTTAATCTCATAGTGTATTAGAAACTGATTTTTGGTGTTATGTGATGACTTACATATGAGGTCATACGACAAAGAGAAGACTAACAATATATGTTTAGTATCGATGAATTACACTTGTGTATCATAGAAAATTAAGATAGTAGGTGTACATATTGAACTTGTATAACTAATGAGTTTATACATAAATAGGATATTATAGTTCATTGGAGTGGTATTAATCTATACTTTGGTAAACCACGCTTGAGGAAAGTATCTGAACTGTATTTTATATTGAGCAAATATCCTAACCTATGCATTTACTTTATGTAAGGAATCTATGATAATGCACATTTCTAACTTACACAACTTTGGTTATTGTACACGTATACAATTGAAAGTATGATTCTTATCTTATGCCATAATGCTTCATAGTTAGAGTAGAGTTGTTGATATTCTTGGAACTTTTATTTCAAGTATTGAACTTATAATTGTTCTTATAAACATTTAAAGAGCGGTCTATGCCATTTGATTCGGCTAGACCTAAATCATAATTTGAAAGTGATCCAAACCAATTAATTGGTGCGGAATCTTGTATTAATTGAGATGAACAACCTTCTTTGAAGGGGAAACTATATGTGTCGAGAGACCGACGTGCGCACTTGAGAACGATTAAACGATATGCATAACGTAGGGTACTTTAGGTTGATCACCTATTGTACTCATTTTTGTTGGATTATCAATATATTACTGTTAATTCTAGTAGAGGTTCATAGTCCTTAGTGACTGCTCAGTATTCATAAAAATTAAAATCTCGAACTGATTAAGTATTGAATCTTATTGATATTTTTCTATCCTTAGCGACTATTGTTGAGAACCATTGATACTTCTTGCTATCTTCGAACTATAATTATTGTCGTACCCTTGAGAAATTTAAAACTATATCAAACACCCTTATTGTTATACTAGTTGTTGAGTATACTTGTTGCTCGTTCTTGCTTTTCCTAAAGACATTTCAGTTAAGGCAGAGCAAGGCGGACCGTCAGGGCATTGATAAGGGCAAGGGCAAGGGCAAGGCTACGGAGTAGCTTCATAATTATTTAGAATTTTTATGATTATGTTAAGAAATATTGTCTTATATAATAGTTATGTCTAAACTATGATTAATTACGTTTAAGGTATGTAAGAGATATTTTAAGTTACGACACCTTGGGATATGAATGATTATATTAAATAAATGTAATCCATTCTATTATTTCTGTTGCATGAGATGTTATTTAGTCATTAGATTTGTAGTATGTGATACACCAAATTCGAGATATGAGTGGTCCGAATTTGGGGGCGTCACATTTAATGCTTTTAAATATCTGCTTTAACTACTTTTGCAATGTAGATATTTAATCTTCCAGCCTGTGAACTAGATTTATCTAAATCTGGCCATCTCTAACTTTTAATCGGTTCAAAAGTGACTAAACTGGAACCGTTGAAGCTAGAATGGCTTAGATTTATTTAAATCTAGTTTTCTTTCTAGCTTTTGTACATATTAATCTATCATGTGAGCCTAGGAGCCACGAGATCAAAGATTCAGCTTGCGAATCAAGATCTGTTTACCACGATGGACACTTTTTAGTTGCAGCCAGCTTGTAAATTATCTATGGTGTTTGGACATCCTTGGATGGCTTTCATGCCCGTAAGGAATCTGACACTGCTATATATCTTATTTTCTTGAAGATGTTTCGCATCTCGAAAATAAAATCAATCATGCCGGAAACAGAATAAAATGGAAGTATCAAAATTACTATTGAGCATGAGAGTTTGAAAACCTGTTTTCCAAAACATCATTGCTATATCTTGTTAAAATTGAACTTTGATACAAATCAAACCCTTTGTATATAGATACAAATGAGGCATAGCACTACTTCCAGATAATTACACATAGGCCCAATAAACACACACACACATGCAGATTAATTAGGGAAATTGAAAAGTTGTGGTAACCGTGTTTTCACGAAAGTCAGAGGGTGCCTAACCTGTGATGCCCCCAAATTCGGTTCGTCACTTTCTCAAAATATTACCATAATAACTAAAATAACGCATACACAACGGAAAATCTACTTTTGAATAATATACAATGCTTTATTATAATTATTCCCCCAAGTCTTGCAACCTACAATACTTAATAGATTACATAATAATATCGAATAAACACTTATTACATAATCCTACTTAAGTTTAAACACAGTTTTCAAATAGTCTTAATACAACATGAGTAATTTAAACATAAACGGGCAAGCTAGTCGGTAGCCTTGCCCTTTCCCTTGTCTTTCCCAGATACACCTCCATGTTCCGCCTTAACTGAAATGTTTTAAATAAGCAAGGATGAGCACAAATTGCCCAGCAAGTAATGTACAACAAGGGTGTAGGATAGAATATCACAAGGTTTGAAATATCGAAGGGTTATTTCTAAGATAGTTCAAAGTGTCAGAATAACATCATGAATAAGGGATATGACAATTCAATATAAATCAACAGATATATATGAATTTCACGGCTAACAATATATCCAACTGGATAAACAATTTATACTGAGTAGTCACTAAGGACTATTGAACTTCCACTAGAGTTACCAATATTAAACTGATATCCAAAAATATTAAGTATTATAGATGATCAATCTACAATACCATACGTTATGCATAACATCACAATAATATTCATTCATGTGTTGGGATTTCCAACAACATACACTCCCCTTACCAAAAGGGTTGTTCAACTCAGTTATCAAGATTTTCGCACCAATCAATTGGTTTGGACAATTTTATAAACATGCATATAATCTAGCTGAATCAAATGGCATAGATACTTTCATAATATTCAAGGACAATACTAAGTTCACATGAATAATAGTTTTCACAAGGGTTTAAGCATAATGGCTCATTTGAACGAAAAAGCAATATAAATTATGAAAGAGATAAGCTCAAAGTATTCGTCGAATAAAGAATGCAAAGATGCTTGCACAATGTAATAAGATAGGTTTAGAAAAACTTGCCTTAATCGCAGTTTATTCACGTTAATAACTCAACTTTTCGAATCCTATTTATAACATATTATATGTATACAAGATTCATTAGCTAACACAGTCCTTAATCAAGCTTGACACGATACAAGTGCGTTCATATGGTATAAAATCAGTTTATAAGTCATCATGAATCAAATACTAAGTTACATTATAAACAAATCAAGAATGCTCAAGGTTAAGACCTCTTCTACTCATGGACATTTCATTTCAATACAACTCCAACTTAACAACTAAGCATCACACATATATATGTATATCAGTAGGTTTTAGATCACACTTAGCATCATAGGCATCATGCAAGTTGCTGTCCAAAAGTCAGAATTCACTAACTGTGATTCCAAGCTGGCGCATCTGCGCCATGGCTAAGCCTAGGACTGGCGCAGCTGCGCCGTCCTCTGGCCAAGCCAAGATGCAGCTACTGGCTTGTGGTTTCTGTCCGGCTCGACCAAAACAATCACACATATCACATTGGTCATGTTTAGGGTCTTTTCATGCTCCTCAAGTCAATCAAGGTTCTCTTTTCTAATATATTTCTAATTTAAACGCTTTAGTCATTTAATGCCATTCAAGGTCGTGAAACCACAAAGTCTATCATGCTTGCTTTCTAAACATACATGAGCGTTATAAAACTCATATTAGGCATGTTTGTGTGTATTCATAATGCATATGTGAAATTAAAACCGCTTTAGTTGAAAATAGGCTTTTTTCATGCTTTTCTTGAAACGTGCTACCTAAGCATTGTATGTATATGTTTATACTACATGAGCGAGTCTAAGAGTGTCATAAAACATGCTTACAAATGTCAGATTTTAGTTCTCATGGTATCATGATAATATTCACATTCAAAGCTTACTAGTTAGTTCAATATACTCATGTTTCCTTTTTAATCTCATAAACACAATCTAAAGGTTTAATCATGCATTTCTAGGTCATACTAGCATGCTTGTAAAGTCAAAATACATACATGGCATATATACACAATAAGTTTGTTTCTAAAGTTAAAAATCCACTTTAAATCATACACCTTCGTTAATCATGCAAAGCTAGTCTAACATGCTTACATTAGGCTTATGTACCTATATATACCCTTAAAACATGCTTGCATGCTAGTCCACTACATCGTACTTCAACAATCTACAAAACAGAAGTTCAAAACTAAATTCAACAACCTGCGCAGCTGCGCCGTGACTGGTTCAGGCGTAGAAGCAGTCTGCTTCGACAGAAAGCTAGCACAACTTCAAAAATTACACACGAATTCATTCCTAAATACTCATATATCAATTGCAACATGTTTATATGATCATATAACAACTATATAAACATTTTTCACCTCAATAACATCCAATTCCATGAATTCAAGAATTTGAGTTTTAAGAGTTCAAGAACTCTGTTAATCAGAAATTAAAAAGGGAAGTAAGAAGAAATGAGTTATACCTCTGAGTTGTGAAAGAACTTGCTCCTAATTGAACTCCTAAGCTCTAAGAATGCTTGTATGCTCTCACTCCCCTACTTAGCAACTCTCAGAAATTCTCAAGCAACCTTAACTGATAACCATGGCTGCCATTTATAGAAGAATTTTGGACTGGACATTGGTGTTACACAAACTTGGAATCCATGGTTCAATGAGATAGAACAATGGTTGTTAAAGGGTTGGCCAACCACCCTCAAGCTCAGCCATCATCACCTAGCTCTAGCCTTTTGGAGAATACGTATTGTAGCATTGGGTCACTATTCATTGTACTTGGTGACACTAATTATGAGACAAGAGAGAAATCTCAGCATTTCATGTTGCCTGGGCTTGGTTTGGTTTATTTAATTCCCATAACGTAGTCTTAATGTACAATTATTACCATATTAGGATTTTAGGGATAAATTATACACTCACATCATATAATCCATGTACCGTAATATACGCAATAAAATAATGCAGTCAAGTATTATTGTCCGGGTAGTTCCATAATTAACCCTACTACTCATATAACCATATTATAACCTTATTATAATAATAACTTATTTATTTATGTTAAATAAATAAATTATTCTTTCCTTGATCAATTACTACTTAAAATACTATAGTTTAATATACAGTCACACAATGTCACACTATACTATATAGTATAGTTGTATTAGCACTCATATACACATAACAGTGAATATAATATTATTATATTACCAACTTACTTATTTATGTTACATAAGTAACCATGCTCTTCCTTAATTAATTAACACTAATATTAATTAATACATCCATTTCTTAATGTAATTATGGACTTTCACAATCATTATTCATTGATAATATTCTCATTACATTTATAGGTATATTGAAAATAATAATAATCACCTATTATTAATTAATTATAAAGAAATCCATTTCCCACAATTAATTAATTACTAATTAATGGTTTAATAATTCCGTTGTCGGACATAACCCATTTCATTGCAATATACTCTTATCATATGGTTTCACCCATGTCACACATATAACATTAATGTCCCCCAATTCAGTGCTACAGTAGAAAGTACCCAACTCAAACTGACTGATGGCGCAGCTACGCCAGTTTGTACTGCTGGGATGGCGCAGCTGAGCCGTGCCCTGACAGTGCCAAGACTGTTAAAGTTTCTGCCCGTGCCAGCTTTTGACGCTAACTTGTTTGGTATGACATGAAATGATGTCCACACGAGTGTTGCTACGAGTCTACGAGTGTATTGATTATCTATATAGAATCTCATGATCATACCCGATTAACCTTCCTAATTCCCGGGTTAACTTACTTAGTGAATTTTCTCGTTTCGCATTGGGCCACATAAGGCATTTCAAAAATCTCTTTGTCACTTCACACATCTTAACATGCATGGATCAAATAAAATCAATTGTATTATCTCACTCATAAATCAATAACACTTATTTTCACATAAATAGTATTTCCATTAATATATTCATTTAATAATACGTAGAAATTCTCGAGTATTACATCCACCCCCCCCTTATAAAAATTCTGTCTTGGAATTGCTACAAGATTACACAAATAGATGGGTATAATCCCTCATCATCCTATCTTCTAACTCCTACGTAGCCTCCTCGACATCGTGGTTACGCCAAAGTACTTTTACAGAAGAAATAATTTTATTTCTCAAGGTTTGCTCTTTTCTATCAAGAATTTGGACAGGAATTTCTTCATACGCTAAATTCTTCTCCACTTGAATGGGTTCATAAGAAATCACGTGTTTGTAGTCAGGATTGTACGGACGTAACACAGATATATGAAATACGTTATGGATGTGCTCCAACTCAGGTGGTAGTGCAACTTTGTATGCTACTTCCCTTACTCGCTTGAGTATCTCGAACGGTCCTATGAATCTTGGACTCAGTTTTCCTTTCTTGCCAAAATGGATTTTCCCTTTCCACGGAGATACCTTCAAGAATACAAAACTGCCGACTTCAAAGTCTCGGTCTTGCCGATGTAAATCCGCATACTTTTTCTGACGATCTTGAGCTGCTACTAGTCTGGCCCTTATTACTGTCACCACGTCTGTGGTTTGTTGTACTAACTCTGGTCCGAGTATTCGTCGTTCCCCGACTTCATCCCAACATAATGGCGTTCTGCACTTCCTTCCATAAAGAGCTTCGTATGGTGGCATGCCGATACTCACACGGTAACTATTATTATACGCAAATTCGACTAAGGGTAGGTAGTCGTTCCAATTCTCCTTGAAGTCCATCACGCAAGTTCTAAGCATGTCCTCTAGCGTTTGTATGGTTCTCTGACGTTGTCCGTCTGTCTGAGGATGATAAGTAGTACTTAACCTTAACTGTGTTTCCATCCTCTCTTGTAAGCTTTTCCAGAATTTTGACGTGAAACGCGGGTCTAATTCAGAAATAATCGACACCGGTACTCCATGTCATGAAACAATCTCCTTTACGTATAGACTCCCTAACTGATTCAAATTGTAGCGGATCTTGATTGGTAGAAAATGTGCGGTCTTCGTAAGTCGATCCACAATAACCCAAATGGCATCCAATCCTTTCTGTGTGACCAGAAGTCCTACCACGAAGTCCATCGTAATATGCTCCCATTTCCACTCTGGTATTTCCAACGGTTGTAGCAACCCACTCGGCTGTTGATGCACTGCTTTTACGCGTTGACAAGTCAAACATCTACTAACACACTCTGCGACTCCCCGTTTCAAATTGGGCCACCAAAAATGTTGCTTCAAGTCTCGATACATCTTAGTACCTCCCGGATGAACGGAATATGTCGTATTGTGAGCCTCTTATAAAATCTCCTCTCTCAACTCGGTTACCGTCGGTACCCACACTCTCTCTTTGAATCTTAAAATACCGTCTTTATCTATTCAAAATTTTTCTTCCTCATTTTTCGTAATTCTTTTCCTGATTTTCTCGCATTCTTCATCTTTCTCCTGTGCTTCCTTTACTCTATCCAACAATGTCGGACAGGCTTCCATTACAAATAATTTCTCGTCAGGCTTCTCGGGTCCCTTCACTTCTATTTCCAACTTCTCCATATCTCTTATTAATTCCTCCTGAGTCGTCAGTTGAAACAATTTCTCCCTTCCTTTCCTGCTCAGAGTGTCTGCAACTACGTTTGCCTTCCCCGGGTGATAAAGAATCTCATAGTCATAATCTTTGATTAGTTCTAACCACCTCCTCTGACGCATATTCAACTCCTTCTGTGTGAAGATATATTTCAGACTTTTGTGGTCCGTGTATATCTCACATTTCTGTCTGTACAAATAATGTCTCTAGATCTTTAACGCAAAAACTACTGTCGCTAACTCTAAGTCATGAGTAAGATATCGTTTTTCATAATCCTTCAATTATCGTGACGCATACGCAATGACCTTGCCATGTTGCATCAGTACACAGCCCAGTCCTCTATGCGATGCATTATAATACACTAAAAATCCCCCCATATCATCTGGTAAGGATAATACAGCCGCCTCGCTTAACCTCTTCTTCAACGCTTGAAAGCTCTCTTCGCATTTGTCAGTCCATACGAATTTCACCGTCTTCCTCGTCAGATTAGTCAACGGGGTCGCTATCTTTGAAAAATCTTAGATGAATCTTCAATAGTACCCTGCTAACCCTAGGAAACTCCTCACCTCCGTCGGTGTTCTCGGTTGTTCCCAACTACTTACCGCTTCAACCTTTTCGGGGTCTACTGAGATTCTATTCTCATCCACCACGTGGCCTAAGAAATGAACCTTCTTCATCCAAAATTTGCATTTTGAAAACTTCGCATACATCTCCTCCTTTTGCAGCGCCTCCAAAACAATCTTCAGATGTTCGACGTGTTCTTCCTCTGTCTTTGAGTAGATCAAAATGTCGTCGATAAAAACTACTACAAATTTATCCAAGTATGGCTTGAAAACTCGATTCATCAAGTCCATGAATGCTGCCGGAGCATTAGTTAAACTGAAGGACATTACCAAAAACTTGTAATGTCCATAATGGGTTCAAAACGCAGTCTTTGGTATGTCCTCATCCCGCACTTTCAGTTGATGATATCCTGTTCGTAAGTCAATTTTCGAGAAACATTTTGCTCCTTTTAGTTGATCAAATAAGTCGTCTATCCTCGGTAATGGATATCGATTCTTGATCGTTACTTTTTTTAATTCTCGATAATCGATACAGCGCCTCATCGATCCGTCCTTTTTCTTCACGAATAACACTGGTGCTCCCCAAGGAGACACACTCGGTCGAATGTAACCTTTATCTAATAGCTCTTGAAGTTGTATCATCAATTCCTTCATTTGTACTAGCGCCATACGATATGGAGCCTTTGAAATCGGTGTCGTTCCCGGTGCTAAGTCTATTACGAATTCGATTTCTCTGTCTGGCGAAAGACCAGGCAGATCGTCCGGAAACACGTCTTGAAATTCATTTACTACGGGTATATCTTTAATCTCGACTCCCTTTTTTCGAGTTTCTACTATGTAAGCTAAATAACTGACACATCCTTTCCTTAATAACTTCTTGACCTGCATCATCGTAACGCAACATGATTGCTTAAGCGATGAGCTACCATGAAACACTACCTTAGACTTACTCAGAGTCTGAAGGTTCACACACTTATTCTGACAGTTAATTATCATTGCATGGTTATATAACCAATCCATTCCCAGTATTACGTCAAATTCTACTAGTCTAATAGGAATCAAGTCTACGCTCAGTTCATGTTCTCTAATGTTTACGCGATAATTTCGATAAACGTATTCTACCGGGATTATTTCCTTATTCGCAACCTCTATGTTCAAGGAATCTTCTAAAATTTCTCGGGGTGTACTAAATTTACTAGCAAATTCTTCAGATACAAAAGAACAGGTGGCACCCGAATAAAATAATACATAAGCATTTATATTATTGATTGGGATGATACCTGACACCACGCCCTTCGCAGCCACTGCGTCATGGACGGTCATGTTAAAGGTTCGAGCGGTCGATAGGTTGGGTTGTGCAGGTCCACCAATCATTAATTTGCTCCCTCCTCCCTGGCCTCCGCCAGTTCCAATGCTTCCTTTCTTCGGGCAATCCTTTATCTAGTGCTCTATTGATCTGCAAGCAAAACATCCCCTGATCTTCTTTGGCGTTGGGCAATTTGGCGATATGTGCCCCTCCATGCCGTAATTATAGCAAGTTGTCTTCCCTTTCCAGCACTCCCTCTGATTGCTCTTTCTGTACTTGTTACAAGTTTCGGTCCTCCGCTTAAAATTTCGCTGGTGACCCCCCCTTGGTTATTGTTACGGTTGTTGCTGTTGTGGTTGTTGTTATTGTTTTCCCATTCCCTTTTTCCCGAATTACTTCCTCTACTGTTGCTTCCTCCACGATGCTCACTACCAGTGTTCTTATTCTTCTTCTCCTTATGATATAGACTTAAGGCCTCACTGCCACCTTCCGCAATGACTGCTTTCTCCAACAAAGTCGTAAAGGAATAAATTTGAAAGACTGATACCTTATTATACAGCCACGGCTTCAACCCTTGCTCGAAGCACCTCGCCTTCCTTTCTTCATCCCCAACTTGGTGCTCTGCAAATCGCGCTAGTTAATTAAACTTAGCAGCGTATTGCGCCACCGTCATATCTCCTTGTTTCAATTCTAGGAACTTCACTTCCATCCAACTCGTCATACTCTTCGGAAAATAATTCTCGAAAAATAACGTCGCAAACCTTTCCCATGTTATCGTTCCTTCCCCCACTCTCTGTTGATTAGTTTTCCACCAATAGTTTGCTTCGCCCCTCATCATGTATGTGGCAAATACAGTCTTTTTGTCTTCACCCACACGTGTTATAGTGAAGGCCTTCACGATCTCCTTGATCCAGGTTTGCGCAACTATCGGGTCAGTAGTTCCGGTGAATTCTAGGGGTCCTACACTCTTAAAGTCTTTGAAGGTTGTTACTGGGACAGCTCGAGGAACAGGTGGTACAGGTTCGTTTCTTCCCCTCAAAGCTTCCCCCAATAAATCTACCAGTCGTTGTATCGGATCTACTGGGCCTCTCTCATCGTTAACTGACTCTTCTGGGACAGGTATTCTACGACTGAGCGGCATTTTCTGCATCACAAAATTTTCATTTTATTATCTAACTATCATATTAGACATTTCTCAAATGAAAAGAACTAAGAGTTTATAACACGTTTCTGAAATAAGATCATTTATATTTATATGCCAAATGGTTACTGTAAGACCCCAAATTTTATGAAATAAAAGTATTCAATTTTTTTTATAATTACTATTCAGTAAATGGTTAAATTGATAAATGTTAAAGTTAAGGGTAATATATGAATTTTTTTTCAAAATACACAAGTGGTTATAAAATAATCGTTGTTGTCGGGGAATATTCGTTTAGTTGTGGAATATTCTTTCTGTCGGAGAATATTCGTACGATGGCGCAGCCATTTTTGGGCCCCATAACAGAATAACTGTCAGATGAAGAAAGCAACAAATTTAAGTTTTTATAAATAACGACGTAGTTGTTACCGTTAACACTGTTGGAATACCTGGTGGGTAAAATACAGTAATACGCGTAGTTGCACAGTAGCACACGGTATTGCACAGTATTTTTTTTAATTATTGATTCTTACGTAAGAAGGCACTACTCAATAATTGTTACAGTAATTACTGTTCAATATTTTATTTTATTGATTCAATAATTGCTACGTTAAAATTTTATATTATTGTTGTTCAATAATTGTTATTGCACAGTATCTCCATTATTAGATCAATAATTCATATTATTTGAATAATATTATTAGATAACATTATTGGCAATGTCTAGAAAATTCTATCTAAGGAGAGGTTTGGTCACCTAATTGCGCGCCAGTAAGGAGAAATTCTTATTAGAAAGCCTCCTCTTTCCTGGGAACGGCCTGGTTGTCATAAATGTGATTCTGTAATATTATCTACGAATAATTAATTATTGATTCATATGATAAGAAAATATTTATTTTATGTGGATATAAATGAGGGATATATTTTTGTGGTTAAAAATAAAGGAGTTAATGTTGAGGTGTTTTATCTGTACTTTTGTCGGAACGGAGGTATTGAAAATCAAATTAGGGGTTTTAAGATATTTTGCGAGGGTTATAATTTTTAATCCGACCGTTGGATCGTGGTAATATTTGGATATGTTATACATATATAAGTTGAGTATATGTTCACAAATTTTGAACCGTTAAAAATGAGTGTATGATTTGTTATGAATTTTACGAGATGACTGGTTCAAAAATTGTTTAATTTTCGGAGTTAATCATTTTGGTGGAAAATTTTAGAATTGGTGGGCCCCACTCTTGGTTGGTGAGAAATGTGCTAAAATTTTTATTCAAATGTGGTGGGTGGGAATAGTAGCAGGTAAAGCCATCAGGTTGCAGGTTAAGTCTGCTTCGGCGTGCTAACATTTTTCTATAAATAGAGGGCTAAGTTAGAATTGAAAATCACACCAGAAATAAGTTTTCTCTCTTTCTCTCTCTAAATTATTGAGTGTATTTTGTGAGTATTTAGATACTTTGAGAGTTGCTATTCATCAGTGCAAGTTTTCTTCAACGTCATATCCGATATCCAGTCAGAAGTGCTGCTCTTTTGAGGTAAGGGATAGTAAGGGTTAGTAAAGGATAGTAAGGGATAGTAAGGGATATTAAGGAATGTTATATTCTTCATAATGATGTTATTCTTTCAATATCATTATACTGAAATATTGGTATAGATTTTATTGTGGAATTTTTACCTTTTTGAGTCGGGATTACTATTCACGTATACGGCACAATTCACGTATACGGCACTGTTCATGTATATGGCACTATTTACGTATATGACATTATTTACGTATACGGTACTATGTACGGATACGGAGTACTATTTATGAGTTACTATTCATGAGTTACTATTCACGAGTTACTATTCACGGGTACTATTCACGACAAAAATTGGTTTCTTTTTCTGACCAAATTATCGTTGATTTATGATTGTTGCTCTCGAAAATAAATGCAGTTGTTGATCATATTGTTTTTATTATCATATATAACATTTTTATAACCCTGATGTTGAATTTCTCTTTCACTTGAGTGTAAAGATGGGTAAATTATTGGTATGATCGTGACTGAGGAATGTCTTTGGCCTGTAGTGCAAAGATGAATTGTTAACTGGTATGATCATGACCATTGAATTTATAATTGAATATCTTTAGCTTAAGTGTAAAGATGAATTGATTAACATGGTTATAATTACGGTGTATATAAATTCTGAAATGATTATATATTTCTTTGAGATATGAATATATTTGGCCTGTAGTGCAAATATGAATTGTTGAGGAATATCTTTGGCCTGTAGTGCAAAGATGAATTGTTGATGAATATCTTTGGCCCGTAGTGCAAAGATGACTTGTTGTTGAATATCTTTGGCCAGTAGTGGAAAGATGAACTGTTGACTAATATCGTTGGCCTGTAGTGCAAAGATGAATTTATTAATATGATTATGAACAGGAACTGTGATTTGGTATAACCATGATCTTTGATGTTTCAGGTAAAGACATGTGAGAAAAATTATCTTCGTCTTGGATGTGAAGAAAAATTTAGAACTACAATTATGATTATGAGTTATTCATATAATTGTGGACCAGAATTGTTGATTGATGTTACAGGGATAAAACATTGTTGGTGGATTTTTAACATGGAGAAGATAATAGACTTTGTAGTCTATTTGACTCTTCTAATGGATTGCTCGTTCCGCTGCAACTATGGTTGAAATTTTTATCATCTACCATATGTTCTAAATCTCTGATTTAATTCTGTTGAAGGCTATTGATAACTTATTTATCTTTAGTCATGATATTCTTTACTGGGCTAGTTGTGCTCACCCTTCTGTTTCACAATTCCTTTCAGGTAATAAGACTGTAGCTGGGTCGAGCGGGGGTAACAGGGGAATAGAACGGTGGTCATCATTTAGGAGTTATATTTGGTGAATCATCTAGGGTGAACTGAACCCAACGTTGGAAGGGTGTTTTGCCACTATCATACAAGATGTCTAATGACATATAACCTCGTGCCATCATAAGACAAGATTGTGCTCATCCACTTGTTGAGTATATTTACTAGCACTACTTATATAATCTTGGTATTTGTTTGACGTATAATTCTCAATTAGAGAAAGTGGAGATAATGATAAGTCAAGAGAAGACTCACCATTGGGAAGAATATGATTGTAATCTTCTCGTTTTTCTTTGGGGTATATTGGGTCAATCAAGGATAATTCTGTGGCCATATGATATATATGATAATCTAGAAGCATGGCCTCCCATGTACAAAGGTTTCCTTGAGCACTTTCCAAAGATTCTAATTTCTAAAATAGTTTTTGACTATACCTTTATGTAGGTATCACTGTGAGGTGTTGTCCACGATTCGGACATGAGTCACATTTGGTATATATTTGTATCCAAACTCACAGCATATATGTTGTTGTATTTTGCACGACAATTGTTGTAATAAAGTTGTAGTTATTTTCTGTACCATGTATTTGGCGATTCAGAATAGGTTGGATGGAATGGACCTATTTTGGGGTTGTCACAGTTGGTATCAGAGCTTAGGGATATGGTCTCTGGCGGAGGTCGAGGAATATAACTAGGAGGGAAGAGATGAGTAAATCATTTGCTAGTGTGTCCTACCTAAGCTTATTTGTTGGTCAGTCATAATATCGGGATATTATGTCAATGTTAATTTGTTCAATTAACCCTTGTTTTGAAGCTGTATTCTAGAATGATATCTGAAATACAAGAGATAAGCAATGGAGAAATCATGATGACAAAGAAGATGGAATCTGAAATGAAAGCAAGGTATTCTCAACTCTTTGAAATACCAGGTACGTAAATTTCGGGGACGAAATTTCATAAGGAGGGGAGATTGTAAGACCCCGAATTTTATGAAATAAAAGTATTCAATTTTTCTTATAATTACTATTCAGTAAATGGTTAAATTGATAAATGTTAAAGTTAAGGGTAATATATGAAATTTTTTTCAAAATACACAAGTGGTTATAAAATAATCGTTGTTGTTGGGGAATATTCGTTTAGTCGTGGAATATTCTTTTTGTCGGGGAATATTCGTACGACGGCGCAGCCATTTGTGGGCCCCATAACAGAATAATTGTCGGATGAAGAAACCGACAAATTTAAGTTTTTATAAATAACGGCGTAGTTGTTACCGTTAACACTATTGAAATACCTGGTGGGTAAAATATAGTAATACGCGTAGTTGCACAGTAGCACACGGTATTGCACAGTATTTTTTTCAATTATTGATTCTTACGTAAGAAGGCACTACTCAATAATTGTTACAGTAATTACTGTTCAATATTTTATTTTATTGATTCAATAATTGCTACGTTAAAATTTTATATTATTGTTGTTCAATAATTGTTATTGCACAGTATCTACATTATCAGATCAATAATTCATATTATTTGAATAATATTATTAGATAACATTATTGGCAATGTCTAGAAAATTCTATCTAAGGAGAGGTTTGGTCACCTAATTGCGCGCCAGTAAGGAAAAATTTTTATTGGAAAGCCCCCTCTTTCTTGGGAACGGCCTGGTTGTCATAAATGTGATTCTGTAATATTATCTATGAATAATTAATTATTGATTCATATGATAAGAAAATATTTATTTTATGTGGATATAAATGAGGGATATATTTTTGTGGTTAAAAATGAAGGAGTTAATGTTGAGGTGTTTTATCTGTACTTTTGTCAGAACGGAGGTATTGAAAATCAAATTAGGATTTTTAATATATTTTGCGAGGGTTATAATTTTTAATCCGACCGTTGGATCGTGGTAATATTTGGATATGTTATACATATATAAGTTGAGTATATGTCCACAAATTTGAACCGTTAAAAATGAGCGTATGATTTGTTATGAATTTTACGAGATGACTGGTTCAAAAATTATTTAATTTTCGAAGTTAATCATTTTGGTGGAAAATTCTAGAATTGGTGGGCCCCACTCTTGGTTGGTGAGAAATGTGCTGAAATTTTTATTCAAATGTGGTGGGTGGGAATAGTAGCAGGTAAAGCCATCAAGTTGCAGGTTAAGTCTGCTTCGGCGTGCTAACATTTTTCTATAAATAGAGGGCTAAGTTAGAATTAAAAATCACACCTGAAATAAGTTTTTTCTCTTTCTCTCTCTAGATTATTGAGTGTATTTTGTGAGTATTTAGATACTTTGAGAGTTGCTATTCATCAGTGCAAGTTTTCTTCAGCGTCATATCCGATATCCAGTCAGAAGTGCTGCTCTTTTGAGGTAAGGGATAGTAAGGGTTAGTAAAGGATAGTAAGGGATAGTAAGGGATATTAAAGAATGTTATATTCTTCATAATGATGTTATTCTTTCAATATCATTATACTGAAATATTGGTATAGATTTTATTGTGAAATTTCTACCTTTTTGAGTCGGGGTTACTATTCACGTATACGGCACTATTCACGTATACGGCACTATTCATGTATATGATACTATTTACGTATATGACATTATTTACGTATACGGTACTATGTACGGATACGGAGTACTATTCATGAGTTACTATTCACGAGTTACTATTCATGAGTTACTATTCACGAGTTACTATTCACGGGTACTATTCACGACAAAAATTGGTTTCTTTTTCTGACCAAATTATCGTTGATTTATGATTGTTGCTCTCGAAAATAAATGCAGTTGTTGATCATATTGTTTTTATTATCATATATAACATTTTTATAACCCTGATGTTGAATTTCTCTTTCACTTGAGTGTAAAGATGGGTAAATTATTGGTATGATCGTGATTGAGGAATGTCTTTGGCCTGTAGTGCAAAGATGAATTGTTAACTGGTATGATCATGACCATTGAATTTATAATTGAATATCTTTAGCTTAAGTGTAAAGATGAATTGATTAACATGGTTATAATTATGGTGTATATAAATTCTGAAATGATTATATATTTCTTTGAGATATGAATATATTTGGCCTGTAGTGCAAATATGAACTGTTGAGGAATATCTTTGGCCTGTAGTGCAAAGATGAATTGTTGATGAATATCTTTGGCCCGTAGTGCAAAGATGACTTGTTGTTGAATATCTTTGGCCAGTAGTGCAAAGATGAACTGTTGACTAATATCGTTGGCCTGTAGTGCAAAGATGAATTTATTAATATGATTATGAACAGGAACTGTGATTTGGTATAACCACGATCTTTGATGTTTCATGTAAAGACATGTGAGGAAAATTATCTTCATCGTGGATGTGAAGAAAAATTTAGAACTACTATTATGATTATGATTTATTCATATAATTGTGGACCAGAATTGTTGATTGATGTTACAGGGATAAAACATTGTTGGTGGATTTTTAACATGGAGAAGATAATAGACTTTGTAGTCTATTTGACTCTTCTAATGGATTGTTCATTCCGCTGCAACTATGGTTGAAATTTTTATCATCTACCATATGTTCTAAATCTCTGATTTAATTCTGTTGAAGGCTATTGATAACTTATTTATCTTTAGTCATGATATTCTTTACTGGGCTAGTTGTGCTCACCCTTCTGTTTCACAATTCCTTTCAGGTAATAAGAGTGTAGCTGGGTCGAGCGAGGGTAACAGGGGAATAGAACGGTGGTCATCGTTTAGGAGTTATATTTGGTGAATCATCTAGGGTGAAGCGAACCCAACGTTGGAAGGGTGTTTTGCCACTATCATACAAGATATCTAATGACATACAACCTCGTGCCATCATAAGACAAGATTGTGCTCATCCACTTGTTGAGTAAATTTACTAGCACTACTTATATAATCTTGGTGTTTGTTTGAAGTATAATTCTCAATTAGAGACAGTGGAGATAATGATAAGTCAAGAGAAGACTCACCATTGGGAAGAATATGATAGTAATCTTCTTGTTTTTCTTTGGGGTGTATTGGGTCAATCAAGGATAATTCTGTGGCCATATGAGATATATCATAATCTAGAAGCATGGCCTCCTATGTACAAAGGTTTCCTTGAGCACTTCCCAAAGATTCTAATTTCTAAAACAGTTTTTTACTATACCTTTATGTAGGTATCACTGTGAGGTGCTGTCCAGGATTGGGACATGAGTCATATTTGGTATATATTTGTATCCAAACTCACAGCATATGTGTTGTTGTATTTTGTACGACAATTGTTGTAATAAAGTTGTTGTTATTTTCTGTACCATATATTTGGCGACTCAGAATAGGTTGGATGGAATGTACCTATTTTGGGGTTGTCACAGTTACAATACATGTTCTTTTCTAGCATACTGCTATAAATGAAAACACATATCCCCTAATATCATAAAAGACGGGGACAACACTAGCTTACTACCCCTCCAATATTTTTCAAAAGTTTGGGGTTACCATCCTCTCGCATCTTACACAAAAGATTGAGATTACAACAACATATTAACAACACATAAATAAAACAACTATACTATTGAGCTTTTCCCTCTAGACTCAATCTAACATTCCACGCTCTACGGCGCTTTCATACTCCTTCTGTGTGATGTGTGCCACCATATCCCGACTTATGGTATGTCGGGCCTGTCCTTGCTCAGTGGGGTAATGATTTACCCTATCAATCAATCTCTCCATTATCGTGCGTAGAGCATAGCCCATCTTGTTCATCTTCCTCCTCTTGCATTACACCTCATCTTCAAGATCACCCACTCTGTCATTAGAATCATCCCACTTCTCCTCAAAGTGGATCATATCCATCACCTCCATCTCTAACTGAGTTCGGAGAGCCTCCTTCTCCGTCTTTTCACTCAACACCCTCTGTTCCAATTCTTCTAATTTTCATGCTAACTCAACGTTCCTCGCCACCGACCGGTGAAACAAGGCACCCATCTGGATCCCTACCTCCTTACGGTGAGCAATTTCTACTTCCATCTCCTGCATCACTAGTTGCCTTTCAAGAGACTCAATCTCTAATTCCTCGACTCTACATCCTAACTCAAAAATCTGCTCTTCATACTCTCCTAGCACCCGATCCTCAAAAGTAGTCTCATCGGAGTCCTCCATGGGCTCGGGTTCCTCCCCCACGGGTTCCTCCTCCATAGGCTCCTCCTCCGGATCAGACTCCTCAGGTAGAGACACCATCTCATCCTCATCATCATCATCACTAATAGGGACAACTACTGATATAGGATCCGTTATCACGGGTGCCTCATAGACTACGTGGATATCACGCGGCTCCTCCTCAACTACTCGGCTAGCATGTCAGTCATTCTACAATTACCAACATAAGACAAGACAAGCAACAACTACATCAGAATGTTAAATAAACATAAGTTCTTTGTATAGAATGAAGTTAAATTTTATAACACGCTAAGTCTTTCAGGGAGAACTCTACATGAGTTGTATCCCCTTTCCTAACTTCTAAGTTTTCTTAAGTTATAGTCTAAGGAGTCTCGTTCCTAAGGTTTATAACTATATCTTTGATACCAACCTGTGACGCCCCCAAATTCTGAACTCCACTTGGTCACCCAAATTCGGTTCGTCACTTTCTCAAAATATTACCATAATAACTAAAATAACGCATACACAACGAAAAATCTACTTTAGAATAATATACAATGTTTTATTATAATTATTCCCCCAAGTTTCGCAACCTACAGTACTTAATAGATTACATAATAATATCGAATAAAGACATATTACATAATCCTACTTAAGTTTAAACACAGTTTCCAAATAGTCTTAATACAACATGGGTAATTTAAACATAAAGGGGCAAGCTAATCGGTAGCCTCACCCTTGCCCTTGTCTTTCCCAGATACACCTCCCTGTTCCGCCTTAACTGAAATATTTTAAATAAGCAAGGATGAGCACAAATTGCCCAGCAAGTAATGTACAACAAGGGTGTAGGATATAATATCACAAGGTTTGAAATATCGAATGGTTATTTCTAAGATAGTTCAAAGTGTCAGAATAACATCATGAATAAGGGATATGACAATTCAATATAAATCAACAGATATATATGAATTCAATGGCTAACAATATATCCAACTGGATAAACAATTTATACTGAGCAGTCACTAAAGACTATTGAACTTCCACTAGAGTTACCAATATTAAACTGATAACCAAAAATATTAAGTATTATAGATGATCAATCTACAATACCATACGTTATGCATAACACTACAATAATATTCATTCATGTGTTGGGGTTTCCAACAACATACACTCCCCTTACCAAAAGGGTTGTTCAACTCAGTTATCAATATTTCCGCACCAATCAATTGGTTTGAACAATTTTATAAAGATGCATATAATCTAGCCGAATCAAATGGCATAAATACTTTCATAATATTCAAGGACAATACTAAGTTCACATGAATAATAGTTTTCACAAGGGTTTAAGCATAATGGCTCATTTGAACGAGAAAGCAATATAACTTATAAAAGAGATAAGCTCACGGTATTCGTCGAATAAAGAATGCAAAGATGCTTGCACAATGTAATAAGATAGGTTTAGAAAAACTTGCCTTAATCGTAGTTTATCTATGATAATAACCCAACTTTTCGAATCCTATTTATAGTGTATTATATGTATACAAGATTTATTATCTAACACAGTCCTTAATCAAGCTTGACACGATACAAGTGCGCACATATGGTACAAAATCAGTTTATAAGTCATCATGAATTAAATACCTAGTTACTTTATAAACAAATCAAGAATGCTCAAGGTTAAGACCTCTTCTACTCATGGACTTTTCATTTCAATACAACTCAAACTTAACAACTAAGCATCACACATATATATGTATATCAGTAGGTTTTAGATCACATTTAGCATCATAGGCATCGTGTAAGTTGTTGTCAAAAAGTCAGAATTCACTAACTGTCATTCCAGGTTGACGCAGTTGCACCATGGCTAAGCCTAGGACTGGCGCAGCTGTATCGACCTCTGGCCAAGCCAAGATGTAGCTGCTGCCTTGTGGTTTCTGTCCGGCTCGACCAAAACAATCACACATATCACATTGGTCATGTTTAGGGTCTTTTCATGCTCCTCAAGTCAATCTAGGTTCTCTTTTCTAATATATTTCTAATTTAAACACTTAACTCATTTAAGGCCATTCAAGGTCGTGAAACCACAAAGTCTAGCATGCTTGCTTTCTAAACATACATGAGCGTTATAAAACTCATATTAGGCATGCTTGTGTGTATTCATAATGCATATGTGAAACTAACACCACTTTAGTTGAAAATAGGCTTTGTTCATGCTTTTCTTGAAACGTGCTACCTAAGCATGGTATGTATATGTTTATACTACATGAGCGAGTCTAGGAGTGTCATTTAACAAGCTTACAAATGTCAGATTTTAGTTCTCATGGTATCATGACAATATTCACATTCAAAGCTTACTAGTTAGTTCAATATACTCATGTTTCCTTTCTAATCTCATCAACACAATCTAAAGGTTTAATCATGCATTTCTAAGTCATACTAGCATACTTGCAAAGTCAGAATACATACATGGCATACATACACAATAAGTTTGTTTATAAAGTTATAAATCCATTTTAAATCATACACCTTCATTAATCATGCGAAGCTAGTCTAACATGCTTACATTAGGCTTATATATCTATATATACCCTAAAAACATGCTTGCATGCTAGTACACTACATCGTACTTCAACAATCTGCAAAACAGAAGTTCAAAACTAAATTCAGCAACCGGCGCAGTGCACAAATGTGGCGTAGCTGCGCTGTGACTGGTTCAGGCGCAGAAGCAGTCTGCTTCGGCAGAAAGCTAGCCCAACTTCAAAAATTACACATGAATTCATTCCTAAATACTCATATATCAATTGCAACATGCATATATGATCATATAACAACTATATAAACATTTCTCACCCTCAATAACATCCAATTCCATGAATTCAAGAATTTAAGGTTTAAGAGTTCAAGAACTCTGTTAATCAGAAACTAAAAATGGAAGTAAGAAGAAAAGAGTTAAACCTCTGAGTTGTGAAAGAACTTACTCCTAATTGAACTCCTAAGCTCTAAGAATGCTTGTATGCTCTCACACCCCTACTTAGCAACTCTCATAAATTCTCAAGCAACCTTAACTGATAACAATGGCTGCCATTTATAGAAGAATTGTGGACTGGACATTGGTATTACACAAACTTGGAATCCATGGTGCAATGAGATAGAACAATGGTTGTTAAAGGGTTGGCCAACCACCCTCAAGCTCTAGCCTTTTGGAGAATATGTATTGTAGCATTGGGTCACTATTCATTGTACTTGGTGACACTAATTATGAGACAAGAGAGAAATCTCAGCATTTCATGTTGCCTGGGCTTGGTTTGGTTTATTTAATTCCCATAACGTAGTCTTAATGTACAATTATTACCATATTAGGATTTTAGGGATAAATTATACACTCACATCATATAATCCATGTACCGTAATATACGTAATAAAATAATGCAGTCAAGTATTATTGTCCGGGTAGTTCCATAATTAACCCTACTACTCATATAACCATATTATAACCTTATTATAATAATAACTTATTTATTTAGGTTAAATAAATAAATTATTCTTTCTTTGATCAATTACTACTTAAAATACTATAGTTTAATATACAGTCACACAATGTCACACTATACTATATAGTATAGTTGTATTAGCACTCATATACACATAACAGTGAATATAATATTATTATATTACCAACTTACTTATTTATGTTACATAAGTAACCATGCTCTTCCTTAATTAATTAACACTAATATTAATTAATCCATCCATTTCTTAATGTAATTATGGACTTTCACAATCATTATTCATTGATAATATTCTCATTACATTTATACGTATATTGAAAATATTAATAATCACCTATTATTAATTAATTATAAAGAAATCCATTTCCCACAATTAATTAATTACTAATTAATGGTTTAATAATTCCGTTGTCGGACATAACCCATTTCATTGCAATATACTCTTATCATATGGTTTCACCCATGTCACACATATAACATTAATGTCCCCCAATTCAGTGTTACAGTATAAAGTACCCAACTCAAACTGACTGATGGCGCAACTGCGCCAGTTTGTACTGCTGGGACGGCGCAGCTGCTGTAACAACCCGATATTTTCTACATAAATAAATAAGAAATTTTGTGTATAAATTTTTTTTTATTTAAGGATGAGAATTTGTACAAGATAATGTGTATGTGTATTTATGTGGTAAATAAAAATATATTTATTACATAAATATTTACAAAAAATTTTACTTTAGAATTATAAATTATTATAAAGTACATTCTTATAATAATTAATTTTATAGTAGAAATATTTTTATTAATTATTTTCCATGAATATATAGTCATATATTAATTAAATAATATATGGAGTGATTTTAAGAATAATTATACTAATTATTTTATTATATGAATTTTAGTACAGGTTATTAAGTTAATTATTTTACCTTAATTATTAAGGTTAAATAGGAAGAATAAATCAGATATGGAATCCAAACCTTAATTTTGGATTATTGTCAAGGTATGATAATAATAATATAATATTAATTATATTTTGATTTTTCAGTGCTATGAATATGTACTGTATACGTGGACCGATAATGGTGGGTCAATTACGGTGTATTATGACCAAACCCTAGTAAAAATGTTAAACCCTAATTTGAGATCCAAATTAGAGTGCAAGATTATTTTATAAGTGTATTATATAATTTATGTCGTGTATTAAATGTATTCATTAGGTGAACCCAAATTAAAATTCTAGAAACCCTAATTTCTAGAAAACCTTAATTATAATCTAGAAACTCTAAATAATATTTGGAAATGAGGAACCCTAATTTGAAATTTAAATTAGAGTTCGAGAGTGGTTGTAATTGTGTTAATGTGATTAATTAGCAAGTATTATAATCTCAATTGCTAATTTTGGAAAGCCTAAAATTTTAAACCCTAATTTGATAATTAGAAAACCTAATTATAAATTTGTAACTCTAATTACCAAAATTGTAAACCCTAATTGTTATTTTAGCAATGTTAATGATAATTATATGACATTAATCCCTAATGTTCCTGTACAGCGTAATTAGAAAATTAATCATAATTAGAAACCTTAATTTCAAAATGTTAGAAACTAAAGTTTATTTAATTTTTATTTGATTTTAATTTTGTTTTGTGCACACCCTAATTGCAATTCTAGAAATTCTTTTTGTGCTAAACCTTAGGGTCAAACCCTAAGGGTTTGCAAGGATTACATAGTTTCCCTTAAATTCATATGACCAATCTAGAAATAAAAATTATATGAGAATGACCAAAAACCCCTTTTGTCACATTTTTATGTTTGCTTGCAGATCTATACAAGATGAGAGTTGGTGACCAACTCATACCAACCCCATGTGCTAAAAATGACGGCAACAAGCTCTAGACATCAGCCATTCATGCATCCAAGACATCTATATATAGAATTGGAGAGAGAGAAATCTCATTTAGCCACTTATTTTGCACAAATTCTCATACTTGAGCCTCTCTCTCTAAAACCAACGAAAAACTATAGTATATCAGTCATATATTGAAGCCCCACGTTTATCATAACCAAATCAGAAACATAGAATCAAGAATTGCTCATTTAAAGGTATAAACAAACTCTAGAATTTCTGTCCAAAAATCTGTGTTAGATGTTATGATTAAGTGTTAGAATATATTGTTTATAGTGTCTAATGATGATCTGGGTTGCTAGATGTTAGATCCATAACATCTAGAGGCTCGGATTTGAGGATTTGAAAAATCTTGAAAAAACTTAGTTTTGTGGTCTGACAGCGAATGTCAGAGGCCACAGATCCTTGCTCGATTATGTTTTGTGTTGTTTTTAAGTTGTTAGTAGTAGCCTGCAATGTTGTTTTTAATCTGCAAAAAGAATCAAAGTCATATCTTTTGTAGATTAAAAGTTATTTAAGGTCAAAGTGGGTTGACCGGCATTGACCAGCTGTTTTTGAAACCCAGAATTTGCCCAGAAAGTCTGACAAGAAATGTCAGACCTTATATCTCTATGATTTTTAATGTGTTTTGTATTTTGAAAGTTGGTAGTTGTAGTCTAGTATGTGATCTTGGATCTGGGCTTGGAATCAGGCTTAGATCGTATGTATATTGCAAGTTATGGAAGGTCAAACTGCGTTGACCGACCATGACTTGCAAGGTTTCTGGGTAGCCCAGATCAGGCCCAAAAGCGTCTGACAAGATGTTCTTGGGCTCTGATCTGTCAGGTTGTTGATGTTTTAGTCATGATGTTGTAATAAGTTTATAGTTTGTTACATGGACTACATGGTTATGCTCTTATATCACTTAAAATGTAAACCGATTGGATTTGGATTAAGGTCAAACCAAGCATAAAGCTCACGGTTTGTGTTTTCTGGGTAACCTAGAAAACACAATAGCATGATGTCTGACATGGTTTGACCGGACTTTTTACGTTTGATCTGTTGTTGTTTTAGTGATATAATGTATTATAGCTCTTCCTTGTCATGTTGGGTATACACTGAATGCATTATATCACAGAAACATTTCATAAAAGTTGTGGAAGCCCAAAGTAGGCCTCATGAACTGGTCTTCATTTCTGGGTAACCCAGAAATGAAGAACAGCTCTGACAGCTACTTTGGACGATTAGATCTCTTTGGTTGTGTGATGTATGGACATGTTGGTCGTTTGATCGTGTAGTCTTGCACTAGTTCTACATGATCTGCTCAATAGAATTCCTAGAATCACAGCACCCACTGAATCATTGTTGGTCAAACGTGGTACCTGACAAACTGACTATGCATTTATGGGTTTAGCCAAGAACATGAAGAACACCTATAGCGACGGTTCTGTCGCTATAGGTGGTCTTTCGCGATAGATAATATATTATTTTCCGTAAATTAATAAAAAAATAGAAAAATTTAGTTTTAAATTATTAAAAATACAAAATAAATTATAAAAAATTATTTTAAATTCCGAAAATCAGTTTCTAATTATTTTAAATATATTTCATAAATATTTAATATTTTTGGAATATTAAAATTATTTAATTTATTTAATTATAATATTAAATAAATTATTTAAAAATGATTTTAATATTAGAAAAATCATTAAAAATTATATTATGATATAAGAAAATATTTTAATGACTTTTAATATTTTGTGATAAATTTCATTAATAAATTGATATTAATGGTAATTAATTTATTTACTAAATGAATTAAATAAATTAATTAAAAATAATTTTATTATATTAAAAATCATTTTAAATGAAAATAAAGTGTTTAAAAATATTTTAAGTTATAAAATAAACCTTTTAATATTTAAAGGATAATTTCATTAATAATTAAATATTAATGATTATTAAGTTATTACTAATGATATTAAATTTATTTAATAATTATATTAAATAAATAGTTTATAAATGGTTTTATTAATTTAAAAATCATTTAAAAGGGATAGAAATGAATTAAAAATATTTTAAGTTATGAATAATGACTTTTAATATTTTGATAAATAGAACATTAATACTTTGATAATAATGGTAATTATTTAGAAATGATTTTAAATGTTTTAAAAATCATTTAAAGGTAATTTTAATACTTTAATAATATTTTGAGTTATTATAAATAACTTTAATATTTTAAAAATGATTTCATTAATAGTTTAATACTAATTAAATATTAATGATAATAGAATTGATAAGTATTTAAATCATTTTAATGTGATTCCGATGTTTGAAATTTCGTGATAAATTATAATAAATATTTTAAAATTATATTAAGTCATTTAAAAATAATATGACTGATATTAAGTTACAGAATAGAGTCTTAGACTCGATAATTACCCGATAAAGTTGTCGGTACACCGACATGTTTCAGAAATTGATCTGGACTTAGATAATGTGATTAGATAAGCGATTATTTGTGATTCAATGGTTGTTAAATCTGTGCCAATGTGATTAGGGTATGTGCTGACTAAAATAAGCAGTATTATGTGTTATAGTATATTGTTCTAATCGAACGAATGATCTGATTAATGATAGGTCGTGAAGTAAGCGATAGATCTAAATTACAAACTGTAAGCAGCGCTTCAGGCAAGTATCTAACCGTTGTATTTTCTTTATGCAGTGGACATGAGTAAGAATGTTTCTAAACTATATTATTAATGTACAGATTATTAACCTTATATTATATAAGCTCATTGATTATCAACATGTTAGTATATGGTAACTCAGATATATATATATATATATATATATATATATATATATATATATATATATATATATGTTGAATTATAGATTATTGTTGAAACAAAATAAAACCTTTGATTTGGAACCCAGAAAAGTATGAACACCCCTACACGGGAAAATTTTTATACACCCAGGGTGGAACAGAGTGAACGATCCTATCATTCTTGTAATGTAGTATTGATCAATGCAGGACATAACGGGCTGATCACCCCCCCCCCCCGTGCCCGTAAGTTATGTCGGTTTACAAATGAATTTCTGTTTAACCTTTTCAAAAATGAAAACAATGTTCATGACATGTCACCATAACCCCAGTTATAGTCATTATGTAGTTTCAAAGATTTGAAAGAGAGTTGTTATGTTATTATTATCGGTTCAGAATACTTCACAACTATTGACTGGTTGTAGAAGAATAGTATAAAGAAAATATTTAAATCCTTTCAGCTTATATATATATAATTGCTATTACTTGTTGGGCACTCAAATGCTCATCCTTGCTTAAATTTAAATGTTTTCAGTTAAGTGCGAACGAGCAGAGAGCTCTGCTAAGAACAAAGAAAAAGGGAAGGTTGCTAAATGAACGAATTACTATGTTATGTAATAGTTTGATGATATTAAGATAATTATGATATATATTATCTATCATGGGTTGTAATGAATGTTTAAAGGTTACGTACTTGGGAGCTAGACTCTGATAATTATGTAAATTAAGTTGATCTTTTATATTATTGTTATTATTATTAGTATTATTCCGCTCATAGAAATGGTATCGTGAAGAACTGAGTTCGGGTTTCAAGTACCCGAGTTTGGGGTCCTCACAGGTTAGTATCAGAGCTTAGGAGTTAAAAACCTTAGGTGGGCTAGACCTTAGGCTATAACCTTAGAACAGAGGGAAACGTTGAAAATACAAATAACTCATATAGAGTTTAAAAAGAAGATGAATTGAATAAATTCATCATCAAACCAAATAAAATATAAGTTATATAAAACTCTTATTTGTTGTGTGTATATACTATATGCTAATTAGGATAGTTTATGTGTGTAGATGTCAGGTGAAAAAAGATTTAATTACCCTCGGATCGTAAAGAAGGAGCCAATATCGAAGCCGATAGCAGACATAGAGGCTCACAATGAAAATAACTCAGAAGATGTGGTTATTGTGGAAAATATAGTACCAAATCCGTAGATGGTAGAGCTGACAGATAGTGATTCGGACACTAAAGTTGAAGCTGATCAAGCATCAACAGATGTACAGAATCTGAAGAACAAGGTTTCTTCTCTAGAAAGGCTGTGGGAGATAGAAAAGCTGTTGAATAGTCAGTTGCGTCAAGCGTTAATAGAAACAATGGAAGGACAAGATAAGCTTAAGATCCAAATTGGTCAAATGGGAGCCATAAGCAACACATCGTGTGCAGCTCCGGACAAGAAGGGGAAAAGAAAGATAGAAGACCATGACTTAGAAAAATCCAATAAGAAGAAATGGAAAAGAATATGTTACCTTTGCGGTTATGAGGGACATACCACTCTGTATTGTCCTGACTACAAAAAAGGAGCATGTTTTATCTGTGGGATAGAAGGTCATCAGGCGAAAAGTTGTCCAATAAAAAAGAATAATAAATAAGTAGTATAGGTTCTGTTGTGATGTAGGTGTGTTTAATATGTGTGCTTAGTATGTCTGTGTAATGTAATATTCTAAAACTTTTGTGTTGGTCAAGTCTGTAAATCCCAACTTTTGTAGTCACAAAGGGATGAATGATGTTTAAAGCATTATGTGCTATGCTATGTAAAATATCCGTTGAATGAATATGAATCTAAGTTTGAGAAATAAAACAAGTTTAGAATATTAAACTTATTTGATAAGGTTTAGAATGTAAGTTAAAGTTATGATTTCCTTTAATCAGATAATACCGCCAAGACGTCGAACTCGCAACCAAAGGGCAGAAGAATCTGCCAATAATGTTGAGGGACAACAACAAGCAGACCCGATGCAGCAATTTGCGAACATGATAGCTCAGGCTATGCAACAAGGATTTTCAGCCACTGGAAACCAGCTGGACAACCGCTTAGCGAACTTCAAAGACTTTAAGGCTGTTGGACCACCGAAATTCAAAGGTACAATTGATCTTGTTGAAGCCCAAACTTGGGTTAAGGAAATTGAAAAAGCATTCGTGGTAGCTAGGGTATCTGAGGTGCAAAAGACCGCTTTTGCCACCTACATGATGAAGGAGGAAGCAAATTTTTGGTGGGAAGCGAATCAGGCTAGGGCAGGAGAAGGTGTAGTTACATGGGATAGATTTAAAACTTTGTTTTTCGAAAACTATTTTTTACCAAGTATACAGGCGAGGATGAAGGTTAAATTTTTAGAGTTGAAGCAGGAGAATATGACGGTGTCTGAATACGCCGCCAAATTCAATGAATTAGCTAGGTTTACCCCGCATCAAGTCGATACGGAGGCTAGGAAAGCGAGAAGGTTTGAGCTGAGATTGAAACCCTGGCTCTACAACAAAGTGGCGGTGTTGCAAATTCCTACATTTGCAGCACTCATGGAGAAAGCGATCATAGCTGAGGAGGGAAGTGAGGCCATGAGCCTTTACAATAAGGAGAGGAAGAATAAGGGTAAGACTGAAGGAGCTAGAAAAGTAAGAGTTAATAGTGGGAGCAGGAGTGGAGATAGCAAGAGGAAGGTAAGTAGTTTTGCAAGTATACAAGTGAAACAGGAAGGTGTTAAGAAACAGATAGTGCCATGTAAGACATGCGGGAAGAATAACTCGGGGGAGTGTTTGAAAGGAAAATTTGTTTGCTACAAGTGCGGGCAGGAGGGCCATATCTCTCCCAACTGCCCCAATCCTAGGATGAATAGTGGATGTTTTATATGTGGATCGACAGAGCACAGGGTGAAAGATTGTCGGAGGAGGAGGGTGGAGACAGGAAGTGTGAACATGGGCACTGGCAGTGGAACTTTAGTAATCACCAGACCGACTTCGTCAAGCAAGCCAACAAAATCTACTACGAGGGTCTACAACATGACGGTTCAGGATACGGCAGCAGCTGGCACTGGAACTCTAGGTATTATTCGTATGCCTTTTATTTTCTTATACATGATTTTCCTATTTTTAGTAAATTAGTTTATAAAGAAAGTTTGAGGAGGAATTTAAGTTCTTTTAGAAACCAATTTTTCTGTTTAATCGGAAAGACAAGCTTTATGTGAATAGTTAAAGATCAGTTCGATCATAGTTGATCGAGATCTACTTGCAATGATTATGTATGCTATGTGCCGTGTATGTATAGGTTTTAAAACGGTGATTCCGGGGACGGAATCTTTATAAGGGAGGGTGAATGTAACAACACGATATTTTCTACATAAATAAATAAGAAATTTTGCATATAAATTTATTTTTATTTAAGGATGAGAATTTGTACAAGATAATGTGTATGTGTATTTATGTGGTAAATAAAAATATATTTATTACATAAATATTTACAAATAATTTTATTTTAGAATTATTAATTATTATAAAGTACATTCTTATAATAATTAATTTTATAGTAGAAATATTTTTATTAATTATTTTTCATGAATATATAGTCATATATTATTTAAATAATATATGGAGTGATTTTTAAAATAATTATAATAATTATTTTATTATATGAATTTTAGTACATGCTATTAAGTTAATTATTTTACCTTAATTATTAAGGTTAAATAGAAAGAAAAAATCAGATATGGAATCCAAACCCTAATTTTGAATTATTATCAAGGTATGATAATAATAATATAATATTAATTATATTTTGATTTTTTAGTGCTATGAATATGTACTGTATACGTGGACCGATAATGGTAGGTCAATTACGGTGTATTATGACCAAACCCTAGTAAAAATGTTAAACCCTAATTTGAGATCCAAATTAGAGTGCAAGATTGTTTTATAAGTGTATTGTATAATTTATGTCATGTATTAAATGTATTAATTAGGTGAACCCAAATTAAAATTCTAGAAACCCTAATTTCTAGAAAACCCTAATTATAATCTCGAAACCCTAGATAATTTTTGGAAATGAGGAACCCTAATTTGAAATTTAAATTAGAGTTCGAGAGTGGTTGTAATTGTGTTAATGTGATTAATTAGCAAGTATTATAATCTCAATTGCTAATTTTGGAAAGCCTAAAATTTTAAACCCTAATTTGATAATTAGAAAACCTAATTATAAATTTGTAACTCTAATTACCAAAATTGTAAACCCTAATTGCTATTTTAGCAATGTTAATGATAATTATATGACATTAATCCCTAATGTTCCTGTACAGCGTAATTAGAAAATTAATCATAATTAGAAACCTTAATTTCAAAATGTTAGAAACTAAAGTTTATTTAATTTTTATTTGATTTTAATTTTGTTTTGTGCACACCCTAATTGCAATTCTAGAAATTCTTTTTGTGCTAAACCTTAGGGTCAAACCCTAAGGGTTTGCAAGGATTACATAGTTTCCCTTAAATTCATATGACCAATCTAGAAATAAAAATTATATGAGAATGACCAAAAACCCCTTTTGTCACATTTTTATGTTTGCTTGCAGATCTATACAAGATGAGAGTTGGTGACCAACTCATACCAACCCCATGTGCTAAAAATGACGGCAACAAGCTCTAGACATCAGCCATTCATGCATCCAAGACATCTATATATAGAATTGGAGAGAGAAAACTCTCATTTAGCCACTTATTTTGCACAAATTCTCATACTTGAGCCTCTCTCTCTAAAACCAACGAAAAACTATAGTATATCAGTCATATATTGAAGCCCCACGTTTATCATAACCAAATCAGAAACATAGAATCAAGAATTGCTCATTTGAAGGTATAAACAAACTTTAGAATTTTTGTCCAAAAATCTGTGTTAGATGTTATGATTAAGTGTTTGAATATGTTGTTTATAATGTCTAATGATGATCTGGGTTGCTAGATGTTAGATCCATAACATCTAGAGGCTAGGATTTGAAGATTTGAAAAATCTGGAAAAAACTTGGTTCTGTGGTCTGACAGCGAATGTCAGAGACCACAGATCCTTGCTCGATTATGTTTTGTGTTGTTTTTAAGTTGTTAGTAGTAGCCTGCAATGCTGTCTTTAATCTGCAAAAAGAATCAAAGTCATATCTTTTGTAGATTAAAAGTTATTTAAGGTCAAAGTGGGTTGACCGACATTGACCGGCTGTTTTTGAAACCCAGAATTTGCCCAGAAAGTCTGACAAGAAATGCCAGACCTTATATCTCTATGATTTTTAATGTGTTTTGTATTTTGAAAGTTGGTAGTTGTAGTCTAGTATGTGATCTTGGATCTGGGCTTGGAATCAGGCTTAGATCATATGTATATTGCAAGTTATGGAAGGTCAAACTGCGTTGACCGACCATGACTTGCAAGGTTTCTGGGTAGCCCAGATCAGGCCCAGAAGCGTTTGACAAGATGTTCTTGGGCTCTGATCTGTCAGGTTGTTGACGTGTTAGTCATGATGTTGTAATAAGTTTATAGTTTGTTACATGGACTACATGATTATGCTCTTATATCACTTAAAATGTAAACCGATTAGATTTGGATTAAGGTCAAACCAAGCATAAAGCTCACGGTTTGTGTTTTCTGGGTAACCTAGAAAACACAATAGCATGATGTCTGACATGGTTTGACCGGACTTTTTACGTTTGATCTGTTGTTGTTTTAGTGATATAATGTATTATAGCTCTTCCTTGTCATGTTGGGTATACACTGAATGCATTATATCACAGAAACATTTCATATCATACAAGTTGTGAAAGCCCAAAGTAGGCCTCATGAACTGTTCTTCATTTCTAGGTAACCCAGAAATGAAGGACAGCTCTGACAGCTACTTTGGACGATTAGATCTCTTTGGTTGTGTGATGTATGAACATGTTGGTCGTTCGATCTTGTAGTCTTGCACTAGTTCCATATGATCTGCTCAATAGAATTCTTAGAATCACAGCACCCACTGAATCACTGTTGGTCAAACGTGGTACCTGGCAAACTGACTATGCATTTCTGGGTTTGGCCAAGAACATGAAGAACACCTATAGCGACGGTTCTGTCGCTATAGGTGGTCTTTCGCGACAGACAATATATTATTTTTCCGGAAATTAATAAAAAAATAAAAAAAATTAGTTTTAAATTATAAAAAATTATTTTAAATTCTGAAAATCAGTTTTTAATTATTTTAAATATATTTCATAAATATTTAATATTTTTGGAAGTTTAAAAGTATTTAATTTATTTAATTATAATATTAAATAAATTATTTAAAAATTATTTTAATATTAGAAAAATCATTAAAAATTATATTATGATATAAGAAAATATTTTAATGACTTTTAATATTTTGTGATAAATTTCATTAATAAATTGATATTAATGGTAATTAATTTATTTACTAAATGAATTAAAAATGATTTTATTATATTAAAAATCATTTTAAATGAAAATAAAGTGTTTAAAAATATTTTAAGTTATAAAATATAACTTTTAATATTTAAAGGATAATTTCATTAATAATTAAATATTAATGATTATTAAGTTATTACTAATGATATTAAATTGATTTAATAATTATATTAAATAAATAGTTTATAAATGGTTTTATTAATTTAAAAATCATTTAAAAGGGATAGAAATGAATTAAAAATATTTTTAAGTTATGCATAATGACTTTTAATATTTTGATAAATAGAACATTAATAGTTTGATAATAATGGTAATTATTTAGAAATGATTTTAAATGATTTAAAAATCATTTAAAGGTAATTTTAATACTTTAATAATATTTTGAGTTATTATAAATAACTTTAATATTTTAGAAAAGATTTTATTAATAGTTTAATACTAATTAAATATTAATGATAATAGAATTGATTAGTATTTAAATCATTTTAACATGATTCCGATATTTAAAATTTCATGATAAATTATAATAAATGTTTTAAAATTATATTAAGTCATTTAAAAATAATATGACTGATATTAAGTTACAGAATAAAGTCTTAGACTCGATAATTACCCGATAAAGTTGTCGCTACACCGACATGTTTCAAAAATTGATCTGGACTTAGATAATGTGATTAGATAAGTGATTATTTGTGATTCAATGGTTGTTAAATCTATGTGCCAATGTGATTAGGGTATGTGCTGACTGCAATAAGCAGTGTTATGTGTTATAGTATATTGTTCTAATCGAACGAATGATCTGATTAATGATAGGTCGTGAGATAAGCGATAGATCTAAATTATAAACTGTAAGCAGCGCTTCAGGCAAGTATCTAACCTTTGCATTTTCTTTATGCAATGGACATGAGTAACAATGTTTCTAAACTATATTATTATTGTACAGATTATTAACCTTATATTATATAAGCTCATTGATTATCAACATATTACTATATGGTAACTCAGCTATATATATTCTGTTCGTTAATTTCTAGAAATGGTTAAACAAGTGTCCCCACGTGAATAATCATTGTATTTCATCACATGTTGATATACCTTTGTCAATTACCCGTATATATATGTTGAATTATAGATTATTGTTGAAACAGGATAAAACCTTTGATTTGAAACCCAGACAAATATGAACACCCCTACACGGGAAAATTTTTATGCACCCAAGGTGGAACAGAGTGAACGATCCTATCGTTCTTGTAATGTAGTATTGATCGATGCAGGGCATAACGGGCTGATCACCCCCCGTGCCCGTAAGTTATGTCGTTTTACAGATGAATTTCTGTTTAACTTTTTCGAAAATGAAAATAATGTTCATGGCATGTCACCATAACCTCAGTTATAGTCATTATGTAGTTTCAAAGATTTGAAAGAGAGTTGTTATGTTATTGTTATCGGTTCAGAATACTTCACAACTATTGACTAGTTGTAGAAGAATAGTACAAAGAAAACATTTAAATCCTTTCAGCTTATATATATATAATTGTTATTACTTGTTGGGCACTCAAATGCTCATCCTTGCTTAAATTTAAATATTTTCAGTTAAGTGCGAACGACCAGAGAGCTCTGCTAAGAACAAAGGAAAAGGGAAGGTTGCTGAATGAACGAATTACTATGTTATGTAATAGTTTGATGATATTAAGACAATTATGATATATATTATCTATCATAGGTTGTAATGAATGTTTAAAGGTTACGTACTTGGGAGCTAGACTCTGATAATTATGTACATTAAGTTGATCTTTTATATTATTGTTATTATTATTAGTATTATTCCGCTCATAGAAATGGTATCGTGAAGAACCGAGTTCGAGTTTCAAGTACCCGAGTTTGGGGTCCTCACAGCTGCGCCGTGCCCTGACAGTGCCAAGACTGGTGCAGTTTCTGCCCGTGCCAATTTTCGACGCTAACTTGTTTGGTATGACATGAAATGATGTCCACACGAATGTTGCTACAAGTCTACGAGTGTATTGATTATCTATATAGAATCTCATGATCATACCCGATTAACCTTCCTAATTCCTGGGTTAACTTACTTAGTGAATTTTCTTGTTTCGCGTTAGGCCACCCAAGGCAATTCACAAGTCTCTTTGTCTCTTTACACATCTTAACATGCATTGATCAAATGAAATCAATTGTATTATCCCACTCATAAATCAATAACACTTATTTTCACATAAATAGTATTTTCATTAATATATTCATTTAATAATACGTGAAAATTCACGGGTATTACATAACCCCTTCCCCCGCTTAATCAAGCCCCAGAACTCTATAAATCTCAGTTTCTAAGGCCTGTTAAACAGATTCTAATCATTAGGCCTTTGTGTAAACCTTTTCAAATTTGTTTGAGATGGTACAACCATTTCATATCTACCAACTGGCGACTCTGATTTTCAAATCGTCGACATTTATATGTCGGACTCTTTTAAAACTCACCTTTTTATACAAAAATAGAGAACAAAAAAAGGTATGAATAGAAAGGGGTAAAAATTTCCCACCGTCGACAGGTGGAGACTCCGCTGGGGACAGTAGAGGGCTTAAGCCGTTGTTTAACCTTTTCACAATCCCTGTTTTATCTGCTTGTGTGTGAATGCTACATTTTCATTGAATGAATGTGTACAAATGCTTTATTTACTGCACTTTTGTGCCTCACATAATATCTGCTTGTGATATTAGTGCTTCACACAATGTCATCATTTTATATGGTGAGACACGATGTATGTGAATGTATGTTGTGTGATTCCCCCACTAGGAGGCAAACCAATCAGTGTTTGATTACTGGACTCAAGGGAGACTAATCCCGTGAGGCTCAGAAAAGGTACCACCCAGATTCGCTCCAATTGAAAGATCAGATTAGCTTCTCATCAAGTAAATTGCGATGATCTGGGGACCTTCATGCCGAAAAGCCGCGAGAGTAGTTGTGATACTCCCAAATTCGGTTACTTCAATTCTCACGTGATTTGGTGTTCACTGTACAAATATCATATATCTATCTACACACAATAATTAAAACCATAAAATAGATAGCAATAAATCCTCTCCTTAAGGAGTTATAACATCTGAAACTAAATACATCAATCCCAGGTTATACTAACCTTAAATCTCAAATGCAGAAGTATAAGCAACTATTAAGTCTTACACAATTTAAACATAAATATGAAACATAACATAACAAATAACAACAAGTATTAATCACTTATTAATATTGCCCTTGCCTTTGCTAGTAGAAGGCTCGTCGGACCTTTCATTCTTAACTGCAATGTTATTATCACGCAAGAGTGAGCACGATTGCCCACAAATATAATAATGTAACAACAAAATAATAACATGTAAGTGAATCAAAGACTTCTGAGTAAAGAAACTTGACTTTTGAATCAAGAATGAATAACAAGAATCATAAGAACTTCTGAGGGTCATAAGACCTTGAACTATGTCCTATGTTGTCAAGAGTTATACATGAAACCTTTAACAGTCATAAGACTATGGACTCTTCTACTCGTACTTAGGGGAATTATCCCTTAGTACCATATTGTGCACAATATCTTAACGCTAATGCATAATTAATCCCCTATAACAGGGTTGTTCATCTCAGTTTGACATTAGAGTCAGCACCAAAGGGAGTTTGGTTTGGATAACTCAACAAGGGTTCTGAAATTTAGAACGTTCATCAACTATGGATTAGTCGAATCAATAAAAGTTAACTAGTCTTACAAGGTCCAACAATAACTGATATTAACTTTGAATAATAAACTCAAGAGGTATACAATGGAATAAGTATTGTATAATAGGAACCATGCTTTAAAAGATTGATAACCTTTAATATAACATCTTGAACTTGATCAATAAATAATAAGAACTTGCTCGATATAGAATATAAGTCTAGAACTTGCTCAATGTAAAGAGATAAGGTTTAGAAACTTGCATAACGATAACAAGTAGGGTTAGGAAACTTGCCTCGTGCGTAGGTTACACGTTAATTATACACGTTCCTCGATTTAATCCTACATACCATTTACATTCACAATACTATTCAATTATAACGTAACTAGCATCACAAGTTCATTCTTTTCTCACTACACTTTGATCATGATTATACTAATCACAACAGTTGTTTTCATATAAAATTAGACTTCATGAACGACGAGTTAACTATACGTTTAACAATTTAATTAAATATGTAAATACCTTATAGACATGTTAAAAATCTATTTTAATATCATATTATATGTCTAATACATCTTTATGTTCATTAGATTAGGTTACTATTACATTCCCTGGACTAAAACAATTAAAATTCTCATTTCTGGACAAACTGCAGAGTGGCGTTGCGGCGCCTCCATACAGGCAAACCTTGGCGTTACAGCTTGGCTAGTGGCACTGCGGCACGGATGGCACTACGACACGACTTAAAGACCTGGAGCCGGCGCTGCGGCGCAGCACTCCAGTTCTGAAAATTTGCAGTTCGCGAAAAATACAGAACATGGCCAAAAACACCCAATTAATTTATTCACAAGTATACCCAGACACTATAATACACATATAATCATTACCCAACCATTCTAGCACAATTTTAACAAGTTAAACCATATAATTACTTGCATCAAATCATTTAATTTCACTTTTCTTGATGTTTTTGAAAGTATTGAAGATAAAACATGAAAATTAACATTATGGTTTCGTTATAACATCGAATATATCCGTTCAAAGTTTGTTTTCTTTGTTTTAACATGTGTTATCATTATCTAATGTTAAATTTTAAGTTAACACAATAATTCGTGGCATACCATTGTTCATAAGGGTCATATTTATGCAACTTTTATATTCTGTAACTTTAAAAATCTGTTTACGACATATTTATATGTAATTGATGTTATGATAACATACGTATATGGTAACAAACATATTATGATAATATATTATCATATATATACATATAAATCATTACTCTTTTCAATTACAGAGACTTGAAATAATTTTTCATAGAAAATATTAACAACGTAAATTATAAGTTGGGTTGAAGAGATTACCCTATCGCAGATTCTCTGATTCTTCAATCTCACAATTTCCCTCTAAACTCTCTCTGAATTCTCTCTCGATTTTCTAAACTTTCCTTCTGATGAATGATATAAAGTATAAGTAATAATTATAATTATATGTAGTTAAACTGACGATGGTTGTGTTCAGTTAATCCTTCGTGCATGGGTTAACTGCCGAACTCCTCTTAGGGCCCTATTTGGCTAGCTAATAAGAGGTTCTTTCTCATTTAATTTAATTAATCTCTTATAATATAGTTTAATAATGTCACACCCAATTAAATAGTAAATCGAATATCTTATTAATTTAATTTAAATAAAATATAATAATTTCTCATTAATTCACATCGTCACATAATTAAATTCTCATTTATTAATTATGTCAAATCATTAAATCTCTAATTAATTATTAAATTAATTAGAATAACATTATGCTTATTAAATGGTTTATTTAATCAAATAAGCTCAATTAAATGCATACTTTGAATAATAAAATTCTCCATATTAATTTAATCAATGTAACAGATATAATTAAATTAATCTACCACAAATTCATCAATTAATTATTTAATCCAATACTTAGATCATCAAAAAATATTTATTTAATTCAATAAATATTCAAATTAAATTACAAAATCTCGTTCGTCACATCTTTCCCCCCTTAACAGGATTGTGTCCCCAGAATCACGACTCAATCAATTCGTCCCATTACATTCTCCCCTTCCCCCTTATAAAGATTATGTCCCCAGAATCATTTACACATAAGTTAAGTAAATAAATAAGGATAATTCTTCACCATACGCTCTTCAAGTTCCCACGTAGCTTCTTCAGCGTTGTGGTTCATCCATATTATCTTAATAGAAGGTATTACTTTATTTCTGAAAACTTGTTCTTTCCTTCCTGTCAACAATCTGAACAAGGATTTCTTCATAAGATAAATCTTTTTCAAATTGTAGGGGTTCATATTTAATCACATGCTTGTAATCGGGTTTGTAGGGTCGTAAAACTGAAACATGGAAGACGTTGTGGACATTCTCGAGCGCCAGAGGTAAGGCTACCTCATACGCAACTTCTTCAATCCTTCACAGTACCTCAAAGGGTCCAATGAACCTTGGGCTTAATTTCTCATTCTTTCCAAACCTGATCTTTCCCTTCCAGGGAGAGACTTTCAATAACACATAACTACCCGATTCAAACTTAACATTTTTACGATGTGGATCAGCGTATTTTTTCTCCATATCTTGAGCTGTTACTAGTCTTGTTCGGATCACTTTGACTATCTCTGATGTTTGTTGTACTTGTTCTAGGCCTAGTAATTGTCTCTCGCCAACTTCATCCCAGTATAGGGGAGTTCTGCACTTTCTGTTGTATAACGCTTCATAAGGCAGCATGCCAATACTAGCGTGGTAATTGTTGTTGTAGCAGAATTCTACGAGCAGTAGATGATCATCCCAATTTCCTTTAAAGTCTATTATACAAGCTCTTAACATATCTTCTAATGTCTAAATTGTTCTTTCACTCTGCACGTCTGTCTGAGGGTGATATGCTGTACTCATTCTCAATATCGTACCCATGCATTTCTGTAGTCGTTTCTAGAAGTTCGATGTAAAACTCGAATCCCTATTGGAAATAATTGACACTGGAACTCCGTGCCTCGAAATAATCTCTTTTATATATAATTTTGCCAACTGGTCTAAGTTAAATTTGATTCTGATCGGAAGGAAGTGTGCGGATTTTGTCAGTCGGTCAACGATAACCCATACTTCATCATAGCCTTTTTGAGTTGTCGGAAGGCCAACCACGAAATCCATCGTAATATATTCTCATTTCCATTCTGGGATTTCTAACGGTTGTAGCAACCCACTCGCCCTTTGATGCTCTGCTTTCACTTTCTGACATGTCAGACATTTGAGAACACACTCTGCAACATCTCGTTTCAAACTTGGCCACCAAAAATGTTGTAGAATATCTTGGTACATCTTGGTACTACCAGGGTGTATCGAATATCGTGAGCTATGAGCCTCACTCAAAATGTCTTCCTTAATCTCTGGCACTGGCGGTACCCAAATTCTGCTCTCAAATCTCAGTAATCCTTCACTGTCTAACTTGGATCTCAATTCAGTTCCTTCTGATATCTTCTTTTTCACCTTCTCACATTCTTCGTTCTGAAGTTGAGCCTCCTTAATTTTATCGAGTAAAGTTGTACCAGCTTGCATCTTGAACAGTTTCTCGTTAATCTCCATCGGAAACGTCACTTCCAATTCCATCTTCTCCATTGCTGAAATTAGCTCCTTCTAAGCGATCAACATCATCAATTTCTCCCAACCCTTTCTACTTAAGGCGTCGGCAACCACATTTATTTTACCCGGATGGTATAAAATTTTGTAATCATAATCCTCAATTAACTCCAACCACCTTCTCTGACGCATATTCAATTCTTTCTGTGCAAAAATATATTTCAGACTCTTGTGATCTATATATATTTCACATTTTTCCCCATAGAGATAGTGTGTCCAGATTTTTAAAGTGAATACCACCGCAACTAACTCCAATTCATGGGTCGGATACCCCTTCTCACAGTCCTTCAATTGTCGTGATGCATACGTAATGACTGTAACAATCCAGAATTTTAATTGTAATTTTTAAATATTTATTGAATTATATAAATATTTAATGGATGTGTTTATTGCTGAATAAATATTTGTTTAAATTGATTTGATTTGATTGGTTAATTATTTGCTAAATAAATAATTAAAGAATTAAGGAAATTAATTACTATAAGATAATATTCTAATTTAATTTAATAATTTAATTAAAAAGTTGATAGGGATTAAATGGATTATTATAATGTCTTAATTTAATTTGGTAAAATAAGTGTGACCACAAATTAAATTATAAAAGGAGTTATTAAAATAAATTAAAGGAGTTTAATTTAGTTTTGCCAAACATGGCTTAAATATATTAAGTCTTTAATTTTAAAGAGTTTTGCCAAACGGAGCCTTATGGCTTTTAAATTTTTGAATTTTGAATTATAATTAAAATAAATAAAATAAATAATATATATTAAGTTTGGTAACTGATAAATTAATAGGGGCAATTATTAGTAGCGTCAGTTTTTAATGTTTGAAAAGCAGGCGTTGGTTTTGTTTTAATATTACGTATAGTGTATTTGGACTAAACCTAAGCCTAAGAAAAAAGTTACAGAGAAAAAGAAAAGAAAAAGAAGGTTGTCAGAGAATTGAGAGGAAAGAAAGGTGTTGTGAATATCAAGTCTTTTAACAAGGATTTCTTAAGCAACAAAAGGTATGTTACATAACCTTAACGTATATGTGTTATGCCAAAATTTATAAGTTTCTGTGTTCTTGAATTTCCCTGTGTATAAAGTTGTCACAAAAATTTATGTAATCCATATTTTTATAGTTGGTTACGAAATTGGAAAAACTAATGATTTAGCCACCGAAGTTGGCATGTTTTATTGAATACCCGATTGAACTTTTAATTTTTCAAATTAACTCACTGAACTAATTTTTATTTTCAAATTGGGTCATTCCGTTAAAAAAAGTTGACAGACGTAAATTTTTTTTATTTATGTGGCGCTGACGTGGACTTAAAAAAAAGAACAAAAAAGAAAATGACATGGAAAATAAAAGTCAGCATAAAAAATAAAAAAATTGCTTATGTGGCAAAAAAACTTGAAAATAAAAACAAAAAAATCAAAATAAATCTAACCAAACTTTTTCGATACCCACCAAAAACCACAGACACCCAGTCATACTATTCCTCCTCCTCCAAATGGGTTGTATGTTCATCAAAACCTAGATCTATTTTGATTAAGAATAAAATGAATCAAATAAAGAAGATGGTTAGATCTGCGGACTGAGAGTGAATGGAAGAGATAAAAACCGCGAAAATGGAGAGAAAGAAGAGCGTTCGGAGCCTAACACGAGATCCCAGATGGGAATTCTTCATCTTCTTGAGAAAAATCAGCGAAAAATTCTTATCTTTCCGTTTTGGGTATCCTTGCTTGGGCTTTGAGTGGGTATTGAAGAATGAAGAACTAAAGCTAGAGAGAAATTGGTGGGTGCGGGGGGTGGGAAGGATGATTTTACTTTTTGAGGAGGAAGAGGATTGAACGGCGATGATAGAGAGATGGATAGGAGAGAGAAATTTGTTTCCGGTTTGCTTATATAGAATAGGTTTAGTTTGCTAACTTTTTGTTTGTTCACTGCTATTTTCCTTTTGCTAAAGTAATTAAGGTTTAACTATCTTCCATTTTTTTAAACTCTATACAGCATTACAGGTATTTTCTTTGCGAAAGAGGGTGAAGATTGTAACCTGACTCCAATGAAGGAAAGTAAATTTGCACCAGTAAATTTGAACGACGATGATAGAGAGATGGATATGAGAGAGAAAATAAAATGAAGAGGACTAGAGGAGAGGAGTTTACTTTTAAAGGAGGAAGAATAAAATGAATCACATAAAGAAGATGGTTAGATCTGTTTTGCAAAAAAATATTTTGATTTTTTTGTTTTTATTTTCAAGTTTTTTTTTTTGCCATATAAGCAATTTTTTATTTTTTATGCTGACTTTTATTTTCCATGTCATTTTCTTTTTTTCCCTTTTTTTTAAGTCCACGTCAGCGCCACGTAGATAAAAATTAACGTCTATCAACTTTTTTTAACGGAATGACCCAATTTGAAAATAAAAATTAGTTCAGTGAGTTAATTTGAAAAAATAAAAGTTTAATCAGGTATTCAATAAAACGTGCCAACTTCGTTGGCTAAATCATTAGTTTTTCCTTGTGAAATTATGTGATATGTAATGGTTATAGCTAGAACATATATATATATATATATATATATATATATATATATATATGATTGTATGCTAAATTAGGTTTAAAAGAAAGAGAATGGTTTTACAGTGAACATATATTTATGAACATGGTTTGAATATAGGTATGAATATATATATGATTGTGACCTAATAGATAAATTGAACTTTGAATATATTAATTTGGTAGGAAACGAAGAGAATATAGTTAGAATGAATCAATTTGGTTTATAATCGTGGAATTTCAGTTAATTTTGTTAGATAATATCAAACATAGAGTTTTGGTTTTAAAATATGCTATTCAAGTATTTAATTTTTAAATTGTGGTTTAAGTTGTGCTAAATTAGTATATGTATGCTTGGTGAAGTTTATATGTAATTTATGTAAGTTATACATTATAAATTGTTGTTAGAAATTAAGATACAGCAACAAAGTTAGCTTTGTTCTGTTCTTCGTGCTTGGTTCTGTAACTCGGAGCCCTAGCGCCAAAAACAGCACCCCAGCTCTAAACTTCGCACCTCAGCGCCAAAGTCAGAGTTGTAGCACGAACCTCGCGTCGTAACTCCACTTCCTGGCCTAGGCATCGCGCTGCAGCGCCACTGTCGCTCCACAGCGCCAATCCACTGCATGTGAGTCATGCCACATCGCCATCACCGCGCCGCAACACCGCTCACGGTACAAACTGTGGCGCCGCAGTGCCGATTAATAGAATGTCCAGAAATTACTTTTGTTTTGCACAAAGTCTGTAATTGTTCATGTAATGCAATACTATGATTGTTGAAAATGTGATTGTATTATTTTGGTATTATAGTGCTATGAATGAGCATATTATTAATACCTAACGAGTATTATTATTATTTTATTGATGTACCTTGATTATATGGTTAAACATCAAACCATACATGAAATAGATACTTATAGAGTATTTGTAATGACTAATTGTATCCTAATGATATGTGATTAGGATATTGTGAATCAAACTATTACGGTTTAGCCTACACTCAAGGCAAGTTCTCTAAATCTATTATTACATTGAGCAAGTTTTCTATCTCTACACTTTCGTTGAGCTAGTTCTATTATTATTATTGTACATGTTTCTAAACCTTATCTTTTGATATTGAATAAGTTATTTTTTTCTTTAACTTGTTTCGTTGAGCAAGTTTTCTAAACCTTATTCTTATATTGAGCAAGTTTATTATTTTTTAGTTCGATTACAATTATGCAAGTTTTTAACTTCTTTCAATTCGTGTATTGAACGCAAGTATCTTATCCTTAACTTGTTATTTAGCATCCAAGTTTATATATCCTGATATACTAATGTTAAAAAAGTTTTATCGTTCAATTTATTATTGTTATGCATGCTTAGTACTCAATTCTAAATAACATTGCCTTAATATTGTTCATGCAAGGTATGTTATAATTATTCAATGTTTATGCTCTTAGATTATTCCTAAAAAATGACCTTAGTATACAATATTAATTCAGTTATGATTATTTCATAGCATAATATGATTACCCTTTTTATTCAACTAATCCTTAGTTAATGTTCATTGAATTCCAAATTACCCTAAAACGTATCCAAACCAAACTTACTTTGGTGCGGACTTGTATTCTAAATTCTAAGATGTGAAAGTAGTATACACACAAGCCAATCATGTTTGATGATAAAGCATATACTTTGTAACAATCTTATTCATTTATTAATAAAAAGTAATAATTAATTAAATGCTTTTAATTATCTACATGATGTTGTTTTATAATATGTGATAAGCCCATAGTTTTAAGCAATGCTTTTAGAATGTTGATGATGATCATTCTAATGAGATCTAAATTCTTAGAAAGCTTAAAACTAAAATAGTTCCCAATTGTTGGATTACTAAATTGGGGATTAATGAATCCGGATAGATTGGTACATACATTGCTTGCTCATTGGATGAGGATGATTGATGTCATGATCATTTGTGTGGAGACACTAAAGCAAGTATGTAGGTACTTATTAGAGAATAAGTTCACCGAACATGGCTCGCTAAGGAATACCTAATAGAGTTTTACTTGTCTATCAATAGGAATTCATGTAGTGATAGTAATACAAGTGATCCTTGGACTTGAGATCATCATAGTATCATGTGTATGATGAGTTATACTTTGACTTATTCCTTAAGACCCTTAGGGTATATCAAAGGGTATGGTTGGTTATAATAAGTTATACATGGAGATAATGTATGATCAATAAAGAATCTATCACTTCTAGTAAAAGAAGAGAAATGTCATATGTGATTCGAAAAATGACAACACAGTAGTTCTTGGCCAAGGCAGAATGAAATTAGAAAGGAGTTTCTAATTTACATTATTTGGAGTTGTGCATTTAAAGATCGAAATATATATAATTAAATAAAATAAGACTTGACAGTAATTTCATGTCTCATATTTAATTGGGACATTGTTTGGTGGAAGGATTGAGTTGTACGGTAACTATTTACTCAAAGGTTCTTTTATGATTAATGTTGAAATCTATATTATCTGGAAAGTCGTTGAACGCTAAGGAGACTTAGCCCTATTGTAGAATAAATATTATTTATTTAAATAAATTAATTGTTTAATATATATATATATATATATATATATATATATATATATATATATATATAAGATTAGAATTGTTCTAATTAGTTTATTCACAACCGGTTTAATATGGAGAACCTAAAGGGTCACACCATAACAGGAAGAATAAATATTTAAGAAGTTAATGACATAATAGTAATAATATGTTAAGTATATTTAATTTAATCTATTATGATACAATAAATTAAATAGCTTAATATTTATTATTTAATATTTTGAAAATATTAAATATATAAATTAATAAGAGGAGTCTTATTAATATTATTACAATTATTATTATTTTAATTTCTAAAGAGTTGGAAATTAATTTAATATTAGTACTCTCATTTATTCCTAATAAGATTAAGAGGCTAATTAATTAAAAGATTTTAATTAATTAAAATAAAACCCAATTCCTTAATTGTTAAGGAGGGTTGTCCACATCTATAAATAAGAGGAGTCTTATTATGGGTGTATGAGTTGTTGACTTTTTCACAACAAGCGTGATTTCAATTGTTGGAGGGTACGCTCTTTTTCTATAGTGATAGAAAAACTAGGGTCTAGCCAACCACCCATCTTCTTGAATCTTTCTTCTTCCTTGGTGGATCACCTCTAGAGGCCAAACGCTTGGGTGACTAACGTTGATCAAAGTAAGGAACCAAACCCGGCGGATTCAAATTGAACACGAAAAGATTTTGAGCTAAACTTGTACCTAAGAAAGCTCGAATCTTCAAGGGTATGATTTATGTTCTTTATCTTTTCATTTAATTAACAATTGTGCATAAAGGATGATCCGGATATATGGTTTGTAAAAATTTTAAACTCTGATTTTCTACGTTTCCGCTTATTTTGTGCAATTTGATTGCACTCATGAATATTACAAACCTAACAGTGGTATCATAGTCAAACCTTTATGCGAATTATTAATTGTTAAATTTGATATGTATATTGATATGTGTTTAGAACATTTTTTTTTTAGCATAATTTTGTTGTATAAAATTTTTTTTAAAAAAAAAGATAAGGAAAAACTGTAAACAAATTTACGAAATTCGTGGCGCATGTTATACAAAATTCGTTACTGTGATATATACGGTGATATATATATGTATGGTTAGAATTAAAGTAACATGAGAATCATTTGCTTCAGGATAACTTTTGTTATATATATATATATATATATATATATATATATATATATATATATATATATATATATATATATTATTCTTAATTATTTTATAATTAAAATAAAAGAGTTTATTTGTGAATAGGAAAGAGAATTCTAATTTTCTTAAATAAAGGAGTTTATTTGTGAATAGGAAAGAGAATCCGTGGTTCCTTTAAATAAAGGAGTTTTATTTTTAATTTTTTATTTGGAATTGGATTCCTTAATTAATTAAAATAAATGAGTTTATTTTAATTAAAGATTTTGATTAAATTAAAATAGTTTATTTTATTCAAAATTGGATAAATTAAAATAAACGAGGTTTATTTTGATTTAAATTTGGATTAAAATAAATGAGTTTATTTTAATTCAAAATTAGATTTTATACTAACTAAATTTGCTCATTAAATGATATCAATATATATATTGAATGTTTATTATTCATGAGATGAATGTTATTTATTAATGCATATGGTGATGTGTATGATAATAAATGGGATTGATTATGAATTATTGACTAATGTGATTTGATTTTATTTTGGTTGGATGCATGAATGTATGAGTTTTATTAAATGGGGTCTGCGTACCTCGTCTTCTCTAATTTTTTCTTAATGTAAATTCTATCATCCTCATATGTACTTCTCCTTGACTGCTGATTAAGGTTTCTATTTATTTTAAATAGTTTTATAATAGGAATAGTTAGAATTAATTTGGAAGAATTGGAGATCAAAGGGCAAGGAGTGCTTGAAGACCCATTTGTAATGGAGCCCGGGATTTAAATATAATAGTTATATTTAAATTTAATTTTTGCACCCTAGGTTTGACCTTTTGGTTCACTTGGTGGCTCTAGTGAACTAAACTAGAATAAAGTTCATAATCAATCCAAGTAAAATATAGTATTCTATATGTGCATGATTATATATATATATATATATATATATATATATATATATATATATATATATATATATATATATATATATATATATATATTATGCAAACATGCTTCGCATGTTCATTAATATGAAACGTATTTTATATATATATGTGCATGCGCGCTAAACAAGATGAGACAAATTAATTACATGCAAACCCCTCAAATTTTTTATATTAAGTCCTAAGCGTTCAAAGATATTTGGAATATCTAACGTCACATTCTAGCATGATAATAATAATAGAGTATCAATTAATTATTATAAGTTTTTTGTGTCACCACAGGGCTTATCTTAATTCTTTGAGATGTTAATTTTATCGCATTTGATGCTTATAACAAAATTGAACAATATTGCTTTGTTGTGTCACCACAAGGACAATATTTTTCTTTTTTGAATATATGGAGTGCTAGGTTGGACTTAACTTAAATTATTTTAGTTCGAATGTGCACACGCTTGACCATTATGATCTAAGAGGCAAAATACAAGGAGTTGCATAGTTGATGCAATTGACAAGAGTTGTCTACCTATTTATTTATTTATAGTTTATTGTGTCACCACAAGGCTATATACATTTGTAATGGGACCCTTATTCTCACTAGTAAATCTTTAATTAGATTTTGCCGAATTATATAAGTGAGGGTAATATAGTTTGATGAAAATAGTGGGAGATACCAATTTAAAACAAGACCTAATTTATTTTGGTAATTAATAAAAGAATGTATGATAAAATGTTGCTAATTACAAATTCATTTACAGAATTTTACAATGTCTAAATTATTATCACTGCGGAGTAAATTAGATGTTATTTAACCGGACCGAATTAAACGGATTGGTTAAAGAAATTGAGAATAGTTCTCATGGCTGAAAAGCTATCTTATGTCCTTAATACGTCTATCCCTGCAATGGTTGCAGACAATGCATCTAAGGAAGAGATTACTACTTTTAGAAAGTGACAAGATGATGCACAGCTGGCTTATTGCATCATTCTCGCATCCATGAGTAACGTGCTTCAGCGTCAGTATGAAACTATGGATGTTCCTACTATATTCCTACACATTAAGTAGTTGATGGTGAGGAAAGTAGGACTGATAGATATCAGATATCTAAGGAGCTCTTCCGATCTAGAATGACCGATGACACTACAGTACAGATAAGAGTCCTTAAAAATATCAATTTAATTGATCAATTAGGACAACAGGTTTTGTCATGGATGGAGAGTTGAGCCAAGATTTGATCTTGTACTCACTCCTAGACTCTTTTCACAATTATTGTGAATTTTTCATATGAACAAGCTAGATATCAGCCTCGCTGATTTTCTTAACATATTGAAAAATGTTGAGAGTCACTTTCCAACCAAAAAAGACCATGTCTTACTGGTAGGGGCCAAAGGATCTTCTGAAAAGAAGAACGATTCAAACAAGGTAAATAAAAAGGCAAAAATAAAGGATAATAAGAACAAAACTGATACGGATAGCTAATGAGTTTGCTTCCACTGCAATAAGCCTGGACACTGAAAAGAAATTGCAAGAAGCATCTTGCAGAGGATAACCAGAAGAGGCTTAGTGAAGTTTCAGTTACAAATATTATTTTTTTCATGATTGAAATAAATTTTTCTTTAAGTCAAGGTTCTACTTGGGTATTGGATACCGACTTTGGTTATCATAAATATAAATTTATGAATGGACCAAGCAGAAGTAGAAAGCTAAACAAAGATAAGTAATCCTATGCGTGAGAAATGAAGCAAAGGTTGCTACATTAATCATAGGAACTTATAGTTTAGCACTGCCTACGGGCAAATCTATTAAGTCAATAAGTTGTTATTGTATTCCAGTTCTTGTTGTAAACATTATTTTCATTTTGTTGTTGAACAATGAAATTTGGTATTATATTTAAGAATAATTGTTGTTCTATTTATAATAATAATATTTTGTATAAAACTGGAATATTAGTTAATGGATTTTGTATACTTGACTTACATGAAAATAATTTTACAAATTAAACAAACTAGTATAAGAAAAGGAGATGATCATTTAAAGAGTTGAATGTATGTATTTGCTGAAATACAAGTGTGAATTATTTGAAAGTTTCAAAGAATTCAGAAGTGAAACAAATTAGCAAAGTATTAGGATTCTTTGATCAGATCAAGGAAGGAATAATTGTGCAATGAGTTTCTAGATCATCTTAAATGGTTTTCTCACAATGGACGCCTCCTGATACGCAATAATTGATTGATGTATCTGAAAGGAAAAATCGTACCTTGTTGGACATGGTACGGTCCATAATGATTTTACCGACATTCCAGTATCCCTCTAGGATCATGTCCTAGAAATGGCTGCATATCTATGAAAAGGTAATCTCAAAATCCGACCCCAAGACTCTATAAGAGTTATGGACAGGGAAGATTCGTAATCTTAAGTATGTTAAGATAAGGAGTTGTCCAACTTATGTGAAAACGTTTCGAAGGATAAGCTTGGGACAAGATTTGACAAGTGTAGATTTGTGGGACATCCTAAAGTAAGTTTATGGTATATGTTCTATAATCCTACTTATCAAAAAGGTGTTTGTTGCAAAACACGCTGCCTTCTAAGATAAAGGTGTTTATCATTGAAGGGGATAGTGGGAGGATAATATACCTTGAAGAGTTCAAGAACCACAAAATACTATAAGTCAAATAAGAGGAACCTATAGATAAACCTATTGTACCACAACTAAATCGTAAATCTGGAATAGTATCGAAGATACCTAAGAGGTATGGATTCATCATAGATGATAATGATGAGGTACACATCATAGAAGATGATGAACCAGTTGCATACGATGAGGTAAGAGTTGTAGACACTCAGAGAAATGAATTGAAGCAAGTTTCTCAAAAATGGAACATTCGTTTTGATGAAATAATCAACAGAGTTTGATTTTATCAAAAACAAGAATGAACCTAGTGTGTACAAAAGGGTCAGTGGAAGCATCGTGACATTCCTAGTTATATATTGATATACTACGTAAAAGGAATGACATACCAATACTACAACTTGTAAGGATAAAGTTGTCTAAACATTCCTCTATGAATGATTTGGGAAGAGTATCTTAATTGGGGATACAAATCTATATAGATAAATTCAAGAGGATGCTCGACTTTACCCAAGGAACGTATATTCATTTGATGCTAAAGTCGGTTAGCATGGCAAACTCCAAGAGGTGTCTCATGTTGATGAGTCATGGAGTGTATCTCTCTTAATAGTACCCATAGACTCTTGAAAAGAGAGATCGCATGAGTAACTATCATGTATGCAATAAAATGTACGAGACATGATGTTGATCAGTCATATTCTGGAGAAGTTCACTAATGAGTTAGTGAAAAATATCTTAAAGTACTTAACCGATACTAAGGATGTGATCATATTTATGGTGGGTCTAAATTAAAACTAGAGGGCTTAACAGACTCAAGTTTTTCAGACAGACCAAGACGACAGAAAATCCACTTTAAGGTAAAGTGTTACCTTGAACGATGGTGCAGTAAATTGGAAAGATTTCAAAAAGTAAAGAGTTGTTGGTTTAGTGATAAAGACAAAGTATATAGCTATAAATGAAGCTACAAGTTGATTGTTTGGATGAAACATTCATTACAGAACTAGGAATAGTTCCTAAGTCTCATCTTGGATCTAAACATATTTTGTGGCACTTTCATTTGATTATAGGAATCATTGAAAGATGTAAACTCACTATAAAGATAGTGGACTCTCACGAACAACATTACATATCCATTTACTGAAGCTTATCCAACAACAGGATAATCGTCACTTAGAGAAGAAGAGTATGAGATACCATGACGATTGGCTTTAGTACAAGTGGAAGATTGAAAGTTGTATGCACACAAGCCAATCATGTTTGATGATAAAGCATATACTTTGTAACAATCTTATTTATTTAATAATAAAAAATAATAATTTATTAAAGGCTTTTAATTATCTACATGATGCTGTTTTATAATATGTGATAAACACATAGTTTTAAGCAATGCTTTTAGAATATTGATGATGATCATTCTAATGAGATCTAAATTCTTAGAAAGCTTAAAACTAAAATAGTTTCCAATCGTTGGATTACTAAATTGGGGATTAGTGAATCCGGATAGATTGGTACATACGTTACTTGCTCATTGGATGAGGATGATTGATGTCATGATCATTTGTGTGGAGACACTAAAGCAAGTATGTAGGTACTTATTAGAGAATAAGTTCACTGAACGTGGCTCGCTAAGGAATACCTAATGGAGTTTTACTTGTCTGTCAATAGGAATTCCTGTAGTGATAGTAGTACAAGTGATCCTTGGACTTGATATCATCATAGTATCTTATATATGATGAGTTATACTTTGACTTATTCCTTAAGACCCTTAGGGTATATCAAAGGGTATGCTTGGGTATAATAAGTTATACATGGAGATAATGTATGATCAATAAAGAATCTACCACTTCTAGTAAAAGAAGAGAAATTTCCTATGTGATTCGATAAATGACAACCCAGTAGTCCTTGGCCAAGACAGAATGAAATTAGAAAGGAGTTTATAATTTGTATTATTTGGAGTTGTGCATTTAAGGATCGAAATACATATAATTAAATAAAATAAGACTTGACAATAATTCCATGTCTTATATTTAATTCGAACATTATTTGGTGGAAAGATTGAATTGTACGGTAACTATTTACTCAAATGTTCTTTTATGATTAATGTTAAAATCTATATTATCTGGAAAGTCGTTGATCGCTAGGGAGACTTATTCTATTGTAGAATAAATATTATTTATTTAAATAAGTTATTCGTTTAATCTATATATATATATATATATATATATATATATATATATATATATATATATATATATATATATATATATATATAAGATTAAAATTGTTCTAATTAATTTATTCACAACCGGTTTAATATGGAGAACCTAAAAGGTCACAGCACAAAAGGAAGAATAATTATTTAAGAAGTTAATGACATAATCGTAATAATATGTTAAGTATATTTAATTTAATCTATTGTGATAGAATAAATTAAATAGCTTAATATTTATTATTTAATATTTTAGAAATATTAAATATATAAATTAATAAGAGGAGTCTTATTAATATTATTATAATTATTATTATTTTAATTTCTAAAGAGTTGAAAATTAATTTAATATTAGTACTCTCATTTATTCCTAATAAGATTAGGAGGCTAATTAATTAAAAGATTTTAATTAATTAAAATAAAATCCAATTCCTTAATTATTAAGGAGGGTTGCCCACATCTATAAATAAGAGGAGTCTTATTATGGGTGTATGAGTTGTTGACTTTTTCACAAAAATGTGATTCCAATTGTTGGAGAGTACGCTCTTTTTTTATAGTGATAGAAAAAATAGGGTTTAGTCAACCACCCATCTTCTTGAATATTTCTTCTTCCTTGGTGGATCACCTCTAGAAGCCAAACACCTGGGTAGCTAACGTTGATCAAAAGAAGGAACCAAACCCGGCGGATTCAAATTGAACACGAAAAGATTTGGAGGTGAATTGTACCTGAGGAAGCTCGAATCTTCAAGGGTATGATTCTTGTTCTTTATCTTTTCGTTTAATTAATAATTGTGCATAAAGGATGATCCGGGTATATGGTTTGTAAAATTTTTACACTCTGATTTTCCACGTTTCTGCTTATTTTGTGCAATTTGATTACGCTCATGAATATTACAAACCTAACAAGATGAACAACCCTATTATTAGGGGATAATTTACGCATAGCATTGAAATGTTTGTGCACAATACATTGTACGAAGGGCTGATCCCCCTAAGTACGAGGAGTCCCTATAGTCTTATGACAGTTAATGTTTAAGTTGAAAGATTACTTATAACTATGGACATAGTTCGTGGTTTTATGACCCTTAAATATATTTTTTAGATTTTGATTATCATTAATGGAACATATTGTTCAGTTCTATTGAGCCTATTATTTGGCAAATGTTATAAAGTTTTATTCATTGTTGTTTCAAGTGAGCCTTGTTTGCTCACTCTTGCTTATATAACTATTATAGCTACAGTTGAGAAGGTCGATGTACCTAGCACCAGTAAAGGAAAGGAAAAGATGAACAAGTATTGAAGACTTATAATCATGATTGATATTTTGTTGTCAGACTTTGTTTTTATTAATGTAATAAAGGTATTTAATTTCCGCATATGAATGGTTGTATTTAAAGGTTAGATAACCATGGAGATTTTTATTAATGTAATTTTTGACGCTCCCAAATCCGGGTATCTTCTAACCCGACAGATGGTGTTACACGATACTACAATTTATACAGTCTATCCATTGAGATAACAACAAAATGATTGTATTCACTATATTCTTATTACAATAGTAATACATCCTTTTCCAGGTTCAGAAACCGAATACATTCTTCATTACTCATAAGTATATTACATACAAATACACTAGTCTATTACAGGATAATTAACTATCCATCTTAGCTTTGCCTTTATCTCTCTTAGAACTCTCAGTTCGTTCGGCCTTAGCTGCAATCATATAATTCAAGCAAGAAGTGAGCTAGCTCAACAAGTCTACCAAAGGATAATATAAATACCACATCGAGAATTATATGATTATCTTTCATAACTGAACAACTAGCTATGAAGCATTATGAACATTGACTAGTACTTCTCGTTTCATAACAATGATTCCAAAGTATATATATAATAGCTTAAGAATTCTGAACCGGTCAAAAGACCATGAACATACTGTTTTTGTTTCCACACTTGAAAAGGACATCCGACCCTAAGGTCGTACATGTAACAACCCGATATTTTCTACATAAATAAATAAGAAATTTTGCGTATAAATTTTTTATATATATATTAAGGATGAGGATTTGTACAAGACAATGTGTATATGTATTTATGTGATAAATAAAAATATATTTATTACATAAATATTTACAAATAATTTTATTTTAGAATTATTGATTAATATAAAGTACATTCGTATAATAATTAAATTATGGTGGAAATGTTTTATTAATTATTTTTCATAAAAATGTAATCAATATTATTTAAATAATATCTGAAGTGATTTTTTTAGAATAATTATAATAATTATTTTATTATATGAATTTTAGTACATGTTATTAAGTTAATTAATTTACCATAATTATTAAGGTTAAATAGGAAGAATAAATCAGATATGGAATCCAAACCCTAATTTTGGATTATTGTCAAGGTATGAGAATAATAATATAATATTAATTATATTTTGATTTTTCAGTGCTATGAATATGTACTGTATTTCCGTATTGATAATGGTAGGTCAATTACAGTGTATTATGACCAAACCCTAGTAATAATGCTAAACCCTGATTTGAGATCCAAATTAGAGTGAAAGATTATTTTATAAGTGTGTTATATAAATTATGTCGTGTATTAAACGTATTAATTAGGTGAAACCTAATTATAATCTAGAAATCCTAAATATTTTTTGGAAATGAGGAACCCTAATTTGAAATTTAAATTAGAGTTCGAGTTTGGTTGTAATTGTGTTAATGTGATTAATTAGCAAGTATTATAATTTTAATTGCTAATTTTGGAAACCCTAAAATTTTAAACCCTAATTTGATAATTAGAAAACCTAATTATAAATTGGTAACCCTAATTATCAAAACCGTAAACCCTAATTGCTATTTTAGCAATGTTAATGATAATTATATGATATTAAACCCTAATGTTCCTGTATAGCGTAATTAGAAAATTAATCATAATTACAATACCCAAATTTTAAAATTTTAGAAACTAAAATTTATTTAATTTCTATTTAATTTTTATTTTGTGTAAACCCTAGTGGGAAAATTCTATATTTTGTGCTAAACCTTAGGGTTAAACCCTAAGGGTTTGACAAGTTTCTATTTTGCCATTTAAATGAATTATCAAAAGACTAGTTTGCCCCTAATTGAATTATTTTGGCTAGAATAGGTTTTGACAATTGTGGTGAGTTGGTTACTAACCCTAACAACTCCACATGCTCATAATTGACAGCAACAAGCCTCTAGCTTAGCCAATTCATGCACCTTGTTGTCTATTTAAGGATTGAAGGAGAGAGAAAATGCATTTGTTCACTAAATTTTGTCCAACACTTAACCAATTATCTCTCTCACTAAAACCAACGATTTTAGCAAGCAAATCAGTCCTAAAACACAGCCCCACGTTCATCATAAACAAATCAGTAGCCAGAATCAAGAATCGTTCATAGAAGGTATAAACCTTAGTCATGATTTCTATCCAACGATCTGTTGTTAGATGTTAGATTTTTTGTGTTAAACATGTTAAATCTAGTGTCTAAGGATGATCTGGGTTGCTAGATGTTAGATCCATGACATCTAGAAGCTCAGATTTGAAGATCTTAGAAATCTAAAAAAACTTGGTTCTGTGGTCTGACAACGAATGTCAGAGGCTACAGATCCTTGCTCGATTATGTTTTGTGTTGTTTTTAAGTTGTTAGTAGTAGCCTGCAATGTTGTCTTTAATCTGCAAAAAGAATCAAAGACATATCTGTTGTAGATTAAAAGTTATTTAAAGTCAAAGTGGGTTGACCGACATTGATCGGCTGTTTTTGAAACCCAGTGTTTTCCCAGAAAGTCTGACAAGAAATGTCAGGCCTTTTATCTCTTTGATATTTAATGCGTTTTGTGTTTTGAAACTTTGTAGCTGTAGTCAGATATATGAACTTTAATCTGAGCTTGAAATCAGTCTTAGATCATATGTAGAGTACAAGTTATGGAAGGTCAAACTACGTTGACCGACCATGACTTGCGAACTTTCTGGGTAGCCTAGAAACCGAGAACTAGAGTCTGACAAGTATTTGTTGGTCATGGATCGGTCCGATTGTAAATGTTTTGAGTTTTTTTGTTGAAACCATATTGTAGTATGTTATGTTAACTGTTGATTAAAACTTTTATATAGTCTAAACATCATTTGTGTTGGATTTCATGAACGGTCAAACCAAGCAGGAAGAACATGAAATACATTTTCTAGGTAACCCAGAAAACGTATGATCATGTATTTATGACAAGGTTTGACCGATCTGCGTAGGTCGATTGTGTTGATGTTTTGATGATATTGTAATAGATTTGTAGCCTTACATGTTAGCTAAGCACTGGACCTCTTAAATCACTAAAACATCAATAGGATTGCAAGTTGTGGTAGCCCAAAATGGACAGGTCTAACTGTTCTTCATTTCTGGGTAACCCAGAAAATGAAGAACAGGTCTGACAGTCCCTTTCAAGGCTTAGATCTCGTTGGTTATGTGTGTTATGAACTTGGTTGTTGTTGGATATTGTAGTCTTGCATTAGCTTTACACAATCTGACCAATAGTACATCCAGAAACACATGACACAGTTCACAATTCTTGGTCAAACAAGGCATCTCGAGGCTGTGTATGATTTTCTAGGTTTGGCCAAGAACATGAAGAACACCTATAGCGACGATTCTGTCGCTATAGGTGGTCTTTAGCGACAGATAATATATTATTTTCCAGAAATTAATTTTAAATAGAAAAAAATTAGTTTTAAATTATTAAAAATACAAAATAAATTATTAAAAATTATTTTAAATTCTGAAAATTAGTTTTTAATTATTTTAAATATATTTCATAAATATTTACTATTTTTTAAATATTAAAAGTATTTAAGTTATTTAATTATAATATTAAATAAATTATTTAAAAATAATTTTAATATTGGAAAAATCATTAAAAATTATATTATGATATAAGAAAATATTTTAAGTTATTTTTAATGACTTTTAATATTTTGTGATAAATTTCATTAATTAATTATTATTAATGATATTAAAGTTATTTAATAATTTAGTTTAAAAATGATTTTAATATTATAAAAATTATTTTAAATGAAAATAAAGTGTTTAAAAATATTTTAAGTTATAAAATATAACTTTTAATATTTAAAGGATAATATCATTAATAAATTAACATTAATGATTATTAACTTATTATTAAAAATAGTAAATTTATTTAATAATTATATTAAATAAATTGTTTAAAAATGGTTTTATTAATTTAAAAATCATTTAAAAGGATATAAATGAATTAAAAATATTTTAAGTTATGAATAATGACTTTTAATATTTTGATAAATAGAACATTAATACCTTAATATTAATGGTAATTATATAAAAATGATTTTAAATGTTTTAAAAATCATTTAAGGGTAATATTAATACTTTAAAAATATTTTGAGTTATTATAAATAACTTTAATATTTTAGAAATGATTTCATTAATAGTTTAATTAGATATTAATAATAATAGAATTATTTAGTATTTAAATCATTTAAAAATGATTCTGATGTTTGAAAATTCATAATAAATGTTTTAAAATTATTATAAGTCATTTAAAAACATAATAACTCTTAAAATCTCTTACCTCAAAAGAGCAGTACTTCTGATCGGTATAAGGCTGAAAGAAACTTGCACTGAATAACAACTCTGAAAGTATCTAAATACTCACTAGAATATGCTTGACAATATAGAGAGAAAGAAAACTTGTTTCTGGTGTGATTTTCAATTCTAGCATAAGCACCTATTTATAAGAAACTGCTAGAACGCCAAAGGAGACTAAAATAATAAATTAACATTATTTATTCTCTATTTTTTACACACCAACCATCAGCAATCAAAGCATGCCAAGGCTGAAAAAAAAATCCCAGCAGCCCACATGTGTTCAACAACCAAAATGGGTCCCACCCATAAATTAATAAAAATTATTTTATTTTCTGAAACTTTAATAATTCATAGAAAATAATCCTTTTATCAGAAAATTCGAATCTTGCAATTTTTTATAGGAAATTCAATTCTCTACAACTTTGCAGAAGAAAGTTTTTCTAAATTGCAAACAGAAATTGACCGAAATTCATAAACGGACGATTTTACAGGCTATAATCAAATTTCAGTCAAGAACTGGGGTCCACCAACACACAAAACATGTGTTAATCATTTAATACAACAAAAATACTCTTCCTCCTCATATACTCATATATCCCACATTCATTATAAAACTATCACCATTATTATATTATTAAATATAATAATAAATTATTTTATCAGAAAAGATAAAATATCATTTTTCAACAATTATCACTTAAAAAATTTTCTCCATCTATATCCACATAAAATTAATATTTTCCTCATCATATAAATTAATAATTAATTATTCAAAAATAATATTACAGAATCACAGTACTGGCAACCAGGCCGTTCCCAGGAAAGGGGGCTTTCCAATAAGGATTTCTCCTTATTGGCACGCAATTAGATGACCAAACCTCTTCTTAGACAGAACTTTCTAGACATTACCAATAATACTATCTAATAATATTATTCAAATAATATGAATTATTGATCTGATAATGGAGATAATGTGCAGTAATAATTATTGAAACAACAATAATATAAAATATCAACGCAGCAATTACTGAATCAATAAAATAAAATATTGAACAGTAATTACTGTGACAATTATTCAGTAGTGCCTTCTAACGTAAGAATCAATAATTTTAAAAATACTGTGTAATACCGTGTGCTACTGTGCAATAACGCGTATTACTCTATTTTAACCACCGGGTATTCTAACAGTGTTAACGGTAACAACTACGCCGTTAATTATAAAAACTCAATTTTTGTCGTTATCTTCATCCGACCGTTTTTCGTTATGGGGCCCACAAATAGCTGCGCCGTCGTACGAATATTTTCCAACAGAAAGAATATTTCACGACCAACGAATATTTCCCGACAATAATGATTATTTTATAACCACTTGTTTATTTTGGAAATTTTTTTTGTATATCACCCTTAACTTTAACTTTTATCAATTTAACCATTTACTGAATAGTAATTATAAGAAAAATTGAATACTTTTATTTCATAAAATTCGGGGTCTTACAAACATACCCATTTCTCTTGAGAGCCAACAACTAAGTCTCAAAGAACCATTTTCGGTAAGGACAAAAGGTTGTGGTAAACGACTTAAGGGAGGAAAAGAGAAGGCTATGAAGAAGGCTAGGAAATGTAATGGCTGTGGGATTGTTGGAGTGTCGCATGACAAAAGAAATTGTCTAAAACTTGTTGAAGTGTACGATGAGGAGGACGTTGACATTAGCGATGATTGTAAGTCTTTGTTTGATTGTTTTACTTATTGCAATTTTGTCTCCATCTTGTAGTTGACATTGCTGCGATTTTCTTATTTTAGGATGGGAGTCTTTGTGGTAGGGGCTGCTTTGACGTGTGGATCTACGATGTCTGTAATCTGCCAAATTACTGAAATAAGCTTATATTGTTGTGTATCAAATTTCTATATTATTGTTGAGTTTGTAATGACATCTTAGGTGACATGTGGTGGCTTATAATTGGTATTACAATTGTTTACAACTGTGTTTTGATCCTAAGTGGTAACTGAATTTACTAGTGCGCAGTGTGGTGATATATTTGACATTTTTGTTTCCTAGTGATACAATGTTTTAACTGTTTGGGGAGTATATTGTCAGGTATTGTCATTGTTGTGACTAAATAGTACTATATGGTTTCCTTTCATCCCTGCCCATGCTGTAGAGATATTTCCTTACATTTGTATGTGTAAATTTTCTTTATTTTTTTCAGAGTGTGCAGAGCCTTTTGTTTTGTCTTTTTTGGTTCTTCTATCAATTTGGGCAGCATTCTTTATAGGGAAGTTAGGAGTCGAGCATATTGTTCTAGAATTTGGTTAAAAGTTTTGTTCTTATGAATTGTAATGAAAAAGATCATGGAACATGAACTTATATTATATGACAAGTATTTGTGAATTGGATTCTTTACACTCTTATAGAAATGATGAATGCAATTTCATGGAGTTCTTTTTCTGGTGCCTCTTTTGTTGTTTCTTTTGCTTCTGATTCACTTGTGAAGATAGCGAACTCGGCAGTTACAGACATAGTTGCAGATGGGTTCTAATTTGTATAAATGGGCACTCTCATGCACTTAAAAACAACTAACATATCAAAATCTACATCACATTAACAAAACACCCATATTGAAAAAAATTGACATATCAAAATCTACATCAAAGTAACAGAATATACTTAACATCCATATTTTCAACAAGACAATCATATTCAAGACAATCATCCAGTGCTTTCTTAACCCATTTAGGGTAGCAGAGTACACAATCATTACATTTTCCTTACAGTCATTACAGTTAGGGTAGTAGAGTACACAATTATCTGATTCACTTGACAAGTGCCATGACTGACACTACCAAGGATAACCCATAAAAGAACACAATGATATTAACGATGTGTTTAAGATTTGCCACATTTGTTTCAATGACTCCAAGTTGAGCATCATTATTGATGCGCAGCTACACGTGTGCTTCAACAGCGGAGTTGGGTTTGCCATACCCAATTGGATTGTACCAGTCCCAAAACTTACATTTTCCTTTGTCCTTCTCCCTTGGACAGTCATAGTAGAGCTTTCCAGGATTCTTATCTGATTCAGATATTCTCACAGCAGCTCTCAGGAGACAATAACACATCTTGTTTCAAAATCGGGTATCATAAGTTTGAATGCTCATGTTGCTTGAAGTAGACATGCCTTTGTTGAACCTTATTTGTCAAATGCAAATATAAGTATCAAAAAATTGAAAAAAACAACAAGAAGGCAGCAACAACATATATAGTTCAATTGTAATTCAGATTAATTATCCTAATGAAATAATGATCATTTAACTTTTCTTTTGTCATCAACAATCATTCAAATTTTCTAAACTCTTTGTAACTTACGTTAGCTTGCGATTAATGTTTAGGTTTTCTTCATTAATTCACATGGCCTGATTAATTACTCCTAAAGAGTAAAGACAAAAAAATCTCGTTTGAAATGAAGGTAGTACGTATATATGACAGTAAATCATCCTAACTAATTAAATTCAAGTGTCGCGTCTAATCACTGAGTTCTAAAAGATATAAAGTAATTAATTAATATCTAGTACTCCAAAAACATTGTTAAGAAACCTTGATACTACAAGGCAGAGACATCACCCTAGATTTACTGCCTTACCCTAGATTTCATTCATCATTTGGTTCAAATAGATAATTAGAAAATACCTTGAGAGACAGAGAGATAGCGAGATTCAATTCTTGGGTGATAGAGAGACGCGATTTGGGGCCAGAGAGACGAGATTTGGGAGTTTTCGGCCGGAACTATTGGGGCCAGAGAGACGCGATTTGGCTTCGCAAAAGAGAGAGAGAGACGCGATTTGGCTTCATGAAAGAGAGAGAGAGAAGGACGCGGTTTGTGAAATGGAGTCCAGATCAGAATAACCCGTTACCCGTCTTTCATGGAGCTCCACGTTTTTCCCCCCAACACTTTCTTTTCCCAACCGTTGGATATCATCCCATGGCTCATAACAGAAGTTCAAATTTTAACAAATGTCCGGGAGTCCTGACTAGATCTTGAATGTGTATATATATATATATATATATATATATATATATATATATATATAAGCAATAAAAGTCACGGATCGACGATCCGGGCATACACACGCAACACAACTCTCAACGTGAATAAGTATGTGTGGATGAAAGTGGAGAAAGGTTGAAAGAAATCTGAGATGTCTTACAGTGGGCTGCCAAGAAGACTTCAGATAGCTTTAAATGAATGAATACATGGTTTCCACCGGTAAAATATTGCAAAACTCAAGCTCACAGGTGTTTGGAAAAAGAAAGCGCTCAGTTTAAAGTGTGTACAAAGCAAAATGGACAAGGCTTCCTCGCCTTTTCTCTTCTTAAAATGGCCACCCGAAGCCCTCTATTTATAGAGGGGGGAGTCGCAAGTTGACCTATGACTCCCGCAAGTGTACCTGCGGCTACCCGAGGTACTCCAGGCTTTGTGGGCCTTGCCGTCTCAAAGTACGTGTGTGACAACCCAGAAATTCGTATTGTCCAGAATTTAAGTTTAAAGAATTAGTTATTAATAAAATGACTTTTTATTAATACTATTCTATGCTATGTGTTTATTAATCATTCTAGAACCTAGGATGATTATAAATTGGGAGGATTCTGGCTACGAGCTAGACTGAACGAGTAAGAATTCTCAAGAAGAAAATAAAATTTTTCCGGGAACAAAAATATTTTTAGGGAAAAAGACGAAATATGTACTATTCACCCGACGAAACCCTAAGGGTTAGGATTTGAATAACCTAAGCCTTTTCGAGAGTTCGGTATGTCGAAATGATATTCCGTCAAAAGATTTGTCGATAATATATCCTGAAAAATTAAGTAAGCTGATAAATTTTTTTCTTGAAAATGTGCAGAAATTGGACGAAATAAAAACAACGAAAAGTACGACTATATATTTTTCATTCGTTTAACTATATTAGGGGAAAATGTTAAGGAAAACGTGAAGGAAAACGCTTAACGCCAAAAAGTATTTTTCAATTTTTCGGATTTTCGAAGAATATGTAAAAGTTAATCGGTAAAGGAAAGAAGAAATATCCAAAAATATTTAGATTTCGAGAATCGCAGTTTTTAAAAATGTCGGACGAAACCCGAAAGACGGAACCACGAAACGTCCAAGGGAAGTTTTGTAAATAGAAAGGAGGTGTATTAAGGAGGTTGGAATAGTAAATCTAGGGGCAAAATGACTATTTTGCCCCTAGTTTTGAAAATCTATATAATGAAAGTGTTAGTTGATTTTTTTCCAAATTAACCAACACTTTGGAAGAGAGAGAGAGCTTGAGAGTTTGGAGAATGTGGGAAAGGAAGAGAATGAGCATGAATGATTGGATCGAAAGTGTTTGTGAAATAGAAAAGCTAGCGAATCGCCGGTTTTGTCTAAAGGAAGAATAATAAGGAAGGAAGGTATTAAAATCTAACTTTTAAGTTAGATTTTCTTTAAGTTTTATATGTTGAAAATGTGAGAGCCCGAAATCCGGGTCCCAAATCACCGCGGATCTGGTACAATCATTCTATAACTATTGCGAAAGATATAAACATATATTTATACAAAAACTTTACACATTTTTCCCCAAGGTCGAGTAACCTTAACTTATACACAATTCATAACTTGTCTAACATATAACATTATTATCATACAATACTATTACAAATCTAGCTACACATATTATCTTAAAGCTGGAACTGTCTTTAACCTTTACTTGTATCCAACGCATTCGCCTTAATCTGTAATGTTTTATCATGATATAGCAAGGGTGAACATGAAGTTTGCCCAGCAAGTTTAAATTTATTTAAGGATATATCATGATTGAAAGAATTTGAATAATAAGATGGCTATAATTCAACAATATAGTTGTGAATTAGCACGAACAAACTTTTGACTGAACAAGTATTAAACATGAACAATTATATCTAGACCGAATGGTAATGAAGGTGATCAACCTTTCATACCTGACTTATACATGCAATATGTACAGCGTACAATTCTACAATGGCAATCAACAATGATTATCCATAAGCATATCTGAATGAAACAACTCTAACTAAAGTTAAGTAAAACTTGCCTGAACCGTTGATTACCTCTATGCGATTTAATATGCTTTGTCTGAAAACCTAATAGTAATAATATCGATCTACACATTAGAATAATATCATCACAGTATGTTGGGAGAGTGCATATTTTGATTTGATGTTTAAATACAAATGCTCCTGATTTTTTGTAAAGTCCTTCAAGGAATATGTGTATAAGGACTTAGTGGTAGATCAAATTTGTTAGGTTGATCTAAGCTCTTAATGTATATCTTTCTGTAAATGAATGTATAGAAAAGAAGATCAAACTTTTTAGGTTGATTTTGAGATGTAATAGATAGGCTTCGAAGATATCGTAGTGTATCAAGCTGATCAAGGTTACAAAAGTCAAGGCAGAAATGTAGAGCTTCAAGGATCGTAGTGTGCCTACCTTGAAGAAGTCTCTTCAAAATCGTAGAGTGGTCTCAATGTTTGCCGAGCCAACTCAGAGATCGTAGTGTGCTCTCGGAAACGTAGAGTTTATAACTCAAGCAAGCGAAGATCGTAGTGTGCAAGTGTTTAAGAAAAATAGTAGTGCTCTTTGTTGATAGCATTAGACCAAGCACCAAGGCGACAAGACACCACGACCTGAATCGTAGAGTATCATCTGCTTTGTGTCAGAAGCATCAAGCCCCACATTTTGTGTGGAGACAACCTCCAACAAATGTGGAATAGGTTCTAAACGTTGTAGTACTCACCAGTCCCAAAGGCATAAAAGATATCCTTAGTATCCAACAAAGAAGCGTATTGAAGAAGCTAGGGAAAGTACCATTAGTAAGAGGAAAAACACCTTTTCAGGTGTTAGGTGAGAAAGTAGTCTACTGCGTCAGTGGGCTAGAATGCAATTTAGAAGATGTGCAGAAAAGTCTCCATTAAAGAACAGAAATGTCAAACGCATTTAATGCCTCAACGGATGGATCCAACGGATAGTTTTCAAGATCATATATATGCAAAACATATGCTGATGAGAGAACTAAGCAAGCATTGAACAAAAAGCACAAGAACACTCAACGCTCAACTCTACGATCTAAGAAAAAGAGAAAGCTTGTTCAGCTACTCAGTTCTTTCGAACAAGTGCTTAAACAGCAACTTAGTAGCACCAATCAAGAACTCAACAACTACCAATCAACTAAAGAAAGAGTTCCAAGTCAGAAGGACTTGAAGAGTTATAAGTTGTAAGACCCCGAATTTTATGAAATAAAAGTATTCAATTTTTCTTATAATTACAATTCAGTAAATGGTTAAATTGATAAAAGTTTAAAGTTATGGGTGAAATGTGAATTTTTTTAAAAATAAGCAAGTGGTTATAAAATAATCATTGTTATCGGGGAATATTCGTTTGGTCGTGGAATATTCTTTATGTCGATTGTTGTTTCAATAATTATTACTACACAGTATTTCCCATTATCAGAACAATAATTCATATTATTTGAATAATATTATTAGAGAGCATTATTGGTAATGTCTAGAAAGTTCTGTCTAAGGAGAGGTTTGGTCATCTAATTGCGCGCTAGTAAGGAGAAATCCCTATTGGAAAGCCCCCTCTTTCCTGGGAACGGCCTGGTTGTCATAAATGTGATTCTGTAATATTATTTGTGAATAATTAATTATTGATTCATATGATAAGGAAATATTTATTTTATGTGGATATAAATGAGGGATATATTTTTGTGGTTAAAAATGAAGGAGTTAATGTTGAGGTGTTTTATCTGTATTTTTGTCAGAACAGAGGTATTGAAAATCAAATTAGGGTTTTTAAAATATTTTGCGAGGGTTATAATTTTTAATCCGACCGTTGGATCGTGGAAATATTTGGATATGTTATACATATATAAGTTGAGTATATGTCCACAAATTTTGAACCGTTAAAAATGAACGTATGATTTGTTATGAATTTTACGAGATGACTAGTTCAGAAATTGTTGAATTTTCGGGGTTAATCATTTTGGTGGAAAATTCTAGAATTGGTGGGCCCCACTCTTGGTTGGTGAATAAATGTGTTGAGATTTTTATTCAAATGTGGTGGGTGGAAATAGTAGCAGGTAAAGCCATCAGGTTGCAGGTCAAGTCTGCTAAAATTTTCCTATAAATAGAGGGCTAAGTTAGAATTGAAAATCACACCAGAATTCATAAGTTTCTCTCTTTCTCTCTCTAGATTATTGAGTATATTTTGTGAGTATTTAGATACTTTGTGAGTTTCTATTCATCAGTGTAAGTTTTCTTCAACCGTATACCGATCAGAAGTACTGCTCTTTTGAGGTAAGAGATTGTAAGGGATAGTAAGGGATAGTAAGTGATTTTAAGGGTTGTTATATTTTCCAGTTTCGTAATTTTTCTGATCTTCAAAAACTTTGAAAAAAATTTGAAATGATATTTTGATGAGTTTTCTTGATTGTGTCCAAAAATGGTGATTTTTGGATGTATAGATTGAGAGTTATGAATTTTATGAGAAAAGACTATTTTAAAAGTAATCGCTTATAATTCCTTGTGGTTAACTCCAAAATTAATGAAATTTTTATTGGGAGTACATGTATATGATAGGAGTATACTCTGTGAATTTCAGAATTTTTAGATAAAAGTACAATTTTTGATAAATGTCTAAATATTCGGCTATTTTGGCCATATAAAAAATAGTAAATGACTTTTAAAAATTCTGAGAAAAATATATGTTCACTATGGGACTATATTATGCTAAATCCCAGAAAAAAAATATTTTTGGAACTGATTTAGTATTTTTTTCATAAAAATGTTCTAGTTATGAGTAAATAAATTAAATATATTTTGTGAAGTAAGAAAATTGGAAAATAGGATTTTATGACTTGAGAATCCTATATGAGGTATATGCAGATTTTGATGAGGGTTTTGGTTATTGGTGATGAAATCTTATGAGTTTGGCATTTTGGAATGATTAAATGCATTATTTTAGTAAAGTGTAAATAATTAAAATAAATTGTTTATAAATTTAAGAAATGTTATTCTTTCAATATCATTATACCGAAATATTGGTATGAATTTTATTGTGGAATTTCTATCTTTTGTGTCGGGGTTACTATTCATGAGTTACTATTCACGATTTACTATTCATGAGTTACGAATATTACTCTTGAGATTAAAACTATATGTTGATCATATTATTTTTATCATCATATATAACATTTTTATAACCCTGATGTTGAATTTCTCTTTCACTTGAGTGTAAAGATGGGTAAATTATTGGTATGATCGTGACTATGGGTTCTCTTTGGCCAGTAGTGCAAAGTTGAATTGTTGACTGGTATGATCATGACCATTGAATTTATAAGTGAATATCTTTAGCTTAAGTGCAAAGGTGAATTGATCAACATGGTTATAATTATTGTTTATATAAATTCTGAAATGATTATATATTTCTTTGAGATAATAATATATTTGGCCTGTACTTCAAAGATGGTCTGTTGATGAATATCTTTGGCCTGTAGTGCAAAGATGAATTGTTGATGAATATCTTTGGCCCGTAGTGCAATGATGAATTGTTGATGAATATCTTTGGCCCGTAGTGCAACATGTTGTTGAATATCTTTGGCCAGTAGTGCAAAGATGAACAGATGTTGAGATGAACATGACCAACTGGTGATACAAGTGAATATCTTTGGCCGTAGTGCAAAGATGAAGTTATTAGTATGATTATGAACAGGAAATGTGATTTGGTGTAACCATAATCTTTGATGTTTCAGGTAAAGATAGGTGATGAAAATTATCTTCGTCCTGGATGAGAAGAGGAATTTAGAACTACAGTTATGATTATGAGTTATTCATATGATTGTGGACCATAATTGTTGATTGATGTTACAGGGATAAAACATTGTTGGTGGATTTTTAACATGGAGAAGATAATAGACTTTATAGTCTATTTGACTCTTCTAATGGATTGCTCGTTCCGCTGCAACTATGGTTGAAATTTTTATCATCTACCATATGTTCTAAATCTCTGATTTATTACTGATGAAGACTATTGATAATTTATTTATCTTTAGTCATGATATTCTTTACTTGGGCTAGTTGTGCTCACCTTTTGTTTCACAATTCCTTTCAGGTAATAAGAGTGTAGCTGGGTGGAGCAGGGGTAACAAGGGAATAGAACAGTGGTCATTATTTAGTAGTTATATTTGGTGAAGAAAATAGGGTGAGGCGAACCCAACGTTGGAAGGGTGTTTCGTCACTATCATACAATATGTCTAATGACATACAACCTCGTGTCATCATAAGACATGGTTGTGCTCATCCACTTGCTGAGTATTTCTACGAGCACTACCTATATAATCTTGGTGTTTGTTTGAAGTATAATTCTCAATTAGAGACAGTGGAGATAATGATAAGTCAAGAAAAGACTCACCATTGGGAAGAATATGATAGTAATCTTCTCGTTTGTCTTTGGGGTCTATTGGGTCAACCAAGGATAATTCTGTGGCCATATGATATCTATCATAACCTAGAAGCATGGCCTCCCATGTACGAAGGTTTTCTTGAGCACTTCCCAAAGATTCTAATTTTTAAAACAGTTTTTGACTATACCTTTATGTAAGGTGTCATTGTGAGGTGTTGTCCACGGTTGGGACATGAGTCACATTTGGTATATATTTGTATCCAAACTCACATCATATATGTTGTTATATTTTGCACGACAATTGTTGTAATAAAGTTGTAGTTATTTTCTGTACCATATATTTGGCAACTCAAAATAGGTTGGATGGAATGGACCTGTTTTGGGGTTGTCACATAAGTGAACTGTGAAGAGCCAAGTCTGCTGGACTTGAAGAGTTCAAAAGTGAACTAAGAAGTTCCTAGACTGCTGGTCTAGAAGGAATATGTGAGATTCAGAAATTGTAAAAGACATCCTTAGTGGATTTCCTACTCGAGGAGTAGAAGAGTGGACTAGGAGCTTTAAGTGCTCTGAATAACTTAAAACGACTGTGTCTCTTATATTCTTGCTATAACTGCTATATCTGCCATAACTGCTATAACTGCCTCACTCTCATAACCTCACCTTATCTTACGGGAGATTAAAACAAATATTAATTCCGCTGAGTTTTAATCACTATCAACTAACAAGTTTAAAACGAAAAGATTTTTAAATATTTATTCAACCCCCCCTTCTAGATTACTATTCTTCCTCCGGGAACTAACAATTGGTATCAGAGCAGGTTCTATTATATAGCCTACAAAGCTTTAGTAGATCCAATGGCATACTTACCAAGCGAATCGAGGACTGGAGGAGGCAGCAAGCCACCAATGTGCAACAAAGATAAATTTACAAACTGGAAGGTTCGGATGCAAGCATACATGGACTCAATAGATGAAGATCTTTTTGAGACTGTTCAAAATGGGCCCTATATTCCAACAAAGCTTGCACCAACTACAGACGATCCAAACAGAATACAAATAAAAGTCAAAGAAGAATGGATTGACAACGAGAAGAAAGCTGTCCAACTGGACAAGAAGGCCAAGAACATTTTGTTTCAATCCTTAGAAGGTGATCTATTCGAAAATGTTGTCAACAACAAAACTGTGAAGGAGGTTTGGGAAGCACTACTCATCATGCACGAAGGAACGGAAGAAGTAAGAGAAAATAAACAATCTCCCCTGACACAGCAGTATGAAATGTAAGACCCTAACTTTTATAAATAAAGATGAATTTTCTATAAATATCATTTTTGAATATTATGGAGTTAATTTGATATAATGTTATAGTTGTGGGTAATATTTATAAATTTTGCAAAGTACGCAAGTTGTTATATAATATTCAATTGGTCGGGGAATATTCGTTTTAACAGGGAATATTCGTACAACGACACAATCATTGGTGGACCCCACAACGGAATTATTGTCGGATTGAGAAAACGACAAAAATATTTTATTAAAAATAACGGCGGAAGTTTTACCATTGATACTGTTGAACTACTCGGTAGTAAAAGTACAGTAATACGTGTGGTTGCATAGTAGCACACGGTATTGATTATTAATACTTATGTGAGAAGTCACTCAATTTGATTCAATTATTGTCAGTTAATAATATGAATTATTTAGCGATAATGAAGTTTTGTTTTATTCATATTATTAACGTAATAAAACAGAAACATCTTTTTATATAAAATAGAATACTTTATTAAAGTTATTCTATAAATAGAATATATTATATTTTATTTAAAAGATTTTTCTTTAAATATGGACCGTCAGATTAAAGTAATCAATCTGGACCGTTCATTGATTAGTTACTATGCATTCCATTTTTCTATAAATAGCAGCTCATTCCTTCATTATTTCTTACGAATTCACTGAACTCTAGAGAGAAGAAAAGTATTCTGCTACTTAACTACTTCCTTATTTCAGTTCTTCTTTAAAACGGTAAGGGGTGTTATTCTTTCTTATTCATGAAGAGAACTGTTGTTATTCCATTTGTTATTATTCTGTTGGAATAACCTGTATACGCGGTCTACCCTATACTTGGTGACATTCTTCTATTATTCTGTTGGAACATCCTGTCTGTGTGTTTTACACTGGACCTAGTTCCGTCTTTATTATTATTCTGTTGGAACATCCTGTCTGTGTGTTTTACACCGGACCTGGTTCCGTCTTTATTATTATTCTATTGGAACATCCTGTCTGTGTATTTTACACCGGACTTGGTTCCGTCTTTATTATTATTCTGTTAGAATATCCTGTCTGTGTGTTTTACACCGGACCTGGTTCCGGCTTTATTATTATTCTGTTGGAATATCTTGTCTATGCGTTTTACGCAGGACCTGGTTCCATTATTTATTATTCTGTTGGAATAACCTGTCTGTGCGGTCTATCGCATGCATGGTGATTTCTTTTGTTATTCCATTCTTTATTATACTCAGTTGGTTAAAGTTTTGACTTCTATACTCCATGAAATTAGTGGAATATCTTTGATATTTACGCTTCATCTAGTATCTTTTCATGGAAATATTCTTCTAGGAATTCTTGAATTTTACTCCACAAAGCAGTATCATATTGACAATTTGGACGTTGTTAATTCTTGCATAAATTAATTCTTGAACTTGTTTTATTGAATTCTTATATCATTGTCATCATCCTTATGTTTATAAAATGTTGAAAGTCATTTGTGGCCTGTAGTGCATAGATGGACTTGGTATGATTATGACCAGGGATCATTCGGTATAATCATGGCCGTAATATTACAAATGATGTGATAAAAGTCCTCATTGCCCCGTAGTGCATTGATGGATAGTTGTTGGCATGATCATGACCATTAATGAATACACAAATATTCTTGGCCCTTAGTGCATGGATAATTGTGGTCGTGATACTAAAGAATATCATTGGCCGTAGTGCAGGGGTGATTCGATGATGTAGATTATTTTGTTAAACTGAGTCCCAGCGATAACAGTATTGAAAAACCTTTTAAATCATAGAAGATAGTAGATTTTATTCTCTACTTGACTCTTTTAATGGATTGCTTGTTCCGCTGCAGTTAAACTTGATGTTCGTTATATTTTATTAGTTTAACACTGTTGAAGGCTAATGATAATTTATTCTGCATTATCTTAGTCATAATATTTCTTACTGGGCTAGTTGAGCTCACCCTTTCTTTTACTGTTCTCTTCAGGAAATGAGAATATAGCTGGGACGAGTCGGGGAACGGAGTGATGGACCAGATGATAGTATTAGTAGTCCTCACTATTCTGTTAAATAGTGTGACAATAATTGTAATGAGGACTCTTTTTGAGTTTGTATAGTCTCTAGTAGACAATAATTATATTCAAACTCACAGTTATGTTTTGTCGTATTGTACACGACAGTTGTATTAGTAAGTTGTATTTGTATTCTATACCATGTATCTGACGACCCAAGATGGGTGATGTATACCTAATTTTGGGGGTGTCACAGTTGGTATCAGAGCTTAGGGATATGATCCCTGGCTAAGATGTGAGAATAGAACTAGGAGGGGAGAGACGGGGAATTCCTTCGCTAGTATGACCTACCTAAGTTTATTTGCATGGTATTTAATTGGTCGGTCAGAATATAAGGATAATATATGACATATCAATTAACTTTTGTTTTGTGGCAGTATCTGAAAATGGCGTCCGAGAATGTTGAGAATAGCAATGGAGCACAGGCGACTGTTGTTTCACCACATATCAATAATCGGGATAATGTGCATCAGGAAGACGACAATCCTCATGCAAACAACAATACTGACCAAATGATGAATGATGGAATATTTAGAAGCTTTATGCAGTTCATGCAACAGCAGGCGAGAATGGCTCCTGTTCAAAATGTAGGTGGAAACACTGAAAACTCTCGGACGGTCACCGCTAAACAGTTCAAGGAGCTGGGACCACCGGAGTTTAAGGGAGAGTCAAAACCACTTATAGCGGAGACATGGATAAAGCAGATCACTAAGATATTTGATGTCTTGGGATGCTCCGAGGAACAAAAGGTTCCCTTTGCTGCCTTTATGTTGCGAGGAGAGGCAGATTACTGGTGGGAATCGATTAAGCGTACTCAACCTGCTGCACTGAAGATGTCTTGGGAGAAGTTCCAAGAGCTGTTCAATGACAAAATACTTTCCCGAAAGTGTTCGACACATGAAGGAGGTGGATTTCATCAAATTGGAGCAGAATAATATGACCGTGTCGCAGTATGAGGCTAAATTTGCTGAGTTGTCCCGGTTTACGTCCCACTTAGTGGATAATGAAGAGCGAATGACGCGAATATTTTTGCGAGGTTTGAAAGCTGAGATACATCAACATCTTATTTCTCATAAACTGTGTTTGTATTCAGATGTTGTGAATAGGGCTCAGTTAGTGGAGCGCGATAACGAGTCAACGCAACCAAAAGAGAGCAATCAGCAAAATGATAAGACCAGTGAGAGCAGTCATCGAAGCGGTGACAACAAGCATGGAGGGAATCAACAGACCAGAAATGGTAACCACTTCAGTGGTAATCAGGGCCAAAACAATAAGAATGGTCATTTCAAGAAGAGGAGATTCAACAATGATGGAAAGACGTCAGCACCAGCACCCGTGGTTAAGGAAGGAGAACGACCACCTATCATATGTTTTAAATGCGGAGGGGAGGGGCACATCAGTCCAAACTGCGTGATGTCGTCTAAAACATGTTATAATTGTGGAAGAGAAGGTTATTTAGCTCGATTTTATCATTTACCAAAAATAAGTTCAACTAGGATAGAGGCACCAAAGGCCGTCCCAGAAAAGTCAAAACCGGTAGTGCAAGGGAGAGCATTTGTTGTGGCCTCCCAGAAAGCAAGGAACCCGAATGAGGTCATTACGGGTAAGCTTGCCATAAACTCTAACGAAGTCTATACTTTATTTGATACCAGTTCTACCCATTCTTTTATTTCTCCTACTTGCGCTCATCGATTAAATTTGACTCCGGAGAAATTAGACTTTGACTTATCTGTTGAAACTTCATTGGAAGAAACCTTCATTACATCCACGGTTTATAAGTCTTGTTTGGTTCAAGTTGGTACCCAAACATTACCTATCGATCTTATTTCATTAAAAATACTTGCATTTGACGTGATTCTAGGGATTGATTGGTTAACTACTCATCATGCAAAAATTGATTGTTTTCGTAAGGTTGTTAGCTTTCATATTCCTAATCGACCTATTATGCGAATTCAAGCAACCAAACCATTAAAATCAATCCCTGTCATCTCAAGCCATAAAGCTATTCATTTATTGAAAAACGGATGTCAAGCTTTCTTAGCTCATGTCACGGATCTAAACAAAAATACGTCAGTTTTGAATGATATTTCTATTGTTAATAAATTCCCTAACGTATTCCCTGAAGAACTTCCTGGCCTACCCCCAGAGCATGAAATTAAATTTTGTATCGACCTTGAACCCGGTACAAAACCCATTTCCAAAGCCCCATATCGAATGACTCCTATTGAACTTCAGGAGTTAAAGATCCAACTGCATGAATTGTTAGACATTGGCTTTATTCGTCTTAGTACTTCTCCTTGGGTGCTCCTGTTCTATTCGTGAAGAAGAAAGATGGAAGTATGCGACTTTGTATTGATTATCGGGAGTTGAATCATGTCACCATCAAAAACAGGTACCCATTGCCACGTAATGATGACCTGTTTGACCAGTTGTAAGGAGCACAATTCTTTTCAAAGATCGATCTTCGTTCTGGATATCATCAGCTGAAGGTTAGAACTGAGGATATTCCAAAGACGGCTTTCAAAACTTGGTACGGGCATTATGAATTCCTAGTCATGTCCTTTGGATTGACCAATGCTCCTGCTGCCTTCATGGATATGATGAACCGGGTATTCAAGGAATATTTGGATCACTTTGTAGTCGTCTTTATTGATGACATCCTTATTTATTCCAAAAGTCGTGAAGATCATGAGCAACACTTGAGGCTGGTACTCCAAAAACTTCGTGAATACAAGCTTTATGCCAAGTTGAAGAAATACGAGTTCTGGCTGGAGGAGGTAGCATTCCTTGGGCACGTAGTATCAAGTCGTGGAATATCTGTTGACCCAGCAAAGATTGAAGCTATTCAAAGCTGGGAGCAACCTAAATCAGTAACCGAAGTACGTAGCTTTCTCGGTTTAGCTGGTTATTATCGGAGATTCGTGGAAGGATTTTCTCGAATCGCTACTCCACTAACTCAGCTGACTCGGAAAGATACAAAGTTCGGTTGGAGCGAAAAATGTGAGAAGAGTTTTCAAGAACTTAAGAGGAGTCTCATTTCAGCACATGTTCTAACAATACCATCTGGCTCGGAGGGATTTGTCATCTACAGTGATGCTTCGAGCAAAGGGTTAGGATGCATTCTCATGCAACATGGAAAAGTCATAGCCTATGCATCAAGACAACTCAAGGAATATGAGAGGAATTATCCTACTCATGATCTAGAGTTGGCAGCTGTTGTCTTTGCACTTAAAATTTGGAGGCATTACTTGTATGGGGAGAAGGTGGAGATCTTTACTGATCATAAATGCCTCAAATATTTCTTCACTCAAAAGGAACTCAACATGCGATAACGACGTTGGCTTGAACTCTTGAAAGATTATGATCATACCATTCAATACCATCCTGAAAAAGCGAACGTGGTAGCTGACGCATTGAGTAGAAGATCATATGCAAGTACGAGTGCGATATTGTCAACACAAAGGCCCATTTTCTGTGACTTGCAAAGGATAGAGATAGAGTTAAAGAATCCAGGGACCCATGTGATGATGGCGAATATACGAGTAGAATCGACTTTAATCGATAAAGTTAAAGCTGATCAAGCTACAGACCTGGAGCTGATGTGTATGAGGAAGAAAGTGCAAGAAGGTGCTATGCCGGAAGCAAGAATCGATGAAGAAGGAATACTTCGAGTCAACTCCAAATTTTGTGTTCCTAACAACCCTGATTTAAAATATGAAATCATGATGGAGGCGCACAACACACCGTTTGCAATCCATCCTGGGAGTACCAAAATGTATCATGATCTTCGTCATACATTTTGGTGGAGCAATATGAAGCGAGAGATAGCGCTGTTTATCTCAAGGTGTCTAACTTGTCAACGGGTCAAGGCGGAGCATCAAGTACCAAAAGGTCCATTGAAACCACTTGAAATTCCAGAATGGAAGTGGGAGCACATTACCATGGATTTCGTTACCGGTCTTCCTAAGGTTTCTCAAGGTATTGATGCGATTTGGGTCATTGTTGATAGATTGACCAAGTCTGCTCATTTTTTACCGATACGAGAAATTTATACACTTGAACGTCTTGCTCGTATGTACATAAACGAGATTGTAAGACTGCATGGTATGCCAGTATTCATAGTTTCTGATCGAGACCCAAGATTCACTTCACGATTTTGGGTTAGTTTACAAAAAGCTATGGGCACGGATTTACGATTTAGTTCGGCATATCATCCTCAGACGGATGGACAATCAGAGAGGACTATTCAAACTCTAGAAGATTTATTAAGACTCTGCGTCCTTGACTTCAAGGGAAGTTGGGACAAGTTCTTATCATTAGTGGAGTTTTCCTACAACAACAGTTATCAAGCAAGTATTGGCATGGCTCCATTCAAAGCATTGTATGGAAGAAAGTGTCGTTCTCCAGTATACTGGGATGAGGTGGGTGAAGCAACGTTGTTGGGACCGGAGTTGGTACGTATGACTACAGAAAAGATTCAAACGATCCGACAACGTATAAAAACTTCACAAGATCGACAAAAGAGTTATACTGATCTTCATCGAAAGGACGTGAAATTTGATATAGGAGATCATGTGTTCTTACATGTTACTCCATGGAAAGGAGTTACGAGATTTGGAAAGAGAGGAAAGCTCAATCCTCGATTCATCAGTCCATTTTTAATCCTCGATCGAGTAGGAACTGTGGCTTGTAGACTTGCTTTACCGTCAAGTATGTCTCGTGTTCATAACGTTTTTCACATATCCATGTTATGTAAATATGTGGAAGACCCGAACCACATTATTGAGTTAGAACCGGACGAAATAGCGGAGGATTTGACGTATGAAGAAGTTCCTGTTCAAATATTGGATAAGAAGGAACATATTCTACGCTCTCAGGTTATACCTCAAGTCAAAATTTTGTGGAGAAATCACGATGTTGAGGAAATGACTTGGGAGTTAGAATCTGAAATGAAGTCAAGGTATCCTTACCTCTTCGACATACCAGGTACGTACCCTAATTTCGAGGGCAAAATTTCATAAGAAGGGGAGGTTGTAAGACCCCAACTTTTATAAATAAAGATGAATTTTCTATAAATATCATTTTTAAATATTGTGAAGTTAATTTGATATAATGTTATAGTTATGGGTAATATTTATAAATTTTGCAAAGTACGCAAGTTGTTATATAATATTCGATTGGTGGGGGAATATTCGTTTTAACAGGGAATATTCGTACAACGACACAATTATTGGTGGACCCCACAACGGAATTATTGTCGGATTGAGAAAACGACAAAAATATTTTATTAAAAATAACGGCGGAAGTTTTACCATTGATACTGTTGAACTACTCGGTAGTAAAAGTACAGTAATACGTGTGGTTGCATAGTAACACACGGTATTGATTATTAATACTTATGTGAGAAGTCACTCAATTTGATCCAATTATTGTCAGTTAATAATATGAATTATTTAGCGATAATGAAGTTTTGTTTTATTCATATTATTAACGTAATAAAACAGAAACATCTTTTTATATAAAATAGAATACTTTATTAAAGTTATTCTATAAATAGAATATATTATATTTTATTTAAAAAAAATTTCTTTAAATATGGACCGTCAGATTAAAGTAATCAATCTGGACCGTTCATTGATTAGTTACTATGCATTCCATTTTTCTATAAATAGCAGCTCATTCCTTCATTATTTCTTACGAATTCACTGAACTCTAGAGAGAGAAACTATAGAGAGAAACTATAGAGAAAGAGAGAAGAAAAGTATTCTGCTACTTAACTACTTCCTTATTTCAGTTCTTCTTTAAAACGATAAGGGGTGTTATTCTTTCTTATTCATGAAGAGAACTGTTGTTATTCCATTTGTTATTATTCTGTTGGAATAACCTGTATACGCGGTCTACCCTATACTTGGTGACATTCTTCTATTATTCTGTTGGAACATCCTGTCTGTGTGTTTTACACTGGACCTAGTTCCGTCTTTATTATTATTCTGTTGGAACATCCTATCTGTGTGTTTTACACCGGACCTGGTTCCGTCTTTATTATTATTCTGTTGGAACATCCTGTCTGTGTATTTTACACCGGACTTGGTTCCGTCTTTATTATTATTCTGTTAGAATATCCTGTCTGTGTGTTTTACACCGGACCTGGTTCCGGCTTTATTATTATTCTGTTGGAATATCTTGTCTATGCGTTTTACGCAGGACCTGGTTCCATTATTTATTATTCTGTTGGAATAACCTGTCTGTGCGGTCTATCGCATGCATGGTGATTTCTTTTGTTATTCCATTCTTTATTATACTCAGTTGGTTAAAGTTTTGACTTCTATACTCCATGAAATTAGTGGAATATCTTTGATATTTACGCTTCATCTAGTATCTTTTTATGGAAATATTCTTCTAGGAATTCTTGAGTTTTACTCCACAAAGCAGTATCATATTGACAATTTGGACGTTGTTAATTCTTGAACTTGTTTTATTGAATTCTTATATCATTGTCATCATCCTCATGTTTATAAAATGTTGAAAGTCATCCGTGGCCTGTAGTGCATAGATGGACTTGGTATGATTATGACCAGGGAGCATTGGGTATAATCATGACCGTAATATTACAAATGATGTGATAAAAGTCCTCATTGGCCCGTAGTGCATTGATGGACAGTTGTTGGCATGATCATGACCATTAATGAATACACAAATATTCTTGGCCCGTAGTGCATGGATAATTGTGGTCGTGATACTAAAGAATATCCTTGGCCGTAGTGCAGGGGTGATTCGATGATGTGGATTATTTTGTTAAACTGAGTCCCAGGGATAACAGTGTTGAAAAATCTTTTAAATCACAGAAGATAGTAGATTTTATTCTCTACTTGTCTCTTTTAATGGATTGCTTGTTCCGCTGCAGTTAAACTTGATGTTCGTTATATTTTATCAATTTAACACTGTTGAAGGCTAATGATAATTTATTCTGCATTATCTTAGTCATAATATTTCTTACTGGGCTAGTTGAGCTCACCCTTTCTTTCACTGTTCTCTTCAGGAAATGAGAATATAGTTGGGACGAGTCGGGGAACGGAGTGATGGACCAGATGATAGTATTAGTAGTCCTCACTATTCTGTTAAATAGTGTGACAATAATTGTAATGAGGACTCCTTTTGAGTTTGTATAGTCTCTAGTAGACAGTAATTGTATTCAAACTCACAGTTATGTTTTGTCGTATTGTATACGACAGTTGTATTAGTAAGTTGTATTTGTATTCTGTACCATGTATCTGACGACCCAAGATGGGTGATGTATACCTAATTTTGGGGGCGTCACATGAAATGTTCGTTCATGTTCAAGGAGAAAATGTCACTACCACGTATGAGAGATTCAACGTTCTGCTCAACTCTCTACGAGCCTATGGGAGGATCTATCCAAACAAAGATCTAATCATAATTTCATGAGAGCCTTACCAAGTAAGTGGGATGCCAAAACCACTGCTATTAGAGAGTCAAAGAATCTCCACGAGATAATTGTTCAACAGCTATACGGTAACCTTCTCACATACGAACTGGAGCTGACTCAACAAGCAGAAACTTTGTCAGAAGGCAGAAAGAAGGATAAGGGTGTTGCTCTCAAAGCAACTGAAAGTACCGTCAAGGTCAACACTGAAATTGACTCGGACTATGATGAAGACGATGATGAAGACCTTGCAATGCTCGTAAAAAGACTCAGAAGGTTTATGCATCAAGGCAAACCAGCAAACCAAAGAAGGTCAGCAACTACAGCAGCCAGGAGCAAATGAATGATCTATGCTACAACTGCAAGAAGCCTGGCCATTTCATTGCCAACTACAACAAACCTCTCAGAGAAGAACTAAAGAAGAAATCACATGCAAAGAAGGAATACAAAGGCAACAAAAGGCCTCAGAAGAGAGACAAAGGCCTTGTAGCTGGAGGATCGTGGAGTGATTCAGACAATGACTCAACTCCTGAATCTGGAGATGATGAAGATCCTCAAATGGCTAATCTGTGCTTAATGGCCAAACATGCAAAGGACAAACTGAACTCCAACATACATGAAGTAAGTATCGGTGAGGTATTTGACTTTAACTCACCTGATGTAGACATTAATGATTTGAGAACTACATTGCATGGCATAACAACTAATCTACATCAATACATGCAGTGGTTCAGAGCCAAGTCTACTGGACTTGAAGAGTTCAAAAGTGAACTAAGAAGTTCCTAGACTGCTGGTCTAGAAGGAATCTGTGAGATTCAGAAATTGTAAAAGACATCCTTAGTGGATTTTCTACTCGAGGAGTAGAAGAGTGGACTAGGAGCTTTAAGTGCTCTGAACCACTTAAAACGACTGTGTCTCTTATATTCTTGCTATAACTGTTATATTTGCCATAACTGCTATAACTGCCTCACTCTCATAACCTCACCATATCTTAAGGGAGATTAAAACACATATTAATTCTGCTGAGTTTTAATCACTATCAACTAACAAGTTTAAAATGAAAAGATTTTTAAAAATCTATTCAACCCCCCCTTCTAGATAACTATTGTGCCTCCGGGAACTAACACATTATATAAAATAACCTAAACACATTATCACATAAGCCTATCAGTCTATACCACACATAAGACCTAACGTCAAATCAAACTTTGACAGTCTGAGTCGAGTTCGACAAAATTCAAACATCCCGACGGTCTAGTCGGACGAAATTTTGAGTTTAAGTTCAATTAAACTCTGTATAAACACTTAACCATTATCTAAGATAATTTATTAACAATAAAAATATTTATCGAAGTCTCGTAATAATTTTTAAATAACTATTATTATTTATCATAAATTTTCAATCATTAATATCGTATTTATATCATATAAATACCAAAATATTCTATTATCATTAATATTTATTTAATATTAAATATTAATGAAATACATGTCATAATATTATAATATATTTATAATATCACAAAGTATTTTTAATACTTTAAAATCACCTTTATATGATTTTTAAACAGTTAAATTAATTATCCGATAATTGCTATTAATATTAAAATATTAATATTTTCATGAAAAATATCAAAAGTTATATTTTATAACTTAAAATATTTTTCTAACACTTAAATCATTTTTATATGATTTTCAAAACATTAATTCTATTTTTCCATAATTTATTTAATATATTTATTAAATAAATTAATTACCATTAATATTAATTTATTAATGAATTTCATCACAAAATATCAAAAGTTATTAAAAATAACATAAAATATTTTCTTATACCATAATATAATTTTTCATGATTTTTAAAGTATTAAAATTATTTTTAAATAATTTATTTAATATTATAATTAAATAAATTAAATACCATTTATATTCAAAAAATATTAAATATTTATAAAATATACTCAAAATAATTAAAACTTAATTTTCAAGCTTTAAAATAATTTTTCATAATTTATTATGTATTTTTAATAATTTAAAACTATTTTCTGTAATTTTTAAATAAAATAATTATTTTTAGAAATAATTTGTCGCAAAAGGGCTCTATAGCGACGAAACTGTCGCCATAGGTGTTCTTGGGCTGTTCTTAAAGAAACCCAGAACATCATGTCAGACTGCAGGGTGGGTACTGTAAATACCCAAAAAAATTTTGAATAATTATATTTATATTTTTACGAATAAATTTTTTTTTACAAATAATATTTTGAATATATGAAATATGGATTTAGCAGTATAGTTAATTTAAACTTTTAAATTGACGAATAATGAAAGTTAAAGTCAGTTATGGTCAAGAACCCTAATTCATGGATTATGGACAAGGAATGAGAATATTAATATATAATAATTATATTTCAATATGATATGTATGTATTATATGTGTGCATGGTTTAATGTTGATTAGTTATGTCATAGTAGTAGAAAACCCTAAGTTTAAGCCGAAAACCCTAATTCAAACCCTAAGTAGGAAATTAAGACTGATTATTAATCAAGGTTATGTGATCAAGGAGGTATGTTAGTAATTATGAATCTAATGAGGGGAAACCCTAACGATTATCAAGAAACCCTAAATGCTAAGTTAAAAACCCTTATTTGATTTTCGAGAAACCCTAAACCTAATTTTTAAAACCCTAATTGATGATTAGCAAGCCCTAGTGTTAATTAGCAAATGATAAGAGTAAAAGTTATGGGAAATGTATGAAATTACCAAACTACCCTTAAAATCCAAGTGGAAAAGACCAAAATACACTTTAGTGTGTAAAATGACCATTTTACCCTTTTACTTAACTTGTAATCAAAATGACTTTCTAGAAAGTTGTGACTCACCATGTTAGATATCCCATGTGTGGAAAATCTCAGCCAAATCCTTATCCTTATTGACACCTTGCTAGATTAGGATTCATTGAATCAAATTATAAGATTTAAAGAGACAGAAAATGAAAAGAAAGTGCTCATTTGTTAGCTATCACTCAACCAACTCTATTCTCTCTCTAAGCCACGAAATTCTCTAAGTTTTTCAGTCCCCAAACAAACTTCTAGACCATCATAAACAGTTAAGGAAGCAAGATCAAAGCAATTTCAAGAAAGAGGTATAACCCTAAAACTCAATTTTGATTCTTAAAAGCCATGTTAGATTTCTTGTTTATGTGTTTATTTAAGTGTTAGAAGATGTTATATGATGATCTATGATGTTACATCATAGATCTATAGCATCAAAGTGTTCAAAAATCAACTTTTCAAAACTGTCCAAGAACCCTAAATTTATGGCCTGACAACCGAATGTCAGAGGCCATAGATCTGAGCCTGTTAATAATTTTGTATGTTTTATGTTTTGGACTTGTATTATGCTACATGGACTTTGCTTTGGACTTGAAATTAGGCTTAAATCATGTCCAGAACAAAAGTTATTCAAGGTCAAACTCAGTTGACCGAGCATGACCAAGAGTTTCTAGGCAGCCCAGAAACTCAAAGTCAGTGTCTGACAACATTTTCTCAAGCCTATAACTGTCAGGTGTTAATCGTATTGTTATTGTTGTTGTATCTAGTTTTTAGCCTGTTAGGTGTACTCCATATCAATGCTTTTAAATCACTTAAACAATCAACAGATTGTAAGTAGTGAATGGTCAAAGTAGCCTACTCGGCATTGACTGTCAAATTATGGGTAACCCAGAATGTTGGATTTCAGCGTCTGACAAGATGTTCCTTACCCAAGATCTTGCATGTTTTTGATGTTTTGTTTGCTTTAATGTATTTAAATTTTAGTCTTGTATGTGTACTACATATGCATGCTCATATATCACATATATAACCAAACAGAATGAAAGTTATTTAAGGTCAAACTAGCCAACTCGATCACGGATGCAGTTTTCTGGAAAACCCAGAAAACTCAAGAACATGTTATTTCTGACAATGTTTGACCAGATGCTAGTTGATGATTTTGATGTTGTTTAAATGATATGATGATTGATACTTATTCCTTGTCATGTATACTACAAGCCTAAACCATTAGATCACATTAACAGTAACCAGAACATATAGAAATTAAAGCCTCTAAATGGACCTAGAAGCTGACTGGGTTTTTTCAGGAAAACCCAGAAAGTTTTGACAATGACTTTGAGTGGCCAGATCTTCGTGCTATATGTTTGTATGACTGATGTGATGCTTGATTAATGTAGTATTACATAAACACTACATGATCAATCCCTAAGATTGTCCAGAACATGTGTAGACTAAAAATTAAAACCGGTCAAAGTAGGTACCTTAGCCACTGAATGTCAGTGTTCTTGGCCCTCAAGAACACCTATTGCGACAGAAATCGTAGCTAAAGCCTTTAGCGACAGATTTAATCAATTTAATTTCCTAATTTCAGAAAAATGCTTTAAAAATAGAAATAAATTTCTAAAAATTATAAAATCAGTTTTAAAAATTATTTTAAGTTATAAAAAATAACTTTTGATAAATTGACATATTTTTCATTAATATTACTATTTATTTGGATATTAATGATATTAAATTTATTAAATAAATGTATTAAATAAATGGGTTAAAAATGATTTTTATATTATAAAAATTATTTTAAATGATAATAAGGTGTTTAAAATTATTTGAAGTTATAAATTATGACTTTTAATATTTTAAGGTAATTTTCATTAATAATCTAATAATTATGATATTGAGTTTATTTAATATTTATATTAAATAAATAGTTTAAAAATGATTTTAATGATTTAAAAATCATTTAAAATGGATATAAAGGATTTAAAAATATTTTAAGTTATAATAAGTGACTTTTAATATTTTCATGAATAATACCTTAATATTTAAATATTAATAGTGATTATTTAAAAATGATTTTAAATGTTTTAAAATTCATTTGAGGGTAAAATAAATGTTTTAAAAATAGTTTGAGTTATTATTAATAACTTAGGGATTTTGTAAAGTATTTCATTAATATTTTTATATTAATGATAATGAAATTATTATGTATTTAAATCATTTAAAAATGATTTCAGTGTTTGAAAAATCATGACAAATTATAATAATTATTTAAAAATTATTATAAGACCTTGAAAAATAATATGATGAATATTTAAATTATTTAATAAAGTATTGAAGTTTCAGAATAGAGTTTAAGTAAATTTAAACTTGATTATTATCTGATAAAACAGTCGGTACACCGAAATGAAACCGAAGTTGACTTAGACTGATATAAATTGACATAATAAGTAATTATTTGTGTTAGAATGACTATTATAACTATGTGACAATGTGTTTAAGCAATATGATGACTGCAAATAATAGTGTTATTTGTTATAATAAATTATTCTGATCAAAAGAATAATCTTATGAATGATAGGTTTCAGTATAAAAGATAATATCTAAGTTGTGTAAGCAGCAGATCAGGCAAGTATCTTTATTCTTTGTTTCTACTTATGCAATGTTCCTGTATAAGTAAGTTATTGAATATTATACTCATGTTATATAAGTTAATATACCCTACTATTATCGGTCATGTATTTAAATATTCGTATTCATGCCAGTTATAGAATTATATTCGTTTACCAGTAATGTAGTAATGTATGATCAGTGTATACCTTGTGGATATATAGTTATGTTAAATTATTTAAGTGCCCTCACTTGGATAACGATTGTATTTAACCTCATGTCGACACATACCTACTGATTTTCAGGTATGTATATGTTATTTAAAAAATTGTCTAAGCTATTTAACTCAGCTAAACGTAGAATGAAAAATATTATAGAACATGATAGAATATTATTATTATTAAATTGAAATGTTTTATTTCGAATGTCAGATTAATTATGAACATCTCGAACAGGAAAAAACTTTTATGTGCCAAAGGCGGACCAGCTGAACGATTTATCGTTCAAACAAGTAGTGTTGATCAATACAGGACATAATGGGCTGATCACCCTCCGTGTCCGTAGGACATGACGGTTTGCAGATGAAATTCTGTTTAACCTTTTCAAAAATTAAGATAAAATTTATAGTTTATTAAACTGTTACTAAATTATAGTCAGTACATAGTTTCAAAAAATGAAATAGAGTTTATATGTCGTTCTGTATGGTCTCAGCTTACTTCACAACTATTACTTCGTTGTTGAAGTGTCGTCTATAGAAAATATTCAAATCTTTCAGATAATCTTTATTCATTGCTATTACTTGCTGGGCACTCAAATGTTCATTCTTGCTTTAAATTTAAATGTTTTCAGCTAAGCTAGCACGACCTGAAGGTTCCGGCAAGGACAAAGGGAAGGGGAAGCTGAAGGAATAGATTAAATTATGTTGTTAAGACTATTGTAGTAAGATAATATAATATTTATCATGTAATGTAAGACTTAAAGGTTCTCGAGACTGGGAATGTGGATATGTCAGTGTATGATTCTAAAACATCAGATCAACATAACAACATCCAAAATAGAGAGATCAAAGTCGGTCAAACTACTGTCAAAAACCTTGTTCTTGAAGATTCTGGGTTTTTCAGAATCTTCATCCGGCCAGTCGGTCAACGCTGGTTTGACCTGGTATATCTTTGATTCTACTGTTATTTTGGGTGATCTAATAGCATGACTTTGCAGTTCATATACCAGTCTACAATCTTCAATCAACAACATGACCAATAACATAAAACACTACAAGATTCAAGCCCTGCAAAACGTTGTCAGAATTTTCTAGGCAAAATTGGGCTGCCCAGAAACTCATTTTGTGAACGGTCAACGACCTTTGACTGCTTATAACTTTCGATCTACACATGATCTGGACTTGATTCAAGTTTCAGATCCAAGACCTTATAACATACAACAAGTACAAACCTTTAAAACACCAAAATAATTAACGGAAATAGGTCTAGGAGACCTGACATTAGACTGTCAGACACCATTTTTCCAGTTTTTCCATATTTAAGAAATCTTTAAATTCGTGCATCTAGATGTTATAGATCCTTGATCTAACAACCCAGATCACTTATTAACACCCTATAGCATAACTTTAAACAACAAATCATAACATTAACATAAGATCACATGATTTAGGATTTATACATCTTATGCTCAAATCCTTTTATTCTGGTCTCTGATCATGATCTTGATGATCAAGAGGCTTGTTTAAAGACTGAAATACTTGAGTATTTCGTGGCTAAGGAAAGAGAAGAGGTTGGTTGGTTGTTTGAGAGAAAAATGACTAAGTTAGTGAACTTTCTCTCTCTAATTCTCTTATAATACTTTAGATACAATGCATGATGCTAACATAGCTGCTGAAATAGACTGCTTTGCTGGATTTTTAGATTATGCAAAGTCAAGAGTTGGTGAACAACTCACATTTGGCAAGATTTGCACTCTAGCAAATAAAAAAATGTGACAAAGAGCATAAATGTCATTTGATTTCAAATTTTAATAGCAAAATTGACATTTGATCCAACCGTTAGGGTTAAAACCTAAGATTTCCAAAAGTCATTTTCTAGGATTTCCAAATTAGGTTTTCAAAAATAGAAAATTAATATTTCTAAATTATAATTAGGATTTTATAAATATATTAAGATTTCCTAATCATGAAATTAAATCTTGATAATCATGATTATTATTTCCTAATTAAAATTGCTAATTTAGCAATTAGGGTCAAAATTATACATTAGGGTTTATAACCCAAGAATTAGGGTTTGAAATAGAAAAATAATCTTTCTAATTTAGAAACTAGGTTTCCTAATTAGATTGGGATTTTCTTATAACTTGAAAATTAGGATTAATGTTTCCTAATTAACATTAAAATTATTAAACTTGTGATAACCTGAGATTTCGAATAATCAAAATTTTATGAATAATTTTTTTTATTTAAATTGATGGTTAATATTGTATTGTGTAATTGTGATACGAGTCTCGAGAATTAGTCAATTTGTGTATTGACTGAGAAATTAGAATAGAGTTGTGCTTAACAGCTTTAGAAACCCTAACCCTAATTTCGGGATAGGGATTCGATAGAAAATGTAATTAAAATAATTGTATCAATGAATATGTGTTTGTACTGTATAGAGATTTTGATCAATGATTGATCAGATAAGGTTTAAAATTTATACACCCTAATAAGAGATTAGAAACCATAATCTCATATTTAGAAAAACCTAACGTACAGTTAGAAACCCTAATTGAAAGCCGAGAAACCCTAATTTCATATTCAAGAATCCTAAAACCCTAATTAGGAAACCCTAATCCTAATTAGCAAGCTTAATGTGTTTAGTAAATGTTAATATGATTAAGAAACCCTAATTTAATTAGGAAACCCTAATTTTAGTTTTAAACTTTTAATTTTCTAATTTAAAAATCCTAATTAGAAAATCCTAGAAAGTTAAAGTTTTAAAACCTAAGGGTTAGAACCTTAGGGTTAAACCCTAAAGGTTTGTGCAATTGTTTAGTATGCCATTAAAATCATTTTGCTAATGACTAAAATGCCCTTTTTTATTTCTTTAATTGGTGACTTGTAGAAATTGCTAGCAACTTTATTTGGTGAACTACTATATTGACTTGGTGACCTAAAAATCCAACAAATATCAGCCAACACATCAGATTATACATTGTATCAAGCAATATATATAGATTAAAGAGAGAGAAAATACATGTATTTGCTCATTTTGTACACAAGCTCTCAACAACTTTTCCTCTCTTCAATCCTCCGAATTCTTTAAGTCTCTCAGTCATATAATTAGTTACTAGAACACCAAAAATAGTTAAGGAAAGCATAGATCAAAGATCGGAATCAAGAAGGTATAAAAGCCCTAACCTATTTTGATCTTGTATCCTAAGAAAAATTTTGTGTTTAAGTGTTTAATCATGTGTTAAAAGATGTTTTTAGATGATCTATATTGATCCATCATGGATCCATATCATCAAAATGCTTTAAAAGTAAAGATTTTCAAAACTGTCCAAGAACAAATTTTTGGTCTGACAAGCCAATGTCAGGAGCCATAGATTCTTGTTCGTTTATATTTTTTTATGTTTTAAAGTCTTAATCTATACTCTGTCATGTTGTCTTTGATCTTCAAGTGGAATCAGTGTCGTTTGATGTCTAGATTTTTAGTTATTAATGGTCAAAACCCGTTGACCGGGCATGACCGGGCAAAATCTAGGTAACCCAGAAAGGCTAAACCAGCGTCTGACAAGTTTTTCTAAAGCCTATATCTGACAGTTGTTATGTGATATGATAATGTTTTTGTAACCTATTTGTAGCCTGGTATATGTACTGTATATTGGTGGCTTTAGATCCTTTAAACAAGAAACTGATCGAACATAGTGGACGGTCAAACTAGGCTTGTCGATCACGATGGCAGTTTCTGGAAAACCCAGAAACGGTATAAGCATTATTTCTGACAGCCTTTGACCGAGTGATAAATTGTAATTCTGTTGTTGTTAGAATGAGCTGGTGATGTATATACGTTCCTTGACATATGTACTAGATCTATGAACCAAGAAACCACTAATAAAATGATCAGAACTAAGCTAAAAATGAACCACAAAGTGGTACATCGCGACTGTCTGGGTTTCTGGGTTACCCAGCTGAAAACCCAGATTAAGTCTGACAGTGACTTTGCATGGCCTGATCTTCATGATTTGATGTAGTATGACCAAAATAAGAATTGTAACTTGTAGGGTTACATAACCATTACAAGTTGGATGTTCAAGCTAGCCAAAAACAATTTTTAACCGAGAATTAAAGCTGGTCAAAGTTGATCCCTTGATATTGCCGGTTGTCAGTGTTCTTGAGCCAAAAACACCTAAGACGACAGACAAGTGTTGCTATAGGCTTCAGCGACGCTTTCTATTTATTTTAATTTCTAATTTTCCAGAAATTAATTAAAAATAGAAAATAAATTCTAAAAATAACAAAAATGGTTTTAAAAATCATTTTAAATTCTGAAAAAATAACTTTTAATTATTTGGGACAATTTTCATTAATATTTATAATTATTTGGATATTATTGATATTTAAATTATTTAATTAGTGTGTTAAATAAATTAGAGAAAAATAATTTAATATTATGAAAAATTATTTTAAATAAGAATAAAGTATTTAAAAATAATTTGAGTTATAAAATGTGACTTTTAATATTTTTAGAGAATTTTCATTAATAATTTAATATTAATGATATTAGATTTATTTAATTATTAAATTAAATAAATAAATTAAAAATGAATTTATTGATTTAAAAATTATTTTAAATGAGAATAAAGTGTTAGAAAATATTTTGAATTATAAAATATAATTTTCAATATTTTTGGAGAATTCTCATTAATAAATTAATATTAATGATATTAGATTTATTTAATTATAATATTAAATAAATGAATTAAAAATGATTTTATTGATGTAAAAAACATTTAAAAATGGGAAAAATGATTTAAAAATGATTTAAGTTATAATTAATAAGTTTTAGTATTTTGATAATAATTTCATTAATATTTAAATATTAATAGCGATGGTTTAAAAATGATTTTAATTAATTTAAAAATCATTTAAGTAGAATATTGATGATTTAAAAATATTTTAAGTTATTAACAATAAATTTAATATTTTAACAAATAAAACATTAATATTTTTATATTATTAAATATTAATGATGATAATATTATTTGATAATTAAATCATTTAAAAATGAATCCGATGTTTGAAAAATTATTAAAAATTATAATAATTGGTTAAATATTATTAAAAGCTTTTGAAAAATATTATGAACGATATTTGACTTATCTAAAATAATATTGAAGTTTAGAGACCAAGTTTAATTGACAATAACTGTGTTAATTATCGGATAGTGTGACCAGAACACCGAGAATAGACCGAAGTCCAACTAAGAAGATTTACTGTAAATTACAGTGATACGTGTTGTGAATAATTGTGCTAATTGTAAGACCGATATTATTGGTTATAGGTCTTGTGAACGCATATAAGTATATTGTATAGCTGTAAACAGCGGAAGAGGTAAGTTTCCTAACTCAACATTGAGTTATATTCATTTAATTCTTATAGTGGTTAATTATTGTTAATTATACCACCTCCGAGAATTTATTGTTGATTATACGCAGTTAGTGCATGTTTAATAATTCAAATTGAATTACTAATTCAGAAAATATATATTCGTAGAATTACTGTTGTTGGATATTCATATCTGTAGAAGCTAATATTGACAATACAGATAATTCCTGTTTATTTTTGAATTATATTGAGCAATGTCTTAGCTAATTATTCTGGCTAGACGAACATTTGTTAGAACTTGATAGAGAAGAGAAGAGAAGAGAAGTTAATTATTATTGATAGATCAATGCCAATTGTATCGGCTAGATCGAAAAAGAAAACTTGATAGATTTGAGAAGAAAAGAGAAGAGAAGTGATTAGATATTAAAATCATTGAATTTCGTTGTTAAATCAAATCTTGATTCTGAGACTGAGAAGAACAACCTTTTATATAAAGGGAATATTTTATTGGTCGTAAATTCGATCATTGCGCGCGACTTAAGTATTATACATAATATAGGGTACAAGGAGTTGGCCGGCTCTAAGTACTTGCGGAGGGTTATGATTTAATCTTTATAGTTATCTGATACACCTGCGTATATGTCACAGTAAAACTTTAATATATACCCGAGAAGAGAAGTTCAAGATCCAACGGATCGCTCAGCATAAATCTGGAAAACATTCCACTTTGCTATTTCATAGAATTAATTCTTGATTATTCATTTGAACATCGTAGAAAACCTTGAAAGCGTTGTACTCTTTCATATTCAGATTATTGTTGTATAGAATGCGAGAAGACTTGTTATTTATTCCTATACATTTACTGTATGTCTTAACTTGCGGGGCAAACTTGTTGCTCACCCTTGCTAAATAAAACTTTTCAGCCAGGGACGAAGTTGCAGAAGGTGTTGTGAAGAAGAACAAAGGAAAAGGCATAGTGATAAATTAGTATAATAAACATTATTAATATTATGTTGTATTGTAAACCCTTTTTGTATATCTAAGGGGTATGTTTGTAATGTTAAGGTTAGTGGACCTGAGACTAATGTATTAACAACATATGTTAATGTGATATGTATTACTATTTGTATATGAATGGGTAGTTAGTTAGTATTATAATATGGATCGTTTACACCAAACTCGGGGGGTCAGGTAACCCAGATTTGGGGGTGTCACAGGTTGGTATCAAAACCGTAGGTTATAAACCTTAAGTGGGGTGGGGTAAAACCCTAGGATTATAACCATACGCGAGATAGAGAAAACTCATTTAGAGTTCTAAGTGAGGGATTGCCGAAGTGCATCAATAATGAGATATGTGGACATATAGTGTGAGAAGTTTGTACTAATGAAGTACTATTCAAGTTATTTAAACTGATTGTAGGATGTCTGGAGAAGATCAAATGAGTGCGGAGATGCTAACGGCTGTTGCACCAGTGCCAGAAGCCAAGGTGCCAGTGCAAAGCGAATCAGTTGAGAAGGTGGGAGAAGATGAAACTATGGTCAATCTGGGGAGCGATCATGACGATTATCCTGAGATGTATCTGAGTGGAGACGAGGAGGCAGAGTCTGAGCAAGCTAGGGAGGAGAAAAAGAATAAGATCAAAGTTGGAGAACAAGATCAACTATCTGCAGAAGTCCAGGAACCCCAAAGTAAAGTATTTCTATGACGCCCCCAAAATAAGTATACATCACCCATTCTGGGTCGCCAAATATATGGTACAGAAACAAATACAACTTCAGTAATACAATTATCGTGCAAAATACGACAACACATATATTGTGAGTTTGAATACAAATATTGTTTAATAGACAATATACAAACTCAACAGGAGTCCTCATTACAATTATTGATACACTATTTTACAAAATAGTGAGGACTACTAAAACAACTATCTTGAATCATCACTCCATCCCCCGGCTAGTTCCTGCTAAATTCTCTCATCCTGAGAAGAACAATGGAACAAAAAGGAAAAGGGTTAGCTCAATTAGCCCAGTAAAGAATATTATGACTAAGATATATACAACAAATTATCATTAGTCTTCAACAGGGAAAATTCTGATAAAATATAATAGACAACAAATTTTAGATCAACAACTGCAACGAAAAAAGTAATCCATTAGAAGAGTCAAGTAGAGAATGAATTCTACTATCTTCTAAGATTTAAAAGTCCATCATCAATATTTTATCCCTGTAACATCAATCAATATACATCTTGAATCAAATATTCATCTTTGCACTACAGGCCAAAGATATTCATTTGTATCACCAGTTGGTCATGTTCATCTCAACACCTGTTCAACTTTGCACTACGGGCCAAAGATATTCATCAGTTAATCATTCATCTTTGCACTACAAGCCAAAGATATTGAGTTATATCATCATTTAGGACTGATGATGATGAAAAATATCTTAAAAAAAACGAATCTAGTGAGATAAAAGAATAAATATTAAGAATTCGTATTACAGTTTATCCAAGTTCAATAATATTCCATAATAACCAATTGTGAAGCAGAATTCAAAAATAAAGATCAAAACATGGATATAATCAAGGATTGTAACCATAATAGACATCTTGGACAAAAAAAAAAAATTTTATTTTTTCGGTGAATAGTGACGTATACGTTAATATTGTCGTATATGTGAATAGTAACCGCGACATAAAAAGGTAGAAATTCCCCAATAAAATTCATATCAATATTTCGATATAATGATATTGAAAGAATAACATCATTATGAAGAAAATAACATCCTTTACGTCAAAATAACAGTATTTCTTATCGGAATATCGGATGTAAAGTCAAAGGAAACTTGCAATGAATAGCAACTCTCAAAGTATCTAAATACTCATAAAAATATGCTCGACAATATAGAGAGAGAAAACTTATCTTTCTGGTGTGATTTTTAATTCTAACTTAAGCGCCTATTTATAGGAAAATGCTAGAACGCCAAAGGAGACTAAAATAATAAAATAATATTATTTCCAAAATCAATTCTACGCATCCTTTGTTGATTAAGCCAGCATGCCAATTCTGAAAAATTTTCAGTAGCCCACAAGTTTTAAAAATCAAAAGTGGGTCCCACCCTTAATTTTAATAAAAACATTTAATCTTCGAAACTTCAATAATTCATAATAAATAGCCCTTTTATCAGAAAATTTTGAATCTCATGTGCTTTCCATAGGAAATTTAATTCTTTACAACTTTGTAGAAGAAAGTTTTTCCAAATTTCAATTAGAAAATACCCGAAATCCATATACGGACGATTTTCAACACCTCTTTTCCGACAAAATACTGAGAAAACACCTCATCATTTATTCCTTCATTTATATTCACATAAAATAAATATGTCCATCATTTATATCCACATAAAATAAATATTTTCTTATCATATAAATCAATAACTATTTATTCACAAATAATATTACAGAATCACAATTATGACAACCAGGTCGTTCTCAGGAAAGAAGGGGCTTTTCGATAAGGATTTCTCCTTATTGTCCTACAATTAGGTGACCAAACCCCTTTTCTAGACAGAACTTCTTTAGACATTGCCAATAATGCTATATAACAGTATTACTCGAATAATATGAATTCTTGATCTGATAATGGAGATACTGTGAAATGACAATTATTGAAACAACAATAATATAAAATATCAACGCATCAATTATTGAATCAATAAAATAAAATATTGAACAGTAATTACTATAACAATTATAGAGTAGTGCCTTCTTACGTAAGAATCAATACTTCAAAAATACTGTACAATACCGCGTGCTACTGTGCAACCACGCGTAATATTGCATTTTAACCACTGGATATTCCAACAGTGTTAACGGTAACAACAACACCGTTATTTGTAAAAACTCAAATTTATCATTTTTTTTCATCCGACTGTTATCTGTTATGGGGCCCATAAATGGCTACGCCATCGTACGAATACTCCCCGACAGCAAGAATATTCTACGACTAAATGAATATTTCTCGACAAAATGAATATTTTATAACCACTTACTTATTTTGCACAATTTGCACATTTCACCCATAACCAAAGTATTATATCAAATTAATACCTTGTTATTCACAATAATAATTAGAGGGAATTTGATTTTATTTATTAAAAAGATGGGGTCTTACAACCTCCCCTCCTTATGAAATTTCATCCTTAAAATTGACGTACATACCTGGTGTTTTGAAAATGTGAGGATACCTCGCTTTCATTTTTGATTCCAACTCCCATGTCATTTCTACAATAGCATGGTTTCTCTACAAAATCTTAACTTGTGGTATAACCTTCGTGCGTAGGACATGCTCTTTTCTATCTAAGATCTTAACAGGTACCTCTTCGTACGTTAAATCTTCGGCTATCTCGTCCGGTTCTAACTCAATAATGTGGTTCGGGTCTTTCACATATTTACGAAGCATAGATATGTGAAAAACATTATGAACACGAGACATTCTTAGAGGTAATGTGAGTCTATAGGCCACATTTCCTATTCGGTCAAGAATCTCAAATGGACCAACAAATCGTGGATTGAGATTTCCTCTCTTCCCAAATCTTGTAACTCCCTTCCATGGTGTAACACGTAACAATACATGATCCCCAATATTAAATTCTACGTCTTTTCGATGAAGATCCGTATAACTCTTTTATCGATCCTGTGCCGTTTGTATACGTTGTCGAATCGTTTGGATTTTTTTGTAGTCATGCGTACCAATTCGGGTCCCAACAACGTTGCTTCTCCTACCTCATCCCAACATACTGGAGAATGACATTTTTGTCCATACAACGCCTCGAATGGAGCAATGCCTATACTTGCTTGATAACTGTTGTTATAGGAGATTTCTACCAATGGTTGGTACTTATCCCAACTCCCTTTGAAATCTAGGACACAGAGTCTTAATAGATTTTCAAGAGTTTGAATAGTCCTCTCTGATTGCCCGTCCGTTTGAGGATGGTATGCCGACCTGAATCGTAAATCCGTGCCCATTGCTTTCTGCTAGCTAACCCAAAATCGTGAAGTGAATCTTGGGTCACGATCCAAAACTATGGATACTGGCATGCCATGCAATCTTACAATCTCATTCACGTACATACGAGCAAGATGTTCAAGGGAATAAGTCTCCCGTATAGGCAAGAAATGAGCAGACTTGGTTAATCTATCAACAATAATCCAAATCGCATCTATGCCTTGAGAAACCTTGGGAAGACCCGTAACGAAATCCATAGTAATGTGTTCCCACTTCTATTTTGGAATCTCAAGTGGTTGCAATGGTCCCTTTGGCACTTGATGCTCCGCCTTTACACGTTGACAAGTTAAACACCTCGAGATAAACTCCGCGATCTCTCTTTTCATATTGCTCCACCAAAATGTATGTCGAAGATCATGATATATTTTAGTACTCCCAGGATGGATTGCAAACGGTGTGTTGTGTGCCTCCATCATGATTCTATGTTTCAAGTCCGAATCGTTAGGAACACAAAGTCTGGAGTTGACTCGAAGTATTCCTTCTTCATCAATTCTTGCTTTTAGAATAGCACCTTCTTACACTTTCTTCTTCATATGCATCAGCTCCATGTCCGTAGCTTGAGCAGCTTTAACTTTATCGATTAAAGTCGGTTCTACTCGTATGTTTGATATCATCACGTGGGTACTTGGAGCCTTTACCTCTATCTCTATCCTTTGCAAGTCATACAAAATGGACCTTTGTGTTAACAACATTGCACTCATACCCACGTATGATCTTCTACTCAATGCGTCAGCTACCACATTTGTTTTTCTAGGATGATATTGGATGGTATGGTCGTAATCTTTCAACAACTCGAGCCAACGTCGTTGCCGCATATTGAGTTCCTTTTGGGTGAAAAAATATTTGAGGCTTTTATGATCTGTATAGATCTCCATTTTCTCCCCATACAGGTAGTGTCTCCAGATCTTTAACGCAAAAATGACTGCTGACAACTCCAAATCATGAGTTGAATAATTCCTCTCATATTCTTTGAATTGTCGCGAGGCATAGGCTATGACTTTCCCATGTTGCATGAGAACACATTCTAACCCTTTGCCTGAAGCATCGTTGTAGATAACAAATCCATCCGAACCAGATGGTATTGTCAGAACATGTGCCGAAATGAGTCTTCTCTTGATTTCCTAAAAACTTTTCTCACAATCCTCGCTCCAACATAATTTTGTATCTTTACGAGTCAGCTGAGTTAACGGAGTAGCGATTCGAGAAAATCCTTCCACGAATCTCCGATAATAACCAGCTAAGCCCAGAAAGCTACGTACTATGGTCACCGACTTCAGTTGCTCCCAACTTTGTATGGCTTCAATCTTTGCCGGGTCGACAGATACTTTATGTTTTGACACCAAGTGCCCAAGGAATGCTACTTCCTCAAGACAGAACTCATATTTCTTCAGCTTGACATATAGCTTATTATCACGAAGCCTTTGCAATACCAGCTTCAAATGGCGCTCATGATCTTCACGGCTTTTAGAATAGATGAGGATGTCATCAATAAAGACAACAACAAACTGATCCAAATATTCTTTGAATACTCGGTTCATCATATCCAAGAAAGTAGCAAGAGCATTAGTCAATCCAAAAGACATGACTAAGAATTCATAATGCCCGTATCGAGTTCTGAAGGCAGTCTTTGGAATATCCTCAGTTTTAATCTTCAGCTGATGATATCTAGAACGAAGATCGATCTTTAAAAAGAATTATGCTCATTGCATCTGGTCAAAGAGGTCATCAATGCGAGGTAACAGATACCTATTCCTGATGGTGACATGGTTTAATTCTCGGTAGTCAATACAAAGTCGCATACTCCCGTCTTTCTTCTTTACGAATAACACAGGAGCACCCCAAGAAGATGTCCTAGGACGAATAAAACCGATGTCCAACAACTCCTGTAGTTGGACCTTTAACTCCTGAAGTTCAATAAGAGCCATTCGATATGGAGTTTTAGAAATGGGCTTTGTACCAGGTTCAAGGTCAATAAAGAATTCAACTTCACGTTCTGGGGGTAGACCGGGAAGTTCTTCAGGAAATATGTCAGGAAATTCACTAATAACAGAAATATTATTCAAATCTGACGTGTTTTTGTTCAAGTCCGTGGCATGGGCTAAGAAAGCTTGACATCCGTTTTTCAATAAACGAATAACTTTATGGCTTGATATGACAGTGATTGACTTTAATGGTTTGGTTATTTGAATTCGCGTAATAGGTTGGTTAGGAATATGAAAACTAACAACCTTACAAAAATAATCAATTTTAGCATGTTGCGTGGTTAACCAATCAATCCCAAAAATCACATCAAACACAAGAATTTTCAACGAAATAAGATCGGCAGGTAATGTGATGGTACCAACTTGAATCAAGCAAGATTTATAAACAGTAGATGTAATGAAAGTTTCTCCTAATGGAGTCTCAACAGATAAGTCAAGGTCTAATTTTTCAGAGTTAAGTTTAAACGTTGAGCACAAGCAGGAGAGATAAAAGAATGGGTAGAACATGTATCTAATAAGGTATAACCTTCGCAAGAGTTTATGAGTAGCTTACCCGTGATCACCTCGTTTGGGTTCCTCGCATTTTGGACAGTCACGACAAACGGCCTTCCAGGAACCACCGACTTTGACTTGTTTGGGATAGCCTTTGGAGTCACCATCCCCGTTGAACTTGGTTTCACAACTAGACAATCTCTAGCTATATGACCTTCCTTTGCATAGTTATAACACACCTTGGATTGTTGTGGGCAGTTTGGGCTGATGTGTCCCTCTTTCCCGCATTTATAACAAATGACCGGTGCTCGTTCTCCTCCCCTAGAAACAACTGATGTTTGTGCTGACATCTTTACGTTATCATTGTTGTACCTTCTATTCTTGAAATCTCCTCCCGACTCGCTTCTTCTATTTTCACGGCCACGATTACCAACAGAGTGGTCCCTTGGTTGAGCATACTCATTATCTCACTCTAATAATTGAGCCCTGTTTACAACATCTGAATATAAAGAAAATTTATGAGAGATATGATATTGCTGAATCTCGGGTTTTAGACCTCTCAAAAATATCCTCGTCATTCGTTCCTCATTCTCGACCAAATGAGGTGTAAACCTGGATAACTCTACAAACTTCGCCTCGTACTGGGACACCGTCATGTTATTTTGTTCCAGTCTGATAAACTCTACCTCCTTCATATGACGAATACTTTCAGGAAAGTACTTGTCATTAAACAGTTTCTGAAACGTTTCCTAAGACATGTTGAGTGCGGCAGGCTGGGTACGCTTCATAGATTCCCACCAGTAATCTGCCTCACCGCGGAACATAAAGGTAGCGAATGGAACCTTCTGTTCCTCCATGCATCTCAAGACATCAAATATCTTGGTAATTTGTTTGACCCACATTTTCGCCTTAATCGGATCCGGCTTTCCAGCAAATTCTGGTGGTCCCAACTCTTTGAACTGCTTGGTTGTGACAAGTCGCGCATTGCTATCATTTCCACCCGTATTTTGTACACGAGTCTCCCTCATCTGGTTTTTCATGAACTGCAAAAAGCTTCTAAACATCCCATCATTCACCATTTGTTCGGTAGTGTTATTTACAAGAGGAATATTGCCTTCCTGTTGCACGTTCCCCTGGGTGGTGATTAAAGGTGTCTCCACGGTCTCATTCACTCCATTGTTAATATTTTCAGCTGCCATTCTCAAATACTGCCACAAAACAAGGGTTAATTGACATGTCACATATTATCCCTATACTCTGACCGACCAAATAAATACCAAATAAACTTAGTCAGGTCATACTAGCGTAGGAATTCTCCGCCTCACCCCTCCTAGTTCTTGTCTCACATCTCAGCTAGGGATCATATCCCTAAGTTTTGATACCAACTGTGACACCCTTAAAATAGGTATACATCACCCATTCTAAGTCGCCAAATACATGGTACAAAAATAAATACAACTTCAGTAATACAATTGTCGTGCAAAATACGACATCACATATACTGTGAGTTTGAATACAAATATTGTCTAATAAACAGTATACAAACTCAAAAGGAGTCCTCATTACAATTATTGATACACTAGTTTACAAAATAGTGAGGACTACTAAAACAACTATCTTGAATATCCATCCTCCGGCTAGTTCCTACTAAATTCTCTATTCCTGAGAAGAACAATGGAACAAAAAGGAAAAGGGTGAGCTCAATTAGCCCAGTAAAGAATATTATGACTAAGATATATACAACAAATTATCATTAGTCTTCAACAGGGATAAATCTGATAAAATATAATAGACAACAAGTTTTAGATCAACAACTGCAGCGGAAACAGTAATCCATTAGAAGAGTAAAGTAGAGAATGAATTCTACTATCTTCTAAGATTTAAAAGTCCATCATCAATATTTTATCCCTGTAACATCAATCAATATACATCTTGAATCAAATATTCATCTTTGCACTATAGACCAAAGATATTCATTTGTATCACCAATTAGTCATGTTAATCTCAAAACCTGTTCATCTTTAAACTACGGGCCAAAGATATTCATCAGTTAATCATTCATCTTTGCACTACAGGCCAAAGATATTCAGTTATATCATCATTCAGGACTGAGGATGATGAAAACTATCTTAAAGAAAATGAATCCAGTGAGATAAAAGAACAAATATTAGGGATTCGTATTACAGTTTATCCGAGTTCAATAATACTCCATAATAACCAATTGTGAAGTAGAATTCAAAAATATAGATCAAAACATGGATACAATCAAAGATAATAACCATAATAGACATCTTGGACAAAAAGAAGAAAATTTCATTTTTTCGGTGAATAGTGTCGTACTCATGAATAATGTCGTATACGTGAATAGTGCCGTATACGTGAATAGTAACCCCGACACAAAAAAGTAGAAATTTCACAATAAAATCCATACCAATATTTCAGTATAATGATATTGAAAGAATAACATCATTATGAAGAAAATAACACCCCTTACCTCAAAATAACAGTATTTCTGATCGGAATATCGGATGTAATGTCGAAGAAAACTTGCACTGAATAGCTACTCTCAAAGTATCTAAATACTCACAAAAATACGCTCGACAATATAGAGAGAGAAAACTTATGTTTCTGATGTGATTTTCAATTCTAACTTAAGCGCCTATTTATAGGAAAATGCTAGAACGCCAAAGGAGACTAAAATAATAAAATAATATTATTTCTAAAATCAATTCTACGCATCCTTTGTTGATTAAGCCAGCATGCCAATTCTGAAAAATTTTCAGCAGCCCACATGTTTTAAAAATCAAAAGTGGGCCACACCCTTAATTTTAATAAAAATATTTAATCTCCGAAACTTCAATAATTTATAATAAATAACCCTTTTATCAGAAAAATTCGAATCTCATGTGTTTTTAATAGAAAATTTAATTATCTACAACTTTGTAGAAGAAAGTTTTTCCAAATTCCAATCAGAAAATACCCGAAATCCATATATGGACGATTTTCAACACCTCTATTCCGACAAAATACAGATAAAACACCTCAGCATTTATTTCTTCATTTATATCCACATAAAATAAATATTTCCTTATCATATAAATCAATAACTAATTATTCACAAATAATATTACAGAATCACAATTATAACAACCAAGTCGTTACCAGGAAAGAGGGGGCTTTTCGATAAAGATTTCTCCTTATTGACGCGCAATTAGGTGACCAAACCCTTTTTCTAGACAGAACTTTCTTAGACATTGCCAATAATGCTATCTAACAATATTATTCGAATAATATAAATTATTGATCTGATAATGGAGATACTGTGAAATAACAATTATTGAAACGACAATAATATAAAGTATCAACGAAGCAATTATTGAATCAATAAAATAAAATATTAAAGAGTAATTACTATAACAATTATTGAGTAGTGCCTTCTTACGTAAGAATCAATAATTCAAAAATACTGTACAATACCGTGTGCTACTGTGCAACCACGCGTATTACTGTATTTTAACCACTGGGTATTCCAACAGTGTTAACGGTAACAACTTTGCCGTTATTTGTAAAAACTCAAATTTTTCGTTTTCTTCATCCGACCGTTATCCGTTATGGGGCCCACAAATGGCTGTACCGTTGTACGAATATTCTCCAACAGCAAGAATATTCCACGACCAAACGAATAATCTTCGACAAAATGAATATTTTATAGCCACTTGCTTATTTTACAAAATTTGCACATTTCACCCATAACCAAAGTATTATATCAAATTAACACCTTATTATTCACAATAATAATTAGAGGGAATTTGATTTTTTTTATTAAAAGGATGGGGTCTTACAATTTCTCTTGGAGGAGTTGTGGAAGACGGAGCGAGCGTTACGCGAAATGACTGAAGAACGGAACAAGCTCAAGGCGCAGATGGAAAGGATGAAGACTGAAGGTGGTGGATCGTCTGAAGGAACAATCAAGCAGCAGAAAGGCAAAAAAAAGAGAAAGAGGGATAATGACATCCCTAATTTTGAAAAGTCAAACCCGAAGAAGAAGCAAGCATGTAACAAGTGTGGAAAGACTTATGCGGGAGAATGCATGATGTGGAACAACGTGTGCTTCAACAGCAAACAGGATGGACATATTTCCCTACATTGTCCTAGGCCGAATATGAGGAAGTGTTTTTCATATGGGCAAACGGGTCACGGATTCAACAAGTGTCCCAGTAAGAAGAAGATTGGTGAAGGGAGTGGGCGATAGATAACTTAGAGATATGTAGTAGTATCTTTTGGTAGTAGGTTATGATATTAAGTGTTGTAATATCTAGAACGATGTGTGAATATATGTAAATATAAATATGTTTGTATGAATGAAATCTTTATTTTCTATATGAATATAAGATTAAGATTAATTTGTGTGTTCTTAAAACTCATACTTATGGTAAGTTAATGACTCATAATTATATGAAATGTTTTGAACCCCTCAGAGAATGGACGCCAAAGGTCTGACTAGGATAAGTTCATACACTCATATAATTGTGGCAAGTTCCTGAACTCATAAGTGTGGTAAGTTTGACAAACTGGGAATAACTATGTGTGAATGGAGAATTGCAACTTTTTGTGTAAAGTTGTGTTGTTAATCCTGATACGATTTAAAAAGGGATAGTAATATATGTTAAGTACCAAATGTGCTATGAACTATTTGAATAAATATTCGTTTATATATGAGAATTATGTGTTGAATTCTTATTGTGTTAAGAATTTATGTAGAGAAAGAAAATTAATGTAAGATTTTTATTTAAATTAGATCATGCCGCCTAGACGATGGAATCGAAATCAAAGAAAAGAGCAATCAGTGAATAATGAAGGAGGTCAAGCTGACCCGATGCAAAACTTTGCAAATATGATAGTCGAAGCTATGAGGAATAGAGCTCCAGCAGCAAGAGGAAGAGCAAGAGAACATCCAGCTGCTAGATTGGCTAATTTTAAGGACTTTAAAGCGGTAGGACCGCCTGAATTTAAGGGAACCACAGATCCGATTAAAGCCCAAACTTGGGTGAAAGAGATGGAGAAAGCATTCATCATTGCGCGTGTGGCAGAAGAACAAAAGGCAGCTTTTGCAACATATCTGTTGAAGGGAAAAGCCAATTACTAGTGGGAGACTAATCAGGCAAGAGCGGGTACAGCTGTTTTGACTTAGACAAGATTTAAGGAGTTGTTCTTTTAGAATTACTTTTCGTCGAGTATGCAATCCAGGATGGAAGTCAAATTTCTAGAATTGAAACATGAGAATATGTCGATTTTAGAATATGCTGCCAAATTCAATGAGTTGGCTAGATTTGCACCTCATCAGGTGGACACAGAGGTGAGAAAGGCGAGAAGATTTGAGAACGGACTGAAGCCGGGGATATTCACCAAGGTAGCAGTATTATAGATCAATACGTTCGCGACTTTGATGGAGAAGACGTTAATTGCTGAAGGAGGGAGCGAAGCTGCATCTCGATTTCATCAGGAGAAGAAGAAGAAGACAAGTGATGGAGGAAACAGTGGTGGTAGTAACCCTAACAAGAGAAAGTGGAGTGAGAATACCTAGTCAGGTAATAAAAAAGAGGAGAATAAGAAAGGGAGGGAACCAAGTATAACTTGTGGAAAGAATCATGCAGGAGTTTGTCTGAAGAAGAAAAGAGTATGCTATAACTGTGGGAAAGAAGGGCACATGTCGCCCAATTGCTCCAATCTGAAGAAGATACAAGGTTGCTTTGCATGCGGATCGACTGATCATATTGTTCGGAACTGTTCGAAGAGAAATACGGAGAATGAAAGTGCCAACAAGGGACCAAGTAGCGAAACCTTGGCAATTTGAGGACCTGCACAGCCAGGAAGACTAACGACCCATAGGTTCAACATGACGGCGCAAGATGCAGGGGTTTTCCAGGAGGTGGCGATAAGTAACGATTTCGCTTAATACTTAAATTACGCGAGTAATATTGAATTAGATAATTACTGGAAATTATTTTCTTTTCTAGACCCACGTCACAAATTAGAATATCAGACACAAAATTAGTATTGTGTTGATAAAAATGAATTGATGATACAACTTTAAAAGATTGTAGAGAATAAGAAAGCGGTAATTCCGAGGACGGAATCCTTTTAAGGAGGGGTGATTATGATAACCCGGGATTTCGAATAATCAAAATTTTACGAATAATTTTTTATTTATATAATATTGACGGTTAATATTGTACTGTGTATCTGTGATACAAGTCTCGAAAATTATTCAATTTGTGTATTGATTGAGAAATTAGAGTAGAGTTGTGCTTAACAGCTTTAGAAACCCTAGCCATAATTTCGGGATAGGGATTCGATAGAAAATGCAATTAAAATAATTGTATCAATGAATAGGTGTTTGTACTGTATAGAGATTTTGATCAATGATTGATCGGATAAGGTTTAAAATTTATAAACCCTAATAAGAGATTAGAAACCCTAATCTCAGATTTAGAAAAACCTAACGTACAGTTAGAAACCCTAATTGAAAGTCGAAAAACCCTAATTTCATATTCGAGAATCCTAAAACCCTAATTAGGTAACCCTAATCCTAATTAGTAAGCTTAATGTATTTAGTAAATGTTAATATGATTAGGAAACCCTAATTTAATTTGGAAACCCTAATTTTTATTTTAAAATTTTAATTTTCTAATTTAAAAACCCTAATTAGAAAATCCTAGAAAGCTAAAGTTTTAAAACCTAAGGGTTAAACCCTAAGGGTTAAACCATAAGGGTTTGTGCAATTGTCTAGAATGCCATTAAAATCATTTTGCTAATGACTAAAATGCCCTTTTTCATTTCTTTAATTGGTGACTTGTAGAAATTCACTGCTACAAAATAGTAAATAGACAACGCTTAAACCACAACGTTTTTATAAAAACGTTGTAGTATTTTTTCCACAACGTTTTAAAAAAAAACGTTGTAGATAGATATGCAAAAACGTTATCTATTTAAAAGGGTATTTTTTTTATTTTAATTAAATAACGTTTTTTTAAAACGTTGTCTATGTGATAAAATGTAAGACCCCAACTTATTAATAAATGAAATTAAATTTTCTCTATTTATTATTTTGAAATAGAAAGGGTTGATTTGATTTATGTGGTTAGTTATGGGTAAAATGCGCAAATATTTCAAATAAGCAAGTGGTTATAAAATATTTATTTTTGGTCGGTGAATATTCGTTTGGTCGTGGAATATTCTTGCTATCGGAGAATATTCGTACGACGGCGCAGCCTTGTGTGGGCCCCATAACGGAAAGCGATTGGATGAAAAAAATGACAAGTATAAGTTGTTTATAATTAACAGCGTAGTTGTTACCGTTAATACTGTTGGAATACCTGGTGGTTAAAATACAGTAGCACACGGTATTGCAACAATTATTGATTCTTACGAAGGAAGACACTACTCAATAATTGTTACAGTAGTTACTGTTCAATATTTTATTTTATTGATTAAATAATTACTACATTAATATTTTATATTATTGTTGTTTCAATAATTGTCACTGCACAGTATTTCCCATTATCAGATCAATAATTCATATTATTTGAATAATATTATTAGATAATATTATTGGCAATGTCTAGAAAGTTCTGTCTAAGGAGAGGTTTGGTCATCTAATTGCGCGCCAGTAAGGAGAAATTCTTATTGGAAAGCCCCATCTTTCCTGGGAACGGCCTGGTTGTCATAAATGTGATTCTGTAATATTATTTGTGAATAATTAATTATTGATTCATATGATAAGGAAATATTTATTTTATGTAGATATAAATGAGGGATAAATTTTTGTGGTTAAAAATGAAGGAGTTAATGTTGAGGTTTTTATCAGTATTTTTGTCGGAATGGAGGTATTAAAAATCAGGGTTTTTGAGATATTTTGCGGGGGTTAAAATTTTTAATCCGACCGTTGGATCGTGATAATTTTTGGATATGTTATACATATATAAGTTGAGTATATGTCCACAAATTTTGAACGGTTAAAAATGAACGTATGATTTATTATGAATTTTACCAGATGACTAGTTCAAAAATTGTTGAATTTTCGGAGTTTATCATTTTGGTGGAAAATTCTAGAATTGGTGGGGCCCACTCTTGGTTGGTGAAGAAATGTGCTGAGATTTTTATTCAAATGTGGTAGGCTTGAATAGTAGCAGGTAAAGTCATCAGGTTGCAGGTTAAGTCTGCTTCGGCGTGCTAACATTTTCCTATAAATACAGGGCTAAGTTAGAATTGAAAATCACACCAGAAACAAGTTTTCTCTCTTTCTCTCTCTAGATTATTGAGTGTATTTTGTGAGTATTTAGATACTTTGAGAGTTTCTATTCATCAGAGCAAGTTTCTTTCAGCCTTATACCGGTATTCCGACCAGAAGTACTGATATTTTGATGTAAGGGATATTATCTTCTTCTTAAATGATATTTTCTTCAATATCATTATGCCGAAATATTGATATGAATTTATATCAAATTTAGAACTTTTTGTGTCAGAGTTACTATTCACGTATACGTTACTATTCACGTATACGGCACTATTCACGAATACGGCACTATGCGAGGAATTATCCTACTCATGATTTGGAGTTGGCAGCAGTCATTTTTGCGTTGAAGATTTGGAGACACTACCTGTATGGGGAGAAAGTGGAGATCTATACGGATCATAAAAGCCTCAAATATTTCTTCACTCAAAAGGAACTCAACATGCGGCAACCACGTTGGCTTGAGCTGTTGAAAGATTATGATCATACCATCCAATATCATCCTGGAAAAGCGAACGTAGTAGCTGACGCATTGAGTAGAAGATAATACGCGGGTACGAGTGCAATGGTGTTAACACAAAGGCCCATTTTGTATGATTTACAAAGGATGGAGATAGAGATGAAGGCTCCAAGTAACCACATGATGATATCAAATATACGAGTAGAACCGACTTTAATTGATAAAGTTAAAGCCACTCAAGCTACGGACATAGAGCTGATGCGTATAAAGAAGAAAGTGCAAGAAGGTGCTATTCCAGAAGCAAGAATTGATGAAGAAGGAATACTTCGAGTCAACTCTAGACTTTGTGTTCCTAACGATTTTGACTTGAAGCATAGAATAATGATGGAGGCACACAACACACCGTTTTCAATCCATCCTGGGAGTACCAAAATGTATCACGATATTCGACATACATTTTGTTGGAGCAATATGAAAAGAGAGATCGCGGAGTTTATCTCTAGGTGTTTAACTTGTCAACGTGTAAAGGCGGAGCATCAAGTGCCAAAGGGTCTATTGCAACCACTTGAGATCCCGAAATGGAAGTGGGAACACATTACCATGGATTTCGTTACAGGTCTTCCCAAGGTTTCTCAAGGCATAGATGCGATTTGGGTTATTGTTGATAGATTAACCAAGTCTGCCCATTTCTTGCCTATACGTGAGACTTATTCCCTTGAACGTCTTGCTAGTATGTACGCGAATGAGATTGTGAGATTGCATGGCATACCAGTATCCATAGTTTCGGATCGTGACCCAAGATTCACTTCACGATTTTGGGTTAGCTTGCAGAAAGCTATGGGCACGAATTTACTATTTAGTTTAGCATATCATCCTCAAACGGACGGGCAATCAGAGAGGACTATTCAAACCCTTGAAGATCTATTAAGACTCTGTGTTCTAGATTTCAAAGGAATTTGGGATAAGTACTTGCCACTGGCGGAATTCTCCTACAACAATAATTATCATGCAAGTATAGGTATGGCTCCATTTCAAGCCTTATATGGACGAAAGTGTCATTCTCCAGTATGCTGGGACGAGGTGGGTGAAGCAACATTGTTGGGACCAGAATTAGTACGCATAACTACAGAGAAGATCTAAACAATTCGACAACGTATACAAATGGCATATGATCGACAAAAGAGTTATGCGGATCTTCATCGAAAGGATGTAGAATTTAATATTGGGGATCATGTATTGTTACGTGTTGCACCATAGAGAGGAGTTACAAGATTTAGGAAGAGAGGAAAGCTCAATCCACGATTTGTCGGTCCATTTGAGATTCTTGACCGAATAGGAAATGTGGCCTATAGACTCGTATTACCTCTAAGCATGTCTCGTGTTCATAATATTTTTTACATATCTGTGCTTCGTAAATATGTGAAAGACCTGAACCACTTAATTGAGTTAGAACCAGACGAGATAGCCGAAGATTTAACGTACGAGGAGGTACCTGTTAAGACCTTGGATAGGAAAGAGCATGTTTTACGCACGAAGGTTATACCATAAGTTAAGATTTTGTGGAGAAACCATGCTATTGAAGAAATGACTTGGGAGTTGGAATCAGAAATGAAAACGAGGTATCCTCACCTTTTCGAAACACCAGGTACGTACGTCAATTTCGAGGACAAAATTTCATAAGGAGGGGAGGTTGTAAGACCCCAACTTATTAATAAATGAAATTAAATTTCCTCTATTTATTATTTTGAAATAGAAAGGGATGATTTGATTAATGTGGTTAGTTATGGGTAAAATGCGCAAATATTTCAAATAAGCAAGTGGTTATAAAATATTCATTTTTGGTCGGTGAATATTCGTTTGGTCGTGGAATATTCTTGCTGTCGGGAAATATTCGTACGACGGCGCAGCCTTGTGTGGGCCTCATAACGGAAAGCGATTGGATGAAGAAAACGACAAGTATAAGTTGTTTATAATTAACGGCGTAGTTGTTACCGTTAATACTGTTGGAATACCTGGTGGTTAAAATACAGTAGCACACCTTACGAAGGAAGGCACTACTCAATAATTGTTACAGTAGTTACTGTTCAATATTTTATTTTATTGATTCAATAATTGCTGCATTGATATTTTATATTATTGTTGTTTCAATAATTGTCACTGCACAGTATTTCCCATTATCAGATCAATAATTCATATTATTTGAATAATATTATTAGATAACATTATTGGCAATGTCTAGAAAGTTCTGTCTAATGAGAGGTTTGGTCATCTAATTGCGCGCCAGTAAGGATAAATTCTTATTGGAAAGCCCCCTCTTTCCTGGGAACGACCTGGTTGTCATAAATGTGATTCTGTAATATTATTTGTGAATAATTAATTATTGATTCATATGATAAGGAAATATTTATTTTATGTAGATATAAATGAGGGATATATTTTTGTGGTTAAAAATGAAGGAGTTAATATTGAGGTTTTTATCAGTATTTTTGTCGGAATGGAGGCATTAAAAATCAGGGTTTTGAGATATTTTGCAGGGGTTATTATTTTTAATCCGACCGTTAGATCGTGGTAATTTTTGGATATGTTATACATATATAAGTTGAGTATATGTCCACAAATTTTGAACTGTTAAAAATGAACGTATGACTTATTATGAATTTTACGAGATGACTGGTTTAGAAATTATTGAATTTTTGGAGTTTATCATTTTGGTGGAAAATTCTTGAATTGGTGGGCCCCACTCTTGGATGGTGAATAAATATGCTGAGATTTTTATTCAAATGTGGTAGGCTTGAATAGCAGCAGGTAAAGCCATCAGGTTACAGGTTAAGTCTGCTTCGACTTGCTAACATTTTCCTATAAATAGAGGGCTAAGTTAGAATTAAAAATCACACCAGAAATAAGTTTTCTCTCTTTCTCTCTCTAGATTATTGAGTGTATTTTGTGAGTATTTAGATACTTTGAGAGTTTCTATTCATCAGAGCAAGTTTCTTTCAGCCTTATACCGGTATTCCGCCTAGAAGTACTGATATTTTGAGGTAAGGGATATTATCTTCTTCTTAAATGATATTTTCTTCAATATCATTATGCCGAAATATTGAAATGAATTTATATCAAATTTAGAACTTTTTGTGTCGGGGTTACTATTCACGTATACGTTACTATTTACGTATACGTCATTATTCACAAATACGACACTATTCACCGAAAAATAAATTTTTTTCTTTTTGTCCAAGATATCTATTATGGTTACTATATTTGATTGTATCCATGTTTTGATCTTTATTTTTGAATTTTACTTCACAATTGATTATTATGAAGTATTATTGATCTTGGATAAACTGTTATACGAATCCCTACTATTTGTCCTCCTGTCTCACTGGATTCGTTTTCTTTAAGATATTTTTCATCATCCTCAGTCCTAAATGATGATATTACTGAATATCTTTGGCCTGTATTGCAAAGATGTATGATTACCTGATGAATATCTTCGGCCTGTAGTGCAAAGATGAACAGGTTTTGAGATGAACATGACCGACTGGTGATACAAATGAATATCTTTGGCCTGTAGTGCAAAGATGAATATTTGGTTAAAGATAATTATTAATTGATGTTACAGGGATAAAATATTGATGATGTACTTTTAAATCTTAGAAGATAGTATAATTTAATCTCTACTTGACTCTTCTAATGGTTTGCTGTTTCCGCTGCAGTTGTTGATCTAAAACTTGTTGTCGATTATATTCTATCAGATTTTTCCCTGTTGAATACTAATGATAATTTGTTGTATATTATCTTAGTCATAATATTCTTTACTGGGCTAGTTGAGCTCATCCTTTTCCTTTTTGTTCCATTTTTCTTCTCAGGAGGTGAGAACATAGCAGGATCTAGTCGGGGTATGGAGTGATGGTTCTAGAAAGATGTTTTAACAGTCCTCACTATTTCTGTAAAATAGTGTTTGAATAATTGTAATGAGGACTTATTTGAGTGTGGATATTGTCTAGAAGACAATATTTATATTTAAACTTACAGTATGTGTTGTCGTATTTTGCACGATAATTATATTATTAAAGTTGTAGTTTGCTTTTTGTACTATGTATTTGACGACTCAGAATGAGTGTTGCATACCTATTTTGGGGTGTCACATAAAACACGGAGCTCACTTAAAATTAAAAGACATAATCTTGTTTTTCTCTCCGAGACTCTCTCATTCTTTATCTCTGTGCTCGTCGGTGCAGACTTCAGTCCTTCTCTTTTCTCTTGTAGCCCAAAACCCTAGCCTCTCTTTTCTCTCACTCCCAAATCCGTCCCGATCTCGTCTCTGCTTTTCACCACGCCGCCCCAGCTCCGGCCGTCGACTGCTTCACCGTTGTTCTAAACAAAAGCATTGCACACACTCGGTGTTTCCCTAGTCATCCTCATACAATTTGTGCTTCATCTACATCAAGGGAAAGGGATTCTCATCAAATTCGTCTATTAAATCTGAGGTAATTGGGTACAAAGGTTTTCACATTTTCTTCTTAATTGGACTATTGTTAAGGTTAATACTGGTATTGCTTGTGCTTGGGGTTTGATTGTTGTGAGTTATTCCTCGCACTGTATTGAGTATTTCTTTGAGACAATTGTGCCATAGTTAGCATGTAGACTGTCTCTGAAACCCTAGTGTGCAACCGCCTGACCCATAAATCTAGGGCTTTTATGAGCGTCTCTTCTGTATCTCAACTCTTCTGCTTCGAGGTCGGAATCTCACAAGTCCAGAGGGGGAAGTGCGTTTGGTTACGTTTATCCTGTCGTGGATCGTCAGGTATTTGGTGATACTTTTTGTTTGTTTATTTATATATTTAAAGCTATGTTGGAATATATATGCATATATTGAAACTCATACATGAGTGCTTTTCTAGTTAGTAACACTGATTAATTTTTGGGATTCGATCAATCTAAAGGATTTTTTTATTATAAAAAAAAGTTGTAGAATGGAAATAATTTTTGAATTGAAACTTTTAACTGATTTACATTGATTTGATAATTGCAGGAAGTTTCAGTTGTGAGTGGAGGCAAAGATGGAGATAACAACTTGGATGAGGCCCATCCCATTGTGTTGGTTGATTCAATAAATACCCAAGTTATCGCTTATTTTGACCAAACACCACTCATGGAACCCCAAAGTGCGAAATACACTTATGAATACAGTGCGGGTTTGGGGTTGGATGATACCTCTCATAGATGGAGAATCCTCTGGTATTTCTTACTTTACAATGGCCAATCTCTCTTTCAAGTTTCTACTAAATGAACTACCTTCCTGGCTTCTTTCAATTCTACTGTTTATTTTAGTGTGTCATTTCAGGTGAAAAAAATAAACATCGTAAAGAAAAGATTGCTCTGAAGCATTGGGAGAGAATGATTCGTCGTGGAGTTGATCTTGAGCAGATAAATTTGGTAAGCAGAAAATTAGGTACTTTATTTGGTTAAATGACATAATTGTTCTATCAGTTGAAATTTTCAACTAAGATTGTTGTACTTTGTATCACTTTATCAAGTTTGTTTCTCTTGCCACCTAAGTTTATTGGTTCTCTGAGTTGGTGGTATATTCTATTTCTGTGGAGGGCTTACTGCTGTTCTCCCACAACCATGTAAATCAATTCACTTCACTTCACGCACCCATTCTGAATAACTAAAATATGAATACATGCTCTGAATAACAATGTCTTATATGCGCATATTAATAATTAAGAAATGAATACATGATGAAGAATGTCTATTTTTTGAACATTCAGAGAAGATCAGGATAATGATTAGCATTTGTTCATTAATTTACTGGTAAAAGTTGATATGGTTTCGAAATAGACAAGTCATATGATCCTTTTTTAAAATGTTTATTTGAATGAACCAATCTTGACTCCTAATTAATTAAGCGAGTTTTCTGATACACATCTTGAATAGCTTAGATATCAATGTTCAACTTTTCCAACCAACAAATTATTATTAGATCTAAAGTTTCTTACAAAAGCATCTAAAAAGTATAGGGATAAAGCATTTATTATTACTTTGCTTTGTGTAATTCAACATGATAATGTTCATTTTTTGTTTGAATTGTAGAAATTACAGCAGATAGTTTTGGATGGAGTGGATATTTTATCATTCCAGCCTATGTATTCGCAGGATTGTTCCCAGGTATGGAATCAGCTTATCTGACTATTGAGCTATGTCTGGATTGGCTGCCGCTTTATTGCTGGATATTTTTCTTTGCTAGCTAATAGTCCCCCTTTCCCTACTCCCCTTGCCGTATCGCCTTGCTCTTTTAGAAGTTATTTATGCATTATTTATATTTAGACTCATAACAGAAATGATGAGCTGATCTTCAGTTCATTGCTTTTTCAATATATATAGACAGGTTATTGGGTTCCACATAATAACTTGAAGAAATTTGATTATTAACAAAAATTCCAAATGCCACTGCCTTAGTCCTATCAATTAACTAGGCATGTCTTTAATGGAACAAATGCCAGTGGAAGTGTTACATGGAGAATTTTCTCCTCATTGGCTTAATGGCCCTGGAGTGTTATCAACATGCGCTCAGTTTAATTAACTTAAAATTGCTATTTTATCTTGTCAATGCTCTGGAGTGTCATATGACGTTTTGGGAGCACAGATTCTTCAAACTGGGATGGAAGATCATGAAACTTGCAACTGATGTGGCACACAGAGCTGTTAGCTCATTAGAAGGCGCATGTGTTTTTGCAATTGAGTTATTTTTGACAACGGATGGTCAGGTTGTATAACAACTCGGTGTATGTTTATTCGACTTTTTGGATTTCTTTTTTTTCAATGTCATGTGACTTTTCTGTCTTCATGTGCGGTGAGAAATATGTTTTACTGATCTTAACTTTACTTATATAGACTTCCATCCTGATGAACTTGTTGTCATGCTATGTGTGATGCATCCAATGCATTTATTCTTATTTCTTTTACTACCATTTAATCTCCTGGGCTACATCATGATGACATGAAGCTTAACAAAACAGATTATATTCTGGAAATGGTTAGTCCCTCATCTTTGCAGATAATTATGGTTTGGGAATCGTTGTTTCAATAAATAGGATATATATATACTAATATATATCCTAATTAGTATTAGTATATATATATATATATATATATATATATATATATATATATATATATATATATACTATTCTTGTATCATATATAAAACGGATTAGAGAATTTTGGTGGTGGGATTCTTGGGTTCTTATTATTCTTCTTACTGCATAACTCTTTTTCCGAGGCCAACAAATATGGTTGGCGGCTGGTATGGAAGAATTAATGTCACAGGGAATGTATACTTCAAGTCTGGTTCCGAGATCTGTGTATACATCTGGAAAATCATCTTCTGCTACTGGCCTATAACTGCTACAGTAGCTGGCATGTGAACAACTAAGCTATTTGGGACATGTATGTGTTACAACTAAGCTATTACTCAGTTATCCAAATAAACAGCTTCTTTCTTTATCAACAAACCAGTAGAATTATAGAATTCTTTTGTTAATTTGTGAATGAAAAGGTACTGAACATTATATAACAATATAGTTTTTAACATCTGATTGCATCTATTATCAGACTTCATAATATCTTTGTAATCTTCTTTTGCAAGTTGCAACCTTGGTCATTTTGAATGGGAATTACATTCTTTTAGTTTATCCTAAATATCTTTAGCCCCTAGATATACCTGAGTATCTTTTTCATTATTTTGATCTATCAGGACAGGAAAATGTGCTAGCTGAATCAAGGATGACGATTCCTGATTGTCAAAAGCGCTTGGAGGCCTCACTAGCTGACCTAAAAGGGATCTTGGTAAATTTTTTACTCTATATTAAATCTTTGGTTTGTAACAGTTGGTGGATCCCGCTATTTAAAGAAAATTCATACTTAGGAACAATTCAAAACATAGATACTTGGAATTTGACATCTAGTTATATTGCTAAACAATAGATCAGGTAATATTGCTGCATTTTTATCAGTCTTATGGCAAGTTGTTTGTTTCTCCTGTTTAACTAACAACTTTTTACATTGATTTTCATGTATGCATTAACGAATTTGGCCCACAGATGATACAAGTGTAGAACTGACACTTATCTCATGTTATTCTTTCTTCTTGGTTGCAAGCAGTGCCAGATCCAGCAAACCCAGGCTAGCATGATTATAATATCTTTAGATTTGAGCATATTACGTGAAGGGGTTTCCATCATATAGTATGTGTGTGCTTGTGTTTGTGTATTGGTCTGTGTTCTATTTGTAACAATGTATGTTCAAGGTTGGTTTTCTATAGATTTAGGAGGTTTCAGGCTTCAAGCCAAGTTGAAATCTTAAAAAAATTGTATTGGGTATTGGGTTTAGGAATAAGTGTAATAGATTTGAGGTGATATTACCGTAATATAGTATGAGCACTTTTGTCATTAATATAACACGTACATAATTGTTTGAATGGTTGATACATTTTGGATTTAAATTTAAATGAGAATTTAGATCTTTTTTAGCTATATATCATGGTATTAGCAGATTGCAGGTGACTGGTAATATAGGTGAATCACAATTTTTTTTTCTTTTTTCAAGTTAATCTACAATATTTTAAAAACGTAGTGTGTAAATGTGCCTAAACGTTGTCTGATATACTAAACAACATCGTTTTTATTCAAAAAACGTTGTGGAATCATACCTACTACAACGTTTTTAAGCATATGTTAATTTTTAAAAAATAAATCTACAACGTTTTGTTCCTAAAAAATGTTGTGTATTGTGCTTAACTATAACATTTTTAAAACGTTGTGTAAGGGTGTCAAAAAGATGACACCCTTAACCACGACGTTTTCCTGACTGAAACCACAACGTTTTTTTCGCGTTGTCTATTTACTGTTTTGTAATAGTGATTGCTAGCAACCTTAGTTGGTGAACCAACCTAAAGATCCAACAAATATCAGCCAACACATCAGATTATACAATATTGTATCAAGCAATATATATAGATTAAAGAGAGAAAATACATATATTTGCTCATTTTATACACAAGCTCTCAACAACTTTTCCTCTCTTCAATCCTCCGAATTCTTTAAGTCTCTCAGTCATATAATCAATTACTAGAACACCAAAAATAGTTAAGAAAAACATAGATCAAAGATCAGAATCAAGAAGGTATAAAAGCCCTAACCTATTTTGATCTTGTATCCTAAGAAAATTTTTGTGTTTAAGTGTTTTATCATGTGTTAAAAGATGTTTTTAGATGATCTATGTTGATCCATCATGAATCCATATCATCAAAATGCTTTAAAAGTAAAGATTTTCAAAACTGTCCAAGAACAAATTTTTGGTCTGACAAGCCAATGTCCTTGTCAGGAGCCATAGACTCTTGTTCATTTATGTTTTAAAGTCTTAATCTATACTCTGTCATGTTGTCTTTGATCTTCAAGTGGAATCAGTGTCGTTTGATGTCTAGATTTTTAGTTATTAACGATCAAAACTCGTTGACCGGGCCAAATCTGGGTAACGCAGAAAGACTAAACCAACGTCTGATAAGTTTTTCTAAAGCCTATATCTGACAATTGTTATGTGATATGATAATGTTTTTGTAACCTATTTGTAGCCTGGTATATGTACTGTATATTGGTGGCTTTAGATCCTTTAAACAAGAAACTGATCGAACATAGTGGACGGTCAAACTAGGCTTGTCGATCACGATGGCAGTTTCTGGAAAACCCAAAAATGGTATAAGCATTGTTTCTGACAGCCTTTGACCGAGTGATAAATTGTAATTCTGTTGTTGTTAGAATGAGCTGGTGATGTATATACGTTCCTTGACATATGTACTAGATCTATGAATCAAGAAACCACTAATAAAATGATCAGAAGTAAGCTAAAAATGAACCACAAAGTGGTACCTCGCGACTGTCTGGGTTTCTGGGTTACCCAGCTGAAAACTCAGATTAAGTCTGACAGTGACTTTGCATGGCCTGATCTTCATGATTTGATGTAGTATGACCAAAATAAGAATTGTAACTTGTAGGGTTACATAACCACTACAAGTTGGATGTTCAAGCTAGCCAAAAACAATTTTTAACCGAGAATTAAAGCTGGTCAAAGTTGACCCCTTGATACTGTCGGTTGTCAGTGTTCTTGAGCCAAGAACACCTCATACGACAGACAAGTATCACTATAGGCTTCAGCGACGGTTTCTATTTATTTTAATTTCTAATTTTCCAGAAATTAATTAAAAATAGAAAATAAATTCTAAAAATAACAAAAATGATTTTAAAAATCATTTTAAATTCTGAAAAAATAACTTTTAATTATTTGGGACATTTTTCATTAATATTTATAATTATTTGAATATTAATGATATTTAAATTATTTAATTAGTGTGTTAAATAAATTAGAAAAAAATGATTTAATATTATAAAAAATTATTATAAATAAGAATACAGTACTTAAAAATATTTTTAGTTATAAAATGTGACTTTTAATATTTTTAGAAAATTTTTATTAATAATTTAATATTAATGATATTAGATTTATTTAATTATTAAATTAAATAAATAAGTTTAAAATGATTTTATTGATTTAAAAATCATTTTAAATGAGAATAAAGTGTTAGAAAATAGTTTGAATTATAAAATATAATTTTCAATATTTTTGGTGAATTCTCATTAATAAATTAATATTAATGATATTAGATTTATTTAATTATAATATTTAATAAATGAATTAAAAATAGTTTTATTGATTTAAAAATCATTTAAAAATGGAAAAAATGATTCAAAAATAATTTAAGTTATAATTAATAACTTTTAGTATTTTGATAATAATTTCCTTAATATTTAAATATTAATGGTGATGGTTTAAAAATGATTTTAATTAATTTATAAATCATTTAAGTAGAATATTGATTATTTAAAAATATTTTAAGTTGTTAACAATAACTTTAATATTTTGACAAATATAACATTAATATTTTTATATTATTAAATATTTATGATGATAAGATTATTTGATAATTAAATCATTTAAAAATGATTCCGATGTTTGAAAAATTATTATAAATTATAATAATTGTTTAAATATTATTAAAAGCTTCCGAAAAATATTATGAACGATATTTGACTTATCTAAAATAATATTGAAGCTTAGAGACCAAATTTAATTAACAATAACTATGTTAATTGTCAGATAGGGTGACCAGAACACCGAGAATAGACCGAAGTCTAACCAGACCGAACTAGTTAGACTTGATAAGTGTTTATATAGGTTATGAACACTAATGTTGCTATGTGGTAATGTGTCTAGGAGAAGATTGACTGTAAATTACAGTGATACATGTTGTGAATAATTGTGCTAATTGTGAGATCGATATTATTGGTTATAGGTCTTGTGAACGTAGATAAGTATATTGTGTAGCTGTAAACAACGGAAGAGGCAAGTTTCCTAACTCAACCTTGAGTTATATTCATTCAAATATTACAGTGATTAATTATTGTTAATTATAACACGTCTAAGAATTTATTGTTGATTATTTGCAGTTAGTGCATGTTTAATAATTCAAATTGAATTACTAATTCAGAAAATATATATTCCTAGAATTACTGTTGTTGGATATTCATATCTGTAGAAGCTAATATTGACAATACATATAATTCATGTTTATTATTGAATTATGTTGAGAAATGTCTTAGCTAATTATTCTGGCTAGACGAACATTTGTTAGAACTTGATAGGTTTGAGAAGAAAAGAGAAGAGAAGTTAATTATTATTGATAGATCAATGCCAGTTGTATCAGCTAGATCGAAAAAGAAAACTTGATAGGTTTGAGAAGAGAAAAGAAGAGAAAAGAAGTGATTAGATATTAAAATCACTGAATTTCGTTGTTAAATCAAATCTTGATTCTAAGACTGAGAAGAATAACTTTTTATATAAAGGAAACATTTTATTGGTCGTAAATTCGATCATTGCGCGCAACTTAAGTATTATGCATAATATAGGGTACAAGGAGTTGGCCGACTCTAAGTACTTGCAGAGGGGTATGATTTAATCTTTATGGTTATCTAATACACATGCGTATATGTCAAAGTAAAGCTTTAATATATACCCGAGAAGAGAAGTTCAAGATCCAACGGATCGCTCAACATAAATCTGAAAAATATTCCACTTTGCTATTTCATAGAATTAATTCTTGATTATTCATTTGAACATCGTAGAAAACCTTGAAAGCGTTGTACTCTTTCATATTCAGATTATTGTTGTATAGAATGCGAGAAGACTTGTTATTTATTCCTATACATTTACTGTATGTCTTAACTTGCAGGGAAAACTTGTTCCTCACCCTTCCTAAATAAAACTTTTCAGCTATGGACGAAGTTGCAGAAGGTGTTGTGAAGAAGAACAAAGGAAAAGGCATAGTGATAAATTAGTATAATGAACATTATTAATATTATGTTGTATTGTAAACCCTCTTTATATATCTAAGGGGTATGTTTGTAATGTTAAGGTTAGTGGACCTGAGACTAATGTATTAACAACATATGTTACTGTGATATGTATTACTATTTTTATATGAATGGGTAGTTCGTTAGTATTATATTGTGGATCGTGAACACCAAACTCGGGGGTTAGGTAACCCGGATTTGGGGGTGTCACAAAACTAACAATTAGGTTTTCCCTAATTATAAATTAGGGGTTCTAATCTAAAAATTAGGGTTTTCTAAATCAATTAGGGTTATCCCTAATTAGGTTATCATTAATAACGTTTAAACCTTATACCAGCATTTGCATTCCCAAACTAGGGTTTTCAATTTATGAATTAGGGTTTCGAATTTCGAGAACCAAAATTAGGGTTTCAAAACCAGTTTCTAGGATTTCTTATCCATTGCTAGGGTTTTCTAACTAAATGTTGACGTTCTTAATATATACTTAGGATTTGACACTGATAAAATTGATCTGGTCAAACCTTGACCCTTAACCACATTCTGAACATATAAATGACCATATACACAGAACATATTCACGTATACACCTAATCCTTAATAATTCACCTAAATCCTTCACAGAATTTTGAAATCCTCAAAATTCTTTCTCAAAAATATCAAACGCATACACTTTTTTTCTGTCTGGATTTTAATATTGAACCTTAAATTAATTAATTAAAATTTTAAATTTTTTTTAAATTCTCGGGTCGTCACAAAAAACATAGCTTAATTAGAATAAGAAGTAAATGATGTTAGGAATGATTTCATATGGTTGAAATCATTGAGAAAAGAAGAAATAAGAATTAAAAGTTTAATAAATAAATTTCTTAAGGAATTATAAGTTTTGTAATGAATTTGAACGATCCAAATGAATCATATGAATGATTCGGTGAAATAAGTAAGGCATGTTGTTTTATATAATCGAATTCCTAGAAAAAGTGAAATTGTAATCAAAATATCGAATAAAAATGAAGAACGAACAAAGAACACGAAGAACACGCGAAGAACGTTGTTGATGGACAAATTTAAAACCATCTTAGTATAATTTGTTTTTGATGGACAAGTTTAAAACCATCGCATATAAGTTAGATGCTTATTGCTTGGTTAGGATTGGTAGAAACGTTCATGAAGAACGAATTAAAACTGAGCTATAACGAAGTAATGACAAAAATTTTGTAAAAGACGAACGAGAATTAGAAAGTGTGTTAATGAACCCGAAGGTGTAGGGTTTCATAAGAAAGTAAGAGAACGTAGAAAATGTGAGTCGTGGACTCAAGAACGAACGAGTTCTGAGTTCGGATGACCGAATTACGGACGAACGAAGAACGCTAATAACGTAAAAATGAACAAAGGATGAAGATTAATCCAATCGAATGGCATGTTAATGAATTCAGAATGAATTTCTATCCAAGGGGGATTGAAGTACGTAAGATAAGGAAGATAATGACTTTAGAATGATCTCGTTCCGAGTGATAACGAAGAAGTTATGAAATTTCAAAGTAAGCGTCTCAGACATTTTCCAAGACTTAGAAATTTTTGGGAATTTTAAGCCTGGCGCTAGCTTTGCCTTGGGAGGCGGCGCCGCAATGCCAACCCGGGCATCATGCACTGTTAATTGGTGCCGCATCGTGAGAGTTAGTGAAGGACTCGGTGCCGCAACACCATACCAGGATAGAGGGTGACGTAGGCTCGCGCCGCAGCGTGAGAGATAGCTAGGAGGGTGGCGTCGCAGCGTCGGTGCATGGCAAGGCCCAATGATGAGCTTTTAACTGGTCAAATCCTAGGGGAAGTGTAACGAAAGCTAATGAACGTGTAGTTAGTTAAATGTAACACTTAAGCAAGTGAATTACACCTTAAATGAAGGTTGAACGGAAAGATTAAATGAGATTAAAAGGCAAAGAATGAAAATGCGGGTTACGGAACCGATGTCCGGGGACCGTAGTCGCGATAAACGAATGTGGGGGATTGCTATGGTTGTGATTCCTTAGACGTTGAGTGATGAGGGTAATGAATAACATTTCGATGTTATGTCTTGGTAATGAGAGATAAGTGTAAAGCGTATAGACGCTGTGAACGCAACGCTGTTGCAATGAACGATCGGTCTTAGCATACAACGAACGGTATGGCTTCGACATTAAGAATGAGTAATGAATGTGGGGTTCGTGTAGTTGATAACGAAAGTATTAAGTAAGATATGAATTATTAAGAAAGCCGTAATAAACGGTAATAAGATTAATGAAAGCCGAATGTGAGTCGGATAAGAAAGAATCCTGAGGTATGGCATTTAGTTGTCAGAAATCCATAAGGAATAAGAAATTAACTTAACGAACATTATAGTTTAATAGTTCGGATAAGTTAGATGAATTTAAGTTGTAGTACAATCGTAACCTTTGATGGTTGACATATGGGAGCTGGGCTAAACAATTCCTTCAGAGAGCGAAGGTATATACGAAACTGGCAACCGATCTAACTCACTGTGATGACAGTGTAGATGAGACGAGAACTTGTTTGCTGGTTATTTGTGGGAAACCACTCAGAGTACCATTAGGACTACTAGCAGAGACGCGATGTGTGCTGAGTCCTAGAGAAGTTATAAGAAGAAGATAAGTATGTAAATCATCAAAGATGATGAACGTATGAGTAAGGCATCTTCGTATGTCATGAAGCCGTAAATCGATAAAGAAAGTTAGTCGCGTAAACTTATATTGCAAGAACGCGAACCCTAAGAAGTAAAGTTAAGTAAACCAATGCGTAAGTCAAGTATATGACTAATTGGTGTTTTTGTTTTCTCCTTATGTGTTATATAGGAATTGGAATGAGCAGTTCAACATAAATGATAAGCTGTAGCTGTGTGTAACGCAAGTTTCCTAACTTCATTCATATTTTACATGAATGCTAGTTTCTTAAACTTTTCAGATGTTGAACTTGAGAAGTCTTGTCAATGTGCAAATGTGCGATATTTGTACAAGGTGGTAATATATATGAGGCCTTGTGCAACAATTTAAACACTTCGGTGTTTCAATGAGATGAACTATTCTGTGACTAAGCTTTTCAATATAAGTATGTTCTATTTATACATGAACTGTTATTGTTAAGTCTGTGCTAATGATTCTAGCCAGACATGATGTGTATGAAAAAGGTAAAAGAATGAAAGTATTTCAAAGTGAAAGTGACTGATGTTTTAAGATGATAGGAATCGAGATTATTCCTATTATTCGAGCTGCTTCATAACCTTTGTTCGGTTATTGAAGTCTTAAAAGAATGTTTAAATTCTTGAAGTTATTCATTCTACTACTATGAATTGTTGGGCAATTGAATGCTCACACTTGCTTTAAATGAAAAACATTATCAGCATACGAATTGAAGAACTTAAGGATCCCGTAAAGATCAAACTGACCGGTATCCAGATGAAGTTCCATTCAGTATGTGAATGAGCGCGAAGATCAAGCGAAGACTTGTAATGTAGAATAGTTTAATTGAACTATAGATTAGTTTAATGAACTGTTATGTATCCTTGGTGGCGGATAAAAGTTACTCTTGTAAGATGGAATGAATAATGTATTTATCATTATTTGTAATGAAAGAGGTTATAAGGTTATATAATCTGGGATTTGAGAATGTATGTTGTTATATTCAATATATAATGATGTATGTTTGGAAGAAGATGTACTCGCGATGCACGGAATTCGGGTGTGAAGATAGACCGAATATCGGGGCATTACAAGTTGGTATCAGAGCTGATAGGTTATAAACATTAGGTATGAGTACCTAAGACTATAATCGTAGACAGTATGTTAAGGAGATATTGTTGAGTTAAACGATTAAGGAAGAAGATCACCACGTGATCATATTAAACGATGGGTGATTTATATCCAATGCTATAATTGAATGGTACTACGAAGTAGTACGGGAAAGAAGAACTCAAATTGAGTTATGAAGGATAGTATACGAATTAAAGAAAATTCGTATTAAGTAAAGAGAAAATTAGAATTTGTAAAATTTCAATTGAGGACTCATGTGATAGCTGGGTTGTATGAACCTTTGTTATGGGCAGAAATTTATGCTTTGGGGTAACAACCACTCAGTTTATTACAGTGACAGTCATTGGAATATGTCGCGCTATCAATATATATGTGGCAAAAAGGTGAATCTTTTCTCATGTATATACTTGATAGGTAAAGAATGATAAGTTAGGTGTGAGTTCTTGAAACTTATTCTTATGAAAAGTTTGTGACTCATAGTTATATGCTATGTTTCTGAGCCCTAAGCGTATGGATAGTCCTTGATTTGTTCTTGGATTACATATTGCGAAGATAAGTTCTTAAACACATATGGTTGTGAAAAGTTCCTATACACATAAAGTATGGTAAGTCGATGGACTATACTGAGGTATATGAATGTTTAGACTAAAAGTAAGTATTTTCAGTAGACTTAGCATTGAAGGTGCTAGAAAAGATTAAGTATTATCGCAAGTAAGACAATGAAGGAAGATGGAGAAATAGGATATTCCAAGTCATCTGGCTATGCTAGATTTTGAGCTTTATTGAAATCGTGTTGATATGTACATTTTGAAAAGGAAAGAATTCTTTTGGAACCAATGGATTTTTAAAGGAACTATTCTTGGTATGTCTATGCTAATCGTTTCAGCTAGACAAAAATTGATTTAAAATAGCAAAATGAATTTTATATCATCTGTGCATTTGATGCAATGATGGTAAAAAGATGGAGTTATTAATGTAATTAAACCTGGTGTTGGATGTGATCTTAGGATCAACAACCCGCTATGGTATGATGTATAATGACGAATGTGACAATCCAAAAATTTATAAAATCTTGAATGATTAGAATAAAAGTTAAAGAATAAAACCTAGAAGAGATTTTGAGGATTTATTTAAATTTTTTAAGAAGAACCTATATGGTTTCTTAATTGAATGACAATAAAGAAATATGGGTTACAAAATTTTAAAACCCTAGAAATGAATTGATATGTATTCTGAATGAATATCAAGAATAAGGTATTATGATACCAGTAAAATTTGATGTGAATTGAATAGTGTAAGAAATGTTATACTAATACAGGTGGAATTTTATTAACGAAATAAGATTTCACAAGAAGAAAAGCTATAAGGTTAAACGAAGATGAGTATATGTATAAAAATATATAAGGTGCTATATATATTTTAGCAAAAAAAATAATGAATTAAGTTAATGATATAAGGATCAAGATAAAACTATGTTAGTAATTAACATAGCTTGAATGTGGGCCTTGAGTGCCAAATAAGAAGATAAATAAGTTTAAATTTATTAGCTAATATGATTAGCAATAAAAATGGAGCAAGATAAAACTCAAAATTTGATTTAGAGATAGAATTTTGAAGCACGAATTGCTCGGTTGCGTCCGGAACGTCAAGTTTAGTCAGAAAGGACAATAAACACAAAATGTGTAAAGATTAACTTTTGGTCAAAGTCAATAGTTGAGTTTCATAGAAAAAGGTCAAAATTAGAGTTAGAAGTAAAATATGTTATGATTATGTGAATTATGTGTGTGATTAGATAAATATACTTTATATAATGTATATACATTTATTTTGTATATAAAAGTGAATTAAGAATTAAGTTATGTAACCTAATATATATTAGGTTTGATAAGTAAATGACTGAAGAGGTTATAATAGGGGAGAATGTTAGTATATAAAATATATACTTATTCTAAGAGATTTAATTTATGTATCTCAACTAATAAATTTTATAACTTAATTATAGCAATTCTAATTGGGTTAACAAAATAAATGTGCATGAGTAAAGATTTATGTTATAATTCAGGAAATAAAAACCCTAGTTAAATATGTAGGGAATGGTACTATTAAGAGTATTGGAATATGTTATTTATTATGGCCCAAGAAATTAAATTTAGAAGCCCAAAAGAATTAATGAGTGACCCAACTTTTGCCCAATTGAGAGGGGCATTTTAGAAATTAAGTATGCTAAATAAAGTAAAAAAATCAAAGCAAGACTTGGAAGATATAAGGCCACTTGGTCGGTTATAGAGAAGAAGAAAAAGGAGGGGGAAGTATGTGGTTTATTTACTTTAGTGGTTCACCCACTCCTACCAACGCCTCCTATGTGTCATTTCCCCATTTAGCCAACACTTTGTCAATGCTTCCAAGTAAAACTTTAGTGGTTGAGTAGGAGATAGAAGAGCTAGAGATATTGGTAGATTAAGGATAGATATACCAAATATATCTATACACACTTTTCCAACAAATAAGAAAAAGTCTAAGTCTTATCTTTTTCTTTTCATTTTATTATCTAGCATAAACTAAGAAAAAAAAAGAGAAACTAGAGAGAGAGAGGAGAGAGAGAAGAGAGGGACGGCTGGAGTAAGAAATCAGAGGGAAGAAGTTTTGATCTCCTTTCTATCCAAAATCATCTTTTACTTTGGAAGAATAAGGAAGAGTAGCCATAAATCAAAGGTATAAACCCCTTTTGTTTATGTATTTTTGATTATTTTTAGTTATGTTCAATCAAAACTTGGATTGATGATTTCAAACTTCAAACCTCTAGATCTACATGATCTAGAGTGTGTTATGTGTGGATCTATCCATATTGTGTATTAAAAGTTAGATCTAAGGTATGAAATGGAAACTAGTTTTTCAAAGGGTGGAAAACTCTAATTTTTGTTAGCCTTGATTGTGTTTAATCTTGTGTTTGATGCTTGTTTGATGAAATAGATCATGTATGTTAGAGTTTATGCCCTAGAGGCCAATTATTTGATATAATTGCTTAACGTTTTGATATTATATTTGATTGAATAAATAAATGATTTTATTATGGTTTTATTTACTACGTTATATAAATGTTAACATAATAAAAATCCTTAGAATATTGATACAAATTATATAGTTTCAAGTATGTGATTTGAACATGAGATTATATATTTACAATTAGTATCATTGTTCTTAAATGTCCCTAGTCGAGTATCATTGGTGATAGGACAACAATGATGCATTAAGACTAGTATGTGGATTGACTGATGACCAAATCTCATTGGTCATAAATATATAAGATATTAAGTCAATGCATAGGTACATGTTAGAGAACGATGTCCTGGACAGACCCACCATGAGAATTCTATGCGGAGCATTATGCGAAGTGTCATTAGCAATTTCATAGTGATAATGATGTAATGGTTCTCCGACCTAAAATCACTATATTTCTTCACAGGAATTTATGTACTTTGATATCATCAAATGTCACCTTTAATAGGGTGGACGATAAATGTGATTATTGGGTACATCATGAATCGTGTGAGGAATATGAGTGATCTAAATGGAATTTAACCCTCCTATGTAGTAGGGGTGATATCCATAAGCCTCTTGATTGAGTAGAACTATGAAATGCATGGCCATGCTCAAATAGTGATTTGTTTCATATAGTCTACTCATTGATCAAGAAAAACTCAGATTAAATTATGAAGAGTATGACACATTCCATGACTCGAGTTTAATCTAGGATATTAAGGTTAAAAGGATTAAATTACATTGAAACATTGGTCACGAAAAGGTTGCATCGAATCATCGATCTTATTATTACTTGGATAGCAATGATGCATTACTAGATGTCGCTCACTGTTTATAATTTTATAATATGATTTTAAAATTATTGCCAATGTAATAATAACCTATAGGGTCACACACATAGAACGTAATTTAAAAAGGAAATTAATTTAAATGGTAAGGATTTAAATATATCAATATGATTGATAATATTTTAAATCACGAATTTAAATTAAAAAGGATAATTTGTATATATGTATATTAATTAAGTAAGACTTAGTTAAGATATATATAAATTCGGATTTTAATAATATTAGGTTTTGATTAATTCCTCCTAACTGCTATATATATGATATATATCAGTCACTTTAGGTATTACGTCAAAATACAAAACCCTAGCCGCTCTTAGAGAGAGACTAGAAAAAATAGTTTCGAAAATCCTCATCCTTGGTGGCTAGTACCGCGGTTCCTTCTTCTGTAGATCGTAGGACGATTCGCTGAGCGTTCGTGTGGATACCGTAGAGACGCAGTTCATTTGGATTGCGTTGGAGATTCGATCGTATCAATTCCAATTTCTTAATCGTGAATTGTGTTGGAGATTTGATTGCTTCAATTTCAATTTCTTAATCGGTATAATTTCTTACCATTGAATTAATTGTTTTTCGCATGGATCATGTTTTAGGGTTTCAGAATTGCCTTTAAATTGGTTTATTTCCGCTGTGTTTTTGTGTCGAAACCCTACAATGTATTATGGTAGATTCATGGTTTTATGAAGTATTAGTAAGTATTATGATGAGTTATGTTGGTTATTATGTGAGAACATGAAAGTTTTCTTAGAAATCAACAAGAGTTCAAAATAAGATTTTTGCTCAAATGAAACATGAAATTCAAACGACCATATCTCCTATTACATTTTGAATTTTTGAGCGTGGTCAATTCCTAGAGTTAGATCTATGAGTTTTCTAACATCTCCAAGTGGAATTACTGAAAAAGGAGTTCTAGATTTTCGTATGAAATATTTTTAACAAAGTACGAAAAATTTGTTTTTTCCAATTTTGCTACTGCCAAGGACTTGCCAGGGGCTCTTTCAGCAACTTAATTTGTGAGAAATATTCTAGCCTTTTGGGAAATGAAAATATATGGTATTAAGTACCTCCTGTCCATAAATGAGCTCATTCCGACTTAAAATGACCAGGTTATGACCATTTCAATTTCTGTGATTTTCCGACGAAAATCGCTATAACTGGAGTTCTATAACCCTGATGGCCACGAAATTTAAACTTGAGCGTCACGTTAACACTTACAAGATTGTGTCAATAGATGGGAATTTTTGGAGTTGAGCGTGATAGGGCTAATTTCTTAAGCTACACACTAAAAATAATTTTTGAAAAATACTAAAGGAAGTTGAAAAATTATGGAAAAATACTTTTTGTGTATAAAATATATGTATATGTGTTTGGACAAAGGATAGAAAAAATATAAGCTGAATTGATATTTTCATGATAACGATATAGAATCCAGCTTGCTGGATTGAAGAATCTGATGAATCCAGCTTGCTGGATTTAAAAACAGTTTACTGAATTGAAAATTTGTTGAATCTAGCTTGCTGGATTGCAATCTAGTTGTTGGATTTAGAATCGGGTTTGCTGGATTGTAGTTAGGTTTGTGGATTGACCATCCAGGCTGCTGGATTTGGAATCCAAGTTGCTGGATTTGGAATCCAGTCTGCTGGATTTGGAATCCAGTCTGCTGGATTGACAGTTTGGTTGCTAGATTTAGAATCCAGGTTGCTAGATTTGTATTTGACTTATTAGATGTTAAAGAATAACTTATAAAATGAAAAAGAGAGTGTTAAATCATAAGGGATATGATATAATGATTAAAGAATTATTAAAAACTGATAATATTGCTAATGTTGTAAGGTGTTATTTAATATTTAATTATGTGATTAAATGTTAGATAATTGATTGATAATAATAGTATATTGATATAATTGGTATGTTATATTAATTGAAAGATCAATCTTGTAATTGATAGGACTTTCCTAAGAGATTAAATTAGATTGCTTAGCAGTAATCAACGGTACATGCAAGTTTCCTAACTCAACCTTGAGTTATATTTTCAAAGCATGTTAGTGAATAATTATTGTTGATTATTCACATCTATACTGATTATTGATTCGCACTTAGTGCATATTGCATATGTTCATCAAGTATGAAAGGTTGATAACCTTCATTACCATCTGCTTTAGTTGAATTATTCATATTCATTATTGACATGTATTCATGTCGTCCTGATCATTCAGTTATGAAATTTGATTCCTGCTAATTCACAATTATATTGTTGAACGTAGCTAGCCTTTTATTCATATTCTTTCAATCATGATATTTCCTCAAATAAATTTAACTTACTGGACGAATTTGTTGCTCACCCTTGCTATATCATGATAAAATTTACAGATTAAGAGGAAAACTCGAGTAAAGATAGAAGCAAAGGCAAAGTGCAAGATTAAAGTTATGGTGCAGTTAGATTTATTAAATTTTCTAACGAAAATAGTATTGTAAACATTTAAGGTATTGAAGATATATATTAAGTTAAGGTTGTAGACCTTGGGAATAATGTGTAAAAGTTTAATGTATAAACAATTTATGTTTATATCTTCTGCAATAGTTATAGAAATGATGTACTAGATCTTAGGTAAAAAGTACCCAGATTTGGGGATGGTACAATTGGTATCAAAGCCATAGGTTATAAACCTTAGGTAGGGGTACCTTAGGCTATAACCGCGGAAAGGATGATAAGCAATAAACTCGAATAGAGTTTAAGCGATAAGAGATGAATTTTTGGAAATTCATTATTAAATAAAGATGAGGAGAAATAAGATTCAAAGAAGAATCTTGATAAGCTATAAAGATAAGAATCTGGAGTTACCTGACTCCATTAATAAAAATGAAAAGTAAAAATAAATAGATAATGTCTATAAGATGAAAAGTGTAAATAAAATCATAATATAATATGATTAAAGAGAAGAATAAGAAGATCGTAAAATAAAACGATCGTAAGTATAAGGAGAAATGATTACGAAAGAAGATCACGACGTGATCATATTAAATTGTTGAATAACATATGATATGTTAAGTGATTAGAATGATATAGCTTGACTCTATAAAGAGAAGGTACTATGGAATGGTATGATGTAAACTAAGAAAAGAGTGGTAAATGTTAAGATACAGATTAAATAAAATTCGTATTACGAAAAGAGAAAGTTAGAATTGTGTAGGATTTCAATTGAGGACTCAAGTCAGCAGTTGAGTTGTATGATTCCTTGTATGGGCGAGAAATTTGTACTTGGTTTTAGAATCACTTAGTTTCCTGGTCGATATAGTGGTTAGGTTGACCAATTCTTTGTATGGGCGGGGAATTGTTCGCTTAGCTTCCTATATTGATTAGTGGTCGAGTTTGGTTTGACAACCACTTAGTTTCTTACATTGATAATCATTGGAACCTGATGTCGCGCTATTTACTATATAAATGTGCATGAGTAAGGATTTATGTTATAATTGAGAAAATGAAATCCCTAGTTAAATAAGTAGGGAATGGAAATTTTAAGAGTATTGGAATATATATGTTGTTTATTAGGGCCCAAGAAATTAATTTTAGAATCCCAAAAGAATTAATGAGTGGCCTAACTTTAGCCCAATTGAGAGGGGGCATTTTAGACATTAAGTATGCTAAATAAAGCAATAAATCAAAGCAAGACTTGGAAGATATAAGGCCACTTGGCAAGTTATAGAGAAGAGGAAAAAGTAGGGGGAAGTATGTGGTTTATTTACTTTAGTGGTTCACCCACTCCTACCAACTCCTCCTATGTGTCATTTCCTCATTTACCCAACACTTTGTCAATGCTTCCAAGTAAAGCTTTAGTGGTTGAGTGGGAAAGAGAAGAGCTAGAGATGTTGGTGTTGGTAGATTAAGGATAGATATACCAAATATATCTATACATACTTTTCCAACAAACAAGAAAAAGTCTAAGTCTTAACTTTTTCTTTTCATTTTATTATCTAGCATAAACTAAGAAAGAAAGAGAGAAACTAGAGAGAGAGGAGAGAGAGAAGAGAGGGACGGCTGTAGTAAGAAATCAAGGGGAAGAGGTTTTGATCTCCTTTCTATCCAAAATCATCTTTCACTTTGGAAGAATAAGGAAGAGTAGCCATAAATCAAAGGTATAAACCCCTTTTGTTTTTGTATTTTTGATTATTTTTAGTTATGTTCAATCAAAACTGGGATTGATGATTTCAAACTTCAAACCTCTGGATCTAAATGATCTAGATTGTGTTATGTTTGGATCTATCCATATTGTGTGTTAAAAGTTAGATCTAAGGTATGAAATGGAAACTAGTTTTTAAAAGGGTGGAAAACTCTAATTTTTCTTAGCCTTGATTGTGTTTAATCTTGTGTTTGATGCTTGTTTGATGAAATAGATCATGTATTGTGGTAGATTCATTATTATATGAAGTATTAGTAAGTATTATGATGAGCTATGTTGGTTATTATGTGAGAACATAAAAGTTTTCTTAGAAATTAACGAGAGTTAAAAATAAGATTTTTTGTCAAACGAAACATGAAATTCAAACAACCATATCTCCTATTATATTTAGAATTTTGGAGTGTGGTCAAGTCCTAGAGTTAGATCTATGAGGTTTCTAACATCTCCACATGGAATCACTGAAAAAGGAGTTGTAGATTTCCGTATGAAATATTTTTAACAAAGTACGAAAAACTTGTATTTCCAATTTTACTACTGCCAAGGACTTTCCAGGGGCTGTTTCGGCAACTTAATTTGTGAGAAAATTTTTGGTCTTTTGGGACATAAAAATATATGGTATTAAGTACCTCATGTCCAAAAATGAGCTCATTCCGACTTAAAATGGCCATGTTATGACCATTTCAATTTTTGTGATTTTCTGACAAAAATCGCTATAACCGGAGTTCTATAACTCTGATGGCCACGAAATTTAAATTGGAGCGTCATGTTAATACGTACAAGATTGTGTCAAGAGATGGGAATTTCTGGAGTTGAGCGTGATAGGGCTAATTTCTTAAGCTACGCACTAAAAATAAATTTTGGAAAATACTAAAGGAAGTTGGAAAATTATGGAAAAATACTTTTTGTGTATGAAATATGTGTATATGTGTTTGGACAAAGGATAGAAAAAATATAAGCTGATTTGGTATTTTCATGATAAGGATATGGAATCCAGCTTGTTGGATTGAAAAACAGTTTGCTGGATTGAAAATTTGTTGAATCCAACTTACTTGATTGCAATCTAGTTGCTGGATTGCAGTTAGGTTTGTGGATTGACCATCCTAGTTGCTGGATTTTTAATTCAAGTTGCTGGATTTAGAATCCAGTCTGCTGGATTGGCAGTTTGGTTGCTAGATTTAGAATCCAAGTTGCTATATTAGTATTTGACTTATTAGATGTTAAAGAATAACTTATGAAATGAAAAAGAGAGTGTTAAATCATAAGGGATATGATATAATGATTAAAGAATTATCAAAAACTTATAATATTGCTAATGTTGTAAGGTGTTATTTAATATTTAATTATGTGATTAAGTGTTAGATAATTGATTGATAATAATAGTATATTTAGATAATTGATATGTTATATTAATTGAAAGATCAATCTTGTAATTGATAGGACTTTCATGAGAGATTAAATTAGATTGCATAGCGGTAATCAGCGGTACAGGCAAGTTTCCTAACTCAACCTTGAGTTATATTTTCAAAGCATGTTAGTGAATAATTATTGTTGATTATTCACATCTATACTGATTATTGATTCGCACTTAGTGCATATTGCATATGTTCATCAAGTATGAAAGGTTGATAACCTTCATTACCATCTGCTTTAGTTGAATTATTCATATTCATTATTGACATTTATTCATGTCGTCCTGATCATTCAGTTATGAAATTTGATTCCTGCTAATTCACAATTATATTGTTGAACGTAGCTAGCCTTTTATTCATATTCTTTCAATCATGATATTTCCTCAAATAAATTTAACTTGCTGGACGAATTTGTTGCTCACCCTTGCTATATCATGATAAAATTTACAGATTAAGAGGAAAGCTAGAGTAAAGATAGAAGCAAAGGCAAAGTGCAAGATTAAAGTTATGGTGCAGTTAGATTTATTAAATTTTCTAACGAAAATAGTATTGTAAACATTTAAGGTATTAAAGATATATATTAAGTTAAGGTTGTAGACCTTGAGAATAATGTGTAAAAGTTTAATGTATAAACAATTTATATTTATATTTTCTGCAATAGTTATAGAAATGATGTACTAGATCTTAGGTAAAAAGTACCCAGATTTGGGGATGGTACAATTGGTATCAAAGCCATAGGTTATAAACCTTAGGCTATAACCGCGGAAAGGATGATAAGCAATAAACTCGAATAGAGTTTAAGCGATAAGAGATGAATTTTTGGAAATTCATTATTAAATAAAGATGAAGAGAAATAAGATTCAAAGAAGAATCTTGATAAGCTATAAAGATAAGAATCTGGAGTTACCTGACTCCATTAATAAAAATGAAAAGTAAAAATAAATAGATGATGTCTAGAAGATGAAAAGTGTAAATAAAATCATAATATAATATGATTAAAGAGAAGAATAAGAAGATCGTAAAATAAAACGATCGTAAGTATAAGGAGAAATGATTACGAAAGAAGATCACGACGTGATCATATTAAATTGTTGAATAACATATGATATGTTAAGTGATTAGAATGATATAGCTTGACTCTATAAAGAGAAGGTACTATGGAATGGTATGATGTAAACTAAGAAAAGAGTGGTAAATGTTAAGATACAGATTAAATAAAATTCGTATTACGAAAAGAGAAAGTTAGAATTGTGTAGGATTTCAATTGAGGACTCAAGTCAGCAGTTGAGTTGTACGATTCCTTGTATGGGCGAGAAATTTGTACTTGGTTTTAGAATCACTTAGTTTCCTGGTCGATATAGTGGTTAGGTTGACCAATTCTTTGTATGGGCGGGGAATTGTTCGCTTAGCTTCCTATATTGATTAGTGGTCGAGTTTGGTTTGACAACCACTTAGTTTCTTACATTGATAATCATTGGAACCTGATGTCGCGCTATTTGCTATATGCATGATGATAAGGTGATTCTTTTCTCATGTGTATAACGAATAGATAGAGAATATAAGGATTAGTTGCGAGTTCTTAAAACTCATACTTATGGTAAGTTCATGACTTATAATCATATGGTATGTTTTGAACCCCTCAGTGAATGGACGCCTAAGGTCTGTCTAGGATAAGTTCTTAAACCCATATGATTGTGGCAAGTTACTGAACTCATAATGTGTGGTAAGTTTGATGAACTAGGTATAGGAAAGTGGTGAATGGAGAATTGAGAATGATAGAAATAGATAGAATTATTAAGCAATGGATCATTAGAGAAATTGAAGTTGATGATGGAAGCATATGTATTCCAAATCTTCTAGCTATGCTAGACTTCGATGTTTTTGACATCAAGCTAAATTCGCACTTATGTGTCTTTAAAAAAAATGAACTTTCGTTATCCTCAACACACGGTGACAAGTGTGTAGGTGTGGACTTCGGGCCACTAACACATCGTTACCTGTTGTGGCATGATGACACCAAAGATGATTTTCAAAGGTTTTTGAACGGTTTAAAGAAGAGTCTATGCTAATTAATTCGGCTAGACGAAAATGATTTGAATTATCAAAATATATTTTATATATCATCAATGTATCATGGAACCTGATGCTGAATGATAAAAATGATGGAGTTATCAATGCAGAATTACTTAGTGTCGGATGCGATCTAAAGATCGTTAAGCCACTATGGAATGATGTAGTATGACAAAGTCACAAAATGACAAAATCCTCAAACAACGGACTGTAAATACAGTGCGGTATCATGGTGTCATAAAATGATTTTAAGAATTTTAAAGGTAATTTATTGCCAACTGAATTTGGCTAGCAATGTTTCGATTGAAATTTAAATTATTTGATATGCGTCTAAGCTATTTGATTCAGCTAGACAAATGTTTATGAAAATTCAAAGTATTTTAGAGAATTTATCCCGAACCAAATTGTTTTGGTGCAGAATCTTATGATAAGACTGAGGTAAACTATGTTGATTGGATAAAATAATCCAATCTAGTAGCGTAAATATTCGCAAGACATGATTGATACGTTATGCATGACGTAAGAGTACGATAGGCTAATCACCTAAAGTACTAGCAACGGTAGTTTACCTTTTTTGTGATTGTAAACATACCTAATAATTTACTATTTTGCGATATAAATATCGTTAAAACTACGTGTTCATGGTCTATATAACCCCTCAGCATGATTTGAAAAGTTTTAACTCATTAGACTGAAGTCATGGAAGAATGTGATAGTAGTAGAGCTCCTCATAGTAGTAAGCAAGATGTACTCATTATATTGAGCATGAAATCAAGTTAATTTGTAAATCTAGTTTTGATGAATAAAAGGAGTGGTGATTAGTAGATTGAAATTTCGAGGATGAAATTCTTAGAAGAAGGGTTGAATGTGACAACCCGAAAATTTATAAAATCTTAAACGATTAGAATAAAAGTTAAAGAATAAAACCTAGAAGAGATTTTGAGGATTTATTTAAATTTTTTAAGAAGAACCTATATGGTTTCTTAATTGAATGACAATAAAGAAATATGAGTTACAAAATTCTAAAACCCTAGAAATGAATTGATATGTATTCTGAATGAATATCAAGAATAAGGTATTATGATACCAGTAAAATTTGATGTGAATTGAATAGTGTAAGAAATGTTATACTAATACAGGTGGAATTTTATTAACGAAATAAGATTTCACAAGAAGAAAAGCTATAAGGTTAAACGAAGATGAGTATATGTATAAAAATATATAAGGTGCTATATATATTTTAGCAAAAAAAATAATGAATTAAGTTAATGATATAAGGATCAAGATAAAACTATGTTAGTAATTAACATAGCTTGAATGTGGACCTTGAGTGGAAAATAAGAAGATAAATATGTTTAAATTTATTAGCTAATATGATTAGCAATAAAAATGGTGCAAGATAAAACTCAAAATTTTATTTAGAGATAGAATTTTGATGCATGGATTGCTCGGTTGCGTCCGGAACGTCAAGTTTAGTCAGAAAGGACAATAAACACAAAATGTGTAAAGATTAACTTTTGGTCAAAGTCAACAGTTGACTTTTATAGAAAAACGCCAAAATTAGAGTAAGCAGTGAAATATGTTATGATTATGTGAATTATGCGTGTGATTAGATAAATATACATTATATAATGTGTATACATTTATTTTGTATATAAAAGTGAATTAAGAATTAAGTTATGTAACCTAATATATATATTATGTGTGATAAGTAAATAACTTAAGAGATAATAATAGGGGAGAATGTTAGTATATAAAATATATACTCATTATAAGAGATTTAATTTATATATCTCAACTAATAAATTTTATAACCTAATTATAACAATTATAATTGGGTTAAGAAAATAAATGTGCATGAGTAAGGATTTATGTTATAATTGAGAAAATGAAATCCCTAATTAACTAAGTAGGGAATGGTAATTTTAAGAGTATTGGAATATATATGTTAGGGTCCTTAATACTAATATACAATAATTAGAAAATAATTACAAAAATAAAACACGCACAACATAATTACAAAAATAAAACAACACAATAATAAAGTTGCTAACATCACGCACACGTCAATTACCAACTGTCCTATCTAACAGTAACCGCTCCTAAATTCAAGCAATCGAACACACCATGCAACTTTGATATCGGAGAAAGCCAAATCTTCTGTCAACGTTTGCCTTTGGACTCGCCTCTAAGATCGAGACAAACATCTAAGATCGGAGAAGACGAAATAGCATACAAAATCATCATCAACTTCAAGTTCAATATCTAAGATCGGAGAAGACGAAATAGCATTCAAAATCATCATCAACTTCAAGTTCAGTAACCAAAAACAATCACAGCAACTTCGATACAATTCTGAACACTGAGGTATGTGAGTTTAAAGTTCGTATGGATTCCTGCAACGATTTGTTCATTCATTGATATGTTTTTTATTATGGTTACTAAATATATATAAATTGGTTACTGTTTATTCTGTATTTGTTTGCTAAATAATGTTTATTTGATAGCTTTATAATTTTTAAATGAGTTCTACTGATTTTTTTTAAAATTAATGGTTACTCATCAAATAATTTGATTACCTTCATACAACTGTTGGTTACCCTTTAATGTTATTTTTGGATACTGTCTAATGTTGTCTTGGTTACTATCGAATGATGTATTAGATTATGTGTAACAATATATTGGTTACTAATTAATGCTGATTCGGTTACTGTGTAACATTATATGGTTACTGTATATTGCTGAGTTGGTTGTGTGTAATATTATAATGATTAGTGAATAATATTACTTAACAATGCTATTTGGTTATTAAAAAATGATAACTTGGTTACTTACTAATTTTTATTTGGTTACTAATTAACATTATATTTGTTACTGTCTAATGCTGTCTTGGTTACTGACAATTCTGTTATGATTACTGCGAAACATTAAACTGTCTGTTGCTGTCTTAGTTACTGACTAATGTTGCCTTGGTTACTGCATAAAATTACTAAATAATGTTGAATTGGTAACTAATACAAATTATAAATTATTGCATCATATTTTAAATTGTATTAGTTACTTACTAATGCTTCCTTGATTACTGAATAATATTACTAATTAATGTTGAATTGTTTACTGACTAATGTTATCTTGGTTACTATGTAATATTATATTGGTTACTAACTAATACTTAATTGTTATTTCATAACATTATAAAAGTTACTGCATACTGCTGAGTTGGATACTATGTAACATTAAACTGGTTACTGACTAATACTGTCTTGGTTACTGCATAATATTACTAATTTATGATGAATTGGTTACTGACCAATGCTTATTTGTTTACTGTACAAAATTATAATGATTACTGAATAATACTGACTTGTTCATTAATTAATGGTAATTTGTTACTATGAAATATTATATTGGTTACTAACTAATACTTAATTGCTTACTGCATATAATTATAATGGTTACTGACTACTGCTGAGTTTGTTACTATGTATCATTATACTGGTCACTAACTGATGCTTGTTTGGTTACTCTGTATCACTATACTGGTTACTAACTGATGCTTGTTTGGTTACTAACAGATGCTTGTTTGGTTACTTACTGCTACTGAGTTGGTTACTGTGAATCATTATACTGGTTACTAACAACATTTTATTTTTGTTATAGGTTGAGACATCAAACTTAGTGATTTTCATTGTTTACGATGTCGCCTAACAATATATTGTGGACATCGAACAAAAGACATGCACATGTCGTAAATTTCAGTACTATGAGATGCCTTGTCCACACGCTGCTGCTGTTATGAACAAACGAAATTTGAGTTGTTATGATTTTTGCTCGAAAAATTACTATAAAACAACTTTGGTTGACACATATTCAGCTTCCATCATGCCGTTAGACGACAAAGAAAACTGGGATATACCAGATAAAGTAAGAAACATATGTGTAAAACCACCGAACACAAGAAGACCAGCGGGAAGAGCAAAAATAGGGAGGTACAAACACGGATCTGAAATAAAAATTCAAAACAAATGCAGCAAGTGTCAAGAAAAAGGGCACAACAGGAAAACATGCAATAATCCACATGTTTTAAGACCAAAAAAGGTCTGATATATTGCAATTACATTAAAAGTGTAAATACAAGAACACATATATATACATTTTTTATTGTGTACAAAGAACTTGATGTTATTGATTAATATTTTAATTTATGATTTCATTATTGTATAATTGTTAAATATTCTAAAACATTTTTATGTAAATTTGTTTACCACAACTTAAATATTATAAGTAACCAAATAGTTATATAGCAGTAACCAAATAGTTACATAACAGTAACCATAATATGTTTTAATGGTAACAAAAACATAAAACAACCTGTGAACACAACATCCTATTATTTAATAATATATCATATTATTATTTAATATATTATTATATTATTATTTAATAATATATCATACTATTATTTAACAATATATCATATTATTATTTAATATAAAATAACCTGTGAACACAACTTAATGATATTTTATTATTTAATAATAAATCATATTATTGAAGTGATATTGTTTGTTTATATTTCACAATTGATATATGTCCTAAAACAAGTTTGTAACTCTGTGGTTACTATCAAAACAATAGTTGGTTACCTTTTAATACATATTTGCTTACCAATTGAACATCTTAAACAATGCAGCAAACACAACTTACTATCAGCAAACCCTATAGTGCATTTACATTAAGAGTACACTGTGCACTTGATAATTGTTCTAAATATAAAAAATATGGTGACCATAACATTAAACTATTTGGTTACTTATTTGTTATAACAGTAAACAAAATATAACAAACAAGTAACCAAATAATTAGATAAAGTAATCAAAACAAAATTTAATGGTAACCAAAACATAAACAATCTCACATATAATTAAAGTGATATTGTTCCTTTAGACAACCAATGTATAATCACACATATACATTTAACAATTGTTATATGTCCTGATACAATATTATAAATCTCTGTTTACTATCAAAACATTAGCCGGTTACCCTTTTATACAAATTTGGTTATCAAACTGTACATTTCATCAAACTGGTACATAAAATAATTCATAAAGACAAAACAACAAGTTCCGAACTAATCAAAATCTGGAACAAATCTTTCTGGGAATTCTCTGTCAGTCTCATATCCATCCAACTGTTTGTTCCTCGCATGAATGTATAGGTTTGTGCATAACTTCTTCCGATATTTCGCAATAGGGAATGGAATAGAAATTTTATCAAACTTCTGGTGAATGACATGCTCAGCAAAACAAATCGTGAACATCCCGCAATCACTGTACAAATGGACAAAAGATAAGAAAAATAAAAAAATAGAATCAACCTATAAATAATACATATCATTTTATGCAGTAACCAAACAGTTATATATAAAATTAACCAAAACATAAATTAAAGACAACTAAAACAAAAAAATAGTAACAAAAATATAACACAACAAGTAACCAAATATTTAGATAATAGTAACCAAATCCAATAACTGTAAATACACAAAATCAGAATTAAACAGTTATTAGTAACCAATATAAAAAAATGTATACCAAAAATTGTAATATACACTAAAACCAATAACCAAATACATACTAAACAAGTAATCGAATAATTCTATAATGGTAACCAAACAATCTTTTAATGGTAACCAATACATAAACAACCTATACACTAAACCCAGTTTATTAAACCATGTATACTAGGCAAAAACATATTAAACATAACAACATAAAAAGGAAGCCAAATTCCCAACTTAAGAAAACATAAATGGTATCAAAATAATAAGCTTACAATATCAAAATACATACTAACAAGTAACCAAGTAATTACATGATGGTAACCATAAGCAAACTGATTGTAATCAAGTCAGCATTACATCACTAACCATATAATGTAATCAATAATAATTTAAGCAAACTGAATAAACTAAACAAATACATAGTAAATAAATATAATAAAAAGTAACAAACAGTTTTCTTCAATGAAACATTAACATAAATCAAATAATACAAACTAGTAACCAAACTGTAATATGGTAGTAACCAAAACCTGATATAACAGTAACCAAAATATAATATCACAGTAACCAAATACATACTAATAAGTAACCAAATTATTAAAAATTTACAGTAACCAAATATATACTAACAAATATCCAAATAATTATGATTTTGCATTAACCAAATACATACTAATAAAAAAATCACAGTAACCAAATATATATATATATACTAATAAGTAACCAACCCATAAAAGTAACACACTAATACAATATAACAGTAACCAAATACATACTAATAAGTAACCAAATCATTATGATTTTACAGTAACCAAATACATACTAATAAGTAACCAAATAATTATATAATGGTAACCATAAGAAAATTTAAATTAACACACCTTTAAAATTCTCTGTGTTGGAATTATATTCTGGATAAGCACTTGACCTTTGGTCTTAACTACAGGAATATCAAACTGAGAATCTGACTGCACTTCAGAATGCTTCAAATCACTGTGTATCACCATCCTATTCTCATTCTTACTCGATTTTCGACTTACATCCTTTTCCTTCCCCTTCCTATCAACAACATACTTCTTCACTTCCTTGACAGAATAACGCTCCGATATTCTCTTCCTCTTCCCATCCTTCTTCCTTGTATCAACCATTCTATACAAAAAATAAAAAATAACACAAACCTACACAACAATCAATAATACATTCGACTAATAAACTACATTAATATATAATACGTTAAACTATTTCAAAATAACTGACCTGAAAATATACACAACCAGAATCGAAAGCGAAGAAGAATAAACCAACTGGAACACTATGTAATCACGATAACAAGAAACAACGATGGTGAAGAAAACAAAACACAAACGAAATGACTATGAACTTCGAGAAAAAGACGAACGGCGAGAGACGAACGGCGAGAGACCGGCAAGAGAAGAACGGCGAGAGACCAGCAAGAGACAAACGGAAAGAAAAAAGAGGAAAGAGAAAAGAGGGTTTTAGCGTGTAAAGAAGACGAAGAGTCCTACAAACAATATACGACGGTTATCACGCATTTTAAAAAACATGCCCCATTAATAATCCCTTAAATTAAGGACTTCTAATTATAATAATATTATAAATAAAATTAAAAAAGTGTAATATTTTTGTAATTATTTTACGAATGTAAGATTTTTGTAATTACTTTTAAAAATGTACTATAACATGTAATTAACCCTATATGTTATTTATTATGGCCCAAGAAATTAATTTTAGAATCCCAAAAGAATTAATGAGTGGCCCAACTTTAGCCCAATTGAGACATTAAGTATGCTAAATAAAGCAATAAATCAAAGCAAGACTTGGAAGATATAAGGCCACTTGGCAAGTTATAGAGAAGAGGAAAAAGTAGGGGGAAGTATGTGGTTTATTTACTTTAGTGGTTCACCCACTCCTACCAACTCCTCCTATGTGTCATTTCCCCATTTACCCAACACTTTGTCAATGCTTCCATGTAAAGCTTTAGTGGTTGAGTGGGAAAGAGAAGAGCTAGAGATGTTGGTGTTGGTAGATAAAGGATAGATATACCAAATATATCTATACATACTTTTCCAACAAACAAGAAAAAGTCTAAGTCTTAACTTTTTCTTTTCATTTTATTATCTAGCATAAACTAAGAAAGAAAGAGAGAAACTAGAGAGAGAGGAGAGAGAGAAGAGAAGGACGGCTGTAGTAAGAAATCAAGGGGAAGAGGTTTTGATCTCCTTTCTATCCAAAATCATCTTTCACTTTGGAAGAATAAGGAAGAGTAGCCATAAATCAAAGGTATAAACCCCTTTTGTTTTTGTATTTTTGATTATTTTTAGTTATGTTCAATCAAAACTGGGATTGATGATTTTAAACTTCAAACCTCTAGATCTAAATGATCTAGATTGTGTTATGTTTGGATCTATCCACATTGTGTGTTAAAAGTTAGATATAAGGTATGAAATGGAAACTAGTTTTTAAAAGGATGGAAAACTCTAATTTTTCTTAGCCTTGATTGTGTTTAATCTTGTGTTTGATGCTTGTTTGATGAAATAGATCATGTATTGTGGTAGATTCATGATTATATGAAGTATTAGTAAGTATTATGATGAGCTATGTTGGTTATTATGTGAGAACATAAAAGTTTTCTTAGAAATTAACGAGAGTTAAAAATAAGATTTTTTATCAAACGAAACAAGAAATTCAAATAACCATATCTCCTATTATATTTAGAATTTTGGAGTGTGGTCAAGTCCTAGAGTTAGATCTCTGAGGTTTCTAACATCTCCACATGGAATCACTGAAAAAGGAGTTGTAGATTTCCGTATGAAATATTTTTAACAAAGTACGAAAAACTTGTATTTCCAATTTTACTACTGCCAAGGACTTTCCAGGGGCTGTTTCGGCAACTTAATTTATGAGAAAATTTTCGGTCTTTTGGGACATGAAAATATATGGTATTGAGTACCTCATGTCCAAAAATGAGCTCATTCCGACTTAAAATGGCCATGTTATAACCATTTCAATTTTTGTGATTTTCTGACAAAAATCGCTATAACCGGAGTTCTATAACTCCGATGGCCACGAAATTTAAATTGGAGCGTCATGTTAATACGTACAAGATTGTGTCAAGAGATGGGAATTTCTGGAGTTGAGCGTGATAGGGCTAATTTCTTAAGCTACGGACTAAAAATAAATTTTGGAAAATACTAAAGGAAGTTGGAAAATTATGGAAAAATACTTTTTGTGTATGAAATATGTGTATATGTGTTTGGACAAAGGATAGAAAAAATATAAGCTGATTTGGTATTTTCATGATAAGGATATGGAATCCAGCTTGTTGGATTGAAAAACAGTTTGCTGGATTGAAAATTTGTTGAATCCAACTTACTTGATTGCAATCTAGTTGCTGGATTGCAGTTAGGTTTATGGATTGACCATCCTAGTTGCTGGATTTTGAATTCAAGTTGCTGGATTTGGAATCCAGTCTACTGGATTGGCAGTTTGGTTGCTAGATTTAGAATCCAGGTTGCTATATTAATGTTTGACTTATTAGATGTTAAAGAATAACTTATGAAATGAAAAAGAGAGTGTTAAATCATAAGGGATATGATATAATGATTAAAGAATTATCAAAAACTGATAATATTGCTAATGTTGTAAGGTGTTATTTAATATTTAATTTTGTGATTAAGTGTTAGATAATTGATTGATAATAATAGTATAGTGAGATAATTGATATGTTATATTAATTAAAAGATCAATCTTGTAAGTGATAGGACTTTCATGAGAGATTAAATTAGATTGCTTAGCGGTAATCATCGGTACAGGCAAGTTTCCTAACTCAACCTTGAGTTATATTTTCAAAGCATGTTAGTGAATAATTATTGTTGATTATTCACATCTATATTGATTATTGATTCGCACTTAGTGCATATTGCATATGTTCATCAAGTATGAAAGGTTGATAACCTTCATTACCATCTGCTTTAGTTGAATTATTCATATTCATTATTAACATGTATTCATGTCGTCCTGATCATTCAGTTATGAAATTTGATTCCTGCTAATTCACAATTATATTGTTGAACGTAGCTAGCCTTTTATTCATATTCTTTCAATCATGATATTTCCTCAAATAAATTTAACTTACTGGACGAATTTGTTGCTCACCCTTGCTATATCATGATAAAATTTACAGATTAAGAGGAAAGCTCGAGTAAAGATAGAAGCAAAGGCAAAGTGCAAGATTAAAGTTATGGTGCAGTTAGATTTATTAAATTTTCTAACGAAAATAGTATTGTAAACATTTAAGGTATTGAAGATATATATTAAGTTAAGGTTGTAGACCTTGGGAATAATGTGTAAAAGTTTAATGTATAAACAATTTATGTTTATATCTTCTGCAATAGTTATCGAAATGATGTACTAGATCTTAGGTAAAAAGTACCCAGATTTGGGGATGGTACAATTGGTATCAAAGCCATAGGTTATAAACCTTAGGCAGGGGTACCTTAGGCTATAACCGCGGAAAGGATGATAAGCAATAAACTCGAATAGAGTTTAAGCGATAAGAGATGAATTTTTGGAAATTCATTATTAAATAAAGATGAAGAGAAATAAGATTCAAAGAAGAATCTTGATAAGCTATAAAGATAAGAATCTGGAGTTACCTGACTCCATTAATAAAAATGAAAAGTAAAAATAAATAGACGATGTCTATAAGATGAAAAGTGTAAATAAAATCATAATATAATATGATTAAAGAGAAGAATAAGAAGATCGTAAAATAAAACGATCGTAAGTATAAGGAGAAATGATTACGAAATAAGATCACGACGTGATCATATTAAATTGTTGAATAACATATGATATGTTAAGTGATTAGAATGATATAGCTTGACGCTATAAAGAGAAGGTACTATGGAATGGTACGATGTAAACTTAGAAAAGAGTGGTAAATGTTAAGATACGAATTACAGAAAATTCGTATTACGAAAAGAGAAAGTTAGAATTGTGTAGGATTTCAATTGATGACTCAAGTCAGCAGTTGAGTTGTATGATTCCTTGTATGGGCGAGGAATTTGTACTTGGTTTTAGAATCACTTAGTTTCCTGGTCGATATAGTGGTTAGGTTGACCAATTCTTTGTATGGGTGGGGAATTGTTCGCTTAGCTTCCTATATTGATTAGTGGTCGAGTTTGGTTTGACAACCACTTAGTTTCTTACATTGATAATCATTGGAACCTGATGTCGCGCTATTTGCTGTATGCATGTTGATAAGGTGATTCTTTTCTCATGTGTATAACGAATAGGTAGAGAATATAAGGATTAGTTACGAGTTCTTAAAACTCATACTTATGGTAAGTTCATAACTTATAATCATATGGTATGTTTTGAACCCCTCAGTGAATGGACGCCTAAGGTCTGTCTAGGATAAGTTCTTAAACCCATATGATTGTGGCAAGTTACTGAACTCATAATGTGTGGTAAGTTTGATGAACTAGGTATAGGAAAGTGGTGAATGGAGAATTGAGAATGATAGAAATAGATAGAATTATTAAGCAATGGATCATTAGAGAAATTGAAGTTGATGATGGAAGCATAGGTATTCCAAATCTTCTAGCTATGCTAGACTTCGATGTTTTTGACATCAAGCTAAATTCGCACTTATGTGTCTTTAAAAAAAATGAATTTTCATTATCCTCAACGCACGGTGACAAGTGTGTAGGTGTGGACTTCGGGCCACTAACACATCGTTACCTGTTGTGGCATGATGACACCAAAGATGATTTTCAAAGGTTTTTGAACGGTTTAAAGAAGAGTCTATGCTAATTAATTCGGCTAGACGAAAATGATTTGAATTATCAAAATATATTTTATATATCATCAATGTATCATGGAACCTGATGCTGAATAATAAAAATGATGTAGTTATCAATGCAAAATTACTTAGTGTCGGATGCGATCTAAAGATCGTTAAGCCACTATGGAATGATGTAGTATAACAAAGTCACAAAATGACAAAATCCTCAAACAACGGACTGTAAATACAGTGCGGTATCATGGTGCCATAAAATGATTTTAAGAATTTTAAAGGTAATTTATTGCCAACTGAATTTGGCTAGTAATGTTTCGATTGAAATTTAAATTATTTGATATGCGTCTAAGCTATTTGATTCAGCTAGACAAATGTTTATGAAAATTCAAAGTATTTTTGAGAATTTATCCCGAACCAAATTGTTTTGGTGCAGAATCTTATGATAAGACTGAGGTAAACTATGTTGATTGGATAAAATAATCCAATCTAGTAGCGTAAATATTCGCAAGACATGATTGATACGTTATGCATGACGTAAGAGTACGATAGGCTAATCACCTAAAGTACTAGCAACGGTAGTTTACCTTTTTTGTGATTGTAAACATACCTAATAATTTACTGTTTTGCGATATAAATATCATTAAAACTACGTGTTCATGGTCTATATAACCCCTCAACATGATTTGAAAAGTTTTAACTCCTTAGACTGAAGTTATGGAAGAATGTGATAGTAGTAGAGCTCCTCATAGTAGTAAGCAAGATGTACTCATTAAATTGAGCATGAAATCAAGTTAATTTGTAAATCTAGTTTTGATGAATAAAAGGAGTGGTGATTAGTAGATTGAAATTTCGAGGATGAAATTCTTAGAAGAAGGGGTGAATGTGACAACCCGAAAATTTATAAAATCTTAAACGATTAGAATAAAAGTTAAAGAATAAAACCTAGAAGAGATTTTGAGGATTTATTTAAATTTTTTAAGAAGAACCTATATGGTTTCTTAATTGAATGACAATAAAGAAATATGGGTTACAAAATTCTAAAACCATAGAAATGAATTGATATGTATTCTGAATGAATATCAAGAATAAGGTATTATGATACCAGTAAAATTTGATGTGAATTGAATAGTGTAAGAAATGTTATACTAATACAGGTGGAATTTTATTAACGAAATAAGATTTCACAAGAAGAAAAGCTATAAGGTTAAACGAAGATGAGTATATGTATAAAAATATATAAGGTGCTATATATATTTTAGCAAAAAAAAATAATGAATTAAGTTAATGATATAATGATCAAGATAAAACTATGTTAGTAATTAACATAGCTTGAATGTGGACCTTGAGTGGAAAATAAGAAGATAAATATGTTTAAATTTATTAGCTAATATGATTAGCAATAAAAATGGTGCAAGATAAAACTCAAAATTTTATTTAGAGATAGAATTTTGATGCATGGATTGCTCGGTTGCGTCCGGAACGTCAAGTTTAGTCAGAAAGGACAATAAACACAAAATGTGTAAAGATTAACTTTTGGTCAAAGTCAACAGTTGACTTTTATAGAAAAATGCCAATATTAGAGTAAGAAGTGAAATATGTTATGATTATGTGAATTATGCGTGTGATTAGATAAATATACATTATATAATGTGTATACATTTATTTTGTATATAAAAGTGAATTAAGAATTAAGTTATGTAACCTAATATATATATTATGTGTGATAAGTAAATAACTTAAGAGATAATAATAGGGGAGAATGTTAGTATATAAAATATATACTCATTCTAAGAGATTTAATTTATATATCTCAACTAATAAATTTTATAACCTAATTATAGCAATTATAATTGGGTTAAGAAAATAAATGTGCATGAGTAAGGATTTATGTTATAATTGAGAAAATGAAATCCCTAATTAAATAAGTAGGGAATGGTAATTTTAAGAGTATTGGAATATATATGTTATTTATTATGGCCCAAGAAATTAATTTTAGAATCCCAAAAGAATTAATGAGTGGCCCAACTTTAGCCCAATTGAGAGGGGGCATTTTAGACATTAAGTATGCTAAATAAAGCAATAAATCAAAGCAAGACTTGGAAGATATAAGGCCACTTGGCAAGTTATAGAGAAGAGGAAAAAGTAGGGGGAAGTATGTGGTTTATTTACTTTAGTGGTTCACCCACTCCTACCAACTCCTCCTATGTGTCATTTCCCCATTTACCCAACACTTTGTCAATGCTTCCAAGTAAAGCTTTAGTGGTTGAGTGGGAAAGAGAAGAGCTAGAGATGTTGGTGTTGGTAGATTAAGGATAGATATACCAAATATATCTATACATACTTTTCCAACAAACAAGAAAAAGTCTAAGTCTTAACTTTTTCTTTTCATTTTATTATCTAGCATAAACTAAGAAAGAAAGAGAGAAACTAGAGAGAGAGGAGAGAGAGAAGAGAGGGACGGCTGTAGTAAGAAATCAAGGGGAAGAGGTTTTGATCTCCTTTCTATCCAAAATCATCTTTCACTTTGGAAGAATAAGGAAGAGTAGCCATAAATCAAAGGTATAAACCCCTTTTGTTTTTGTATTTTTGATTATTTTTAGTTATGTTCAATCAAAATTGGGATTGATGATTTCAAACTTCAAACCTCTAGATCTAAATGATCTAGATTGTGTTATGTTTGGATCTATCCATATTGTGTGTTAAAAGTTAGATCTAAGGTATGAAATGGAAACTAGTTTTTAAAAGGGTGAAAAACTCTAATTTTTCTTAGCATTGATTGTGTTTAATCTTGTGTTTGATGCTTGTTTGATGAAATAGATCATGTATTATGGTAGATTCATTATTATATGAAGTATTAGTAAGTATTATGATGAGCTATGTTGGTTATTATGTGAGAACATAAAAGTTTTCTTAGAAATTAAGGAGAGTTAAAAATAAGATTTTTTGTCAAACGAAACATGAAATTCAAACAACCATATCTCCTATTATATTTAGAATTTTGGAGTGTGGTCAAGTCCTAGAGTTAGATCTATGAGGTTTCTAACATCTCCACATGGAATCACTGAAAAAGGAGTTGTAGATTTCCGTATGAAATATTTTTAACAAAGTACGAAAAACTTGTATTTCTAATTTTACTACTGCCAAGGACTTTCCAGGGGCTATTTCGGCAACTTAATTTGTGAGAATATTTTCGGTCTTTTGGGACATGAAAATATATGGTATTAAGTACCTCATGTCCAAAAATGAGCTCATTCCGACTTAAAATGGCCATGTTATAACCATTTCAATTTTTGTGATTTTCTGACAAAAATCGCTATAACCGGAGTTCTATAACTCCGATGGCCACGAAATTTAAATTGGAGCGTCATGTTAATACGTACAAGATTGTGTCAAGAGATGAGAATTTCTGGAGTTGAGCGTGATAGGGCTAATTTCTTAAGCTACGGACTAAAAATAAATTTTGGAAAATACTAAAGGAAGTTAGAAAATTATGGAAAAATACTTTTTGTGTATGAAATATGTGTATATGTGTTTGGACAAAGGATAGAAAAAATATAAGCTGATTTGGTATTTTCATGATAAGGATATGGAATCCAGCTTGTTGGATTGAAAAACAGTTTGCTGGATTGAAAATTTGTTGAATCCAACTTACTTGATTGCAATCTAGTTGCTGGATTGCAGTTAGGTTTGTGGATTGACCATCCTAGTTGCTGGATTTTTAATTCAAGTTGCTGGATTTGGAATCCAGTCTGCTGGATTGGCAGTTTGGTTGCTAGATTTAGAATCCAAGTTGCTATATTAGTATTTGACTTATTAGATGTTAAAGAATAACTTATGAAATGAAAAAGAGAGTGTTAAATCATAAGGGATATGATATAATGATTAAAGAATTATCAAAAACTTATAATATTGCTAATGTTGTAAGGTGTTATTTAATATTTAATTATGTGATTAAGTGTTAGATAATTGATTGATAATAATAGTATATTGAGATAATTGATATGTTATATTAATTGAAAGATCAATCTTGTAATTGATAGGACTTTCATGAGAGATTAAATTAGATTGCATAGCGGTAATCAGCGGTACAGGCAAGTTTCCTAACTCAACCTTGAGTTATATTTTCAAAGCATGTTAGTGAATAATTATTGTTGATTATTCACATCTATACTGATTATTGATTCGCACTTAGTGCATATTGCATATGTTCATCAAGTATGAAAGGTTGATAACCTTCATTACCATCTGCTTTAGTTGAATTATTCATATTCATTATTGACATGTATTCATGTCGTCCTGATCATTCAGTTATGAAATTTGATTCCTGCTAATTCACAATTATATTGTTGAACGTAGCTAGCCTTTTATTCATATTCTTTCAATCATGATATTTCCTCAAATAAATTTAACTTGCTGGACAAATTTGTTGCTCACCCTTGCTATATCATGATAAAATTTACAAATTAAGAGGAAAGCTCGAGTAAAGATAGAAGCAAAGGCAAAGTGCAAGATTAAAGTTATGGTGCAGTTAGATTTATTAAATTTTCTAACGAAAATAGTATTGTAAACATTTAAGGTATTGAAGATATATATTAAGTTAAGGTTGTAGACCTTGGGAATAATGTGTAAAAGTTTAATGTATAAACAATTTATGTTTATATCTTCTGCAATAGTTATAGAAATGATGTACTAGATCTTAGGTAAAAAGTACCCAGATTTGGGGATGGTACAATTGGTATCAAAGCCATAGGTTATAAACCTTAGGCAGGGGTACCTTAGGCTATAACCGCGGAAAGGATGATAAGCAATAAACTCGAATAGAGTTTAAGCGATAAGAGATGAATTTTTGGAAATTCATTATTAAATAAAGATGAAGAGAAATAAGATTCAAAGAAGAATCTTGATAAGCTATAAAGATAAGAATCTGGAGTTACCTGACTCCATTAATAAAAATGAAAAGTAAAAATAAATAGACGATGTCTATAAGATGAAAAGTGTAAATAAAATCATAATATAATATGATTAAAGAGAAGCATAAGAAGATCGTAAAATAAAACGATCGTAAGTATAAGGAGAAATGATTACGAAATAAGATCACGACGTGATCATATTAAATTGTTGAATAACATATGATATGTTAAGTGATTAGAATGATATAGCTTGACGCTATAAAGAGAAGGTACTATGGAATGGTACGATGTAAACTTAGAAAAGAGTGGTAAATGTTAAGATACGGATTAAAGAAAATTCGTATTACGAAAAGAGAAAGTTAGAATTGTGTAGGATTTCAATTGATGACTCAAGTCAGCAGTTGAGTTGTATGATTCCTTGTATGGGCGAGGAATTTGTACTTGGTTTTAGAATCACTTAGTTTCCTGGTCGATATAGTGGTTAGGTTGACCAATTCTTTGTATGGGTGGGGAATTGTTCGCTTAGCTTCCTATATTGATTAGTGGTCGAGTTTGGTTTGACAACCACTTAGTTTCTTACATTGATAATCATTGGAACCTGATGTCGCGCTATTTGCTATATGCATGTTGATAAGGTGATTCTTTTCTCATGTGTATAATGAATAGGTAGAGAATATAAGGATTAGTTGCGAGTTCTTAAAACTCATACTTATGGTAAGTTCATGACTTATAATCATATGGTATGTTTTGAACCCCTCAGTGAATGGACGCCTAAGGTCTGTCTAGGATAAGTTCTTAAACCCATATGATTGTGGCAAGTTACTGAACTCATAATGTGTGGTAAGTTTGATGAACTAGGTATAGGAAAGTGGTGAATGGAGAATTGAGAATGATAGAAATAGATAGAATTATTAAGCAATGGATCATTAGAGAAATTGAAGTTGATGATGGAAGCATAGGTATTCCAAATCTTCTAGCTATGCTAGACTTCGATATTTTTGACATCAAGCTAAATTCGCACTTATGTGTCTTTAAAAAAAAATGAATTTTTGTTATCCTCAATGCACGGTGACAAGTGTGTAGGTGTGGACTTCGGGCCACTAACACATCGTTACCTGTTGTGGCATGATGACACCAAAGATGATTTTCAAAGGTTTTGAACGGTTTAAAGAAGAGTCTATGCTAATTAATTCGGCTAGACGAAAATGATTTGAATTATCAAAATATATTTTATATATCATCAATGTATCATGGAACCTGATGCTGAATGATAAAAATGATGGAGTTATCAATGCAGAATTACTTAGTGTCGGATGCGATCTAAAGATCGTTAAGCCACTATGGAATGATGTAGTATAACAAAGTCACAAAATGACAAAATCCTCAAACAACGGACTGTAAATACAGTGCGGTATCATGGTGTCATAAAATGATTTTAAGAATTTTAAAGGTAATTTATTGCCAACTGAATTTGGCTAGTAATGTTTCGATTGAAATTTAAATTATTTGATATGCGTCTAAGCTATTTGATTCAGCTAGACAAATGTTTATGAAAATTCAAAGTATTTTTGAGAATTTATCCCGAACCAAATTGTTTTGGTGCAGAATCTTATGATAAGACTGAGGTAAACTATGTTGATTGGATAAAATAATCCAATCTAGTAGCGTAAATATTCACAAGACATGATTGATACGTTATGCATGACGTAAGAGTACGATAGGCTAATCACCTAAAGTACTAGCAACGGTAGTTTACCTTTTTTGTGATTGTAAACATACCTAATAATTTACTGTTTTGCGATATAAATATCATTAAAACTACGTGTTCATGGTCTATATAACCCCTCAGCATGATTTGAAAAGTTTTAACTCCTTAGACTGAAGTTATGGAAGAATGTGATAGTAGTAGAGCTCCTCATAGTAGTAAGCAAGATGTACTCATTAAATTGAGCATGAAATCAAGTTAATTTGTAAATCTAGTTTTGATGAATAAAAGGAGTGGTGATTAGTAGATTGAAATTTCGAGGATGAAATTCTTAGAAGAAGGGGTGAATGTGACAACCCGAAAATTTATAAAATCTTAAACGATTAGAATAAAAGTTAAAGAATAAAACCTAGAAGAGATTTTGAGGATTTATTTAAATTTTTTAAGAAGAACCTATATGGTTTCTTAATTGAATGACAATAAAGAAATATGAGTTACAAAATTCTAAAACCATAGAAATGAATTGATATGTATTCTGAATGAATATCAAGAATAAGGTATTATGATACCAGTAAAATTTGATGTGAATTGAATAGTGTAAGAAATGTTATACTAATACAGGTGGAATTTTATTAACGAAATAAGATTTCACAAGAAGAAAAGCTATAAGGTTAAACGAAGATGAGTATATGTATAAAAATATATAAGGTGCTATATATATTTTAGCAAAAAAAATAATGAATTAAGTTAATGATATAAGGATCAAGATAAAACTATGTTAGTAATTAACATAGCTTGAATGTGGACCTTGAGTGGAAAATAAGAAGATAAATATGTTTAAATTTATTAGCTAATATGATTAGCAATAAAAATGGTGCAAGATAAAACTCAAAATTTTATTTAGAGATAGAATTTTGATGCATGGATTGCTCGGTTGCGTCCGGAACGTCAAGTTTAGTCAGAAAAGACAATAAACACAAAATGTGTAAAGATTAACTTTTGGTCAATGTCAACAGTTGACTTTTATAGAAAAATACCAATATTAGAGTAAGAAGTGAAATATATTATGATTATGTGAATTATGCGTGTGATTAGATAAATATACATTATATAATGTGTATACATTTATTTTGTATATAAAAGTGAATTAAGAATTATGTTATGTAACCTAATATATATATTATGTGTGATAAGTAAATAACTTAAGAGATAATAATAGGGGAGAATGTTAGTATATAAAATATATACTCATTCTAAGAGATTTAATTTATATATCTCAACTAATAAATTTATAACCTTATTATAGCAATTATAATTGGGTTAAGAAAATAAATGTGCATGAGTAAGGATTTATGTTATAATTGAGGAAATGAAATCCCTAGTTAAATACGTAGGGAATGGTAATTTTAAGAGTATTGGAATATATATGTTATTTATTATGGCCCAAGAAATTAATTTTAGAATCCCAAAAGAATTAATGAGTGGCCCAACTTTAGCCCAATTGAGAGGGGGCATTTTAGACATTAAGTATGCTAAATAAAGCAATAAATCAAAGCAAGAGTTGGAAGATATAAGGCCACTTGGCAAGTTATAGAGAAGAGGAAAAAGTAGGGGGAAGTATGTGGTTTATTTACTTTAGTGGTTCACCCACTCCTACCAACTCCTCCTATGTGTCATTTCCCCATTTACCCAACACTTTGTCAATGCTTCCAAGTAAAGCTTTAGTGGTTGAGTGGGAAAGAGAAGAGCTAGAGATGTTGGTGTTGGTAGATTAAGGATAGATATACCAAATATATCTATACATACTTTTCCAACAAACAAGAAAAAGTCTAAGTCTTAACTTTTTCTGTTCATTTTATTATCTAGAATAAACTAAGAAAGAAAGAGAGAAACTAGAGAGAGAGGAGAGAGAGAAGAGAGGGACGGCTGTAGTAAGAAATCAAGGGGAAGAGGTTTTGATCTCCTTTCTATCCAAAATCATCTTTCACTTTGGAAGAATAAGGAAGAGTAGCCATAAATCAAAGGTATAAACCCCTTTTGTTTATGTATTTTTGATTATTTTTAGTTATGTTCAATCAAAACTTGGATTGATGATTTCAAACTTCAAACCTCTAGATCTAAATGATCTAGATTGTGTTATGTGTGGATCTATCCATATTGTGTGTTAAAAGTTAGATCTAAGGTATGAAATGGAAACTAGTTTTTAAAAGGGTGGAAAACTCTAATTTTTCTTAGCCTTGATTGTGTTTAATCTTGTGTTTGATGCTTGTTTGATGAAATAGATCATGTATTGTGGTAGATTCATGATTATATGAAGTATTGGTAAGTATTATGATGAGTTATGTTGGTTATTATGTGAGAACATAAAAGTTTTCTTAGAAATTAACGAGAGTTAAAAATAAGATTTTTTGTCAAACGAAACATGAAATTCAAACAACCATATCTCCTATTATATTTAGTATTTTGGAGTGTGGTCAAGTCCTAGAGTTAGATCTATGAGGTTTCTAACATCTCCACATGGAATCACTGAAAAAGGAGTTGTAGATTTCCGTATGAAATATTTTTAACAAAGTACGAAAAACTTGTATTTCCAATTTTACTACTGCCAAGGACTTTCCAGGGGCTGTTCCGGCAACTTAATTTGTGAGAAAATTTCCGGTGTTTTGGGACATGAAGATATATGGTATTAAGTACCTCATGTCCAAAAATGAGCTCATTCCGACTTAAAATGGTCATGTTATGACCATTTCAATTTTTGTGATTTTCTGACAAAAATCGCTATAACCGGAGTTCTATAACTTCGATGGCCATGAAATTTAAATTGGAGCGTCATGTTAATACGTACAAGATTGTGTCAAGAGATGGGAATTTCTGGAGTTGAGCGTGATAGGGCTAATTTCTTAAGCTACGCACTAAAAATAAATTTTGGAAAATACTAAAGGAAGTTGGAAAATTATGAAAAAATACTTTTTGTGTATGAAATATGTGTATATGTGTTTGGACAAAGGATAGAGAAAATATAAGCTGATTTGGTATTTTCATGATAATGATATGGAATCCAGCTTGTTGGATTGAAAAACAGTTTGCTGAATTGAAAATTTGTTGAATCTAGCTTACTTGATTGCAATCTAGTTGCTGGATTGCAGTTAGGTTTGTGGATTGACCATCCTAATTGCTGGATTTTGAATTCAAGTTGCTGGATTTGGAATCCAGTCTGCTGGATTGGCAGTTTGGTTGCTAGATTTAGAATCCAGGTTGCTAGATTAGTATTTGACTTATTAGATGTTAAAGAATAACTTATGAAATGAAAAAGAGAGTGTTAAATTATAAGGGATATGATATAGTGATTAAAGAATTATCAAAGAATGATAATATTGCTAATGTTGTAAGGTGTTATTTAATATTTAATTATATGATTAAGTGTTAGATAATTGATTGATAAGTAATAGTATATAGAGATAACTGGTATGCTATATTAATTGAAAGATCAATCTTGTAATTGATAGGACTTTCATGAGAGATTAAATTAGATTGCTTAGCGGTACATGCAAGTTTCCTAACTCAACATTGAGTTGTATTTTCAAAGCATGTTAGTGAATAATTATTGTTGATTATTCACGTCTATAATGATTATTGATTCACACTTAGTGCATATTGCATATGTTCATCATATATGAAAGGCTGATCACCTTCATTACCATCTGCTCCAGTTGAATTATTCATTTTCATTATTGACATTTATTCATGTCGTCCTGATCATTCAGTTATGAAATTTGATTCTTGCTAGTTCACAATTATATTGTTGAACATAGCTAGCCTTTTATTCATATTCTTTCAATCATGATATATCCTTAAATAAATTTAACTTGCTGGGCAAATTTGTTGCTCACCCTTGCTATATAATGATAAAAATTTACAAATTAAGAGGAAAGCTCGAGTAAAGACAGAAGCAAAGGCAAAGTGCAAGATTAAAGTTATGGTGCATTTAGATTTATTAAATTTTCTGACGAAAATAGTATTGTAAACATTTAAGATATTGAAGATATATATTAAGTTAAGGTTGTAGACCTTGGGAATAATGTGTAAAAGTTTAATGTATAAATAATTTTTGTTTATATCTTCCGCAATAGTTATAGAAATAATTTACTAGATCTTAGGTAAAAAGTACTCGGATTTGGGGATGCTACAACGAAGTCCTCAACGTACTGTGAAAAGTACAGTATCATGACGTCATAAAACGTTTTGATGTATTGTAAAAGAATTTAAAGAAGTAGTCGATGTCAATTGTGTAAGACCCCAACTTATTAATAAATGAAATTAAATTTCCTCTATTTATTATTTTGAAATAGAAAGGGTTGATTTGATTAATATGGTTAGTTATGGGTAAAATGCACAAATATTTTAAATAAGCAAGTGGTTATAAAATATTCATTTTTGGTCGGTGAATATTCGTTTGGTCGTGGAATATTCTTGCTGTCGGAGAATATTCATACGACGGCGCAGCCTTGTGTGAGCCTCATAACGGAAAGCGATTGGATGAAGAAAACGATAAGTATAAGTTTTTTATAATTAACGGCGTAGTGGTTACCGTTAATACTGTTGGAATACCTGGTGGTTAAAATACAGTAGCACACGGTATTGCACCAATTATTGATTCTTACGAAGGAAGGCACTACTCAATAATTGTTACAGTAGTTACTGTTCAATATTTTATTTTATTGATTCAATAACTGCTGCATTGATATTTTATATTATTGTTGTTTCAATTATTGTCACTGCACAGTATTTCTCATTATCAGATCAATAATTCATATTATTTGAATAATATTATTAGATAACACTATTGGCAATGTCTAGAAAGTTCTACCCAAGGAGAGGTTTGGTCATCTAATTGGGCGCCAGTAAGGAAAAATTCTTATTGGAAAGCCCCCTCTTTCCTGGGAACGGCCTGGTTGTCATAAATGTGATTCTGTAATATTATTTGTGAATAATTAATTATTGATTCATATGATAAGGAAATATTTATTTTACGCGGATATAAATGAGGGATATATTTTTGTGGTTAAAAATGAAGGAGTTAATGTTGAGGTTTTTATCAGTATTTTTGTCGGAATGGAGGTATTAAAAATCAGGGTTTTTGAGATATTTTGCGAGGGTTATAATTTTTAATCCGACCGTTGGATCGTGGTAATTTTTGGATATGTTATACATATATAAGTTGAGTATATGTCCACAAATTTTGAACCGTTAAAAATTAACGTATGATTTATTATGAATTTTACGAGATGACTGGTTTAGAAATTGTTGAATTTTCGGAGTTTATCATTTTGGTGGAAAATTCTAGAATTGGTGGGCCCCACTCTTGGTTGGTGAAGAAATGTGCAAAGATTTTTATTCAAATGTGGTAGGCTTGAATAGTAGCAGGTAAAGCCATCAGGTTGCAGGTTAAGTCTGCTTCGGCGTGCTAACATTTTCCTATAAATAGAGGGCTAAGTTAGAATTGAAAATCACACCAGAAACAAGTTTTCTCTCTTTCTCTCTCTATATTATTGAGTGTATTTTGTGAGTATTTAGATACTTTGAGAGTTTCTATTCATCAGAGTAAGTTTCTTCCATCCTTATACCGGTATTCCGACCAGAAGTACTGATATTTTGAGGTAAGGGATATTATCATCTTCTTAAATGATATTTTCTTCAATATCATTATGCCGAAATATTGATATGAATTTTTTTATCAAATTTGAAACTTTTTGTGTCGGGGTTACTATTCACGTATACGTTACTATTCACGTATACGGCACTATTCACGAATACGACACTATTCACCGAAAAATAAAATTTTCCCTTTTTGTCCAAAATATCTATTATGGTTACTATCTTTGATTGTATCCATGTTTTGATTTTTATTTTTGAATTCTGCTTCACAATTGATTATTATGAAGTATTATTGATCTTGAATAAACTATTATACGAATCCCTACTAGTTGTCCTCCTGTCTCACTGGATTAGTTTTCTTTAAGATATTTTTCATCATCCTCAGTCCTAAATGATGATATTATTGAATATCTCTGGCCTATATTGCAAAGATGTATGATTACCTGATGAATATCTTTGGCCTGTAGTGCAAAGATGAACAGGTGTTGAGATGAACATGACCGACTGGTGATACAAATGAATATATTTGGCCTGTAGTGCAAAGACAAATATTTGGTTAAAGATGATTATTAATTTATGTTACAGAAATAAAATATTGATGATGGACTTTTAAATCTTATAAGATAGTAGAATTCATTCTCTACTTGACTCTTCTAATGGTTTGTTGTTTCTGCTGCAGTTGTTGATCTAAAACTTGTTGTCGATTATATTCTATCAGATTTTTCCCTGTTGAATAGTAATGATAATTTTGGATATTATCTTAGTCATAATATTCTTTACTGGGCTAGTTGAGCTCACCCTTTTCCTTTTTGTTCCATTTTTCTTCTCAGGAGATGAGAACATAGCAGGATCTAGTCGGGGTATGGAGTGATGGTTCTAGAAAGATGTTTTAGCAGTCCTCACTATTTCTGTAAAATAGTGTTTGAATAATTGTAATGAGGACTTATTTGAGTGTGGATTCTAGAAGACAATATTTGTATTTAAACTCACAGTATGTGTTGTCGTATTTTGCACGACAATTGTATTATTGAAGTTGTAGTTTGCTTTTTGTACCATGTATTTGGCGACTCAGAATGGGTGTTGTATACCTATTTTGGGGGCATCACAGTTGATATCAGAACTTAGGGATATGATCACTGGCTGAGATGTGAGACAAGAACTAGGAGGGGAGAGACGGGGAATTTCTTCGCTAGTATGACCTGATTAAGTTTATTTGGTGTTTATTTGGTCGGTCAGAGTATAGAGATAATATATGACATGACTATTAACCCTTGTTTTATGGCAGTATTTAAGAATGGCAGCTGAGAACGTTAATAATAGAGTAAATCAGACCGTGGAGACACCTTTGATCACCACCCAGGGTAACGTGCAACATGAAGGCAATATTCCTCCTGTAAACAACGTTACCGAACAAACTATGAATGATGGAATATTTAGGAGCTTTTTGCAGTTCATGTAAAATCAGACGAGGGAGACTCGTGTGCAGAATACAGGTGGAAATGATAACAATGCGCGGTTTGTCACAGCCAAGCAGTTCAAAGAATTGGGACCACCAGAATTTAAGGGAAAGTCGGATCCGATCATGGCCAAAATGTGGGTAAAGCAAATTACCAAGATATTCGATGTCTTGGGATGCATGGAGGGACAGAAGGTTCCATTCGCCACCTTTATGTTCCGCGGTGAGGCAGACTACTGGTGGGAGTCTGTGAAGCGTACCCAGCCTGACGCACTCAACATGTCCTGGGAAATATTTCAGAAACTGTTCAATGACAAGTACTTTCCTGAAAGTATTCGTCATATGAAGGAGGTGGAGTTTATCAGACTAGAACAAAATAACATGACGGTGTCCCAGTACGAGGCGAAGTTTGCAGAGTTATCCAGGTTTACACCTCATTTGGTCAAAAATGAGGAACGAATGACAAAGATGTTTCTAAGAGGTCTAAAACCCGAGATTCGGCAATATCTTATCTCTCATAAATTTTCTTTATATTCAGATGTTGTAAACAGAGCTCAATTATTAGAACGATATAATGAGTATGTACAATCGAGGGACCACAGCCAGGGTCATACCGGTGACAGCAGTCATTAGAGCGATGATAACCAACGAGGAGGGAAAATTACGAACAAAGGCGGTAACCACTTGGGTGGTCATCGTGGCCATGATAATAGGAGAGGTGAGTCAAGTAGAAATTTCAGAAAGAGGAGATTCAACAATGACGGGAAGACATCAGCAGCTGCACCATCACCAACAACAAATTCTAGGGGAGGAGAACGACTGCCAGTTAGATGTTACAAATGCGGGAAAGAGGGACAAATCAGTCCAAACTGTCCACAACAATCCAAGGTATGTTACAACTGTGAAAAGGAAGGCCACATAGCTCAGGATTATTCTGTAGAAAAACAAGTTCAACGGGGATGGTGACTCCAAGGGCTATCCCGGATAAGTCGAAATCAGCGGTTCTGGAAGAGCGTTTGTCGTGACTAGCCAAAACGTGAGGAACCCAAACGAGGTGATCACGGGTAAGATAATCATAAACTCTTGCGAAGTTTATACCTTATTAGAAATCGGTTCTACCCATTCTTTTATCTCTCCTGCTTGTGCTCAACGTTTAAACTTGACTCCAGAGAAATTGAACTTTGACTTATCTGTTGAAACTCCGTTGGGTGAAACCTTCGTTACATCTACAGTTTATAAATCTTCCATGATCCAAGTTGGCACTATCACATTACCTGTTGATCTTATCACTTTAAAGATACTTGCTTTTGATGTGCTTTTAGGAATTGATTGGTTAACCACTCATCATGCTAAAATTGATTATTTTCGTAACGTTGTTAGTTTTTATATTCCTAACCAACCTGTTATACGAATTCAAACTACTAAACCACTAAAATCAGTCACTGTCATATCAAGCCACAAAGCTATTCGTTTATTAAAAAATGAATGTCAAGCTTTCTTAGCCCATGTTATGGATTTGAACAAAGACAAGTCAGATTTGAATAATATTTCTATTGTTAGAGAATTTCCCGATGTATTTCCTGAAAAACTTCCTGGTCTACCCCCAGAACGTGAAGTTAAATTCTTTATTGACCTTGAACCCGGTACAAAGCCCATTTCTAAAACCCTATATCGAATGGCTCCTATTGAACTTCAGGAGTTAAAAGTCCAATTACAGGAGTTATTAGACATCGATTTTATTCGTCCTAGTACATCTCATTGGGGTGATCCTGTTTTATTCGTAAAGAAGAAAGACGGGAGTATGCGACTTTGTATCGACTATATGGAATTGAACCATGTCACCATCAAGAATAGGTATCCGCTACCTCACATTGATGACCTGTTTGACCAGTTGCAAGGAGCACAATTCTTTTCAAAGATCGATCTTCGTTCTGGATATCATCAGCTGAAGATTAAAACTAAGGATATTCTAAAGACCGCCTTCAGAACTCGGTACGGGCATTATTAATTCTTAGTCATGTCTTTTGGATTGACTAATGCTCCTGCTACTTTCATGGATATGATGAACCGTGTATTCAAAGAATATTTAGATCAGTTCGTTGTTGTCTTTATTGATGACATCCTCATCTATTCCAAAAGCCGTGAAGATCATGAGCGCCATTTGAAGCTAGTACTGCAAAGGCTTCGTGAAAACAAACTATATGCCAAATTGAAGAAATACGAGTTCTGGCTTGAGGAAGTAGCATTCCTTGGGCACGTGGTGTCAAAACATGGAGTATCTGTCGACCCGGCGAAGATTGAAGCCATACAAAGTTGGGAGCAACCGAAGTCGGTGACCGAAGTACGTAGCTTTTTGGGCTTAGCTGGGTATTATCGGAGATTCGTGGAAGAATTTTCTAGAATCGCTACTCTGTTAACTCAGCTGACTCGGAAGGATACAAAATTCGGTTGGAGCGAGGATTGTGAGAAGAGTTTTCAAGAACTCAAGAGGAGACTCATTTCGGCACCTGTTCTGACAATACCATCTGGTTCAGATGGATTTGTTATCTACAGCGATGCTTCAGGCAAAGGGTTAGGATGTGTTCTCATGCAACATGGGAAAGTCATAGCATATGCCTCGCGATAACTCAAAGAATATGCGAGGAATTATCCTACTCATGATTTGGAGTTGGCAGCAGTCATTTTTGCGTTGAAGATTTGGAGACACTACCTGTATGGGGAGAAAGTAGAGATCTATACGGATCATAAAAGCCTCAAATATTTCTTCACTCAAAAGGAACTCAACATGCAGCAACGACGTTGGCTTGAGCTGTTGAAAGATTATGATCATACCATCCAATATCATCCTGGAAAAGCGAACGTAGTAGCTGACGCATTGAGTAGAAGATCATACGCGGGTACGAGTGCAATGGTGTTAACACAAAGGCCCATTTTGTATGATTTACAAAGGATGGAGATAGAGATGAAGGCTCCAAGTACCCATATGATGATATCAAATATACGAGTAGAACCGACTTTAATCGATAAAGTTAAAGCTTCTCAAGCTACAGACATAGAGCTGATGCGTATGAAGAAGAAAGTGCAAGAAGGTGCTATTCCAGAAGCAAGAATCGATGAAGAAGGAATACTTCGAGTCAACTCCAAGCTTTGTGTTCCTAACGATTTTGACTTGAAGCATAGAATAATGATGGAGGCACACAACATACCGTTTGCAATCCATCTTGGGAGTACCAAAATGTATCACGATCTTCGACATACATTTTGGTGGAGCAATATGAAAAGAGAGATCGCGGAGTTTATCTCGAGGTATTTAACTTGTCAACGTGTAAAGGCGGAGCATCAAGTGCCAAAGGGTCCATTGCAACCACTTGAGATCCCAAAATGGAAATGGGAACACATTACCATGGATTTCGTTACAGGTCATCCCAAGGTTTCTCAAGGCATAGATGCGATTTGGGTCATTGTTGATAGATTAACTAAGTCTACCCATTTCTTGCCTATACGTGAGACTTATTTCCTTGAACGTCTTGCTAGTATGTACGTGAATGAGATTGTGAGATTGCATGGCATGCCGGTATCCATAGTTTTGGATTGTGACCCAAGATTCACTTCACAATTTTGGGTTAGCTTGCAGAAAGCTATGGGCACGAATTTACGATTTAGTTCAGCATACCATCCTCAAACGGACGGGCAATCAGAGAGGACTATTCAGACCCTTGAAGATCTATTAAGACTATGTGTTCTAGATTTCAAAGGAAGTTGGGATAAGTACTTACCACTGGTGGAATTCTCCTACAATAACAGTTATCAAGCAAGTATAGGTATGGCTCCATTTGAAGCCTTATATGGACGAAAGTGTCATTCTCCAGTATGCTGGGACGAGGTGGGTGAAGCAACATTGTTGGGACCAGAATTGGTACGCATAACTATAGAGAAGATCCAAACAATTCGACAACGTATACAAATGGCACAGGATCGACAAAAGAGTTATGCGGATCTTCATCAAAAGGATGTTGAATTCAATATTGGGGATCATGTATTGTTATGTGTTACACCATGGAAAGGAGTTACAAGATTTGGGAAGAGAGGCAAGCTCAATCCACGATTTGTCGGTCCATTTGAGATTCTTGACCGAATAGGAAATGTGGCCAATAGACTCGCATTACCTCCAAGCATGTCTCGTGTTCATAATGTTTTTCACATATCTGTGATTCGTAAATATGTGAAAGACCCGAACCACATAATTAAGTTAGAACCAGACGAGATAGCCGAAGATTTAATGTACGAGGAGGTACCTGTTAAGATCTTGGATAGGAAAGAGCATATTCTACGCATGAAGGTTATACCACAAGTTAAGGTTTTGTGGAGAAACCATGCTATTGAAGAAATGACCTGGGAGTTGGAATCAGAAATGAAAGCGAGGTATCCTCACCTTTTCGAAACACCAGGTACGCACGTTAATTTTGAAGATGAAATTTCATAAGGAGGGGAGGTTGTAAGACCCCAACTTATTAATAAATGAAATTAAATTTCCTCTATTTATTATTTTGAAATAGAAAGGGTTGATTTGATTAATGTGGTTAGTTATGGGTAAAATGCGCAAATATTTTAAATAAGCAAGTGGTTAAAAAATATTCATTTTTGGTCGGTGAATATTCGTTTGGTCGTGGAATATTCTTACTGTCGGGAAATATTCGTACGACGGCGCAGCCTTGTGTGGGCCTCATAACGGAAAGCGATTGGATGAAGATAACGACAAGTATAAGTTGTTTATAATTAACAGCGTAGTTGTTACCGTTAATACTGTTAGAATACCTGGTGGTTAAAATACAGTAGCACACGGTATTGCACCAATTATTGATTCTTACGAAGGAAGACACTACTCAATAATTGTTATAGTAGTTACTGTTTAATATTTTATTTTATTAATTCAATAATTGTTGCATTGATATTTTATATTATTGTTATTTCAATTATTGTCACTGCACAGTATTTCTCATTATCAGATCAATAATTCATATTATTTGAATAATATTATTAGATAACATTATTGGCAATGTCTAGAAAGTTCTGTCTAAGGAGAGGTTTGGTCATCTAATTGTGCGCCATTAATTAAGGAGAAATTCTTATTGGAAAGCCCCCTCTTTCCTGGGAACGGCCTAGTTGTCATTAATGTGATTCTGTAATATTATTTATGAATAATTAATTATTAATTCATATGATAAGAAAATATTTATTTTATGTGGATATAAATGAGGGATATATTTTTGTGGTTAAAAATGAAGGAGTTAATGTTGAGGTTTTTATCAGTATTTTTGTCGGAATTGAGGTATTAAAAATCAGGGTTTTTGAGATATTTTGCGGGGGTTATAATTTTTAATCCGACCGTTGGATCGTGGTAATTTTTGGATATGTTATACATATATAAGTTGAGTATATGTTCAAAAATTTTGAACCGTTAAAAATGAACGTATGATTTATTATGAATTTTACCAGATGACTGGTTCAGAAATTGTTGAATTTTCGGTGTTTATCATTTTGGTAGAAAATTCTAGAATTGGTGGGCCCCACTATTGGTTAGTGAAGAAATGTGTTGAGATTTTTATTCAAATGTGGTAGGCTTGAATAGTAGCAGGTAAAGCCATCAGGTTACAGGTTAAGTCTGCTTCGGCGTGCTAACATTTTCCTATAAATAGAGGGCTAAGTTAGAATTGAAAATCACACCAGAAACAAGTTTTCTCTCTTTCTCTCTCTAGATTATTGAGTGTATTTTGTGAGTATTTAGATACTTTGAGAGTTTCTATTCATCAGAGCAAATTTCTTTCAGCCTTATACCGGTATTCCGATCAGAAGTACTGATATTTTGAGGTAAGGGATATTATCTTCTTCTTAAATGATATTTTCTTCAATATCATTATGCCGAAATATTGATATGAACTTTTTATCAAATTTAAAACTTTTTATGTCGGGATTACTATTCACGTATACGTTACTATTCACGTATACGGCACTATTCACGAATACGGTACTATTCACCGAATTTTTTTTTTCTTTTTGTCCAAGATATCTATTATGGTTACTATCTTTGATTGTATCCATGTTTTGATCTTTATTTTTGAATTCTGCTTCACAATTGATTATTATGAAGTATTATTGATCTTGGATAAACTGTTATACGAATCCCAACTATTTGTCCTCCTGTCTCACTGGATTCGTTTTCTTTAAGATATTTTTCATCATCCTCAGTCCTAAATGATGATATTACTGAATATCTTTGGCCTGTATTGCAAAGATGTATGATTACCTGATGAATATCTTTGGCCTGTAGTGCAAAGATGAACAGGTGTTGAGATGAACATGACCGACTGGTGATACAAATGAATATCTTTGGCCTGTAGTGCAAAGATGAATATTTGGTTAAAGATGATTATTAATTGATGTTACATAGATAAAATATTGATGTGGACTTTTAAATCTTATAAGATAGTAGAATTCATTCTCTACTTGACTCTTCTAATGGTTTGTTGTTTCCGCTGCAGTTGTTGATCTAAAACTTGTTGTCGATTATATTCTATCAGATTTTTCCCTGTTGAAGACTAACGATAATTTGTTGGATATTATCATAGTCATAATATTTTTTACTGGGCTAGTTGAGCTCACCCTTTTCCTTTTTGTTCCATTTTTCTCAGGAGGCGAGAATATAGCGGGAACTAGTCGGGGTGTGGACTGATATTTCCAGTCAGTTGTGTTAGCAGTCCTCATTATTTTGTAAAATAGTGTTTCAATAATTGTAATGAGGACTTATTTGAGTGTGGATATTGTCTAGAAGACAATATTTGTATTTAAACTCACAGTATTTGTGTTGTCGTATTTTGCACGACAATTATTATAATGAAGTTATATTTGTTTCTGTACCATGCATTTGGCGACTCAGAATGGGTGATGTATACCTATTTTGGGGGCGTCACAAATTGAGTTGACTAATTGAATGCTTCAAGTTGATGTCCAATTTATTGGTATGGTCTAAGATAATTGTTTTGGCTAAGACAAATGGTATGCCATGTTTAAAAGAAAATCAAGCTTTCTTTGAAGAAGTTATGCCAACCCAAATTGTTTGGTGCGGAATCTAATAATTAAGTCTGAGGTGAACATACCCTGATATGGGGTTATACGATGGGTTGATCACCTACGTATGAAAGAGGTAGGTTACCTTCTTGGTGATTGTAAACTGACCGTGATAGAAGGGTTTACGGTGAAATACTGTTAAACCTACTAAGAGTTCATGGCCGATTTGACCCCTCAGCAAAAGTATGAAACGTTTTAAAGGAATTCTTATATTCCTCGTTAATCATTCTACTTCATAATTCTTGATACGTTATGAAGGTAAGAGAATGTTTGAAAGATTAGGACTCCTTTGAAAAGAAGCTGAGAAGAAGAGTAAGCTAAAATTTCGAGGACGAAATTCTGTGAAGAAGGGGTGAATGTGATGACCTGGGTATAGGTATGGTTTTAAGAAATTCGGAGGACGAAATTTTTATAAGGGGGAAGGATATGACAACCCGGAAATTCTGATTGTCCAGGATTTAAGTTTAAAGAATTAGTTATTAATAAAATGAATTTTTATTAATACTATTATGTGCTATATGTTTATTAATCGTTCTAGAACCTAGGATGATTATAAATTGGGAGGATTCTAGCTACGAGCTAGACTGAACGTGTAAGAATTTTCAAGATGAAAATAAAAATTTTCCTGGAACAAAAATATTTTCAAGGAAAAAGACGAAATAGATACTATTCACCTGACGAAACCCTAAGGGTTAGGGTTTGAATAACCTAAGCCTTTCTGAGAGTTCGGTATGTTGAAATGACATTCCGTCGAAAGATTTGACGATAATATATCGTGAAAAATTAAGTAAGCCGATAGAAGTTTTTCTCGAAAAACGTGAAAAAATAAGACGAAATAAAAATAACGAAAAGTACTGCTATATACTTTTCATTCATTTAACTACGTTAGGGGAAAACGTGAAGAAAAACGCTTAACGCCAAAAAGTGTTTTTCAGTTTTTTGGACTTCTAAAGAATACGTAATAGTTAATCGGTAAAGGAAATACTTCGATTCTCGGAATTCAAATATGAACGATTCGGTGAAATAAGTAAGGAATGCTATTTTATAACATCGAATTCTAAGAAAAAGTGAAATCGTAATTAAAATATCGATTAAAAATGAAGAACAGACGAAGAACACGAAGAACACGCGAAGAACGTTGTTGATGGACAAATTTAAAACCATTATAGTATAATTTGTTGTTGATGGACAAGTTTAAAACCATCGCATATAAGTTAGATGCTTATTTCTTGGTTAGGAATGGTAGAAACGTCCATGAAGAATGAATTAAACTTAGTTATAACAAAGCTATGATTAAAATTTCGTAAAAGACGAACGAGAATTAAAAAGTGTGTAAATGGACCCAAAGGTGTAGGGTTTCATAAGAAAGTAAGAGAACGTAGAAAATGTGAATCGTGGACTCAAGAACGAACGAGTTTCGAGTTTGGATGACCGAATTTTGGACGAACGAACGAAGAACGTTTATAACGTAAAAATGAACACAGGACAAAGATTAATCCAATCGAATGACATGTTAATGAATTCAGAACAAAGTTATGTCCGAAATGGATTGAAGTACGTAAGATGAGGAAGAGAATGACTTTGGAATGACCTTGTTCTGAGTGATAACGAAGAAGTTATGAAATTTCAAAGTAAGCGTCTCAGACATTTTCTAAGACTTAGAAATATTTTGGGAATTTTAAGCCTGGTGCCGCAGCGACAGTTATGCCTTGGGAAGCGGAGCCGCAGTGCCAACCCGGGCATCATGCACTATTAATTGGCGTTGTAACGCAAGAGTTAGTGAAGGATTCGGTGCCGCAACGCCAGACCAAGATAGAGGGTGATGTAGGCTCACGCCGCAGCGTGAAAGATAGCAAGGAGGGTGGCACCGCAACGCCGGTGCAGGGCAAGGCCCAATGATGAGCATTTAATTGTTCAAATCCTGGGGGAAGTGTAACGAAAGCTAATGAACGTGTAGTTAATTAAATGTAACACTTAAGCAAGTGAATTAAACCTTAAATGAAGGTTGAATGAAAAGATTAAATGAGATTAAAAGACAAAAATTTAAATGCGGGTTACGGAACCGATGTCCGGGGACCGTAGTCGCGATAAACGAATGTGGGGGATTGCTATGGTTATGGTTCCTTAGACATTGAGTCACGAGGGTAATGAATAACATTTCGATGTTATGTCTTGGTAATGAGAGATAAGTGTAAAGCATATAGACGCTGTGAATGCAACGCTGTTGCGATGAACGATCGGTCTTAGCATACAACGAACGGTATGGCTTCGACATTAAGAATGAGTAATGAACGTGGGGTTCATGTAGTGGATAAAGAAAGTAATAAGTAAGATATGAATTATCGAGAAAGCCGTAATGAACAGTAATAAGATTAATGAAAGCCGAATGTGAGTCGGATAAGAATGAATCCTGAAGTATGGCATTTAGTTGTCAGAAAGCCATAAGGAATAAGAAATTAACTTAACGAACATTATAGTTTAATAGTTCGAATAAGTTAGATGAATTTAGGTTGTAGTACAATCGTAACCTTTGATGGTTGACATATGGGAGATGGGCTAAACAATTCCTTCAAAGAGCGAAGGTATATACAAAACTGGCAACCGATCTAACTCACTATGACGACAGTGCAGATGAGACATGAACTTGTTTGTTGGTTGTTTGTGGGAAACCACTCAGAGTACCATATGGACTACTAGCAAAGACACGATGTGTTCTGAGTCCTAGAGAAGTTATAAGAAGAAGAAAAGAATGTAAATCATCAAAGATGATGAACGTATGAGTAAGACATCTACGTATGTCATGAAGCCGTAAACCGATAAAGAAAGTTAGTCGCGTAAACTTATATTGTAAAAACGCGAATCCTAAGAAGTAAAGTTAAGTAAACCAATGCGTAAGTCAAGTATATGACTAATTGGTGTTTATTTTTTCTCCTTATGTATTATTTAGGAATTGGAATGAGCAGTTCAGCATAAATGATAAGTTATAGCTGTGCGTAATGTGACACCCCCAAATCTCGATACTTCATTGCGTCAAGATTTAGTGTTCACTAAATCAAAACATTCATATCTAACTACCTAGTCAATATAAAAATTGAATAATAAACCTTCCCTTAAGTGATTACATTAATAAAAATCTCCTAGGTTATCTAACCTTTAAATACAATCATTCAAATGAGAATTAAATACTTGATTACAATCATTAAAATAAAGTCTGATAATAAATATCAACATATTACAAGTCTTCAATACTTGTTCTTCTTTCCCTTTTCCTTACTGGTGCTAGGTACATCGACTTTCTCATCCTTAGCTGTAATAGTTATATAAGCAAGAGTGAGCAAACAAAACTCACTTGAAATAACAATGAATAAAATCTTTACAACAACTGCCAAATAATAAGCTCAATAGAAATGAAAAAAATGCTTTATCACTGATAATCAAAATCATGAAATATTTATCTGAGGGTCATAAGACCACGAACTATGTCCATAGTTATAAGTAATCTTTCAACTTAAACTTTAACAGTCATAAGACTATAGGGACTCCTCGTACTTAGGGGGATCAGCCCTTCGTACAATGTATTGTGCACAAATATTTCAACGCTAAGCGTAAACCCCTAATAATAGGGTTGTTCATATCAATATTTAGAGTACAAGTCCGCACCAAAGTAAGTTTGGTTTAGATACATTTCAAGGTAATTTGGAATTCAACGAACATTAACTAAGGATTAGTTGAATAAAAGGGTAATCACATTATGCTATGGATTAAATCAAAAGTGAATTAACATTGTTTATTTAGGTTATGCTTTAGGAATAATCTAAGAGCATAAATATTGAATAACTATAACATACCTTGCTTGAACAATATTAAGCCAACGTTATTTAGAATTGAATACTAAGCATGCATAACAAATAGCAATTTGAACGATAAAAACTATTCAACATTAGTATATCAGAATATATATAAACTTGCATGCTAATTAACAAGTTAAAGACAAGAATAACTTGTTCAATGACAAAACACGGTTTAGAAAACTTGCATCATCATAACAACTAGATACAAGAAACTTACGTAATTATAATTGAGATATGATAAGTAAACTTGCACAATAATAAAAATAGAACTAGCTCAACAAAAGTGTAGAGTTAGAAAATGTGACGCCCCCAAATTCGGGTCTCTTTCGACCTGACATATGGTGCTCCACGGTGATACAGTTCACACAAACATCCAATTGAAATACCTCAAAAGAACGAATATGTCTTGTATATATTCCAAAACAATACTACCATACCCCATGTTCTTTATAACCGTTACATTTGTTCTTGTCATAATATGAAATATTATCATTACAAACCTATACTATTACATAGGTAATCTACAAGTTCGCTTTAGCCTTCACTTTATCCTTGACGAATCCTTCGGTCCATTCGGTCTATGCTGCATTCATATGGTTCAAGCAATAGTGAGCATAACAAGCTCAACAAGTACAATAATTTCATTTTTAAAGCATTCTTGAAACATATGAATCATATGTCTTCAATAACTGGATAGTAGTTACGAAGTACTATCAATAACTCAAAATAGCATTCCTTTTCCTTCAAAATATTTTACAATAACAATATTTAGTAAAACATCAATTTTGGTCCAAGACCATGAGCGTTTCACAATTTCTTTGAAAAGGAAAACCCGGTACGAAGTTCGTAAGTCCGGCATATCTTACGATCACTTCTAGGTGATCAGCCTATAGTACTCTATGTTGATCAACACTTCATCCATTAAACATGTGTATGTTTAAGTTGTGGCAACCTCACGTGCCCATTGAATACTCAAAGAAAAATACATTTGTTTATTCATATACAGGCTTACCTTGAATCCGTACCAAATAGTTAAAGTAGGATAGCGTTAGCAATTCTATATTGAAAGACTTATAAATAATTCAATCAATCTATCAAGATTAGTCTAGCCGAGTTAAAACTGACATCGACTCTTTCTTTAAAACCATACATGCATCTCATAACTTGAATCATTTGAAAACCTGGCTAACACGAAGGTTAGACAAGCGTTTAGAAAAACTTACCTTCAGCGTCTGATACATAAAATTACTTTTCCTTTGAGTCTATACGGTCTCTACAGCACATAATCACAAAATATACCACATTAGGTCATGATTGAACATACATAGTTCCTAAAGAATATTACCCTTCTTCTCAATCTAATGATGTATTAGATTGGTTATTTATTGGTTCCGGCTTTTCGTCGTTCTTTTACATCGTTCTTACTAACTTCTTTCCTTTCTATAACTTAATTGAAATTATTTCATTATTACAACTCAGTTCGAGTTAATTATCCTTCCTCACGGCTTACTAACGTCATTACTTTATTAATTGACACTTAATCGGCATTGGTTATGTACACTTTTGTACACCGTTCTTGTTTACATTCAATTAACTTTCTTTAACTCTAAGTGATCACACTTGAGTTTTAACTATGACTTAACAATGTTTTATTAAGTTTCTTAGTTCATTACTAAACAATTTCCCTTCATCTTCTACTTGAAACCATACTTTTCTGTCTAGCTTTTAAGGTTGGCACTGCGGCGCCAGTGTTACTTTGTTATGTCACGCTACGGCGTCGCCCATTAGGGCTTGAAAACCGGACTCGGCACTGCGGCGCGAGTCACTTTGTTACTTGTCGCGCTGCGGCGCGAGTTTGTAGGGGACTATGGCCACTTTGGCACTGCGGCTCCGGTCATTTAGGCTTGGAGTCGCGTCGCGCCGCGGACTCTGAGCCACATAAATTTTTGACAGTTTTTCAACTTTGCGAGATTCCCGGACTCTTAACTTCTTCGTTATAAGTCGGAATTGGCTCGTTCAAGAGCCTACGGTTCACAAATCGCATACCCTATGTGGTCATGCAAGAATTTTATCTATTTGACTTCGTTTGGTAAAATTTCACCTATTAGTCCATTTTTAACGAAAACGATAAACGTTCGAGAACGTTCAACGCTTGTTTCTTCGTTCTAAGTTAGAATATGGCCATTTTCGAGTCCGCAACTCTATAATGTCAAATAAGACTTGTCTCCATTGAAAACCAACGTTTCCAAACTCAATATCAAAATTCGACTTCCATTCTGAGAATTTCACGAATTCGACGATTGTCGTCTAATTATGTGAATTCTGGCGAAACTTCGTTTACTTAAGATTTGTTCTTCGTTTCAAAAGGATTCAATCCATCATACTAACATCTTGACATCCATACTACATTAACTTATAAACATGATAAGTTATTACTCGTTCTTTGTAAATTTGTAACTGATGAAAATATAAATTACTTATATTTCCATTTCTCATGACTTATGTCTTTTTTTCATATGAATTATTATGGTTAATGACTTCTAACCATTATTCTTGCTTCTTATTTTCATACTACCTTTATTAATGTAAACATGTTACAAGTTCTTACAAGTTATTATACGGTCATTATTGATCTTCACAAGTTCTTAACTTATATGATTACGAATAGCTTATTTATGACTTATACGGCTTATTAAGACTTAAGCCCTTTGATTTATCATTCCTTAGCTTACTAGTTCTACCAATACCCAATTCTCTATCAATGGAAAAGAAAGAGAGTCATGGTTCAAGATCTTACCCTTTGATGTTCACTTGCTACACCTTAATCTTCTTCTTGCTTCTTGAAAATCTAATAAAGGAAGTCTAACTTTATATGTGCTTATTCTCTCAAGCAAATAAGCTCTCAACTTTAGGTTGGATGAAATGAAACAAAATAACAAATGAACTCCTAAGCTCTCTATTTATAGGAAATCCTAGATGAGGGCACAATGGTCATAAAGCCATCTACCTCCTTACTATTCCTATCTTAGCCATCAAGTAAACTTGCTCACCACAACACTTATCCATTGTTTGCTCCTTACTCCCTTTACTTAATCATTAAGTTACTTCCTCCCCACAACACTTGGCCATTAAGTATACTTGGTCATTACTACACTTAGCCCTTAAGTTTCTTTACTTGTTCACCACTTTGGGTAATCCATGGTTTGCCCCATGGGTTTAAACGAACCCTTAACCCATTGGTTCTTACTTTGGGCTTTAGCTTAATTTGTTTAACTTAAGCTTTGGGCTTTACATTAATTTACTTTAGGTTTGTAATTAAACAAACATTGGGCTTGTTTATAAACTCAAATTGGACTTAACCATTTCCATACTTTGGCTAATATAATACTTAACAAATCCTCCAATTCCTTTCTTTTGGCTTAAAGTCTTATAACATATACTCTACGTATAATTCTCGTATTCCAACTCATATACTCATTCAACATATACAATATACCATCATTCATACATACTTGTATAATAACTCGTATCATACTCGTATCCCTTACCTCGTACAATACATACGTATAATATGATCATCGCTTAATTCATTACTCTCATTACATTTCCTTCTCGTAAATCGCTTTCTCCTAACCATTAAATTTTAAGTCCACAGACGAAAAACTGCATTTTTCATAACTGTAATATTATTGAATATTCCATGTCACATCGATATTCTATCATTACATATTTTTCGGAAGTTCAAAATTAATTCCCGAGTAGAAATGCGTGAATAGTATTTTTTATAAAATATCTCGGAAAGCTTTTATTTTCGTCTTGGAAATTCAGACACTTTAATTCTACCACGTAGCCAAAATCCTACGACATTCTGATATGTTTAGGTCATAGAACGACCTTCAATTAGCTTGCTCCCATAAATAATCAATTAAATTCATTTAATCAAATAAAAATTTAATTCTCAAAAATTTGATTTTTCTAGGGCGTTACAGAAAACTTGCCTTCAGTGTAAGCTAAACCAAATTAACTCGAATCACAATATCCTATATACATGTCATTATGACATAATTAGTCACTACCAACACTCTATATAAATAGTATATACATCATGTAAGTTTTGATTTTTTAATCATGTAGTCAAATTACATTAGTAGTAGAACTAGTTAATTGTTAATAACATGCTCATTTTTAATATAGTACTACTAAAATCATAACTTAACAGTCCTATTATTAACACATAAAAACTTTTTCAGATTTTGTGTAATAAAAACACACTGTCTGACCATTCTGCTAACTCGCGCTGCGGCGCTACAGTTTATATTGTGGGCCGGCGCTGTTGCGTGATGCACAAGCTAATGCTTGGCACTGCGGCGTGGCGCTGACGCTGTGGCGCGAGGATTGTACTGCTGGGCCGCGCTGTGATGCCGAACTCCAGTCCCCGGCGACCAACCTTGGCAACAGTATGAACAAAAGCCAAATTGGCCTACAAGCTATTTTTTAACAACCTAATTAACTTGTAATACATGCAGGGACTTCATATAAACATAATTTAAAGACTCTTAACATGATTTTACCCATATAACAACACAAACGTTAAATTTAAAACATCTAATTTCACTATTTTTGATAAAACTTCACTTTTTAACATTTTCAGTGAAATTCATCATTGTGGATTTTTTTTTTAACCAAAACAGTTAATTCAAAATACATTGTTTATGTTTATTCATCCTCTTTCAAATTCAATAGTCAATTTATAAATTAAACAACTAATTAAACCTTAATTTTACTTTAAGCTAAGCCATATTCATAAATATTCATATAAACTCACTGTAATATGGTTTCTTTCACAAAATACATACATACATGAATTAATTTATCTATACTCATATATAAACTTATGAAAACAGTTCCACAACAACTAATTTATCATATAAAAGTATATATATAACAAATAATTCAACTTCTTCAAAGATTTACAGAGAATTTTGGAAGAAAAGACAACTAAAACTTTTGAAAAATAAAAGAGTTTAGATGATACCTTGTATTCTAGAAGATGATAATTTTCTTCCTTTGATCAACAAGCTTTCTTTCTCCAATTCTTTTCTCAAAAATCTCTAGGATTTTCTCAAGTTTTCTCTCAATTTTTTCTTCTTTTCTTCTTCTGAGTTCTTCTTCTCTATTCTAACTTACGTACTAGAATATAACGTATAGATAATAATATATATTAATTATATAATATAAATATAGGTATAACTGATATCCGTTATCAAAATTTAAAAATCAAAAGCCATAAGGCTTGTTTGGCTAGCTAATTAAAAATAACCCATTAAATCTTACACCTTGTTTGGTAAACATAATTAAAATAAATCAATTAATCCTTACACCTTGTTTGGTAAAACACAATTAGATTAAAGACTTAATATGCATTAAGCCTTGTTTGGCAAAACTGAATTAAACTCCTTTAATTTATTTTAATAACTCATTTATATTAAGGTTATTTGTCACACTTCTATTTAATTAAATTTTAATACTTAATTTAATTAATTCTAATAACAATTTATTAAATTACTTTAACACATAAATCAATACAACATAATTATAATTTTATTTATAATTATAATTTTATTTAACCAACTAACACATCATTTAATTACAAATTCAAATTAAAATATAATAATTCATTTAATCATTATAAACTCTCTAACTTAATTATTAAATTAAATTAGTATATTATCTCATAACAATTAATTTTCTTAACTCCTTAATTGTTTACTTAACACATAGTTAATCAATCAAATCAAATCAAATTAAATATTTATTCAACAATAAACACATCCATTATTTAACAATAAACACATCAATTAAATATTTATATAATTTAATAAATATTTAAAATTACAATTTAAAAATTCTGGATTGTTATATCATTCTCTCCCTAAAAGGATTATGTCCCCAGAATCACAACTCAAGTAAATCATTCGTTACATTCTTCCCTACTTACAAAGATTCTGTCCCCAGAATCGAAGACACATATTTAACAAATAACTCAGGGTAATATTTTATCATTTTATCTTCGAGTTCCCACGTAGCTGTGGTTCCTCTATAACACATTCACGAAAGGTATCACCTTATTCCTGAGCACTTGTTCTTTCCTGTCGACAATCTGGATAGGAACCTCTTCATAGGACAAGTCTTTGTCAAACTGCAATGGTTCGTACTCGATCACGTGCTTGTAATCGGGTTTATATGGTCGTAACACTAAAATGTGAAAAACATTCTGAACGTTTTCCAACGCTGGAAGTAGAGCTACCTCATAAGCTACTTCGCCAACTCTTCATAGCACTTCAAAGGGTCCATTAAATCTCGGGCTTAGCTTTTCCTTTTTACCGAAATGAATTTTCCACTTCTAAGGAGAAACTTTTAGGAATACGTAATTTCCTATGCCGAATGCACGATATTGTGTATGTTGATCAGCATACTTTTTCTGTCTGTATTGGGCTGCTACCAATCTTGTCCTGATGAGTTTGAAAACCTTTGCAGTTTGTTCTATAATTTCTTCTAGAATTTCTTTTTCCAACTCTAGCTTTGTCATTGCTGAAATAAGCTCCTCCTGAGTGGTTATCAGCATCAACTTTTCTCGACATTTCCTGCTTAAAGCATCTGCAACCACATTCGCTTTACCTAGATGATAAAAGATCTCATAACCATAATTTTTTTATCAATTCCATCCATCTTCTTTGACGCATGTTCAGGTCCTTCTGAGTGAAAATATACTTCAGACTCTTATGGTCTGTGTAGATTTCACATTTCTCTCCATAGAGATAGTGTCTCCATATCTTCAGAGAAAATACTACTACAGCCAACTCTAAATCACGAGTCGGATAGCCTTTCTCATAATCCTTCAGTTGTCCTGATGCATACACAATAACTTTTTCGTTCTGCATAAGAACGCAACCCAACCCTTTATGTGAGGCATCACTATACACCACAAAGTTTTCTGTATTATCTGGCAATATGACAACACAGGTGCCATACTTAACTTCTTCTTTAAATCTTGAAAACTTTCTTCACACTTCTCCGTCCAAACAAATTTTACAGTCTTCATTGTCAAATTTGTTAACGGAGTGACTATCCTGTAATAACCAGCCAGTCCCAAGAAACTCCTCACCTATGAAGGTGTTCTTGGTTGTTCCCAATTGATTACGGCTTCCACTTTTGATGGATCCACTGAAATCCCATCTTTGTCAATCACATGCCCGAGAAATTGCACACGATCTAGCCAAAATTCACACTTAGAGAATTTCGCGTATAACTTTTCCTTTCTTAGTGTCTCCAATGTCAAACGTAAATGTTCCACGTGCTCTTCTTGAGTTTTGGAGTACACCAAGATGTCGTCAATGAATACCACCATAAACTTGTTTAAGAATGGTTTAAACACCATGTTCATCAAATTCATGAATTCAACAGGGGCATTGGTCAAACTAAAAGACATCACCAGAAACTCGTAATGTCTATACCGAGTTCTGAATGCCATTCTAGGTATATCCACCTTCCTTACCTTCAATTGGTGATACCCACTTCTTAAATCTATTTTCGAGAAGTATTTAGCACCCTTCAATTGATCAAACAAGTCATCTATTCTTGGCAACAGATATTTATTCTTAATAGTGACTTTGTTTAATTCCTTATAATCAATGCAAAGACGCATTGACCCATCCTTCTTCTTCACGAATAACACCGGCGCTCCCCTGGTATCTAGTATATGATACAAAGAATAGATTTAAATGTTATGCATATACATGGTGTACGCGAGACTGATCCCCTCAAGTACTTATTCTGTAGCCAATAACCAAAGGGTCAATTAGCTATTGATTCCATTGGAATGTTATAGTTCAAGGTCTACTTGACTAGCAATTATTCTAAAAGCAATCATTATTTTTGCTTCTAATGTTCATATTGTTGAATTCATTGTCATATATTTTCCATTCATTATGATATATCCTTATTGTTGTATTTAAACTTGTTGAGAAAACTTGTTACTCATCCTTGCTTTATCATGAATTATATTGCAGCTAAGCCCGAGACCTCAGGAAAGGACAAGGGTAAAGGAAAGATGTATGATAGTCGCTAGGAGAAGACTTTACTATATGCCTAGTTTAAATTATTGTTATGTAATGTGAACCCTAATTATTATTTTAGGGTATGTTTGTAAGATTGTATTTATAAGACCTCGAATTTTACGAAATTAAAGTATTCAATTTTTTAATAATTGTTATTCTATTTAGTAAATGGTTAAATTGTTAAAAGGTTAAAGTTAAGGGTGATATTTGAAAATTTTGCAAAGTAAGCAAGTTGGTATAAAATATTCGTTGTGTCGAGAAATATTCTTTTTGTCAGGAAATATCCGTACGATGACACCATTATTGGTGGACCCCACAACAGAATAACTATCGGAGTTAGAAAACGACATAAATAACTTTTTATAAAATTAATGACAAAAGTTTTACCGTTAAATTGTTGAAATACCCGGTGGTAAAAATATAGTAATACATGTGGTTACATAGTAGCACACTGTATTGATTATTGATTCTTACGTAAGAAGCCACTCAGTTTATTTAATTATTACTACAATAATTGATGCATAGTATCTCACGTTATTTAATGCAATTATTGTCACAATATCATCTGCATAATATTTTTATATTATTAAATCAATAATTGAGACAACAAAGTTATTCATATTATTATTTATAATATTGACAATGTCTAGAAAGTTCTATCGAGGAGAGGTTTGGTCACCTAATTGCGCGCCAATAGGGATAAATCCTTATCGAAAAGCCCCATCTTTCCTAGGAATGATCTGGTTGTTAAATATTGTGAGTTATAATATTAATGATGAATAAGTTCGTGTTGATTAAAGATGAAATTGATATTTCTATTGTGTTGGGATTATTAGTGTTAATGGAAATCGACATCTATTTTGATAATAATTGATGTCTGGAGGTTATATTGACCAATCGGGTAATTAATCAGATAAATGAGCAATTAATTGCTATTAATTTACATGATTATAGCTATTTATTCATATGTGCGTACTATTGATTCACATGAATGTACTATTTGGGGAGGTGGTGCAAGATTGATAATACTTGCATGACTAAATTAAAAATGGAGGTATAGATGAATGTACTATACTGTAATTATTTTTTTCACATGTATAGAACTATTGATTCACATGAATGTACTATTGATTCACATGATGTACTATTAGGGGAGGTGGTGCAAGTTTGATAATACTTGCAGGACTAAATTAAAAATGAAGGTAAAGATGAAGATATTATACTGTAATATTTTTAGCCCCAAAACGTTCAATTATCAAAACTATATTTTCCTATAAATAGAAGATCATTCTTCCTTCATTCTCACCAATTCACTAAGACTCACAAGAGTAGCTATATAGAGAGAAGCTATAGAGAGAAAAAAGAAGAGAAGTGTGCTACTTTACTATTCTAGTATCCAGTCTTCTTCTGAGGTAAGAGATAATATTTGTTGTATTCGTAAGGGGTATTATTTATTTCATATTCTAAAGAGGTATTATTTTTCGTATTCGTATGAATATTATTTTTGTTCAATATTTGTAAGGAGTATTATTTCTTTCGTATTCATGAAGAGAGTTATTTTCTTTCAAAACTCGTAAGGGTTGTTACTCCATTCTTTATTATTCTGTTGGAATAACCTATCTATGCGGACTACCGCATGCATGGTGAAATTTTTTTCTTATTCTATTCCTTATTATTCTGTTGGAATAACCTGTCTACGCGGACTACCGCATGCATGGTGAAAATTTTCTATTATTCTATTCTTTATTATTTTGTTGGAATAACCTTTCTACGCGGACTACCGTATACATGGTGAATGACCCTTCGTATCCATTCTTTATTAAATTGTAGAAATGATCTGTCTACGTGGATTACCGCATGGTGGGTGAAAATCCATTTGCAGTTTCATATATTCTATTATATTTGTATGTGATATCATTTCTTTTGTAATCATCATGGAATATCGTTTTCTTTTGTATTTTCCTTTTATGAGTACTATTTATGGGTACTATTCACGTATACGGTACTATTCACGTATACGGTACTATTTACGAATACATAGTACTATTCACGAGTTACTATTAACGAGTTACTATTCACGGGGTACTATTCACAACAAAATTGGTTTCTTTTTCTAACCAAATTATCGTTGATTTATGAATCTTAATCTTGAAATTAAATCCATGTTTCGATCATATTATTTTAATTATCATATATAATATTTTTATAACCTTAGTGATGAAATTTCTCTTTGACTTAAGTGTAAAGATGTGTAGATTATTGGTATGATCGTGACTATGGGTTCCCTTTGGCCAGTAGTACAAAGATGAATTATTGACTGGTATGATCATGACCATTGAATTTATAATTAAATATCTTTAGCTTAAGTGCAAAGGTGAATTGATCAACATGATTATAATTATTGTTTATATAAATTCTGAAATAATTATATATTTCTTTGAGATATTAATATCTTTGGCCCGTAGTGCAAAGATGACCTGTTGTTGAATATATTTGGCATGTAGTGCAAAGATGAATTGTTGTTAAATATCTTTGGCCAGTAGTGCAAAGATGAATTGTAGACTGGTATAATCATGACCATTGAATTTATAAATGAATATCTTTAGCTTAAGTGCAAAGGTGAATTGATCAACATGGTTATAATTATTATTTATATAAATTCTGAAATGATTATATATTTTTTTGAGATATTAATATCTTTGGCCCGTAGTGCAAAGATGACATGTTGTTGAATATCTTTGGCCTGTAGTGCAAAGATGAATTGTTGTTGAATATCTTTGGTCGTAGTGCAAATAAGACCTGTTGTTGAATATCTTTAGCCTGTAGTGCAAAGATGAATTATTGATGAATATCTTTGGGCCGTAGTGCAAAGATGAATTTATTAGTATGATTATGAACATGAACTGTGATTTGGTATAACCATGATCTTTGATGTTTCAGGTAAAGATATGTGATGAAAATTATCTTCGTGTTAGGTGCGAAGAGGAATTTAGAACTATAATTATGATTATGAGTTATTCACCTGATTGTGGATATGAATTGTTGATTGATGTTATAGGGATAAAACATCGTTGGTGGACTTTTAACATGGAGAAGATAATAGACTTTATGGTCTATTTGACTCTTCTAATGGATTGCTCGTTCCGCTGCAACTATAGTTGAAAAGTTTTATAATCTACCATATATTCTAAATCTCTTATTTATTACTGACGAAGGCTATTCATAATTTATTTATCTTTAATCATGATATTCTTTACTGGGGCTAGTTATGCTCACCCTTTTGCTTCATAATTCCTTTCAGGTAATAAAATTGTAGTTGGCTCGAGCGGGGGTCATAGGGCAATAGAACGATGGTTTATAACTGTTGAGATTTCCCCTAGAATAGTATGGAAATAATTTTATTGAGAATTCTAGATAAGTGTGTTGTATTTTATACGTTATTTTAACTGTTGATTTTGGTGAACCGAATAGGGTGAGGTGAATCCAACTTTGGAAGGGTGTTTTGGCACTCTCATACAAGATGTCTAATGACAAAAGACTTCGTGTTATCATAAGACAGGGTTGTGCACATGCACTTACTGATTATATCTATGAGCATTACCTATATAATCTTGGAGTTTGGTTGAAATATATTTCTCAATTGGAGACAATGGAGATAATTATATGTCAAGAGAGGACTCACCATTGGAAAGAACATAACAGTAATCTTTTCATTTTTCTTTGGGGTCTATTGGGTCAACTAAGGATAATTCTCGAGTCATATGATATCTATCATAACTTAAAGACATGGCCTCCCATGTACGAAGGTTTTCTTGAGCATTTTCTAAAGATTTTAATTTCTAAAACAGTTATTGATTGTACTTTTATGTAAAGTACCATTGTAAGGTGTTGTGGTCGAGACACCATGAGAGTTACATATATTTGTATTAAAACTCACAACTTATGTGTTGTCGTACTCTACACGACAGTTCAACAATTGTATAAATGAAGTTTGTATTTGATTTTTGTAGTGTGATATCTGGCGACTCAGAATGGGTCATGTGGACCTATTTTGGGGGGCATAAAAAATGGTATCAGAGCTTAGGAATATGGTCGATGGCGGAGATATGAGTCTAGAACTAGGACGGGAGAGACGAGTAATATACTTCGCTAGTGTGTGACTTACCTAAGCTGAAATTGTTTACTTGATAAGTTGACAAATTGTGATATTTCAATTAACCTTTGTTTTGAACATATATTCTAGAATGATATCTGAAATACAGGAGATGAGCAATAGGAAAATCATGATACAGAGGAAATAACCGGAAAGGTACAATTCGAAAAGAAAGCAAGGTATTCTCATCTCTTCGAACTACCAGGTATGTAAATTTCGAGGGTGAAATTTCATAAGGAGGGGAGATTATAAGACCCCGAAATTTACAAAATGAAAGTATTCAATTTTTATAATTATTATTCTATTTAGTAAATGGTTAAATTGATAAAAGTACAGTAATACGCGTGGTTACACAGTGGCACACAGTATTGTACATTATCTTTGCTTATTGATGCTTACGTGAAAAATCACTCAGTTTTATTCAATTATTGTCACAATATTTTATATTGCGATGACAAGTTATTCATATTATTATTTTCATTATTGAAGATGTCTAGAAAGTTCTGTCGAGGAAAGATGTTAGGATATTTTATTGTGCGCCAATAGGGAGAAATCCTTATCGGAAAGCCCCCTCTTTCCTAGGAATGATCTGGTTGTTAAATATTTTGAGTTATAATATTAATGATGAATAAGTTCGTGTTGATTAAAGATAAAATTAATATTTCTATTGTGTTGGGATTATTAGTGTTAATGGAAATTGACATCTATTCCGATAATAATTGATGTTTGGAGGTTATATTGACCAATCGGGTAATTAATTAGATAAATGAGTAATTAATTGCTATTAATTCAAATATTTATAACTATTTATTCACATGTGTGTACTATTGATTCACACGAATGTACTATTAGAAGAGGTGGTGCAAGATTGATATTACTTGCATGACTAAATTAAAAAAGGAGGTATAGATGAAGGTACGATACTGTAATTATTTTTTTCACATGTATAGAACTATTGATTCACATGATTGTACTATTAATTCACATGATGTACTATTAGGGGAGGTGCTGCAAGTTTGATAATACTTACAGGACTAAATTAAAAATGAAGGTATTATATTGTAATATTTTGAGCCCCAAAACGTGCAATTATAAAAGCTATATTTTCCTATAAATAGAAGATCATTCTTCCTTCATTCTCACCAATTCACTAAGACTCACAAGATTAGCTATAGAGAGAGAATATATTGAGAGAAAGCAGAAGAGAAGTGTGCTACTTTACTATTCCAGTATCTAGTCTTCTTCTGAGGTAAGTGATATTATTTGTTGTATTGGTAATGGGTATTATTTATTTCATATTCTGAAGAGATATTATTTTTCGTATTCGTATGTATATTATTTTCGTTCAATATTCGTAAGGAGTATTATTTTTTTCGTATTCATGAAGAGAGTTATTTTCTTTCAATAGTCGTAAGGGTTGTTACTCCATTCTTTATTATTTTGTTGGAATAACATGTCAACGCGGACTACCGCATGCATGGTGAAATTCTTCTGTTATTCCATTCCTTATTATTTTGTTAGAATAACCTGTCTACACGGACTACCGCATGTATGGTGAAATTCTTATGTTATTTCATTCTTTATTATTCTGTTGGAATAACCTGTCTACACGGACTACCGCAAGCATGGTGAATGACCATTTATATTCATTCTTTATTAAATTTTGAAAATTATCTGTCTTCATAGATTACCGCATGACGGGTGAAAATCTATTTGCAGTTTCGTATATTCTATTATATTCGTATGAGATATCATTTCTTTTGTACTCGTCATGGAATATTATTTTCTTTTGTAATTTTCTTTTATGAGTACTATTCACTGAGTACAATTCATGGGTACTATTCACTTAAACGTCACTATTTACATATACAGTACTATTTACGAATACGGAGTAATATTCACGAGTTAATATTCACGGGTTACTATTCACGACAAAATTGGTTTCTTTTTCTGACCAAATTATCGTTGATTTATGAATCTTACTCTTGAAATTAAATCCATGTTTTGATCATATTATTTTTATTATCGTAAATAATATTTTTATAACCTTAGTGATGAAATTTCTCTTTGACTTAAGTGTAAAGATGGATAGATTATTGGTATGATCATTAGTATGGGTTCTATTTGGCCAGTAGTGTAAAGATGAATTGTTGACTGATATGATCATGACAATTGAATTTATAGTTGAATATCTTTAGCTTAAGTGCAAATGTGAATTGATTATCATGGTTATAATTATTGTTTATATAAATTCTGAAATGATTATATATTTTTTTGAGATATTAATTTCTTTGGCACGTAGTGCAAAGATGACATGTTGTTGAATATATTTGGCCTGTAGTGCAAAGATGAATTGTTGACTGGTATAATCATGACCATTGAATTTATAATTGAATATCTTTAGATTAAGTGCAAAGGTGAATTGATCAACATGGTTATAATTATTGTTTATATAAATTCTGAAATGATTATATATTTATTTGAGATATTAATATCTTTGGCCCGTAGTGCAAAAATGACATGTTGTTGAATATCTTTGGCCTGTAGTGCAAAGATGAATTGTTGTTGAATATCTATGGTCGTAGTGCAAAGATGACCCGTTGTTGAATATCTATGGCCTGTAGTGCAAAGATGAACTGTTGATGAATATCTTTGGCCCGTAGTGCAAAGATGAATTTATTAGTAAGATTATGAACAGGAACTATGATTTGGTATAACCATGATCTTTGATGTTTCAGGTAAAGACATGTGATGAAAATTATATCCGTCCTAGGTGTGAAGAGGAATTTAGAACCATAATTATGATTATGAGTTATTCACATGATTGTGGACAAGAATTGTTGATTGATGTTACAGGGATAAAACATTGTTGGTGGACTTTTAACATGTAGAAGATAATAGACTTTAAGGTCTATTTTACTCTTCTAATGGATTGTTCGTTCCGCTGCAACTATGGTTAAAAAGTTTTATCATATACCATATGTTCTAAATCTCTGATTTATTACTGACGAAGGCTAATGATAATTTCTAACGCCTGAGAATTTCGGATTTTTAATGAATTAAATTTTTATTTGATTATGTGGATTAAATGAATTTAATTATTTAATTATGTGAGTAAGATAATTGAAAGTCGTTCTATGACCTAGAATGTGTGGATGTGGTTAGTATTCTGGCTATGTGCTAGGATTAATTGTTTTGAATTATCAAGACGAAAATAAATGTTTTCCGAGAATTTTCCCGTAAAAAACATTATTCATATGATTTCGCTCGGAGATTAGGTTTGAAATTCCGAGAAACGCGTAATGATAGAATATGAAGGTATAATGGAATATTCAATAATATTTCAGTTATGGCAAACGAAGTTTTCACCTACGAACTTAAAACCTAAGGGTTAGTGAAAGAGATATCCAAAAGGAAAATGAAATGCGTATAATCATTCCGGTTATTAAACGTATGATATACAAGTATAGTATGAATAGCAGTACGACGTATAATACGAATATAGTATAAATACTAAACGAAGAGAATACATGAGTTATATGTTGGGTAAAATTTAATTACGCACAACACGCAAGTATACGTAGTCAACAAGTAATAAAGTGAAAGTAGAGTATCATTCCTACGAAGAATTATTTAATAGGAGTCACCAAGTATTAACCCGTAACCAACTCAATATTATTTAAACGAATGAATTTCAATTTATAAGTAAACTAATTCTAATTACCACTAGTTAAATTAAGATTACGGAGATTTAAGATCACAACTTCACTTATTGCTTCATTTAAGTTAACACACTTCTCAACATCTATTCTCTATCCTGAATTGCTAATCAAGAACACTAAAGCAAATAAAACCACATCTCGACGCATAATACCCTTACTCACTTAAATACACAAATGATAGAATTAAGTAAGACACCCTAATTAACTAATCCCCTATATCTCTATGTGAATTATAATTAAAAAGGATTTAAAGCACAAGTTCTCTATAAGATTACATATGGCGTAAAGGCATATCTCTATCCTAAACACGAATCATGAATTCCATCTATGTAGAAATCACAAACACATGCCTACATAATCAGATCTAAATCTATACTTTATCTCTCGAGTTCATATAGATTATCACGATAATTGTTAGCTAGGCAATTAAGCAATTAAGTCCAAATCACAATAGACAATCCTCACAATAGAACATAATAATTGATAGCGAAGCATATTAAAATAAACTACATAATAAGATCCATTGTAATCTCAAACAAAGAATTAGTTCATTATTATTGAATTAAACTAAGAATCCACAATTGAATAATCATTAAAAGAAAATGATAGAAGAAGATAAGAAGATAGAATCTATTGTCTATAGATTTGATGCTCCCTCCTTGAATCTTCAATGGTCTCCAAGTTGCTTCAATCTCCAATTCTAACAAGAACCAGTATTTTGATCTAATTTACTCTAATATAATGTAATGGAATCCAACAAAACTAGCATATATATCTTATGTCTCTCATCATGTATTTATAGTTCTAATGGATACCCTACCAAGTTAGGAAACTAAGAATCCTATTCAAGCTCAAATTGGACATCAAATAACCCAAATAAGCTGTCCCCCCACCGATCGACGTGCCCCACGTTGTCCCTAAGTAATTTGGAGCGCACCCCGCGCTACTTTCTGGTGGCCCAGCGCGCCCCGCGCTGTGAATAACGCTGTCCGCACTACTTTTTTTCCTGTTGCGACGTCCTTTGGTAAAACAGGCATAACGTTTGATCCGCTAGGAGTTATGGGGCGTGCCACCTATAAAATCAAAGATATCGATTTGATCTACAACTTTCATTCTTTAACAATTAACAGATTCGGGTTGGATCAACGAGAAAATCGAGCTTGAAGTAGATGTTATGTAAATGGCAAGCATGACAACTCTTAACTTTGATATTTGTTAATAAAAAAACCATAACTCTCATATCTGAGCTCCGATTGGGATGATTCAAGATGTTCCGGAAAGCTAAGACGTAGATATACAATAAAATCCAAGTTCCAAGCCAAGAACATGCATCCAACTTGGTGTTAAAAGCCCTACAATCTTCCCTTCTTGCACTTACTTGCATATTTTAGTCTAAAAGATGTTTGAATTGCTTTTCCTTACTTCTTTATGCCAATGTTGTGTCATAGCCTACAAAATAACATAACATGTATGAAATGCACACGCAATGTATGCAAAGTAACTACGAAACATAAGTTTAAGCAACTAATTCAAGTAATAGATACCAGATAAGTAGGTATAAAACCTACTTATCAAATACTCCCAAACTTAAACAGTTGCTTGCCCTCAAGCAAAAACATAAAATAACAATGCTATGCAATGCAACTAATCTACATGCCTAAAAATCCAACAGTAATGATAGAAACAAGTCTATTCAACCGACCTCAGCGAAATCAAGTAAACATAATAATACATCATATCAAAACTCATCAGTAATTTCTGAATCAATTATCAAATCTTAAACTGTTATTACTGATATAGTGCGCGTGTGCTCCACAACAATGCTAACTGATATAAAATCAAATTTAATACATAATAAGTCTCTTCGAAGGCATCATAAAGTGTAAACTCAAGAAATCCAAAAACAAACTAGATCCAACTAAAATTAAACAATTACCAATATCGAGGGTCAACATGGGATACTTATGCTTCATTTTTCATCTATAGGGGCTTTTTGCTCTTATTTCCCATTTTATTTATTTATTATTTTTTTTATAGTGAGTGCGTTTCATGCTCCATCTCATGCCTGTGTTTATGGAGAGTGCATTTCACGCTTTTTCTCGACCCACCACAGGACTCAATTTATTCAACTCAATATCTTTTCTTCTTTTTTTTTTCTTTTCTTAGAAGCTTATATACCCCACTTTTCACCCCAAACTTAGGTTCTTACCTAATTCTTAGCCTTCACCACCTATCCTTGTCATTCTCTTATTTAAACTAGCATTATCCTTTAGAGTCCCATTATGTATCAAATTAAACTCAATTAATCAATAAGTTGTTTTTACTATGCTATCCTTATTATACCAGTTTCAAAGAAAAAAAGTCTCAATTCCTAACAAGAAATCACATCAAAGCTCTAATAGTCAGTACTATACTTGTCTACCCAATTCCAATCTCACCATTGGCAAAAACAAACTATAAATATCAAACAGTTGGACTCATGCAAGATGTACTAAATGCTATATAAACATAGTAAAGTAACTACACATTTTTAAAATTTTTCAATTTTTTTTTATTTTAAGAAACTTAATGCAAAAACTAAATGTAACTATATGAACTACACTGTAAATAACTAACTATATACAATACGACACTAAAATTACCCCCAAACTTAAACTAGACATTGTCCTCAATGGCTGAAATAGGAAAAATTAAAAGAGAGGACTTCCATGGAAATATAACATTTTCCTCCTTGTTTGCTAAGTCTGGGATTTCCGAGCAGCGTGGCCCACGCCGTGGATATGCATGAGATAGCGCGCCCCGCTCTAGGAGGGCAGGAGGTACTGGCGTAGTAGCGCGCCCCACGCTGTGTATGTACTATGGGTAGCGCGGCCCGCGCTAGGGGGTCAGTAGTTTGCTGACTCTCTTTTTCGTGCCTTACCTGCGAGCATACCATTATGGAGTCATTATTCTTTGAAAACTAAATATTTCAGCTAGACTATAAACTAAAATATGAAGAATAAATAAGGAATAAAAGGTTTAGAGCTTGGGTTGCCTCCCAAATAGCGCTAGTTTTAACGTCGTAAGCCCGACTTTGTTTGGTCACCACTATCCAATTCCTCTTTGATAATTGAGGAACCCTCCATCCATCGGAAACAATGTAACTTTTGGTAGGTTCCCTTCTGTGATGGCTATCGAATTAAAGTCACCTAGCATGCTTTGTTTAAATAAGTGCCCAATTGAGAATGTTGAATAACTAGGTGCTTTTCCGTCCGTTGAGTCTATGATTAGATTGGGGCTTTGAGGCTTGGCAAGCACAACGGGCTCTTCTACTTCTAAATTCTCTTCCTCAGCCCACCATGGTGTATATGAGGCCTTATTATCATAGAGATCTTTGCCTTGGATGAGACTACCAAGGGGACATGGGTGTGTAAAATTCACTAGATTTTTCAACTCTGACTGAGAAGGCACTTGGGGTATAATAAAGATCAGCTCATGTTCTTTTTTTTCCATATCCCTAGTTATCTCTTCAATGTCCACTTCTTTTAGTTCATCCAGTGGCATGTGCACTTCTGGCTCTCCATCTGTTTTATCATCCATGTCATAGCACCAATTGTTTGGAGGGCGATTGTTTAAGGCTTCAAACATTTGATCCATCTGGTTGCGTAGATTTTGAATTGATATCTCTTGATTTTAAATTGCCATCTCTTGATTAATCCTCCTCTCCTCATTTGATGTTGCGAACTTGGATAACAATTCCTCCAACCCTGAATTATCTGTCTCAGTCTCAGAAGCAATGTATTGAGGACCATTGGTTGAGGTAGTGACGAGTTATTCCATCCGATTATTAAAATTTTGGGTTGACAGCTCTTGGCTAATCCTCATCTCCTCTAGGTTTGCTATGCCCTTCAATATTACATCCCTCAGATTTGGCTTTTCATCTTGTGGTAATGGAGGTGAACATGAAAATTTCGGTGTGTATGATGGATTTGGAGCGTAGTATTGGTCTTCATAATTGTAGCTCCATGACGAATCGGGGTGATACCCCCAATCTTGGTGATAATTGGCATATGCATAATCGTTGAGGTAGTCACCCTCATATTGTACTGGTCCAAATCTGACGATGCATTGATGACTCGGATGATTGCCAGCATAATAATTATAAACTACTGCGATCTTTCGAATACGTTGGGCTGCAAGAACATCCAACCTCTTCGAAAGTGTTTCAATTTGTGCTGACAATGCAAAATATGCATTGAGTCCATCAATTCTTGTGTCCCTTGGTTGAGTCTTACTTGTATATGGCCATTGATAATTGCATCCAACCATGGTAACTGAAAAGAGAGAAAAATAGGAAGATAATTAAATAAAAAGAAAGAGAAAGAAAAATGTTTAAATTAAGACTAATTTGATTGAAGCTAATATTGGCAAAAAATAATTATTAAACTAATTCCCCGGCAACGGCGCCAAAAACTTGCTGGGTAAAATCTAATTACGCACAACACGCAAGTATACGTGGTCAACAAGTAATAAAGTGAAAGTAGAGTATCGTCCCCATAAGGAATTATTTAACAAGAATCACCAAGTACTAACCCGTAACCAACTCAATCTGATTTAAAGGAATGACTTTCAATTTATAAGTAAACTAATTCTAATTACCACTAGTTAAATTAAGATTACGGAGATTTAAGATCACAACTTCACTTATTGCTTCATTTAAGTTAACACATTTCTCAACAATTATTCTCTATCTTGAATTGTTAATCAAGAATACTAAAGCAGATAAAACCACTTCTCGATGCATAATACATATACTCACTTAAATCCACAGATGATAGAATTAAGCAAGACACCCTAATTAACTAATCTCCTATATCTCTATGTGAATTACAATTAAAAAGGATTTAAAGCACAAGTTTTCTATAAGATTACATGTGGCGTAATTGCATATCTCTATCCTAAACACGAATCATGAATTCAATTAATGTAAAAATCACAAACACATGCCATCATAATCAGATCTAAATCTATACTTCATCTCTCGAGTTCATATAGATTATCACGGTAATTGTTAGCTAGGTAATTAAGCAATTAAGTCCAAATCACAATAGACAATCCTCACAATAGAACATAATAATTGATAGCGAAGCATATTAAAATAAACTACATAATACGATCCATTGTAATCTTAAACAAAGAATTAGTTTATTATTATTGAATTTAAACTAAGAATCCACAATTAAATAATCATTAAAAGACAAAGATAGAAGAAGATAAGAAGATAGAATCTATTGTCTGTAGAGTTGATGCTCCCTCCTTGCTCCTACTTTGAATCTTCAATGGTTTCCAAGTTGATTCAATCTCCAAATCTAACAAGAACTAGTGTTTTGATCTAATTTACTCTAATCTAATCTAATGGAATCCTCCAAAACTAGCATATATATCCTTTCTATTATGCCTATCATAATGTATTTATAGTTCTAATGGATACCCTATCAAGTTAGGCAACTAAAAATCATATTTAAGCTTAAATTGGACATCAAATAACCCAAATAAGTTGTCCCCCCGCCGATCGGCGCGCCCCACGCTATCCCTAGGTCATTTAGAGCAATCCCCGCATTACTTTCTGGTGGCCCCGCGCGCCCCGCGCTGTGTATAGCGTGGACCGCGCTACCTTGTTTCCTGCTGTGACGTCCTTAGGTAAAATAGGTATAACGATTGATCCGCTAGGAGTTAGGGGGCCTGCCACCTACCAAATCGAAGATATCGACTAGATCTACAACTTTCATTCTTTAACAATTAACAGATTGGGGCTTGATCAAGGTGAAAATCGAGCTTGAAGTAGATGTTATGTAAATGGCAAGCATGACAACTCTTAACTTTGATATTTGTTAATAAAAAAACCATAACTCTCGCATCCGAGCTCTGATTGGGATGATTCAAGATGTTCTAGAAAGCTAAGACGTAGATATACAATAAAATTCAAGTTCCAAGCCAAGAACATGCATCCAACTTGGTGTTAAAAGCCCTGCAATCTTTCCTTCTTGCACTTGCTTACATATTTTAGTCCAAAAGATATTTGAATTGTTTTTCCTTGCTTCTTCATGCCAATGTTGTCTCATAGCCTACAAAATAACATAACATGTATGAAATGCACACGCAATGCATGCAAAGTAACTACGAAACATAGGTTTAAGCAACTAATTCAAGTAATAGATATCGGATAAGTAGGTGTAAAACCTACTTATCAAATACTCCCAAACTTAAACAGTTGCTTGTCTTCAACCAAAAACATAAAATAACAATGCTATGCAATGTAAGTAATCTACATGCCTACGAATCCAGTAGTAATGATAGAAAAAAGTCTATTCAACCGACCTCAGCGAAATCAAGTAAACATGATAATACATCATATCAAAACTCATCAGTAATTTCTTAATCAATTATTAAATCTTAAACTGTTATTACTGATATAGTGCGCGTGTGCTCCACAACAATGTTAATTGATATAAAATCAAATTTAACACATAATAAGTCTCTTCGAAGGCATCATACAGTGTAAACTCAAGAAATTCAAAAACAAGCTAGATCCAACTAAAATTAAACAATTACCAATATCGAGGGTCAACATGGGATACTTATGCTTCATTTTTCATCTACGGGGGCTTTTTACTCTTATTTCCCATTTTATTTATTTAATTTCTTATTTTTATAGTGAGTGCGTTTTACGCTCCATCTCACGCCTGTGTTTATGGGGAGTGCATTTCACGCTTCTTCTCGACCCACCACAGAACTCAATTTATTCAACTCAATATCTTTTCATCTTTTTTTTCTTTTCTTAGAAGCTTGTATACCCCACTTTTCCCCCCAAACTTAGGTTCTTACCTAATTCTTTGCCTTCACTACCTATCCTTGTTATTCTCTTTTTTAAACTAGCATTATCCTTTAGAGTCCCATTATGTATCAATTTAAACTCAATTAATCAACAAGTTATTTCTACTGTGCTATCCTTATTATACCAGTTTCAAAAAAAAAGTCTCAATTCCTAACAAGAAATCACATCAAAGCTCTAATAGTCAGTACTATACTTGTCTACCCAATTCCAATCTCATCATTGGCCAAAATAAACTGTATATATCAAACAGTTGGACTAATGCAAGATGTACTAAATGCTATATAAACATAGTAAAGTAACTACTCATTTTTAAAATATTTCAAAAATTTTTTTATTTCAAGAAACTGAATGCAAAAACTAAATGTAACTATATGAACTACACTGTTAATAACTAACTATATGCAATACGACACTAAAATTACCCCCAAACTTAAACTAGACATTGTCCTTAATGGCTGAAATAGAAAAAAATTAAAAGAGAGGACTTCCATGAAAATACAACATTTTCCTCCTTGTTTGCTAAGTCTGGGATTTCCGAGCGGCGCGGCCCGAGCCGTGGATATGCATGAGACATCGCACCCCGCTCTAGGAGGGCAGGAGGTACTAGCGTAGTAGCGCGCCTTGTGCTTTGTATGTACTATGGGTAGCATGGCCCGCGCTAGGGGGTCAGTAGTTTGGTGACTCTCTTTTTCGTGCCTTACATGCGAGCATACCATTATGGAGTCATTATTCTTTAAAAATTAAATATTTGAGCTAGACTATAAACTAAAATATAAAGAATAAATAAGGAATAAAAGGTTTAGAGCTTGGGTTGCCTCCCAAGTAGCGCTAGTTTTAACGTCGTAAGCCCGACTTTGTCTGGTCACCACTATCCAATTTCTCTTCGATAATTGAGGAACCCTCCATCCTTTGGAAACAATGTAACTTTTGGTAGGTTCCCTTCTGTGATGGCTATCGAATTAAAGTCACCTAGCACGCTTTGTTTAAATAAGTGCCCAATTGAGAATGTTGAATAACTAGGTGCTTTTCCGTCCGTTGTGTCTATGATTAGATTGGGGCTTTGAGGCTTGGCAAGCATAACGGGCTCTTCTTCTTCTAAATTCTCTTCCTCAACCCACCATGGTGTATACAAGGCTTCATTATCATAGAGATCTTTGCCTTGGATGTGACTACCAAGGGGACATGGGTGTGAAAAATTCACTGGATTTTTTAACTCTGGTTGAGAAGGCACTTAGGGTATAATAAAGATCAGCTCATGTTCTTTTTTTTCCATATCCCTAGTTATCTCTTCAATGTCCACTTCTTTTAGTTCATCCAGTGGCATGTACAGTTCTGGCTCTCCATCTGTTTCATCATCAATGTCATAGCACCAGTTGTTTGGAGGGCGATTGTTCACGGCTTCAAACATTTGATCCATCTGGTTGTGCAGATTTTGAATTGATATCTCTTGATTTTGAATTGCCATCTCTTGATTAATCCTCCTCTCCTTATTTAATGCTACGAACTTGGATAACAATTCCTCCAACCCTGAATTATCTGTCTCAGTCTCAGAAGCCTTGTATTGAGGACCATTGGTTGAGGTAGTGACGAGTTGTTCCATCCGATTATTAATCAAGAATACTAAAGCAGATAAAACCACTTCTCGATGCACAATACCCATACTCACTTAAATCCACAGATGATATAATTAAGCAGGACACCCTAATTAACTAATCCCCTATATCTCTATGTGAATTACAATTAAAAAGGATTTAAAGCACAAGTTTTCTATAAGATTACAATTGGCGTAAATGCATATCTCTATCCTAAACACGAGTCATGAATTCCATCTATGTAGAAATCACAAACACGTGCCATCATAATCAGATCTAAATCTATACTTCATCTCTTGAGTTCATATAGATTATCACGGTAATTGTTAGCTAGGCAATTAAGCAATTAAGTCCAAATCACAATAGACAATCCTCACAATATAACAAAATAATTGATAGCGAAGCATATTAAAATAAACTACACAATAAGATCCATTGTAATCTCAAACAAAGAATTAGTTCATTATTATTGAATTTAAACTAAGAATCCACAATTGAATAATCATTAAAAGACAAAGATAGAAGAAGATAAGAAGATAGAATATATTGTCTGTAGATTTGATGCTCCCTCCTTGCTCCTATTTTGAATCTTTAATGGTCTCTAAGTTGGTTCAATCTCCAAATCTAACAAGAACTAGTGTTTTGATCTAATTTACTCTAATCTAATCTAATGGAATCCTCCAAAACTAGCCTCTATATCGTCTCTTTTATGCCTCTCATCATGTATTTATTGTTCTAATGGATACCCTAGCAAGTTAGGAAACTAAGAATCCTATACTAGCTCAAATTGGACATCAAATAACCCAAATAGGCTATCCCCCCGCCGATCGGCGCACCCCACGCTGTCCCTAGGTCATTTAGAATGCACCCCGCGCTACTTTCTGGTGGCCCAGCGCGCCCCGCGCTGTGTATAGCGCGGTCCGCGCTACCCTGTTTCCTGCTACGACGTCCTTTGATAAAACAGACATAACTTTTGATCCGCTAGGAGTTACGGGGCCTGCCACCTATCAAATTGAAGATATCGACGAGATCTACAAATTGCATTCTTTAACAATTAACAGAGTCAGGCTGGATCAAGTAAAAAATTGAGCTTGAAGCAGATGCTTTGTAAATGGCAAGCATGACAACTCTTAACTTTGATCTTTGTTGATAAAAAACCATAACTCTCGCATCCGAGCTCTGATTGGGATGATTCAATATGTTCTGGAAAGCTAAGACATAGATCTACAATAAAATCCAAGTTCCAAGCCAAGAATATGCATCTAACTTGGTGTTAAAAACCCTAAAAGCTTCCCTTCTTGCACTTGCTTGCATATTTTAGTCCAAAAGATGTTTGAATTATTTTTTCTTGCTTTTTCATGCCAATGTTGTGTCATGGCCTACAAAATAACATAACATATTTGAAATGCACACGCAATGCATGCAAAGTAACTACGAAACATAGGTTTAAGCAACTAATTCAAGTAATAGATACCGGATAAGTCGGTATAAAACCTACTTATCAAATACTCCCAAACTTAAAAGGTGCTTATCCTCAAGCAAAAACATAAAATAACAATGCTATGCAGTGCAACTAATCTACATGCCTACGAACCCAGCAGTAATGATAGAAACAAGTCTATTCAACCGACCTTAGCGAAATTAAGTAAACTTGATAATACATCATATCAAAACTCATCAGTAATTTCTCAATCAATTATCAAATCTTAAACTGTTATCACTGATATAGTGCGTGTGTGCTCCACAACAATGTTAACTGATATAAAATCAAATTTAACATATAATAAGTCTCTTCGAATACATCATACAGTGTAAACTCAAGAAATCCAAAAATACGCTATATTCAACTAAAATTAAACAATTACCACTATAGAGGGTCAACATGGGATACTTATGCTTCATTTTTCATCACGGGGGCTTTTTGCTCTTATTTCCCGTTTTATTTATTTTTTTCTTTTTTTATAGTGAGTACGTCTTACGCTCCATCTCACGCCTGTTTATGGGGAGTGCATTTCACGCTTCTTCTCGACCCACCACAAGACTCAATTTATTCAACTCAATATCTTTTCTTCTTCTTTTTTTCTTTTCTTAGAAGCTTATATACCCCACTTTCCCCCCCAAACTTAGGTTCTTACCTAATTCTTTGCATTCACTACCTATCCTTGTCATTCTCTTATTTAAACTAGCATTATCCTTTAGAGTCCCATTATGTATCAATTTAAACTCATTTAATCAACAAGTTGTTTTTACTATGCTATCCTTATTATACCGGTTTCAAACAAAAAAAGTCTCAATTCCTAACAAGAAATCACATCAAAGCTCTAATAGTCAGTACTATACTTTTCTACCCAATTCCAATCTCAGCATTGGCCAAAACAAACTGTAAATATCAAACAGTTGGACTCATGCAAGATGTACTAAATGCTATATAAACATAGTAAAGTAACAACTCATTTTTAAAATTTTTCAATTTTTTTTTATTTCAAGAAACTGAATGCAAAAACTAAATGTAACTATATGAACTACATTGTTAATAACTAACTATATGCAATACGACACTAAAATTACCCCCAAACTTAAACTAGACATTGTCCTCAATGGCTGAAATAGGAAAAATTAAAAGAGAGGACTTCCATGAAAATATAGCATTTTCCTCCTTGTTTGCTAAGACTGGGATTTCCGAGCGACGCGACCCGCGCCGTGGATATGCATGAGATAGCGCGCCCCGCTCTCGGAGGATAGGAGGTACTGGCGTAGTAGTGCCCCCCGCGCTGTGTATGTACTATGGGTAGCGCGGCCCGTGCTAGGGGGTCAGTAGTTTGGTGACTCTCTTTTTCGTGACTTACATGCGAGCTAGACTATAAACTAAAATATAAAGAATAAATAAGGAATAAAAGGTTTAGAGCTTGGGTTGCATCCCAAGTAGCACTAGTTTTAACGTCGTAAGCCCGACTTTGTCTGGTCACCACTATCCAATTCCTCTTCGATAATTGAGGAACCCTCCATCCATAGAAAATAATGTAACTTTTGGTAGGTTCCCTTCTGTGATGGCTATGGAATTAAAGTCACCTAGCACGCTTTGTTTAAATAAGTGCCCAATTGAGAATGTTGAATAACTAGGTGCTTTTCCGTCCGTTGTGTCTATGATTAGATTGGGGCTTTGAGGCTTGGCAAGCATAACGGGCTCTTCTTCTTCTAAATTCTCTTCCTCAACCCACCATGGTGTATACAAGGCTTCATTATCATAGAGATCTTTGCCTTGGATGTGACTACCAAGGGGACATGGGTGTGAAAAATTCACTGGATTTTTTAACTCTGGTTGAGAAGGCACTTAGGGTATAATAAAGATCAGCTCATGTTCTTTTTTTTCCATATCCCTAGTTATCTCTTCAATGTCCACTTCTTTTAGTTCATCCAGTGGCATGTACAGTTCTGGCTCTCCATCTGTTTCATCATCAATGTCATAGCACCAGTTGTTTGGAGGGCGATTGTTCACGGCTTCAAACATTTGATCCATCTGGTTGTGCAGATTTTGAATTGATATCTCTTGATTTTGAATTGCCATCTCTTGATTAATCCTCCTCTCCTCATTTAATGCTACGAACTTGGATAACAATTCCTCCAACCCTGAATTATCTGTCTCAGTCTCAGAAGCCTTGTATTGAGGACCATTGGTTGAGGTAGTGACGAGTTGTTCCATCCGATTATTAAAATTTTGGGTTGACAACTATTGGCTAATCCTCATCTCCTCTAGGTTTGCTATGCCCTTCAATATTACATCCCTCGGATTTGGCTTTTCATCTTGTGGCAATGGAGGTGGACATGAAAATTCCGGTGTGTATGATGGATTTGGAGCGTAGTATTGATTTTCATAATTGTTGCTCTATGACGAATCGGGGTGATACCCCCAATCTTGGTGATAATTGGCATATGCATAATCGTTGAGGTAGTCAACCTCATATTGTACTGGTCCAAATCTGATGATGCATTGATGACTCGGATGATTGCCAGCATAATAATTATAAACTACTGCGATCTTTCGAATACGTTGGGATGCAAGAACATCCAACCTCTTCGAAAGTGTTTCAATTTGTGCTGACAATGCAAAAAATGCATTGAGTCCATCAATTCTTGTGTCCCTTGGTTGAGTCTTACTTGTATATGGCCATTGATAATTGCATCCAGCCATGGTACCTGAAAAGAGAGAAAAATTGGAAGAGAATTAAATAAAAAGAAAGAGAAAGAAAAATGCTTAAATTAAGACTAATTTGATTGAAGCTAATATTGGCAAAAAATAATTATTAAACTAATTCTCCGGCAACGTCGCCAAAAACTTGTTGGGTAAAATCTAATTACGCACAACACGCAAGTATACGTGGTCAACAAGTAATAAAGTGAAAGTAGAGTATCGTTCCCACGAGGAATTAATTAACAAGAATCACCAAGTACTAACCTGTAACCAACTCAATCTAATTTAAACAAATGAATTTCAATTTATAAGTAAACTTATTCTAATTACCACTAGTTAAATTAAGATTACGGAGATTTAAGATCACAACTTCACTTATTGCTTCATTTAAGTTAACACACTTCTCAACAATTATTCTCTATCCTGAATTGTTAATCAAGAATACTAAAGCAGATAAAACCACTTCTCGATGCACAATACCCATACTAACTTAAATCCACAGATGATATAATTAAGCAGGACACCCTAATTAACTAATCCCCTATATCTCTATGTGAATTACAATTAAAAAGGATTTAAAGCACAAGTTTTCTATAAGATTACATATGGCGTAAATGCATATCTCTATCCTAAACACGAATCATGAATTCCATCTATGTAGAAATCACAAACACGTGCCATCATAATCAGATCTAAATCTATACTTTATCTCTTGAGTTCATATAGATTATCACGGTAATTGTTAGCTAGGCAATTAAGCAATTAAGTCCAAATCACAATAGACAATCCTCACAATATAACAAAATAATTGATAGCGAAGCATATTAAAATAAACTACACAATAAGATCCATTGTAATCTCAAACAAAGAATTAGTTCATTATTATTGAATTTAAACTAAGAATCCACAATTGAATAATCATTAAAAGACAAAGATAGAAGAAGATAAGAAGATAGAATATATTGTCTGTAGATTTGATGCTCCCTCCTTGCTCCTACTTTGAAGATTTAATGGTCTCTAAGTTGGTTCAATCTCCAAATCTAACAAGAACTAGTGTTTTGATCTAATTTACTCTAATCTAATCTAATGGAATCCTCCAAAACTAGCCTCTATATCGTCTCTTTTATGCCTCTCATCATGTATTTATTGTTCTAATGGATACCCTGGCAAGTTAGGAAACTAAGAATCCTATACTAGCTCAAATTGGACATCAAATAACCCAAATAGGCTATCCCCCCGCCGATCGGCGCACCCCACGCTGTCCCTAGGTCATTTAGAATGCACCCCGCGCTACTTTCTGGTGGCCCAGCGCGCCCCGCGCTGTGTATAGCGCGGTCCGCGCTACCCTGTTTCCTGCTGCGACGTCCTTTGATAAAACAGACATAACTTTTGATCCGCTAGGAGTTACGGGGCCTGCCACCTATCAAATTGAAGATATCGACGAGATCTACAAATTGCATTCTTTAACAATTAACAGAGTCAGGCTGGATCAAGTAAAAAATTGAGCTTGAAGCAGATGCTTTGTAAATGGCAAGCATGACAACTCTTAACTTTGATCTTTGTTGATAAAAAACCATAACTCTCGCATCCGAGCTCTGATTGGGATGATTCAATATGTTCTGGAAAGCTAAGACATAGATCTACAATAAAATCCAAGTTCCAAGCCAAGAATATGCATCTAACTTGGTGTTAAAAACCCTAAAAGCTTCCCTTCTTGCACTTGCTTGCATATTTTAGTCCAAAAGATGTTTGAATTATTTTTTCTTGCTTTTTCATGCCAATGTTGTGTCATGGCCTACAAAATAACATAACATATTTGAAATGCACACGCAATGCATGCAAAGTAACTACGAAACATAGGTTTAAGCAACTAATTCAAGTAATAGATACCGGATAAGTCGGTATAAAACCTACTTATCAAATACTCCCAAACTTAAAAGGTGCTTATCCTCAAGCAAAAACATAAAATAACAATGCTATGCAGTGCAACTAATCTACATGCCTACGAACCCAGCAGTAATGATAGAAACAAGTCTATTCAACCGACCTTAGCGAAATTAAGTAAACTTGATAATACATCATATCAAAACTCATCAGTAATTTCTCAATCAATTATCAAATCTTAAACTGTTATCACTGATATAGTGCGTGTGTGCTCCACAACAATGTTAACTGATATAAAATCAAATTTAACATATAATAAGTCTCTTCGAATACATCATACAGTGTAAACTCAAGAAATCCAAAAATACGCTATATCCAACTAAAATTAAACAATTACCACTATAGAGGGTCAACATGGGATACTTATGCTTCATTTTTCATCACGGGGGCTTTTTGCTCTTATTTCCCGTTTTATTTATTTTTTTCTTTTTTTATAGTGAGTACGTCTTACGCTCCATCTCACGCCTGTTTATGGGGAGTGCATTTCACGCTTCTTCTCGACCCACCACAAGACTCAATTTATTCAACTCAATATCTTTTCTTCTTCTTTTTTTCTTTTCTTAGAAGCTTATATACCCCACTTTCCCCCCCAAACTTAGGTTCTTACCTAATTCTTTGCATTCACTACCTATCCTTGTCATTCTCTTATTTAAACTAGCATTATCCTTTAGAGTCCCATTATGTATCAATTTAAACTCATTTAATCAACAATTTGTTTTTACTATGCTATCCTTATTATACCAGTTTCAAACAAAAAAAGTCTCAATTCCTAACAAGAAATCACATCAAAGCTCTAATAGTCAGTACTATACTTTTCTACCCAATTCCAATCTCAGCATTGGCCAAAACAAACTGTAAATATCAAACAGTTGGACTCATGCAAGATGTACTAAATGCTATATAAACATAGTAAAGTAACAACTCATTTTTAAAATTTTTCAATTTTTTTTTATTTCAAGAAACTGAATGCAAAAACTAAATGTAACTATATGAACTACATTGTTAATAACTAACTATATGCAATACGACACTAAAATTACCCCCAAACTTAAACTAGACATTGTCCTCAATGGCTGAAATAGGAAAAATTAAAAGAGAGGACTTCCATGAAAATACAGCATTTTCCTCCTTGTTTGCTAAGACTGGGATTTCCGAGCGACGCGACCCGCGCCGTGGATATGCATGAGATAGCGCGCCCCGCTCTCGGAGGATAGGAGGTACTGGCGTAGTAGCGCCCCCCGCGCTGTGTATGTACTATGGGTAGCGCGGCCCGTGCTAGGGGGTCAGTAGTTTGGTGACTCTCTTTTTCGTGACTTACATGCGAGCATACCATTATGGAGTCATTATTCTTTGAAAACTAAATATTTGAGCTAGACTATAAACTAAAATATAAAGAATAAATAAGGAATAAAAGGTTTAGAGCTTGGGTTGCATCCCAAGTAGAACTAGTTTTAACGTCGTAAGCCCGACTTTGTCTGGTCACCACTATCCAATTCCTCTTCGATAATTGAGGAACCCTCCATCCATAGAAAATAATGTAACTTTTGGTAGGTTCCCTTCTGTGATGGCTATGGAATTAAAGTCACCTAGCACGCTTTGTTTAAATAAGTGCCCAATTGAGAATGTTGAATAACTAGGTGCTTTTCCGTCCGTTGTGTCTATGATTAGATTGGGGCTTTGAGGCTTGGCAAGCATAACGGGCTCTTCTTCTTCTAAATTCTCTTCCTCAACCCACCATGGTGTATACAAGGCTTCATTATCATAGAGATCTTTGCCTTGGATGTGACTACCAAGGGGACATGGGTGTGAAAAATTCACTGGATTTTTTAACTCTGGTTGAGAAGGCACTTAGGGTATAATAAAGATCAGCTCATGTTCTTTTTTTTCCATATCCCTAGTTATCTCTTCAATGTCCACTTCTTTTAGTTCATCCAGTGGCATGTACAGTTCTGGCTCTCCATCTGTTTCATCATCAATGTCATAGCACCAGTTGTTTGGAGGGCGATTGTTCACGGCTTCAAACATTTGATCCATCTGGTTGTACAGATTTTGAATTGATATCTCTTGATTTTGAATTGCCATCTCTTGATTAATCCTCCTCTCCTCATTTAATGCTACGAACTTGGATAACAATTCCTCCAACCCTGAATTATCTGTCTCAGTCTCAGAAGCCTTGTATTGAGGACCATTGGTTGAGGTAGTGACGAGTTGTTCCATCCGATTATTAAAATTTTGGGTTGACAACTATTGGCTAATCCTCATCTCCTCTAGGTTTGCTATGCCCTTTAATATTACATCCCTCGGATTTGGCTTTTCATCTTGTGGCAATGGAGGTGGACATGAAAATTCCGGTGTGTATGATGGATTTGGAGCGTAGTATTGGTCTTTATAATTATAGCTCCATGACGAATCGGGGTGATACCCCCAATCTTGGTGACAATTGGCATATGCATAATTGTTGAGGTAGTCACCCTCATATTGTACTGGTCCAAATTTAACGATGCATTGATGACTCGGATGATTTCCAGCATAATAATTATAAACTACTGCGATCTTTCGAAAACGTTGGGCTGCAAGAACATCTAACCTCTTCGAAAGTGTTTCAATTTGTTCTGACAATGCAGAAAATGCATTGAGTCCATCAATTCTTATGTCACTTGGTTGAGTCTTACTTGTATATGGCCATTGATAATTGTATCCAACCATGGTACTTGAAAAGAGAGAAAAATGGGAAGAGAATTAAATAAAAAGAAAGAGAAAGAAAAATGTTTAAATTAAGACTAATTTGATTGAAGCTAATATTGGCAAAAAATAATTATTAAACTAATTTCCCGGTAACAGCGCCAAAAACATATTAGGTAAAATCTAATTACGCATAACACGCAAGTATACGTGGTCAACAAGTAATAAAGTGAAAGTAGAGTATCGTTCCCACGAGGAATTATTTAACAAGAATCACCAAGTACTAACTCGTAACCAACTCAATCTGATTAAAACGAATGAATTTGAATTTAAAAGTAAACTAATTCTAATTACCACTAGTTAAATTAAGATTACGGAGATTTGAGATCACAACTTCACTTATTGCTTTATTTAAGTTAACACACTTCTCAACAATTATTCTCTATCATGAATTGTTAATCAAGAACACTAAAGCAGATAAAACCATTTCTCGATGCATAATACCCATACTCACTTAAATCCACAGATGATAAAATTAAGCAAGACACCTAATTAACTAATCCCCTATATCTCTATGTGAATTACAATTAAAAAGGATTTAAAGCACAAGTTCTCTATAAGATTACATATGGTGTAAATGCTTATCTCTATCCTAAACACGAATCATGAATTCCATCTATGTAGAAATCACAAACACGTGCCATCATAATCAGATCTAAATCTATACTTCGTCTCTCGAGTTCATATAGATTATCACGATAATTGTTAGCTAGGCAATTAAGCAATTAAGTCTAAATCATAATAGACAATCCTCACAATAGAACATAATAATTGATAGAAAAATATTTTAAAATAAACTACACAATAAGATCCATTGTAATCTCAAACAAAAAATTAGTTCATTATTATTGAATAAAAACTAAGAATCCACAATTGAATAAACATTAAAAGACAAAGATAGAAGAAGATAAGAAGATAGAATCTATTGTCTATAGATTTGATGCTCCCTCCTTGCTCCTACTTTGAATCTTCAATGGTCTTCAAGTTGCTTCAATCTCTAAATCTAACAAGAACTAGTGTTTTGATCTAATTTACTCTAATCTAATCTAATGGAATCCTCCAAAACTAGCCTCTATATCCTCTCTTTTATGCCTCTCATCATGTATTTATAGTTCTAATGGATACCCTGGCAAGTTAGGCAACTTAGAATCCTATTCTAGCTCAAATTGGACATCAAATAACCTAAATAAGCTGTCCCCCCGCCGATCGACGCTCCCCACGCAGTCCCTAGGTCATTTACAACGCGCCCCGCGCTACTTTCTGGTGGCCCAGCGTGCCCCACGCTGTGTATAGCGCGGTTCGTGCTACCCTGTTTCCTGCTGTGACGTCCTTTGATAAAATAGACATAACTTTTGATCCGCTAGGAGTTACGAGGCATGCCTCCTATCAAATCGAAGATATCGACGAGATCAATAAATTGCATTCTTTAACAATTAACAGAGTCGGGCTGGATCAAGTCGAAAATCTAGCTTGAAGTAGATGCTATGTAAATGGCAAGCATGACAACTCTTAACTTTGATCCTTGTTGATAAAAAACCATAACTCTCGCATCCGAGCTCCGATTGGGATGATTCAATATGTTCCGAAAAGCTAAGACGTAGATCTACAATAAAATCCAAGTTTCAAGCCAAGAATATACATCCAACTTGGTGTTAGAAACCCTGCAAGATTCCTTTCTTGCACTTGCTTGCATATTTTAGTCCAAAAGATGTTTGAATTATTTTTCTTTGCTTCTTCGTGCCAATGTTGTGTCATAGCCTACAAAATAACATAACATGTTTGAAATGCACGCACAATGCATGCAAAGTAACTACAAAACATAAGTTTAAGTAACTAATTCAAGTAATAGATACCAGATAAGTAGGTATAAAATCTACTTATCATTATACGCATAGAATACGAGAAGTTCTAATTGGATTATGAGTTAAGGACTTTTGATAATCCAATTATACATGGATTAATAGCAAGCCCAATGAAGTATGGAATCAAGCCCAAGTTAAATAAGACAAGCCCAATCCAAGAAATCGAACCGCGAATCGAACCGGTGGGTCACGGGGTGGGTAAAACCTGTGGGGAAACCCATGGGAAGATCCATAGAGGTGGGCCGGCCACTTGGCCACCACGTGAAATGATTACTTAGTGGCTAAGTTGTTGTGGATGTGGGAATAGTAAGGAGGTGGCTCTTTGGACCATTTTGCCCTCCATTTGATTTCCTATAAATAGAAAGCTTGTGTTGGTCATTTAGAGTTTTGTAAACTTTGTCCAACCTATATTGAGAGAGAGAAAGAGCTATAAACACATAATCAAGCTACTTTCCAAGTAAAACATAAGAAGTTTACCAAGAACACGAAGAACGACAAAGGTAATAGTTCGTAAATATTAATCTTCATCTTTTTTTATTTCTTTCTCGTAGATAATCGTAGATTGGTGGAGCATGTTTAGTGAGGAGGAATAAGGATGACTATTAATAATGAAAACATTGTTAAGTCATGATCAAATAGAAATCGTAAGTGTTTACGTAAGTTAAAACCGTAGAAAGTGATGAACGTTAACTTAGTTGTGATTGGACGATTTAAAAACCATCATAGCTAGGGTATGTGTATATTGTTTGGTTAGGGTGTAGATGATGAATCAATAGAGTGTTCCATTTGACTTGGCTTATAGAACACGAGTAATGAAGTTATGGCGAATTTTGCGAAAATAGACGTTAAACGTCAAAATCGTTAAAATCTCGGATTAAGGGTCAAAAGTTGCCATGTGACTTGGAAACTTTTGTTTTCAATGTCAACACGTGAGATAAGGTATTTAAGAGTCATGGACGCAAGAATTATCGAATTCTGACTTATAACGAAGAAAACGAGTATTGAACGCTCGAAAACGATAAACGAACGCTTAAAATGAACTAAAAGGTGAACTCCAAGTTAACGGATTCGAAAATGTAAAATTTATATATAAACACCTAGAGTATGTAATTTGTGAGTTGTGGGCTTTCGAATGAGCCAATTCGGATGTAAAACGAATAAGTTATGAAGCAGGGAAAAACCAACTGTCAAAACTAACGAATGCACAGGGGCGGAGCCGCAGCGCCAACCTAGTGTTATTTGTCACGCCGCGGCGCCAAGCATGGCCGAGAAAAACCAAAATCGTCTGGAGACTCACGCCGCAGTGCGAGAGTTAGTGCAAGGACTTGCGCCGAGTTCGAGCAAAACTCCTAGAGAGTGACACCGCAGCGTCACTATACTAAAGAGATGTTGCGCCGCAGCGCCGGCAGTGAGAAATAGTTGACCAAGTTAAGTTTTTAATTCTAATTGAAGGTAAACCAATAGTAAGACATGAATGTACCTAATGTACATAATAAGGTTGACTTTAAATCACTTATATATGATAACGTTAGAAGATTAGATATGGTTTAATAGGAATTAAACGAAGAATGTAAGAGTGAAATAAGTAAACCGTAAATGATGTTCAACGTTGGCACTTCCCCAATAATGATCGAGTGTCGGTCACTAACATAAGAACGTTAACAAGCCATAATGAAGTATAGTAAGTCAAATTGACTTTATTAATGAAATAAATTCAAGTAAGACATAGAAGAGAAATAAGTTGGTTAAAATAATAAAGCTTGTTTGTTTAGTAGCTAATTATAGTGTGCTATGTGAATATATCATGTAGATCCTGTAAAGGCTGAGAATTGTTGAATAGTATATTTGAAGACGCTTAAAGGCAAGTTTTCTTAACTCTTGTCTAGCCTCCGTGTTAGTCAAGTTTTCTATGATTCATGTTCTGAAATGCATGAATGGTTTTAAAGAAAGAGTTGATGCCTGTTTTAACTCGGCTAGACTAGTCTTGAAGAATTGATTGATTTGTTTACAAGTTTTTTGATATAGAACTGTTAACTACGCCAAGTATTTGGTACGGATGTAAAGGTAAGTTTGTCTATGAACAAACAAATGTATTTTTATCGATTATTCGATGGGCACGTGAGGTTGCCAAAACTTAAACGTAAATACGTTTAACGGAAGTGTGTTGATCAACATAAAGTACTATAGACTGATCTCCTAGAAGTGCTCGTAAGTAATGCCGGATGGATGGCCTTAGTGGCGGATGTCCTTTTTAAGTATGAAAACGAAAAGAGTATGTTCATGGTCTTTTGACCGTTTTAGAATTCCTAAGCTATTATATATACTTTGGAGTCGTTGTTATGAAATGAGAAGTACTAGTCAATGCTTCATGGTGATTCATAGCTATTTGTTCAGTTATGGAAGATAATCATATAATTCTTGATGTGATATTCATATGATCCTTTGATAGACTTGTTGAGCTATTTATGCTCACTTCTTACTTGAATTATATGATTGCAGCTAAAGCCAAATGAACTGAGAGTTCTAAGAGAGATAAGGGTAAGGCTAAGATGTATTGTAATTACCATGTAATAGACTAGAGTATTTGTATGTAATATACTTATGAATAACAAAGAATGTATTCGGTTTATGAACCTGGGAAAGGATTTATTACTATTGTAATAAGAATATAGTAAGTACACACATTTTGTTGTTATCTCAATGGAATGTTTGTATGAATTGTAGTATCGTGCAACACCATCTATCGGGTTGGGAGATACCCGGATTTGGGGGCGTCACATAATTTAATTATCTTTAGTCATGGTATTATTTACTGAGCTAGTTGTGCTCACCCTTTTGCTTCAAAATTCCTTTCAGGTAATAAAAGTGTAGCTGGGTCGAGCGGGGGTAACAGGAGAATAAAATGATTGTGATAATTTGATTGTTTGAGTTGTGATTCTGGGGACAGAATCATTGTAAAGAGGGAAGGATGTAGCAATCCAAGATTTTATGTGTAATTTAAAATATTTATTAAATTAAATAAATATTTTATTGATGAAGTTGTTGTTTTGTAATTTAAAGTATTTCTTAAATTAAATAAGTATTCTATTGATGTGGTTATTATTGGTAAATATTTATGAATTAAATTTATTAGATAATATTCTAAATTAATTTATAGTTAGAGAGTTGTAAGATAACATGATATGTTATATTGTTGTTTTGATTTAATAATTTAATATGGTACGTTAAAATTATTAAATAAAATTATAATGAGAATATAATTTTGTGATATTTGTTTAAGTAGAATATTTATTTAAAATATAGTATGTATAATTAATTTATTTGATTAATGTGGATATGAAAATCCAAATAAATAATGTGTGATTGTAAATTATAAACTAAATTGTTTGTTTAAAATAAATTAAAGGAGTTTAATTTAGTTTTTACCAAACAGGGCTTAAATATATATTAAGTCTTTAATTTTAAAGAGTTTTGCCAAACAAAGCCGTATGACTTTTGGATTTTTAAATTTTGAATTTTAATTATAATAATAAAATAAATTAAATAATAAATATAATGTATTTATAACATATACTGTAACGACCGAGAAATTCGGATCTTATTGTAAAATAATTTTATTAAATTAAATAATAATAAAATCTTATTCTATGTGTTATCAAGATGGTTGTCGTTATATAACCTATTGATGTTAGAATGTCGTAATATTTGAGCTACGTGGATGAATTAAAGTGTTTGAATTTCCAAGACGAAAATAAGAGTTTTCTGAGAAATTTTCCGAAAAATACTATTCATCGGTATTTGCTCGGGATATAATTTTGGATTTCCGAGAAATACGTAATGATGAAATAATAAGGTGAGATGGATTATGTAATAAAAATCTAGTTATGGAAAAAACGACATTTCGCTTGTGGACTTAATTTATAAACGTTAAGGAAGGCGAAATAGTAATGAATATGTAATAATGGTATGATACTTATGTATTGTACAAAGAAATGGAAATGAGTATAATACGAAGTATTATACGAGGTTGTATGAAGGGTTAATTATCGTATATAAATTCTATATGAATTAGAATACGAAAATAATACATAAACTATATGTATTATGAAATGTTAATGGACTTGGAAAGATTGTTGGGAATTAATATAAGTCCAATGGAATTAAAGGGAGAGGCCCAATTATTAATTAAGGAATCAACTAGTGGTTTGTTAATACAAAGCCCAATGATTTAATTAATCCAAGCCCAAACTAGAATCCATGGATTGGTTGACCCATGGGGCAAACCATATCAATAGGGTTAATATGTGGTGATCAAGTTAATGTGATGACCAAGACTTAAGAGTAATGACCAAGTTAAAAGAGTAATGACCAAGTGTGGGATAAGTGTTGTGATTAACAAGTAATGAATAGTAAGGAGGTGGCTTAAAGGAGGTGGGATGATTTAATGACTAAACTACCCTAGCTTTGCAAAATCTATAAATAGAGAAGACTTCCAAGCCATTTGTTGGTTGTTCAAATAATCCAACACTTCTAAAGTGCTTAAGTGTTAGAGAGAATAAGCTAGCAATAAGTCATTTCTATAAGTAAGAAGAAGAAGTAAGCTACTTTACCAAGACTACACGAAAGTAAGACTTCTTCTCAATTATCTTCTATCTCTACCATGATAGGATGATAAGAAAAGTTGAATTAAGAAACATGAATGATAAGAAGCAAGAAGAATATGTAAGTCATGGACTTAAGCCACATAAGTTGGTAATAAGTCATTTAAGCTAACATAAGTTATAAACTTATGTGAAGATAATATGAACTTATAAGGAGTTCATTAAGAGAATTGATATGAAGGTAAAAGAATTTATATGATCATATGTATCATGTATACCTAAGTAAAGTTATATGTGAAGCACATGTAAAGAATGATGATTAAGAAACTCTAATTTTCATAAGTCATGAATAATCAAATCTTACGTAGTTTATAATTTGATAAGTTATAAGCTCATGAGGAGTCAAAGTCCAATAATGAAAATAAGTTGTTGTATTATGTATGTTGAGATGTTCACATGATGAATGAAGTTCATTTGTAATGTTGAACAAATCGTAAGAATGAAGATTTGCCGGAAATTGTACGATTGGACGACAATCGTCGAATTCGTAAAATTCTCGGAATGGAAGTCAAATTTTGTGTTTGATCACGGAATCATTGCTTTACAATGGAGTTAAGTCATATTTTGCATTTAAGAGTAGCGGACTCGAAAATGGCCGAATTCCGACTTAGAACGAAGAAACGAGCGTTGAACGTTCACGAACGTTTATCGTTTTCGTTAAAAATGAACCAATAGGTGAATTTTTAGCAAACGAAGTCAAATAGATAAAATTCTTGGATGATCATGTAGATTACGTAATTTGTGAACCGTAGGCTTTTGAACGAACCAATTCGGACTTATAACGAAGAAGTTATGCGTCCGAGAAGTTCACAAAATTTCAAAACTGAATTTTTTCTAGTGCACAGAGTTGACGCCGCAGCGCCAACCCTAGGCAAAATGACCCGCGCCGCAGCGCCATTGTGACGCCCCCAAAATAGGTATACAACACCCATTCTGAGCTGCCAAATACATGGTACATAAAGCAAACTACAACTTCAATAATACAAATGTCGTGTGAAATACGACAATACATACTGTGAGTTTAAATACAAATATTGTCTTCTAGACAATATCCACACTCAGATAAGTCCTCATTATAATTATTCAAATACTATTTTACAGAAATAGTGAGGACTGCTAGAACATCTTTCTAGAACCATTACTCTATACCCCGACTCGATCCTGCTATGTTCTCACCTCCTAAGAAGAAAAATGGAACAAAAAGGAAAATGGTGAGCTCAACTAGCCCAATAAAGAATATTATGACTAAGATAATATACAACAAATTATCATCAGTATTCAATAGGGAAAAGTCTGATAAAATATAATAGACAATAAATTTTAGATCAACAACTGCAGCGAAAACATCAAACCATTAGAAGAGTCAAGTAGAGAATGAGTTCTACTATCTTTTAAGATTTAAAAGTCCATCATCAATATTTTATCCCTGTAACAACAATCAATAACAATCTTTAATCAAATATTCATCTTTGCACTACAGGCCAAAGATATTCATTTGTATCACCAGTCGGTCATGTTCATCTCAACACCTATTCATCTTTGCACTACGGGCCAAAGATATTCATCAGTTAATCATTCATCTTTGCACTACATGCCAAAGATATTCAGTAATATCATCATTTAGGATTGAGGATGATGAAAAATATCTTAAAGAAAACGAATCCAGTGAGACAGAAGAACAAATAGTAGGGATTCGTATAACAGTTTATCCAAGATCAATAATACTTCATAATAATCAATTGTGAAGCAGAATTCAAAAATAAAGATCAAAACATGGATACAATCAAAGATTGTAACCATAATAGACATTTTGGACAACAAGGGAAAATTTTATTTTTCGGTGAATAGTGTCGTATTCGTGAATAGTGCCGTACACGTGAATAGTAACCCCGACACAAAAAGTTCCAAATTTGATAAAAAAAACTCATATCAATATTTCAGCATAATGATATTGAAGAAAATAATATCATTTAAGAAGAAAATAATATCCATTACCTCAAAATAACCGTACTTCTGACTGAATTTCAAGTATAGTGCTGACAGAAACTTGTACCGTATAGCAACACTCGAAGTATACTCACAAGAATACACTCGATAATATAGAGAGAGAAAGAGAGAAAACTTGTTTCTGGTGTGATTTTTAATTCTAACCTAAGCGTCTATTTATAGGAAAATGCTAGAACGCCATAGGAGACTAAAATAATAAAATATTATTATTTTAAAAAAATCAAGCACGCCACTGACTAAATCAGCAGCCCTCCACTTTTGAAAACCTATTTTTCCAGCACATGTTTTCAACAAAACAAAAGTGGGTCCTACCCATAATTTAATAAAAATTATTTTATTTTTCGAAACTTCAGTAATTCATAGAAAATAGCCCGCTTTATCAGAAAAATTCGAAACCCGCATGTTTCCATAGGAAATTTAATTCTCTACAACTTTGAAAGTTTAAGTTTTTCCAAATTTCAAACATAAAATATCCGAAATCCACAAACGGATGATTTTTAATACCTCCACACCGACAAAATACTGATAAAACACCTCAGCATTAATTTCTTCATTTTTATCCACATAAAAATAAATATATCCATCATTTATATCTATATAAAATAAATATTTCCTTATCATATAAATCAATAATTAATTATTCACAAATAATATTATATAATTACAATTATGACAACTAGGCCGTTCCCAGGAAAGAGGGGGCTTTCCAATAAGGATTTCTCCTTACTGGCGCGCAATTAGATGACCAAACCTCTCCTTAGACAGAACTTTCTAGACATTGCCAATAATGCTATCTAATAATATTATTCAAATAATATGAATTATTGATCTGATAATGGAAAATACTGTGCAGCAACAATTATTGAAACAACAATAATATAAAATATCAGCGCATCAATTATTGAATCAATAAAATAAAATATTGAACAGTAACTACTGTAACAATTATTGAGTAGTGCATTCTTACGTACGAATCAATAATTCAACTATACTGTGCAATACCGTGTGCTACTGTGCAACTACGCGTATTACTGTATTTTAACCACCGGGTATTCCAACAGTGTTAACGGTAATAACTACGCCGTTATTTATAAAAACTCAAACTTGTCCTTTTCTTCATCCGACAGTTATTCTGTTATGGGCCCCACAGTTGACTGCGCCGTCGTACGGATATTCCCGACAAGAAGAATATTCCACGACCAAACGAATATTCCCTGACAACAATGATTATTTTATAACCACTTGCTTATTTTACAAAATTTGCACATTTCACCCATAACCAAAGTATTATATCAAATTATCACCTTACTATTCCAAGATAATAAATAGGGAAATTCAATTTTATTTATAATAAGTTGGGGTCTTACAACCTCCCCTCCTTATGAAATTTCGTCCTCGAAATTGGCGTACGTACCTGGTGTTTCGAACAGGTGAGGGTACCTCGCTTTCATTTCTGATTCTAACTCCCAGGTCATTTCTTAAATAGCATGGTTCCTCCACAAAACCTTAACTTGTGGTATAACCTTGGTGCGTAGGACATGCTCTTTCCTATCCAAGATCTTAACAGGTATCTCTTCGTACGTTAAATCTTCGGCTATCTCGTCTGGTTCTAACGCAATAATATGGTTCGGGTCTTTCACATATTTACGAAGCATAGATATGTGAAAAATATTATGAACACGAGACATACTTGGAGGAAATGCGAGTCTATAGGCCACATTTCCTATTCGGTCAAGAATCTCAAATGGACCAACAAATCTTGGATTGAGCTTTCCTCTCTTTCCAAATCTTGTAACTCCCTTCCATGGTGCAACACGTAACAGTACATGATCTCCAATATTAAACTCCACGCCCTTTCTATGAAGATCAGCATAACTCTTTTATCGATCTTGTGAGGTTTGAATACGTTATCGAATCATTTGGATCTTTTCTGTAGTCAAGCGTACTAATTCTGGTCCCAACAACGTTGTTTCTCCCACCTCGTCCCAGCATACTGGAGAGCGACATTTTCTTCCATACAATGCCTCAAATGGAGCCATGCCTATACTTGCTTGATAACTGTTATTGTAGGAGAATTCCACCAATGGTAGGTACTTATCCCAACTCCCTTTAAAATCTAGAACACAGAGTCTTAATAGCTCTTTAAGAGTTTGAATAGTCCTCTCTGATTGTCCGTCCGTTTGAGGACGGTATGCTGAACTAAATCGTAAATCCGTGCCCATAGCTTTCTGCAAGCTAACCCAAAATCGTGAAGTGAATCTTGGGTTATGATCCGAAACTATGGATACTGGCATGCCAAGCAATCTCACAATCTCATTCACGTACATACAAGCAAGACGTTCAAGGGAATAAGTCTCACGTATCGACAAGGAATGGGCAGACTTGCTTAATCTATCAACAATAACCTAAATCGCATCTATGCCTTGAGAAACTTTGGGAAGACCTATAACGAAATCCATAGTAATGTGTTCCCACTTCCATTCTGGAATCTCAAGTGGTTGCAATGGACCTTTTGGAACTTGATGCTCCACCTTTACACGTTGACAAGTTAAGCACCTTGAGATAAACTCTGCGATCTCTCTCTTCATATTGTTCCACCAAAATGTATGTCGAATATCATGATACATTTTGGTACTCCCAGGATGGATTGCAAACGGGGTGTTGTGTACCTCCAACATGATTCTATGCTTCAAGGCAGAGTCGTTAGGAACACAAAGTCTGGAGTTGAATCTAAGTATTCCTTCTTCATCGATTCTCGCTTCTGGAATAGCTCCTTCTTGCACTTTCTTCTTCATATGTATCAGCCCCAGGTCCGTAGCTTGAGCAGCTTTAACTTTATCGATTAAAGTCGGTTCTACTCGTATATTTGATATCATCATGTGGGTACTTGGAGCCTTTAATTCTACCTCCATCCTTTGCAAGTCATACAGAATGGGCCTTTGCATTGACAATATCGCACTCGTACTCGCATATGATCTTCTACTCAATGAGTCAGCTACTACGTTCGCTTTTCCTGGATGATATTGAATAGTGTGATCATAATCTTTCAATAGTTCAAGCCAACGTCAGTTCCGCATGTTTAGTTCTTTTTGGGTGAAGAAATATTTGAGGCTTTTATGGTCCGTATAAATCTCCACTTTCTCCCCATACAAGTAGTGTCTCCAAATTTTCAACATGAATACGACTGCTGCCAACTCCAGATCATGAGTATGATAATTCCTCTCATATTCTTTGAGTTCTCGTGAGGCATAGGCTATGACTTTCCCATGTTTCATGAGAACACATCCTAACCCTTTGCCTGAAGCATCGCTGTAGATAACAAATCCATCCGTACCAGATGGTATTGTCAGAACAGGTGCCGAAATGAGTCTCCTTTTGAGCTCTTGGAAACTCTTCTCGCATTCCTCGCTCCATACGAATTTTGTGTCTTTTCGAGTCAGCTGAGTTAACGGAGTAGCGATTCGAGAAAATCCTTCCACGAATCTCCGATAATAACCAGCTAAGCCCAGAAAGCTACGTACTTCGGTCACCGACTTTGGTTGCTCCCAACTTTGTATAGCTTCAATCTTCGGCGGGTCGACAGATACTCCATGTTTTGACACCACATGCCCAAGGAATGCTACTTCCTCAGACTAGAACTCGCATTTCTTCAGCTTGGCATATAGCTTGTTATCGCGAAGCCTTTGTAGTGCCAGCTTCAAATGCTGCTCATGATCTTCACGGGTTTTGGAATAGATGAGGATGTCATCAATAAAGATAACAATGAACTGATCCAAATATTCCTTGAATACACGGTTCATCATATCCATGAAAGTAGCAGAAGCATTAGTCAATCCAAAAGACATAACTAAGAATTCGTAATGCCCGTACCGAGTTCTGAAGGCAGTCTTTGGAATATCCTCAATTTTAATCTTCAGCTGATGATATCCAGAACGAAGATCGATCTTTGAAAAGAATTGTGCTCCTTGTAATTGGTCGAACAGGTCATCAATACGAGGTAACAGATACCTATTCTTGATGGTGACATGGTTCAATTCTCGATAGTCGATACAAAGTCGCATACTACCATCTTTCTTCTTTACGAATAAGACCGGAGCACCCCAACGAGATGTACTAGGATGAATAAAACCGATGTCTAATAACTCCTGTAGTTGGACTTTTAACTCTTGAAGTTCAATAGGATCCATTCGATATGGGGTTTTAGAAATGGGCTTTGTGCCAGATTCAAGGTCAATAAAGAAATCAACTTCACATTCTGGGGGTAGACCGGGAAGTTCTTCAGGAAATACATCGTGAAATTCTCTAACAATAGAAATATTATTCAAATCTGACTTGTCTTTGTTCAAATCCATAACATGGGCTAAGAAAGCTTGACATCCGTTTTTCAATAAACGAATAGCTTTGTGGCTTGATATGACAGTGACTGATTTTAGTGGTTTAGTAGTTTGAATTCGTATGACAGGTTGGTTAGAAATATGAAAACTAACAACCTTACAAAAACAATCAATTTTAGCATGATGAGTGGTTAACCAATCAATTTCTAAAATCACTTCAAAAGTAAGTATCTTTAAAGAGATAAGATCAACAGGTAATGTGATAGTGCCAACTTGGATCATGCAAGATTTATAAACTGTAGATGTAACAAAGGTTTCACCCAACGGAGTTTCGACAGATAAGTCAAAGTCCAATTTATCCGGAGTCAAGTTTAAACGTTGAGCACAAGCAGGAGAGATAAAAGAATGGGTAGAACCGGTATCTAGTAAGGTATAAACTTCGCAAGAGTTCAAGATTAGCTTACCCGTGATCACCTCGTTCGGGTTCCTCACGTTTTGGCCAGTCACGACAAACGCTCTTCCAGGAACCGCTTATTTCGACTTATCCGGGATAGCCCTTGGAGTCACCATCCCCGTTGAACTTAGTTTTGCTAGAGAACAATCCCGAGCTATGTGGCCTTCCTTTCCACAGTTGTAACATACCTTGGATTGTTGTGGACAGTTTGGGCTGATATGTCCCTCTTTTCCGCATTTGTAACACCTAACTGGCGGTCGTTCTCCTCCCATAGAATTTGTTGTTGGTGCTAGTGCTGCTGCTGATGTCTTTCCGTCATTGTTGAATCTACTCTTTCTGAAATTTCCACTTTTCTCGCCTGTCCTATTATCATAGCCACGATGACCACCTGAGTGGTTACCGCCTTTGTTCGTATTTTTCTTTCCTCGTTGGTTATCATCGCTCTGATGACTGCTGTCACCGGTATGACCCTTGTTGTGGTCCCTTGGTTGAATATACTCACTATCTCGCTCTAATAATTGAGCCCTATTGACAACATCTAAATACAGAGAAAATTTATGAGAGATAAGGTATTGACCAATCTCGGGTTTTAGACCTCTCAGAAACATCCTTGTCATTCGTTCCTCATTCTCTACCAAATGAGGTGTAAACCTAGATAACTCAGCGAACTTCGCCTCGTACTGGGACACTGTCATGTTATTTTGTTTCAATCTGATAAACTCCACCTGCTTCATATGACGAATACTTTTAGGAAAGTCCTTGTCATTGAATAGTTTCTGAAATGTTTCCCAAGATATGCTGAGTGCGTCAGGCTGGGTGCGCTTCACAGACTCCCACCAGTAGTCTGGCTCACCGCAAAACATAAAGGTGGCGAATGGAACCTTCTGTTCCTCCGTGCATCCCAAGACATCGAATATCTTGGTAATTTGCTTGACCCACGTTTCCGCCATGATCGGATCCGGCTTTCCTTTAAATTCAGGTGGTCCCAACTCTTTGAACTACTTGGCTGTGACAAGCCGCGCGTTGCTATCACTTCCACCTGTATTTTGTACACGAGTCTCCCTCGTCTGGTTTAGCATTAACTGTAAAAAGCTCCTAAACATTCCATCATTCATCGTTTGCTCGGTAGTGTTGTTTACAGGAGGAATATTGTCTTCCTATTGTACGTTCTCCTGATTTGTGACTAAAGGTTGTTCCACAGTCTCATACACTCCATTGTTAACGTTCTTAGCAGCCATTCTTAAATACTGCCATAAAACAAGGGTTAATTAAACAAATTAACATATCACATAATATCCTTATATTATGATTGACCAACTAATAAGCTTAGATAGGACACACTAGCGAAGGATTTACTCATCTCTCCCCTCCTAGTTCTATTCCCCGATCTCCGTCAGAGACCATATCCCTGAGCTCTGATACCAACTGTGACGCCCCCAAACTAGGTATACAACACCCAATCTGAGTCGCCAAATACATGGTACATAAAGCAAACTACAACTTCAATAATATAAATGTCGTGTGAAATACGATAATACATACTGTGAGTTTAAATACAAATATTATCTTCTAGACAATATCCACACTCAAATAAGTCCTCATTATAATTATTCAAACACTATTTTATAGAAATAGTGAGGACTGCTAAAACAACTTTTTAGAACCATTACTCCATACCCCGACTCGATCCTGCTATGTTCTCACCTCCTGAGAAAAAAATGGAACAAAAAGGAAAAAGGGTGAGCTCAACTAGCCCAGTAAAGAATATTATGACTAAGATAATATACAACAAATTATCATTAGTCTTCAACAGGGAAAAATCTGATAAAATATAATAGACAAAAAATTTTAGATCAACAACTGCAGCGGAAACAGCAAACCATTAAAAGAGTCAAGTAGAGAATGAGTTCTACTATCTTCTAAGATTTAAAAGTTCATCATCAATATTTTATCCCTGTAACAACAATCAATAACCATCTTTAATCAAATATTCATCTTTGCACTACAGGCCAAAGATATTCATTTGTATCACCAGTCGGTCATGTTCATCTCAACACCTATTCATCTTTGCACTACGGGCCAAAGATATTCATCAGTTAATCATTCATCTTTGCACTACAGGCCAAAGATATTCAGTAATATCATCATTTAGGACTGAGGATGATGAAAAATATCTTAAAGAAAACGAATCTAGTGAGAGAGAAGGACAAATAGTAGGGATTCGTATAACAATTTATCCAATATCAATAATACTTCATAACAATCAATTGTGAAGCAGAATTCAAAAATAAAATCAAAACATGGATACAATCAAAGATAGTAACCATAATAGACATTTTGGATAAAAAGGGAAAATTTTATTTTTCGGTGAATAGTGTCGTATTCGTGAATAGTGCCATATACGTGAATAGCAACCCCGACACAAAAAGTTCCAAATTTGATAAAAAAAACTCATATCAATATTTCAGCATAATGATATTGAAGAAAATAATATCATTTAAGAAGAAAATAATATCCCTTACCTCAAAATAACCGTACTTCTGACTGAATTTCAGGTATAGGGCTAACAGAAACTTGCACAGTATAGCAACACTCAAAGTATACTCACAAGAATACGCTCAATAATATAGAGAGAGAAAGAGAGAAAACTTGTTTCTGGTGTGATTTTCAATTCTAACCTAAACGTCTATTTATAGGAAAATGCTAGAACACCATAGGAGACTAAAATAATAAAATATTATTATTTTAAAAAAATCAAGCACACCACTGACTAAATCAGCAGCCCTCCACTTTTGAAAACCCATTTTTTCAGTACATGTTTTCAACAAAACAAAAGTGGGTCCCACCTATAATTTAATAAAAATCATTTTATGTTCCGAAACTTCAGTAATTCATAGAAAATAGCCCGCTTATCAGAAAAATTCGAAACTCGCGTGTTTCCATAGGAAATTTAATTCTCTACAACTTTGAAAGTTTAAGTTTTTCCAAATTTCAAACATAAAATATCTGAAATCCACAAACGGATAATTTTTAATACCTCCACACCGATAAAATACTGATAAAACACCTCAGCATTAATTTCTTCATTTTTATCCACATAAAAATAAATATATCCATCATTTATGTCCACATAAAATAAATATTTCCTTATTATATAAATCATTAATTAATTATTCACAAATAATATTACAGAATCACAATTATGACAACCAGGCCGTTCCTAGGAAAGAGGGGGCTTTCCAATAAGGATTTCTCCTTACTAGTGCGCAATTAGATGACCAAACCTCTCCTTAGACAGAACTTTCTAGACATTGCCAATAATGCTATCTAATAATATTATTTAAATAATATGAATTATTGATCTGATAATAGAAAATACTGTGCAACAATAATTATTGAAACAATAATAATATAAAATATCAGCGCAGCAATTATTGAATCAATAAAATAAAATATTGAACAGTAACTACTGTAACAATTATTGAGTAGTGCATTCTTACGTACGAATCAATAATTCAACTATACTGTGCAATACCGTCTGCTACTGTGCAACTACGCGTATTACTGTATTTTAACCACCGGATATTCCAACAGTGTTAACGGTAACTACGCCGTTATTCATAAAAACTCAAACTTGTCCTTTTCTTCATCCGACAGTTATTCTGTTATGGGCCCCACAATTGACTGCGCCGTCGTACGGATATTCCCGACAAGAAGAATATTTCACGACCAAACGAATATTCCCCGACAACAATGATTATTTTATAACCACTTGCTTATTTTACAAAATTTGCACATTTCACCCATAACCAAAGTATTATATCAAATTATCACCTTACTATTCCAAGATAATAAATAGGGAAATTCAATTTTATTTATAATAAGTTGGGGTCTTACAGCCATGTACAGTACCAAAAATTTCTGGAGAGTCACACCGCAGCGCGGCCCATTAAGTAAGGACTCGCGCCCCAGCGCCAAGTCCGGGACATGCTAGGATAAGGCTCGCGCCGTAGCGCGAGATATAAGTATAAAGCTGGTGCCGCAGCGCCAGTCTCAGAACAAAGATAGTAATGAAGGTTTCTAAGTACAAAGAAAAGAAATGGAAATAAGCATAACTTAAGGAAGGTAATGTAACATTGTTTAAACTTTGTTAAACCTTAAGGAATATAATGTAAAGGTTAAGATAACCTAGTCGAATATAAATGCAATGGTAATGTTAAACCGGAATAAATATTAACTGAATCTAATACATAATTAGAATGAAATGAAGGGTATGATATAGTCATATACATACTTGATTATATGTGACCTAATGTAAGGCATTATGTGATCAAGTATTGTAGAGACTTGAACGACTTGAACATAAAGTTAATATATGGTAGCAGACGCTAAAGGCAAGTATTCTAACTCTTATTTCAGTTCAATCTGAACAAGTTTAAGATTCATGTATTCTTTCGCCATGAATTGAGGTATGTTGAGGTTAAAGCCAATCCCTTTGGCTAGACTTGATAATCTATTCTTGTATTATCAAATGTTGATATCTTTTGTCAACTACTTGATATGGTTTTCAAAAGAAGACTGAAATGTTAAATAAATATTTTGTCGATAAAATGACAGGCACGTGAGGTTGCCAAATGATTAAACGTACATACGTTTAATGGATATAGTGTCAATCAATATAGAGTACAATAGGCTGATCACCTAGAATTGCTCGTAAGTAATATCGGGCTTACGAAATTCGTTTCGGGTTGTCCTTTTTCAATAAAGAATGAATACTCGAGGTCTCTGACCGGAGTGAATATTTTACTAAATATTGTTGTTATTGTAAAACATTTTAAAAGAAAAGATAAAGTGCTACTTTGAATTATCAATAGTACTTTATAACTATTGTTCAGTTATTGAAGATATACGATTTATATGTGTCAAGCATGTTGTTATTAAATTGTTATACTTGTTGAGCTAGCCATGCTCACTCTTGCTTGAACCATATGAATGCAGCTAAGACTGAACGCCCCGAAGGATCAAAAAGGGATAAAGAAAAAGGTAAGGCAGATTGTTAAGCTGTCTTGTAATAGTATATGTCTATTGTTGTAATGTAAATGATATTATGACAAAGAACCTTTGTAATGGGTATAGAACCTGGGAATTGTAAATATTACTTTAATATATAGAAGTTATATTCGTTCTTTGAGACTTTTCAATTGAATGAATGTATGAATGTTGTATAGTATTGCACCATCTGTCGGGTTGGAAGATACCCAAATTTGGGGGCGCTACAAGTTGGTATCAGAGCCTAGGTTATAAAACTTAAGGGGGAAAGTAGAACCTTAAGTCATAACCTTAAGAAAAGAAGTAAAAGATGGAAAGTAACCTTATAAAAATACATTATATTATGTTATGTGTTTCTATTATTTTACCGACATGTTCTAATCAAACTATGTTGTTTTATTGTAGATGTCAGGAGAAAATGATATGTATAGAGACATACAGTTAGTGAGCGATGATTCAGTTAATCGGGTAGAGATACTACCAAATCCTGTAGCCGTAGAACCAGAGGTGGTGACAATCGAGTCTGGAGACTCAGACGATTTAGACTACATGCCTATATTTGATGGCATGCTAGAGGAGGAGGTGGACGTGATGTCCTTTGATCAGGTTCCACCTACAGAGGAATTGTCTATGGGAGAATCAATGAAGGCATTGTTTATGTCAGTATTGGATAGAAATATCCATTACTGCCAAGAGGTTAAGGAGTTGAAAGAGGAACTCCAAGCTGTCCGTGAGGACAAGATTAGCATGGAGGGAATGTGGGAAGAGGAGCATGATGATAGAATTCTAGCTAAGGACAAGGTCCGAGAGCTGAAATGTGAAGTCTTTGAGCTCAAGCAGGAGCTAAAGACTAAACAGCGGAAGTTGGAGAGGATGTCCTATATACATAGGAGTTCTCATGTGGATTTCCAGCAGTAGGTAGCTGGATATCAGGTAGAAGCAGGACAGACCCGTCATACCATCAGTAGAGATGTTGTTGCCGGTTTGGCCAAAGTAGATTTTGAGAATGCCTTACGGCAAATGTAACCTAGCAATAACTAGAGTAGCTTAGATATGTAAATATTATATATCTAGTAGTGACGTAAAACCCTCTTTTGTATAACAAAGGGTAGTCTTTTGTAAAATCCCAATTTTTAGAAAGTAATTGCGGGATGGTAATGTGATCAGCTAAGGCTGAGTAATGTGAACAATGTAGTGTTATACTACAAGTTATGAATTAATATAAGTCTTTTTATGGAATATATTGAGTAATGAGTATGAGTTATTGTTTTATTATAAATAATAACAAACCAACAAGAATAAAGTAATAATGATGTATTGTTTTCTTAACAGCAAAATGCCGTCAAGAAGGAGACAATGAAATCAAGATACAAATGTTAACCAACCGGAGGGTGGTCCGGTTAATCCAATGCAGGAGTTCGTTAATCTTTTAACGATTGCATTTAATAGAGCGGGGGCTAATGTACCTATGATCCCGGGAGTAGTACGAGCCACTACTTTTAAGGCCCTATAGAAGCCCAGACTTGGGTAAAAGAAATCGAGAAAGCATTTGTAATAGTAAATGTTGAGGAGGGTCAAAAGGTTGCCTTTGCAACCTATTGGATGAAAGGAGAGGCCAACTTCTGGTCGGAGGCAAACCAGGCTAGGGCCGATATAGGAAATCTAACGTAGGAGAGGTTTAAGGAGATTTTCTTCGAGAACTATTTTCACACGAGTATACAATGGAGGATGGAAATAAGGTTTCTTGAATTGAAACAAGGGGAGCTGACAGTTCCCCGGTATGCTGCCAAGTTTAATGAACTGGCACGATTCGCTCCATATCAAGTGGACACTGAAGTGAGAAAGGCTAAGAGATTTGAGCAGGGCTTGAAACCCTGGCTCTATAGCCGAATCTCGGTGTTCCAAAGTACTTCCTTTGGAACTATACTAGAAAAGGCAATCATTGCTGAAGGTGGGAATGAGGCTCTTAGCCAGTACCACAAGGATAAGAAGAGTAAGGGTAAGGTTGATGGAGGAACCAAGACTGAGGGAGCCAGTGGAAGTGGAAACAGTCAAAAGAGAAAGGGCTTTAACTCTGAGAATACAAGAGTAAAACAGGGGGATTATAAAAGAAGGATGGAGGCCTGTAAAACCTGCGGGAAGATTCATTTAGGGCACATTTCGCCTAACTGTCCAAATTCGAAGAAAAGCAAAGGATGTTTTTTATGTGGATCAACTGACCACATAGCAAAGAATTGCCCAAAAAAGGGGACAAAAGGGAATAAGGGAACTAATAGCAGTAAGTTAGCTATTATTGGTCCAGCTCAGCCGGGGAAATCAATGGCTCACACTTTTAGTATGACAGTCCAAGATGCTGTGGCATCAGGGGATGTAGTTGCAGGTATTATTCCGATCAATAACATAAATGCATACGTGCTTTTTGATTCGGGTGCTACTTGTTCGTTTATAGCATGTAATTTTGCTAGACGACTAGAATTATTTCCCGAAAAATTACCTATACCTTTGAACATTAAGGTCATAGGAGTTGTTGCGTAGAGGTACGGGGTTGTAAGTTATCGGTAGATTTAATACCGATAAAGTTAGGAGAATTTGACGTAATTCTCGGAATGGATTGGTTAATTAATCATGGAGCAATTATAGATTGCCAAAAGAAATGTGTGAGAATCAAGACGTTGAAGCAACCTCCTGTAGTATTTTACGGTAGTAAGTTGCCGAGACGTCCGTGTTGCCTTACGATGACATAAACTAGAAAATTATTAAGGAAAGGTTGTGTGGGTTACCTTTGCCATGTTGTGGATACCCAGAGAGTGGGAGCAACCATGGAATAAATACCTATAGTAAATGAGTTCATGGATGTATTTCCAAGTGAGTTACCGGGGTTACCGCCGGATAGGGAGATCGAATTTTTGATAGACGTTGTGCCAGGAGCGGCACCAGTCTCAAAGGCACCGTATCGTATGACGCCTGTGGAAATGAAAGAACTAATGGTTCAGCTACAGGAACTATTGGACAGAAAGTACATTCAACCAAGTGTTTCTCCGTGGGGGGCACCACTGTTGTTTGTCAAGAAGAAAGACAGATCGTTGAGACTTTGTATCGACTATTGGGAGTTGAACAAGTTAACGATAAAGAATAAATACCCATTGCCCAGGATCGATGATGTCTTTGATCAATTGAAAGGGGCAAAGTATTTTTCTAAAATAGATTTGCTGACGGGGTATCATCAGTTGAAGGTCAGAAAGGAAGATGTACCAAAAACGGCATTCAGGACTCGTTATGGTCATTGCAAGTTTCTGGTGATGTCATTTGGGTTGACGAATGCACCAGCTTCATTTATGGATATGATGAACAGAATGTTCAAACCATATTTGGACAAGTTCGTCGTTGTGTTTATTGACGATATTCTAGTCTATTCTAAGACGCCAGAAGATCATGCTGAACATTTAAGATTAGTGTTGGAGACACTAAGGAAGGAGAAGTTATATGCGAAATTCACTAAATGTGAATTTTGGCTGGTAAAGGTGCAGTTTTTAGGTTATGTCATTGACTAGAAGGGTATTTCAGTAGATCCAGCGAAGGTGGAAGCAATGACGAATTGGGAACAGTCGAAAATGCCGACTGAGGTGCAGAGTTTCTTAGGGTTAGCAGGGTACTATCGAAGATTTATCCAAGATTTTTCGAAGATAGCTACCCCGTTGACTAATTTGACAAGGAAGACTGTGAAATACGTATGGATGGATAAATGTGAAGATAATTTTCAAGAACTGAAGAAAAGATTAAGTGAAGCGCCTGTTTTGTCGTTGCCTGATGACACAGGAAATTTCGTAGTGTACAGTGATGCTTCACATGCTTATGTAGCATGGCAAAGTCATTGCGTATGCGGCACGATAGTTGAAGGATTATGAGAAGGTTTATCCTACTCATGATCTGGAACTGGCCGCAGTAGTGTTTACCCTAAAGATATGGAGACATTATCTTTATGGAAAAAAATGTGAGATATATACGGACCATAAAAGTCTAAAGTATATCTTCACTCAGAAGGATTTAAATATGAGACAGAGAAGATGGTTAGAGTTGATAAAGGATTATAATTGTGAAATCCTGTATCACCCTGGAAAAGCCAATGTAGTTGCTGACGCCTTAAGTAGGAAGGGTCGGGAAAAGTTATCTATGTTAACGGTTCAAAATGAGTTAATAACAGAGATGACTAGGATGGAATTAGAGGTAAAGTTGCCAATTGAGGTGGATCAGAGACAGTTTGCGACGGAGATGCAGTCTACCATCGTAGAAAGAGTCAAGGAAGTACAACTCATGACAGATGAGTGAGTGTAATCAAATGAAGAAGCGGTTATCCGAGAAGGAAGATGCTAAATATAGTCTTGATAATAAAGGATTATTAAGATTTGAGGGAAGAATTTGGGTTCCAAATGAGACGGAATTAAAGGAATAAGTGTTACAAGAAGCTCATAATTCGAGGTACTCGATACATCCTGGTAGCACTAAGATGTATCAAGACCTTCGACAGAGTTTTTGGTGGCCGAACATGAAGAGAGAAATAGCAGAGTATGTGAGTAGGTGCTTGACTTGTCAAAAAGTTAAGGCTGAACATCAACGACCCAGTGGCTTATTACAGTCATTGGAGATTCCAGAATGGAAGTGGGAGCATATTACGATGGATTTCGTGGTGGGACTTCCGACAACGAATAAAGGATATGATGCAATTTGGGTAATAGTGGACCGGTTGACGAAGTCGGCTCACTTTTTGCCAATTAGGGTCAAGTATAACTTGGACCAGTTAGCTAAACTTTATGTTAAGGAAATCATTTCTAGATATGGAGTACCGGTATCGATTGTGTCAGATCGTGATCCACGATTCACATCAAACTTTTGGAGGAGTTTGAAAGAGCAGTTGGGAACACAGCTAAAGCTAAGCGCGGTTTATCATCCTCAAACTGATGGGCAGAGCGAGAGAACAATTCAGACGTTAGAAGACATGTTGAGGTCTTACGTCATAGATTTCAAGGTTAGTTGGGATGATCACCTACCACTAGTAGAGTTTGCGTATAACAATAGTTATCATGCAAGCATAGGCATGCCACCGTACGAAGCTTTGTATGGAAGAAAATGCAGAACACCTTTGTGTTGGGATGAGATAGGAGAACGCCGTATGCTAAGACCATAATTGGTGCAGCAGAAAGCGGAGGTGGTAAAGTTAATTCGGGTGTGTCTCGTCACAGCTCAGGACAGACAGAAAAAGTATGCGGACTCACACAGACTAAGTCGAGAGTTTGAAGTGGGTTCGTATATGTTTCTAAAAGTATCTCCCTGGAAAGGAAAGATACGTTATGGAAAGAAAGGAAAGTTAAGTCCAAGGTTTATAGGACCTTTTGAGGTATTAAAATGGGTGGGAGAGGTAGCTTATATGATAGCATTACCTCCAGACCTAGAACGAATACATAACGTGTTTCACGTATCTGTATTATGTCCATATAAGCCGGACTATAAGCATGTAATCGAGTATGAGCCAATTCATATCGAGAAGGACTTAACGTATGAAGAGTTGCCGATGCAAATCATTGATAGAAAGGAACAAGTTCTGAGGAACAAGGTAATATCATCAGTGAAGGTATTATGGAGGAACCACGATGCTGAAGAAGCAATGTGGGAAATAGAAAAAAAGATGAAGACAAATTTTCCTCATCTATTTGATTAAAGTAAGACGAGATTCTGGGGACAGAATCTTTATAAGGGGGGAAGAATGTAACGACCAAGAAATTCGGATCTTATTGTAAAATAATTTTATTAAATTAAATAATAATAAAATCTTATTCTATGTGTTATCAAGATGGTTGTCGTTATATAACCTATTGATGATAGAATGTCATAGTATTTGAGCTACGTGAATGAATTAAAGTGTTTGAATTTTCAAGACGAAAATAAGAGTTTTTTGAGAAATTTTCTGAAAAATACTATTCATCGGTATTTGCTCAGGATATAATTTTGGATTTTTGAGAAATACGTAGTGATGGAATAATAAGGTGAGATGGATTATGTAATAAAAATCTAGTTATGAAAAAAAATGATATTTCGCTTGTGGACTTAATTTATAAACGTTAAGGAAGACTAAATAGTAATGAATATGTAATAATGGTATGATACTTATGTATTGTACAAAGAAATAAAAATTAGTATAATACAAAGTATTATACGAGGTTGTATGAAGGGTGAATTATCGTATATTAATTCTATATGAATTAGAATGCAAAAATAATATATAAACTATATGTATTATGAAATGTTAATGGACTTGGAAAGATTGTTGGGAATTAATATAAGTCCAAGGAAATTAAAGGGAGAGGCCCAATTATTAATTAAGGAATCAACTAGTGGTTTGTTAATACAAAGCCCAAGGATTTAATTAATCCAAGCCCAAACTAGAATCCATGGATTGGTTGACCCATGGGGCAAACCATATCAATATGGTTAATATATGGTGACTAAGTTAATGTGATGACCAAGACTTAAGAGTAATGACCAAGTTAAAAGAGTAATGACCAAGTGTGGGATAAGTGTTGTGATTAACAAGTAATGAATAGTAAGGAGGTGGCTTAAAGGAGGTGGGATGATTTAATGACTAAACTACCCTAGCTTTAAAAAATCTATAAATAGAGAAGACTTTCAAGCCATTTGTTGGTTGTTCAAATAATCCAACACTTCTAAAGTGCTTAAATGTTAGAGAGAATAAGCTAGCAATAAGTCATTTCCATAAGTAAGAAGAAGAAGCAAGCTACTTTACCAAGACTACACGAAAGTAAGACTTCTTCTCATTTATCTTCTATCTCTACCATGACAGGATGATAAGAAAAGTTGAATTAAGAAACATGAATGATAAGAAGCAAGAAGAATATGTAAGTCATGGACTTAAGCCACATAAGTTGGTAATAAGTCATTTAAGCTAACATAAGTTATCAACTTATGTGAAGATAATATGAACTTATAAGGAGTTTATTAAGAGAATTGATATGAAGGTAAAAGAATTTATATGATCATATGTATCATGTATACCTAAGTAAAGTTATATGTGAAGCAGATGTAAAGTATGATGATTAAGAAACTCTAATTGTCATAAGTCATGAATAATCAAATCTTACGTAGTTTATAATTTGATAAGTTATAAGCTCGTGAGGAGTCAAAGTCCAACAATGAAAATAAGTTATTGTATTATGTATGTTGAGATGTTCACATAATGAATGAAGTTCATTTGTAATGTTGAACAAATCGTAAGAATGAAGATTTACCGAAAATTGCACGATTGGACCACAATCGTCGAATTCGTAAAATTCTCGGAATGGAAGTCAAATTTTGTGTTTGATCACGGAATCATTGCTTTACAATGGAGTTAAGTCATATTTGGCATTTAAGAGTTACAGACTCAAAAATGGCCGGATTCCGACTTAGAACGAAGAAACGAGTGTTAAACATTCACGAACGTTTATCGTTTTCGTTAAAAATGAACCAATGGGTGAATTTTTAGCAAACGAAGTCAAATAGATAAAATTCTTGGATGATCATGTAGATTACGTAATTTGTGAATCGTAGGCTTTTGAATGAGCTAATTCGGACTTATAACGAAGAAGTTATGCATCCGGGAAGTTCACAAAATTTCCAAACTAAATTTTTTCTGGTGCACAGAGTTGACGCCGCAGCTCCAACCCTAGGTAAAATGACCCGCGCCGCAGCGCCATGCACAGTACCAAAAATTTCTGGAGAGTCACGCCGCAGCGCGGCCCATTAAGTAATGACTCGTGCCCCAGCGCCAAGTCCGGGACATGCTAGGATAAGGCTCGCACCGTAGCGCGAGATATAAGTATAAAGCTGGCGCCGCAGCGCCAGTCTCAAAACAAAGATAGTAATGAAGGTTTCTAAGTACAAAGAAAAGAAATGGAAATAAGCATAACTTAAGGAAGGTAATGTAACATTGTTTAAACTTTGTTAAACCTTAAGGAATGTAATGTAAAGGTTAAGATAACCTAGTCGAATATAAATGCAATGGTAATGTTAAACCGGAATGAATAGTAACTGAATCTAATACACAATTAGATTGAAATGAAGGGTATGATATAGTCATATACATACTTAATTATATGTGACCTAATGTAAGGCATTATGTGATCATGTATTGTAGAGACTTGAACGACTTGAACATAAAGTTAATATACGGTAGCAGACGCTAAAGGAAAGTATTCTAACTCTTGTTTTAGTTCAATCTAAACAAGTTTAAGATTCATGTATTCTTTTGCATGAATTGAGGTATGTTGAGGTTAAAGCCAATCCCTTTGGCTAGACTTGATAATCTATTCTTGTATTATCAAATGTTGCTATCTTTTGTCAACCACTTGATATGGTTTTCAAAAGAAGACTGAAATGTTAAACAAATATTTTGTCGGTAAAACGACAGGCACATGAGGTTGCCAAATGATTAAACGTACATACGTTTAATGGAGGTAGTGTTGATCAATATAGAGTACAAAAGGCTGATCACCTAGAAGTGCTCGTAATTAATATCGGGCTTACAGAATTCGTTCCGGGTTGTCCTTTTTCAATAAAGAATGAATACTCGAGGTCTCTGACCGGAGTGAATGTTTTACTAAATATTGTTGTTATTGTAAAACATTTTGAAAGAAAAGATGAAGTGCTACTTTGAATTATCAATAGTACTTCATAACTATTGTTCAGTTATTGAAGATATACGATGTGTATGTGTCAAGCATGTTGTTATTAAATTGTTATACTTGCTGAGCTAGCCATGCTCACTCTTGCTTGAACCATATGAATGTAGCTAAGACTGAACGTCCCGAAGGATCAAAAAGGGATAAAGGAAAAGCTAAGGCAGATTGTTAAGTTGTCTTGTAATAGTATAGGTCTATTGTTATAATGTAAATGATATTATGACAAAGAACCTTTGTAATGGGTATAGAACCTGGAAATTATAAATATTACTTTAATATATAGAAGTTATATTCGTTCTTTGAGACTTTTTAATGGAATGAATGTATGAATGTTGTACATTATTGCACCATCTGTCGGGTTGGAAGATACCCGGATTTGGGAGTGCTACATATACGTTTATTAGCTTGTAACTGATACAATAAGTATGCATATTATTATTGGTTATCAGTTTGGTTTCTACGCATAACCTAGTTACTAAGCTTAGGAAGAAAACTGAGAATTTAAAGAGGAACTTGAGAGAGAATTGAGAGAGAACCTAAGGATTTCCAAAGCAAATTCAGTGGTGATATCAAGGATTACAAGCAATTTAAAGGTATTTTACATAACCTTAGTATATATATATGTATACATATATGGGTTTTTTTTACGGCATAAAATCTCATGTCTGTGAATTCAATTATTGAATTGTTGAATTGTTGATATATATATATATATATATATATATAATTGGTAATTGTGATTATATATGTTTATAATGTTAGAGTTTGCATTAGATAAGAATTTGTGATGCTAATTACGGTTAAAAAGGAAGAAAGTGTTTATAGTGAATATTTTTCATATGGTTTATGAAAGTACAAAATTTGTTGGTCAATTTGTATGATAATCTGTAAATTGAGTCTTGATTATGCTAGTCCATTAAGAAACTAAGAGAAGGTAGTTTGAACGAAGTGATTTGGACAATAATTGTGATCACAGTGATGAATTCTATGGAGAATGTCAAAAAAATGGAGTTATGTGCAAAAACATGAAATTTAAGAAATTAAATTAGTTAAAATGGTTGTTAGATTGTTCTATATTGATGAATATGTGAGGAAACATGTTTATGATAGTTTTATATCAATTATATGTGTTAATATTACTGTTTAGTCGGTGAAATTCGTGTTTGTTGGGCTAAAGTTGGCTACTGTTCATAGCCGTACCCTGCCTCTGTCTATGCACCAGCGCAGCTGCGCTGGTGCCAAGGCTAAAAACTGCGCAGGCGCAACTGCACTGTGTATGGCACAGCTGCGCCATACACTGATCTGAGGCAGTGGCTTCTGCTACTGCTGCAAACCTGGGATACCACTATAACTTGGTCTAAGGTTGTGTTAAGGTGTCAAACATGTATCAAAGAGGTTCATTCAGTACCGTGTCATGTCATTGATAATTTTAACTTTGTAAAATGAATTATAAGTTATGAGCATGATATGTTAGAATTTAATGTATACAATGAATAGTGAATAAGTCTTGTGATGTTAAACCTTGTGATTTCTGAAATGAGCACTAAGATATGGATGGTGATTAATATAAAACCATTGAATCATAGGAAGACTTAAATACTTGGTTGAAATTCAAGTTCGATTAAGGAGAAGTGTATTATTGATTAATAAGAGTTGAAAATGTGATTGGATGATAAAAGTCTTATGTAGGTGTTAGTGAGTTTTTAGATTCGTGTTATGTGGTTTAGTATTATGGATAGACCTTAAACTAAAGGTTATAACTTAACTAAGATGAGAAATAAATCTATGAGGTTAATGTATGTAGCTAATTGATGTGATATTCCTAATGGTATGTGTAGTATATTGGAGTACATAAATTGTAATTGTATAGCTTACGCAATAGGCAAGTTCCCTAATCTTTGCTACTTTATTATTCAGGAAGGTTTCTTTTCATTGTTATGTTATACTTATGAAAATTCTCTATCTCTAATCTCTTGTTCAAACAATGTATTGTTATGCAAGTTCTTTAACCCTCATTTATTGTTGAGCAAGTTAGTAAATCTTTATTTCTTCATTTCAAACGAGATTACTTTAGTTATTCAAAATCTGTAATTTTGTTGTAAGAAATGTGTTTATTCAGCTACTAATAACTGTTGTTTGATCTTCGTTCTCCAATGTCATTGTACTATCTTACATTATTGTACCAAACTCTAAGTTGTCTAGCAATTCTTTACCAACTCAACTAATCCTTTGTTGATGAATGTTCTAAACTCTAAATTACCCTTGAAGTCAACCCAAACCAAACTTCCTTTGGTTTACTTATGTACTCACACAATTTTGAAAGCATGTTGTCGATGATAACATTTGTTTAATTTAGAAACTATTAATACTCTAGCTCTTATTGATTCATCAATATACCTTGTTCATGAAAATATTATAATCGAACTCTTGAATAGTTATTGGTCTCTATCTGATTCAACTAGTATTTGGTTGATGAGCATTCTAAAGATCTAGAATTCTTTTGAAGCTAATTCCCAACCAAACTTCATTTGGTTCGGAACCTGATAATCTAAGCTGAGATGAACAACCCTATATTAGGGGATTATTTTAGAACTACGCAATAGCGTTAAAATATTTGCGCAATACATAGTACATAGGGCTGATCACCTAGAGTACGAAATGATGGTCTATATAGTCGTTTAGACTGTTAAAGGTTACAGTAGAAACACCTATTAACCTAGGACATAGATGATGATTATAGTATTTTAGACTGTTAAAGGTTAAAGTAGAAATACTTGAAACCTAGAGTATAGTTCGTGGTCTTGTGACCCTCAGTGTATTCTTTGATGTTGATATCTATTGTTAACTTAAACGTTCATTATTCCTTTGAACTCATAGTTGTTGAATTAAAGTTTATTGTTCCGGTAATAATACTTTACCATTGAAAGCTCAGTTCATTGTCATCCATAAACGTTATAGTATATTATCCTACTTGTGGGCAATTGTTTGCTCACTCTTGCACAAAACAATGCAGCTAAAGTTAAGAAGTTTGAAGAGCTTTCTTCAAGCAAGGGCAAGGACAATGTGCTTGATTAGACGACGATGTTTAATTTATCTTTTATTTATGAAGTTTATGTAATAGATTTTATTATGGATATGTTTTAATTTTCTACTGATGATTGTAATAAAGGTTAAATGACCTGGGATTTATCCTGAGATTATGTGACCCTTGATGGGAGATTTATTATTTAAGCTTTTAAGTTTAATTATATCTTTTGTTTATGGGCAGTTAGTTATAATCTATTTGGACAGTGAAAACCAAATATGTGCAATTGAAGTATCTAGATTTAGGGGTGTCACAATGATGGTCTATAGCTATTGAGGTTTCCCCTAAAATAGTATGAAAATAATTTTATTGAGAATTTTAGATAAGTGTGTTGTATTTTATACATCATTTTAACCGTTGATTTTGGTGAACCGAATAGTGTGAGGTGAACCCAACTTTGGAAGGGTGTTTTGGCATTATCATACAAGATGTCTAATGACAGACGACTTCGTGTTATCATAAGACAGGGTTGTGCATATGTACTTGCTGATTATATCTATGAGCACTACCTATACAATCTTAGAGTTTGGTTGAAATATAATTCTCAATTAGAGACAATGGAGATAATTATATGTCAAGAGAGGACTCACCATTGGAAAGAACATGACAGTAATCTTCTCATTTTTCTTTGGGGTCTATTGGGCCAACTAAGGATAATTCTCGAGTCATATGATATCTATCATAACTTAGATGCATAGCCTCCCATGTACGCAGGTTTCCTTGAGCATTTTCCAAAGATTTTAATTTCTAAAACAGTTATTGATTGTACTTTTATGTAAAGTACCATTATAAGGTGTTGTGGTCGAGACACCATAAGAGTTACATATATTTGTATTAAAACTCACAGCTTATTTGTCGTCGTACTCTACACGAAAGTTCAACAATTGTATAAATGAAGTTTGTATTTAATTTTTGTAATGTGATATCTGGCGACTCAATATGGGTCGTGTGGACCTATTTTGGGGGTGTCACACTATCCTACGCCAATTGTTTGGTACGGATTCAAGGTAAGCCTGAGTATGAATAAACAAATATATTTTACATCGATTATTCGATGGGCATGCGAGGTTGCCAAAACTTAAACGTAAATACGTTTAACGGATGTAGTGTTGATCAACATAGAGTACTATAGGTTGATCACCTAGAAGTGCTCGTAAGATATGTCAGACTTACGGACTTAGTGCCGGGTTGTCCTTTTTATGAATGAAAGCTAAAGAGAATGTTCATGGTCTGTGGACCTACTCAGAATTTCCAAACTACTATATGTACTTCGAAATTGTTTTATGAGATGAGAAGTGCTATTCAATGTTTCATAGTACTTCATAACTACTGTACAGTTATTAAAAAATAATCATATGATTCATGAAGTGGTATCTATATAATATATTGTTAGACTTGCTGAGCTAGTTATGCTCACTTCTTGCTTGAATCATATGATTGCAACTAAGGTCGAGCGAACCGAGGGTTCCAGTAGAGATAAAGGCAAGGCGAAGATGAATGATTAGTTTATCTTGTAATAAACTAGTAGGTGTATGTATTATATTATGATGAACAAAGAATGTAATGGTTTTAGAACCTAAGAACGTGATGTAATATTATTAATGTAATAAGAATAACGTTGATACACACATTTTGATATTGTTTCAATAGAATGAATGTACAATTATGAGTACCGTATAGCACCATCTGTCAGGTTAGAAGATACCCGAATTTGGGGGCGTCACAGGTTGGTATCAAAGCATTAGGCTATAAAACTTAAGGGGGGGAGAACCTTAGGCTAATAATCTCGTTAAGGAAGAAAAAGTCTGAAGGAAGTAAACTCGAGCTTTACTTAAGTTGAGTGAATTAATAAGGTATTGAGGAAACTTAGTACCGAAAGATTTAATAGATGGAAATTAATCCTAAATAAATTAAATGTGATTTGTGCTTATATTACTGTGTATTATGTACTAATTAACATGTTATGTGTTATTATAGATGTCCATTGATAGCTTGATGTATAGAAATATACATGTGGTGGGTGAAGAAACTGTGAACAGAGTAGAGCCTGTACCCATGTCAGTGGCGGAGGTACCATTAGTGATCTTAGAGGAATCAGAGCTTTGATTTCTGTAGTGTGATATCTGGTGACTCAGAATGGGTTGTGTGGACCTATTTTGGGGGCGTCACAAAGGGTATCAGAGCTTAGGAATATGGTCACTGGAAGAGATATGAGTCTAGAACTAGGAGGGGAGAGACGAGTAATATACTTCGCTAGTGTGTGACTTACCTAAGCTAAAATTTTTACTTGATAAGTTGACAAATTGTGATATGTCAATTAACCTTTGTTTTGAAGATGTATTCTAGAATGATATCTGAAATACAGGAGATGAGTAATGGGAAAATCATAATATAGAGGAAATAACTAGGAAGGTACAATCCGAAAAGAAAGCAAGGTATTCTCATCTCTTCGAACTACCAGGTATGTAAATTTTGAGGGCGAAATTTCATAAGGAGGGGAGATTATAAGACCCCAAAATTTACAAAAGAAAAGTATTCAATTTTTGTAATTATTATTCTATTTAGTAAATGGTTAAATTGATAAAAGTACAGTAATATGCATGGTTGCACAGTGGCACATAGTATTGTATAGTATCTTTGATTATTGATGCTTATGTGAGAAGTCACTCAGTTTTATTCAATTATTGTCACAATATTTTATATTGAGATGACAAGTTGTTCATATTATTATTTGCATTATTGAAGATGTCTAGAAAGTTTTGTCGAGGAAAGAAGTTAGGTTATTTTATTGCGCGCCAATATGGACAAATTCTTATCGAAATACCTCCTCTTTCTTGGGAATGATCTAGTTGTTAAATATTTTGAGTTATAATATTAATGATGAATAAGTTCGTGTTGATTAAAGATGAAATTGATATTTCTATTGTGTTGAGATTATTAGTGTTAGTGAAAATCGGCATCTATATATTTCGATAATAATGGATATCTGGAGGTTATATTGACCAATCGGGTAATTAATCGGATAAATGAGCAATTAATTGCTATTAACTCACATGCTTATAACTATTTGTTCACATGTGTGTACTATTGATTCAAATGCATATACTATTAGGGGAGGTGGTGCAAGATTGATAATACTTGCATGACTAAATTAAAAATGGACGTATAGATGAAGGTACTATACACTAATTATTTTTTCACATGTATAGAACTATTGAGTCACATGATGTACTATTGATTCACATGATGTACTATTAAGGGAGGTGGTGCAAGTTTGATAATACTTGCAGGACTAAATTAAAAATGAAGGAAAAGATGAAGGTATTATACTGTAATATTTCGAGCCCCAAAACGTGCATTTATCGAAACTATGTTTTCCTAAAAATAGAAGCTCATTCTTCCTTCATTCTCATGAATTCACTAAGACTCATAAGAGCAATTATATAGAGAGAAGCTATAGAGAAAGAAGCTATAGAGAGAAAGAAGAAGAGAAGTCTGCTACTTCATAATTCTAGTATCCAGTCGTCTTCTGAGGTAAGGGATATATTTTGCTATATTGGTAAGGGGTATTATTTATTTAATATTCTGAAGATATATTATTTTTCATATTCGTGTGAATATTATTTTCGTTCAATATTTGTAATGAGTATTATTTCTTTTGTATCCATGAAGGGAGTTATTTTCTTTCAATACTCATAAGGGTTGTTAATCCATTCTTTATTATTCTGTTGGAATAACCTATCTACGCGGACCACTACATGCATGGTGAAATTCTTCTGTTATTCCATTCCTTATTTTTCTGTTGGAATAATCTGTCTATGCGGAATACTGCATGCATGGTAAAATTCTTCTGTTATTCCATTTTTTATTATTATGTTGGAATAACCTGTCTACGCGGACTATCGCATGCATGGTGAATGACCCTTCGTATTCATTCTTTATTAAATTGTGAAAATGATCTGTCTATGTGGATTACCGCATTGCGGGTGAAAATCCATTTGCAGTTTCGTATATTCTATTATTTTCATATGAGATATCATTTCTTTTGTACTCGTCATGGAATATCGCTTTCTTTTGTATTTTCCTTTTATGAGTACTATTAACGGAGTACTATTCATTGGTACTATTCACGTATATGATACTATTCACGTATACGATACTATTTACGAATACGGAGTACTATTCATGAGTTACTATTCACGAGTTACTATTCACGAATTACTATTCACGAGTTAGTATTCACGGGGTACTATTCACGACAAAATTGGTTTCTTTTTTTAACCACATTATCGTTGATTTAAGAATCTTACTCTTGAAATTAAATTCATATTTTGATCATATTGTTTTTATTATGATATATAACATTTTTATAATCCTGGTGATGAAATTTCTCTTTGACTTAAGTGTAAAGATGGGTAGATTATTGGTATGATCGTGATTATGGGTTCTCTTTGGCTATTAGTGCAAGGATGAATTGTTGACTGGTATGATCATGGCCATTAAATTTATAATTGAATATATTTAGCATAAGTGCAACGGTGAATTGATCAACATGGTTATAATTATTGTTTATATAAATGATTATATATTTATTTGAGATATTAATATATTTGGCCTATAGTGCAAATATGATCTGTTGTTGAATATCTTTAGCCTGTAGTGCAAAGAAGATGTATTGTTGAATATCTTTGACCTGTAGTGCAAAGATGACATGTTGTTGAATATCTTTGGCCCGTAGTGCAAAGATGAGCTGTTATTGATTATCATTGGCCTATAGTTCAAAGATGAACTGTTGATGAATATTTTTGGCCCGCAGTGCAAAGATGAATTTATTAGTATGATTATGAACATGAACTGTGATTTGGTATAACCATGGTATTTGATGTTTCAGGTAAAGACATGTGATGAAAATTATCTTCGTCCTGGGTGCGAAGAGGAATTTAGAACCATAATTATGATTATGAGTTATTCACATGATTGTGGACAGAAACTGTTGATTGATGATATAGGGATAAATCATTGTTGGTGGACTTTTAACATGGAGAAGATAATAGACTTTATGGTCTATTTGACTCTTCTAGTGGATTGTTTGTTCCGATGCCACTATGGTTGAAAAGTTTTATCATCTACCATATGTTCTAAATCTCTGATTTATTACTGATGAAGGCTATTGATAAATTAATTATCTTTAGTCATGATATTCTTTACTGGACTAGTTGTGCTCACCCTTTTGCTTCACAATTCCTTTTAGGTAATAAGAGTGTAGCTGGGTCGAGCTGGGGTATCATGGAAATAGAACGATGGTCTATAGCTGTTGAGGTTTCCCCTAAAACAGTATGAAAATAATTTTATTGGAAATTATAGATAAGTGTGTCGTATTTTATACGTCATTTTAACCGTTGATTTTGGTGAACCGAATAGGGTGAGGTGAACCCAACTTTGGAAGGGTGTTTTGCCACTATCATACAAGATGTCTAATGACAGACGACTTCGTGTTATCATAAGACAGGATTGTGCACATGCACTTGCTGATTATATCTATGATCACTACCTATATAATCTTGGAGTTTGGTTGAAATATAATTCTCAATTGGAGACAATGGAGAAATGTCAAGAGAAGACTCACCATTGGCAAGAACATGACAGTAATCTTCTCATTTTTTTTGTGGTCTATTGGGTCAACCAAGGATAATTCTCGAGTCATATGATATCTATCATAACTTAGATGCATGACCTCCCATGTACGAAGGTTTCCTTGAGCATTTTCCAAAGATTTTAATTTCTAAAACAGTTATTGATTGTACTTTTATGTAAAGTACCATTGTAAGGTGTTGTGGTCGAAGCACCATGAGAGTTATATATATTTGTATTAAAACTCACAACTTATGTGTTGTTGTACTCTACACGACAGTTCAACAGTTGTATAAATAAAGTTTGTATTTAATTTCTGTAGTGTGATATCTGGCAACTCAGAATGGGCCGTGTGGACCTATTTTGGGGCGTCACACTTAAGACTCGGTATTAAGTCAAACTATATCTGTATGAGTTGTGTCAAGTACAATTTCGACATCCCGACGACCTAGTCGGATAAATATCGAGTCTGTTTTCCCTAAGACTCTACTTAAACTAGTTCACAATTATCTTAGATAATTTATTTATCAATCAAAATAATTTTCAAAGTCTTATAATAATTTTTAAATAATTATTATTATTTATCATGATTTTTTAATCATTAATATCATATTTATAAAATTTAAATACCACAATATTTCATTATCATTAATATTTAATTAATGCCAAATATTAATGAAATACATAACATAATATTATAAATAATTTATAATATCTTAACGTAATTTTAATACCTTACTATTACTTTTAAATGATTTTAAAGTAATTAAACCACTATTAAATAACTGCAATTAATATAAAATATTAATGTTTTTCACAACAAAATATCAAAAATTATATTTTATAACTTAAAATATTTTTATACCCTTTAAATCATTTTTATATGATTTTTAAATCACTGTCAATATTAATTTATTAATTAAATTCATCACAAATTATTAAAAGTTATTCAAAATTACTTAAACTATTTTCTAATACCATAATATAATTTTAAATAATTTTTCAGGTATTAAACTCATTTTTAAGTAATTATTTTAATAAATTAATTAAATAAATTAAATACCATTAATATTCCCAAAATATTAAATAATAATGAAATATATGCAAAATCATAAAAAACCCATTTTTAGGCTTTAAAATAATTTTTAGGAATTTAATAAGAATTTGTAATAATTAAAAACTAATTTTCTCTATTTATTTAATAAAATAATTAATTTTAATTAGAAAGTGTCACTAAAGGGGCCTGTAGCGACAAAACTGTCGCTATAGGTGTTCTTGGCAAAACCCAGAACATTCATGCCCAGTTTGCAGGGTACTACTTTGACCTGTTCAAATTTTATGATTTTGATGCTATCTGTGTCGGCTATTGTGTTAATGTTGTAGTACGGATGTAGTAGTACTACAACCCTAAACAAGTTCCATGGTCATTCTATATCACAACAACAAGATCTAAGCTCCAGAAAACCTTGCTAGACATGTTCTTGAGTTTCAGGGTTGCCCAGAAACTCAAGCAGTGTCAAGGGTCCCTTTTTGAGCCTTGATTAATTCGGACTCTAGTCATGTTTTAAGTGGTTGTATGATACCAGATTGTAGTACTTATGTCATAGAACAAGATCATAACACTAAATCAACCTAACGACATCAGATGGGTAAGATCAAGGCTGGTCAACCCATGTCAGAACTCATGTTCTTCACGAAACTAGGGTTTCCAGAAATGGAACCCAGGCAGTTAGTCAACCTATGTTTGACCATGATTAATTTTCCTTCTTGTATCTAAGTGATCTAATGGCATGTAAGTGTAATCAAAATATCAGACTACAACATCAAAATAATAAGTTGGCCAAACTACTCAAGAACAACAAGATTCAAGGCCTTAAAAAACTTGCCAGAGCCATCTGGGAAATCTGGACTGTGACATCCCCAAATTCGAGTACTTTTTACCTCAGATCTGGTACATCATTTTTATAACTATTGCGAAAGATATAAACATAAATTGTTTATACATTAAACTTTTCATTCCCAAGGTCTACAACCTTAACTTAATACATACCTTCAATATCTAGAAAGGTTTACAATGCTATTTTCGTTAGAAAAATTAATAGATCTAACTGCACCATAATTTAATCTTGCACTTTGCCTTTTCTTATGTCTATACTCGAGTTTTCATCTTAATTTGAAAATTTTTATCATGATATAGCAAGGGTGAGCAACAAGTTTACCAGACAAGTTTAAATTTAATTGAGAATATATCATGATTGAAAAGAATGAATAAGCTTTCAAGTTTTCAACAATGTAATAATTGTGAAATAACATGAATCAAGTGTCAATAATTGAGTGACTAACCAATAATGTTTGAAGGTCAACAACGACCCTGAACAATTTAACTGAACCTTATGTTAATGAAGGTGATTAGTCTTTTCATGCCTAATGAACATATACAACATTCACTAAGTGCGAATCAATAATCAGTTTAGACGTGAATAATCATCAATAATCATTCACTAACATGCTTTGTAATATAACTCGAGTTTGAGTTAAGGAAACTTGTCTGAACCGTTGATTACTGCTACGCAATCTAAGTTAACGTCCTTATTGAAAAGACCTATCAGTTATAAGATTGATCTTTCAATTAGCATAACATACCTTATAAGTAAAGTATCTAACATTTAAACACATAGTCAAATATCAGATAACCTTAGCACTATACATATACTCAAGTCTAAACCTAGTTCAGTATTAGACATTACATTATAGCCTTAGTATTATCATTATACTTTTTATAATCTTTTAATTATGTCATAACTTATACTTATAAGTTTTCTCTTTTATATGTTATCTTAGTAAATTAGATAACATTTTAGTAAACCAAAATATCATTTCAGTCAGTCGAATTTCATTTCAGTATCCTGAATCACTATTTCAGCAGACCAAAATCAGTTTTAGCAGACTGAATTCAATTTCAGCAACCCGAAATCAAATTCAGTACTCTTGATTCCTTTTTCAGCAGATTATACACATAATATAGTTTATTGAATACCAAATTCAACAACTACATTTAAAAATAACATAATTCTCTATTTTAATTTTCCATTTAATATTACTAATTATTTAATAGTATTTCAAGCTAAGGTTATTAACCTTTTAATAACATTTAAGTTAAATATTACTAGCAATGTCTTAGTCCAATATCATTAGTCACATAAAATTATTTTAAGTCATTAATCACATAAATAAACAATTTATTTCAATTGTTTTCTATTCTTTAATTAATTCCTTTAAACACTCTAAAATGTCATACGCATATCAACTCTTCACCACCTAAGCCAAATCTCCACCAAAAATCTGCATAAAACATGCTTAAGGGTCTCAAGTCGGAAACCTCATTTTCCATATTTTTGACATCACATATTTAATTAAACTCATTTATCCATATAAAATCATTTTTATGAAAAATACCAAATCGGTCCCAAAAATATTTCTATTCTGGAATTTTGCATATTATGGTCCCACATTAAACATATATTTTTCTTTGAATTTTTAAAATCCATCTACTATTTTTAAATAGTCTATAATAGCCAAATATTCTCAGATTTTTCATAAATCGGGATTAGTTCCAAAAATTCTAAATTTTTCAAGGTTAGCTCCTGTTATATACATGTACTTCCAGTAACAATTTCGTAATATTGGAACTTATACACAGAGAGTTATTTGGGTATCTTTTCAAATATTGTCATTAGCCGTAAAATTCACAACTCTCAAACCGTACGGCCAAAAATTCTCAAATTTTTATAGGACCTTCATATCTTCTGATATTAACACTCCAATTTTTTTTTGCAAAATTTTAAAGCACAAAAAGTGGACGAAACTGCCCCCGAGGCAGACTGATCCAAAACAGTTCCAAGAAAATGAGAATATTTTCACCAAAACCCACACCACGACTTTTAGAAACGTGATTTTTGAGTTCTACCACTTGGGTTAACTAGTAAACACATAAATCTAACACCTTTCTTTGACGGATCGCAAAAAAAAGTTATAAATTTAAAACGGTGAATTTTTAAAGTATATAAAAGTTAAGGTTTCAAAACTAAAAAAAATATTTTTCTTTCCTATTGATTCCAATCAAATCAACACCCAATATGGGTAGATCCATACTTGAATTCGTATAAATCACATGGATTAAAGGGTTTTATACATCCATATTATAAACCCCTTTCATCAAATCCATAAAATCTCTCCTTATTCCTTCCCTAGGGCTGTCGCCCCCTTCCCCTTTTTCTCTCCCTCTTCTCCCGTTCTTTTCCTTTTGTTTTTCTCTTTCTCTTTCTTTCTTCTTCTCTTTCTTATCTCTTATCCTCTTATCTCTAATAGCCGATTCTTTTTTTTTCTTCCACCTCACATTTTAATTGCCCATGTGGCCTTCTATATCCCTCATATATTTTATTTTTATTATTATTTGCTTTATTAAATGCCCAAAATTTCCTCATTAATTTGGTTTAAAAAATTGGGCCACTTATTTAATCTTTTGTAATCATTTGGGCTATATAATATTTACATAGTCCAATCATTTTCATCTTATCCCACCCTAATTATTTAATTAGGGTATTCATTCTAAATATTTAGAATTTAAATCATCACTCTTGTATATTAAATTTTATAACCCAGTTAAACTTGTTTCAAATAAGTTATAAAATTAATAACTTGAGATAATAAAAATATCTCTTAAATTAATATAATTTTTTTTATTATTATCCTCTCACGTGTTCCTTAATAATTGGGCTCACTTGGCCATTTCTTCTATTCCTTATCTCTTGTTATTACTTACAAGCAACTACAATAATGGTGGCTCCATTTATTAATTGACAACACAAAAGTAACTCACTTACTAAAGTGCATGCAATAATTACATACATCCCTGTTTTCCCTTTATATAATTTGGCTACTAAGGCCTTAACCTTCCATCCATATTTGTTTTATATTAAGCATACTAATGACTAAATTATCCCTCCCACAAGTGGGCTTAGTTTGGGCCCTTAATTAATTCCATTGAGCTACCAATTTTACTTGCTTTACTTACTAACAAAAACTAACCTGGGCTTTCAACCCTAATTAAACTTGGTCATTATAATACTTGTCCCATACATAATATATTGGGCTAGATTAAATAATTTAATCGCCCTTTGTCACTTTATCTACAAGTCTCATGCATAATTAATTAATTGGGCTCGTTTAAATAACATAACTTCCTTAGTCCATTAAATTTTAATTCACTTGAATTAATTTTATGACCACTAAAAAAAAAAACCCTTTAGGTCATTTAAATCTCATACCATATTTAAATAATTTATTTAAGTTGTATAATTTATATTGTATAATTAAATTTAATTTCCTCTTCCTCTTCATAAATTGTTTCAAACAATTTATTTATATATTAAATATATAATTTAATATATTCAGTCATTTATTTAAATATGAATTTAATTTACTAACTAGTTGATACCAATATACATATTTACATATTGGATCTTATCTCATATTTTTACTTTACCTCCTTTGGTATAATATTAAATATTATACCATTATCCATATAACATATTATCATATACTCAATTATTTTTTTTTCTTTTCTATAAATTGTCTTCACAATTTATTTAACTGTAGTAAATATATTAATATATTCACCACATCAAATACATGCATACATTATACTCAATAATGTAATATATGATTTTATCAATAAAATAGTAGCTATACATGAAGTATATTTAATGCCACCAATTACCATATTAAAATAATTTAATATTATAAATTATTTTAATTTTACCCATCTAATTTTCTTTAATAATTTACTCCTACACCTTACCTACATATAATAAATATATAATTTTAATATATTTATTATACACAACATCACATATTGCATGACACATATTCTGTTAGTTACCGGAGACACAATAGTTATCTAGAAGGAGGGGGGGTTGAATAAATATTTAAAATTCTTTTCGTTTTACTTAGTTAGTTTTGATAATGATTAAAACACAGCGAAATTATGATTTGTTTAATCTCTCTTTTAGATATGGTGAGTTGATGAGAGTGTGGCAATTATAACAGTTATAGCAGTTATAACAGTTATAGCAAGAATGTAAGAGACACAACAGTTTTTTAAGTGGTTCAGAGCACTTAAAGCTCCTAGTCCACTCTTCTAATCCTCGAGTAGGAAATCTACTAAGGATATCTTTTACACTTTCTGAATCTCACAGATTCCTTCTAGACCAATAGTTTAGGAACTTCTTAGTTCACTCTTGAACTCTTCAAGTCTAGCAGACTTGGTTCTTCACAGTTCACTATAGAACTCTTCAAGTCCTTCTGACTTGGAACTTCTTACTTCACTTGATTGGTAGTTGATTAGTTCTTGATTGGTGCTAATCAGTTGCCGTTAACCACTTGTTCGAAATAACTGAGTAGTTGAGCAAGCTTTCTCTTTTTCTCAGATAGTAGAGTTGACCGTTGAGTGTTCTTCATCATTTTGTTTAATGGTTGCCTGGTTGAATCATCTGTAGATGTTTTGCATATATGTTATCCTTGAAATCTATCAGTTGAAGCCATCCACTGAAGCATTAAATGCGTTTAACATTTCTAAACTTTGATGGAGACTTTTATGCACATCTTCTGAATTACATTTTGGCCCACTGACACAGCAGACTGCTTTCTCACCTAACACCTGAAAAGGTTTTTTTCTCTGACCCATGGTCCTTTTCTTAGCTTCTTCAATACGTTTCCTTCGTTGTATACTAAGGATATCTTTTGTGCCATTGGGACTGGTGAGGATTTAAACGTTTATAACCCATTTCACATTTGTTGGAATTTATCCTTTAAAAAAAGGATAAGGCTCGATGCTTCTGACATAGGCAGATGGTACTCTACGATTCAGATCGTGGTGTCTTGCCACCTTAGTGCTTGATCTGATGCTGTCAAACGAGAACACTACGATTTCTCTTAAGGACTGGCACACTACGATCTACACTTGTTTGTCTTGTAGACTCTACGTTTCCGAGAGCACACTACGATATCTGAGTTAGCTTTAAGAAACGTGTAGACCACTCTACGATTTCTAGAGAGGCCCTTCAAGGCAGACACACAATGATCTTCGATGCTCTACGATTCTGTCTTGGCTTCTGCAATCTCTTGATCAGCTCGATAGACTGTGATTCTTGTTGAAGCCTATCTATTACATTTCAAGACATAGATCAACCTAACATCTTTGATCTCTTTATCTATACATTCATTTACAGAATGATAACCATTAAAAGCTTAGATCAACCTAATAATTTTGATCTATCACTAAGTCATTGTACATATATTCCTTGAAGGACTTTACATATAATTATGAGCATTTACATTAAACATCAAATCAAAATATGCACTCTCCAACAATCTCCCCCTATTTGATGTTGACATAACCAAGGAGATTTGTTGTCATGATTATCAAATTCTAGATGTAATTGCTAGAAAGTAAATATGACTTAATATTTTAATAAGCAGCTAAAATTTCTAGAGAATAAGCATGCATTTATTGATGTTGAAGATAGATATTACATTTAAGTTCAGTTACATCAATAAGAAATAAATTTCAACTTATATATGTTTCTTCGACCTTTTGCCTAGTGGAGTATTGGCATATTCCTCAGCTCTCCTTTTCCTGTTGGCTCTGTCTCTCCTGGCTAGATCTTCCAGTTCACTTTGACTTAGTCTTGGATTGTGATCATGCCTATTCATGAATGCAGGATCTCCAATTGGCATTCTTAGACTTGTGGTGGTCACTTCTTGTGAGCTGGGAGTTGGCCCTTGACTCCTCAATGGTGGAACCATGATAATTTGCTCCTGATCAGATCGTTGAGTTTGATGGCCAGATAATGGAGTCTGTTGATGATACTTCCTTGGAGGAGGACTCATTGATGACTAAGCTAATAATGTGCATCTGCCTCTGCCTTTGCCTTGATCTCCTTTCAACTTATTATCCCCCTTTATGTCAGCATCAAGGGTTCGAATGTCTTCGGAGAGGCGAGTCACTCCTTGGCCAAGCTCATTGAGTTGACTTTGAGTTTGAGCAATGTCCTCTCGATTCTCTTTGATTAGAGCATCAGATCGAGCTTCCCTTCGTTGGAGGCTGTTTAGAACATTTTCAGCCTACTGTCCTTGGCTTACGAAAAATTCTTGGAATTCTGTTATGGCAGTTTGCAGATTGATGATGATGTCCAACATAAGCTTGTTCTGGGCCTCTTGAGTCGTCTATAAGATAAGAACATCATCCCTGTCCTTTATACTCTTAAGCAATTCTTCGATGATCTCCCTAAGCTTCTTTGTGAGCTCAAAGCTTAGGGTGCTTAGGAGACTATTTACATTATTGATCATTTTAGTCAGTTTCATTTGAATGAGTTTAGTGTGAGCTTCAAGACTGCCATCGATGTCCTTGGTCACTTTCTTCGACACGTCTGATGACTCAGTTTTGGTGGGCAGATTTGAAAGAAGTTCACTGAGTTGTGGAATGTGTGGAGGAGGAGGTGCTCTTGTGTATTGATCTTGCAAGGTGTAGAGAGAAAAATCAAGGTTGAAATATTCATTTGAGGAGGAGGAGGGAATATCTGATGGAGGGGATTGTGTTTGGGCTTCTTAAGTAGGTGGCTCTACAATTTGAGCGTGTGACTCTACGATTGGGCTCGAGTCAGTAATCGTAGAGATGAGAAGAGAGGGGATCAAAATGAAGTTGGGCATATTTGGTTCATCAGTTTTAGAATTTTGGGATTCTACAACTGGCAATTAATTTAGTGGATTGAGGACCACTTCCAACCGGCTTGGGAATTCATAGAATTAACTGAAAAATGATGGTGGATAGTGATTAACCCTGAAAATGATTAGGATAGATATTACCTCATGCTCATTCTTCGAAGATGGACCATTTGTGATTAGCTATTTGGCAAAGTTGAAGTTGCCTAGAAATCCATGAACTAGCATATAGATTACTGGATATGCTTTGAAGCTCCAAAACATGTGATTCTAGGAGTTTAGAATTTAAGCTCGATGAAAAGGCATCATGGGTAGATAGGAGCAGTTAGCTTTCCTATACACATCACAGCCCACAACTATGATCTCGACCTCATCTTCCTCTTCTTCTTTTATGTCTTCTTTTGAGGATTCCACTACATCAATGACCTCTTGAGGACTTTCTTGCTCTGGTGCTTTCTCATTTTCTTCAGGAACAACCTCTTCTGCCATAAGGTTATCATGAGGCTCCCCCTCAACATGATCATCCATCTGCATTTCAAATGGCTCCCCCTCAGCTGGAGCATTATCTAGAGTGAGAGATTCATGTAGCTCCCCCTTAGCTGGAGCATTCTCTAGAGTGAGAACTTGAGGTGGCTCCCCCTCAGCTTGAATAGTGTTCTCTTGTCTTGCTTCGGATAACCCCTTCTCAGTAGCTATCTTTTTGTCTTCTTCTTTAAGTACTCCTTCATTGACAAGGATGTACTTTTTGACCAACTTTTTCTATATTTCCTAGGCTGAGCTTCAGACTCTCTTCAACTTTAGCTCTGAACTGCTGATCAGCCAGAGTATCTATTGTAGAAACTTCTTTGGGAGAGGCGTCCAATCTGGTCTCTACGATCGGTAGAGACTCTACGATTAAGGAGACAGATGGCCTTTTGGACCTGTGGTTGTTTTTAGTCTTCTTCAGCAGCTGAGAGATGGTAGCTTTTTCTTCATCTGCCTCAGCTAGCTGTTCTTTCCTTCTCAAGTTCCTTAGAGTTTCAATGTCAGAAAGCTCTTGAGGTATATCAGTGGTTGACCCCTGAGGTTCTTTTATCATTTGAGCCTTCAGCTTTCTTTTGCCCTTACTTTTTCTGACTAAGGCAATGGGTTCTTCCTTATTGGTTTCTTCTTCATCTTCTTCAGTCTACTTGACAACAGACATGTTTCCAGAATCCCTGACTCCTTTGCATCAGCAGTCCTACCACTAGACTTAGACATCATTCGTACATTCTCTGTTGGGTTCCTTTTCCAGTTCTCGAATAGTTGCTGGGTCATTCGTCTATTCAAATTGATGGACTCTCCTTTATCATCCCTTATCTTATCACCCAAAGCAGACTGTAGGATGATACTGATAAATCTCTCGTACTGCATCTTTCCAGAGCTCTTTGACTTCTTCGAGCTATGAATCCACTTCCCAATCCATTCAAGCAGAAGGGCTCCATAGTTAACCTGTATCCCACAACTGATGGCTGTCATGAGCTTGAGCTGCACTTTGTTTACGAAGTCTTGACCTGAGCTCTTGCAGCATATGCTTTTTCCAACAATGTCTGCTAGAAATTCGTACCTCTGAGGAAACTCCTTCTTGTACCCTTTTACAGTGGGGAACTTTTTGTGATGCATTCTCTTTAGTCCTTCATGGAAATCGATGCCCTCTATGAACGAAAACCCTTTTGATTTAAAACCTAGGGCTAGGTTTATGTCCTCAGCCTTGAGCTTGATTTCCACATCCCTGACTGTCGTAGTGATGACGTCGTTGTCGAACACACCATTCTTGTAGAATTCTTTTATTAGCTTCGGGTAGATCCATGTGCTCGTACCCAGAGCCTCTTCGAGACCAGCTTTCTTTATCAGAGACATAGTTTTAAGAAATTTGGGGTCAGTTGTCTTGAACTCATCGAAGCACAGTCTAATACCAGATATAATGTTTGAAGCTGCCATTGATTCCTTTGCAATGTGTGTCATTGTTTGAGCTTTTCTGAAAGTTAGGGTTTCTGCTTGTAGAGAGAAAAAGAGAGATGAGCTTTTTGAACTTCTGATTTCAAAAAGGTGTTTTCAAACTTGTACTTGTAACTTCCCTCTCTCCATTTGCTTAGTGGGGCATATGTTAACTTCTTCTTGGCTTTATGAATTTGACTGAAGATGAATGTATTGATTTGCCCTTAGCTCCCTCTGAGCTAATGGAACCATTGAGAAGACTACGATCGTTAAGGTAGTCTTTATGGTCGTTGAGTCTATTTTGTATTCGTCGAGTTTGCACTGCGATCGTCGTGTCTGCTCTGCAATCGTCGAGTCTGAACTGCGATCATTGTGTCTGCTCTCCAATCGTCGAGTCTGAACCGCAATCGTCGAGTCTGCTCTGCAATCGTCGAGTCTGAACTGCGATCATAGAGTTTGCTCGGGTCCTTGTGATGAACTTTTGACTTAGCATTCTTCTCAGTTTAAGGTAACTCTGGAAGGGCTAACCTCATAGAGTGAATCAAGGGTTAGGTTTGTTCCTGAGGCGCTTATCAGAGAGATTGTTTAGTTTTAAACTTTATCATCACATGATACTCATTTGTTTTGTTGATGGAGTTCTGCCATTGTTGAGTCTGCACTACGATCATTATCTTTCATGTCACTGCACCCTTGCAATCGTGGACTTCTTTTCATCATGTCTGCAATTTTGAATCTTCGACGAGTTCCCCTGTCTTTACGTGGTAATGCAGAAGATTTAGATTACGTAAATTCATAGCCTTTATATCTGCATGGTTAGCATAAACTAGAGCATATATTTTATGGTTATAAATTAAGCATGCCTAGCTCACTTATTAATTTGTTAAACCTGGATTCATCTAGAGGCTTTGTAAAGACAACAAGTTAATTTTTAGTAGGGATATATTGTAAAGATATAGTTTCATTTTGCACATGATCCCTAATAAAATGATACCTTATTTCTATATGCTTAGTCCTAGAATGCATGACATGATTATGAGTTATTTGGTATGGCACTTGTGTTATTACAGTGAACAGGTATAGATTTGAATTCAAACTTATAGTCTGCTAGCTATTTTTTCATCCATAGGATCTGAGCACAGCAGCTGCCAGCAGCAATGTATTCAGCTTCTGCAGTTGAAGTAGATACTGAGTTTTGCTTTTTGCTAAACCAGGACACAAGTCGGTTTCCTAGCAACTGACAGGTGCCACTGGTATTTTTTTGTCTATTTTGCAGACTGAAAAGTCAGCATCTGTATATTCTGTTAGTTCAAATGATGACTCCTTGGGATACCAAAGCCCCAAGTGAGGTGTGCCCTTGAGGTACCTAAAAATCCTTTTTACAGCAGTTAAGTGTGATTCCTTAGGATTAGCTTGAAATCTAGCACATATGCACGTTGTAAACATTATGTCTGGTCAATTGGCAGTCAGATATAAAAGAGAGCTTATCATACCTCTGTATTAAGTTATGTCAATACTTTTACCTTTTTCATCTTTGTCAAGCTTGGTTGCTGGAGCAATTGGGGTTTTCATGGGAGAGGCTGATTCAATTCCATACTTTTTAAGTAAGTCTTTAATGTACTTGGCTTGGTTTATGAAGATTCCTTCATCCGTCTGCTTCACTTGTAGTCCAAGGAAGAAGTTCAGCTCACCCATCATGCTCATTTCAAACTTGATCTGCATAAGCTTGGAAAATATCTTGCATAACTTTTCATCAGTAGATCCAAAAATAATGTCATCCACATATATTTGAACTAATAAAACTTTGTCTTTATGATATCTAAGAAATAATATGGTATCTACTCTACCTCTAGTGAACCCATTTTAGATAAAAAAAATTAGTTAGTGTTTCATACCATGCTCTAGGTGCTTGTTTAAGACCATATAAGGCTTTGTCTAATCTATAAACATTATTAGAAAGAGATGGATTGATGAAACCTGGAGGTTGCTCTACATAGACTTCTTCTTAAAGTTCACCATTCAGGAATGCACTTTGACATCCATCTGAAAGACCTTGAATTTCATGTGAGTAACAAAGGCAATGGATATTCTAATTACTTCTAGTCTGGCAATAGGTGCAAATGTTTCATCGTAGTAAATGCCTTCTTCCTGAGAGTAGCCCTTAGCCACTAGTCTTGCCTTATTCATGGTTATTACTCCATCTTCATCCATTTTGTTTCTGAAGACCCACTTGGTTCCAATGACAGGATGACTCTTTGGTCTTGGTACCAATCTCCATACTTTGCTTTTTTCAAACTGATTAAGTTCTTCCTACATGGCTTCTATATATCTAGCTGGAGTTTTCCATTGCATCCTCTATCCTTTTAGGTTCCATTTGTGACAGGAAGCTTAGATAGAAACATTCATTTTGGGTGGTAACTCCTGTTTTGATTCTTGCACTAGGATCTCTAATTATTAAGTCTTGAGTGTGATCTCTTGCCTATCTATTTCCTGTTGGGACATCTGTCCTAATGCCTTCTTATATGAGATCTTCAAAATCTATTTCTGCTTCTTGGTGTGGAGGTTCTTTGTCTTGCATAGGCCTCTCTACGATCTCATTTCATTGCTCAACGATTTCACTATCTAGAACTACAATCGTAGTGTTGACCTCGATAACCTCATTCGTAGTGTCTGAACTATCAGTCGTAGTGTCTTGAGGCACTATTTTGTCCAAGTCTGTCTTATCAAAGATGATGTGAATCGAGACTTCAACACTCAGTGGCTTCTTGTTGAACACTATGTAGGCCTTACTGTTTGTGGCATACCTAAGAAAGATTCCTTCGTCTGACTTGGGTTGGAACTTTATCAAATACTGCTTTGCATTATTGAGAATGTAGCATGTACAACCAAATACATGGAAGTAGTTTACACTTGACTTTCTTCCTTTCCAAAGTTCGTAGGGTGTCTTCTTAATCGTAGAGTGTATCAATGATCTGTTCTGAGTGTAGCATGCCATGTTGACAGCTTCTGCCCAGAAGTTCAGGCAGATAGGCTACTGCTAGTAGAGTTCTTCTAACCTCTATCAATGTTCTGTTCTTTCTCTCAGCTACTCCATTTTGTTGAGGAGTTCGTGGAGCTGAGAATTTATGACTGATGCCATTGTCTGTGTAGAACTGGTCCATTTCTGAGAAGTCGAATTCTCTACCATGATCACTCCTTATAGCCTTGATTTTCTCCCCTTTCTCGTTTATCACTAGTCTAAACATTTTGATTAGTTGGGAGCTTGTTTCATCCTTTGAGGTTAGAAAGAACACCCATGTGAATCTGGTGTAGTCATCCACTACGACTAGTGAGTATATCTTCCCTCCAAGGCTCGTTATTGGAATTGGCCCAAATAGATCCATATGGAGCAACTGCAGGGGCTTGTCAATTGAGTTGGCAGTTTTGCTCTTAAATGAGCTTCTGGTCTGTTTTCCAAGCTGACAGGCATTGCACAACCTTTCTTTGATGAAGCTGAATTTGGGTAAGCCTGCAACTAGATCTTTTGAGGCAAGTTTGGACATGCTCTTGAAGTTGAGACGAGACAATCTTCTATGCCATAACTAGGTCATTTCTTCTGATGCTATAGCCAGAAAGCATATTGTCTCGTCTGGGCTTAGTTGTCCAAGATTTACTGTGTAGACATTTCCTTCTCTTGTTCTGGTTAGCTTTATAGCAGATGTCTTCTGGTCTTTGACTTAACATTGATTGTTGAGGAATGTTAGTTGACGACCCTTGTCGCAGAGTTGGCTAATGCTCATAAGATTGTGTTGTCGTCATTCCACATAAGCCACTTTACTGAAGGACACTGCACCATTTCCAACTGAGCCATATCCTCTTGTCTTGCCAGAGCCATTGTCTCCAAAGATGACTGAGCGACCCTCCCTCTCTATGTAGTTAGACAGAAGGGCTTTGTTCCCAGTTATGTGCCTTGAGCATCCACTGTCCAGATATCAGGTTGTGATCGTGGAGCTCTTTTCCTGTGGTAACATTAAACTTTCATTTTGGTACCCATACTTACATGGGTCCTACTTTGTTAGTACCCTTGGAAAACCAAATCTGCTTGATTTTGGGTCTCACATGCATAGAATTATAATAGCATTTAGCAGCCTTGTGACCAACTTTATTGCACACAAAACATCTAATATGATGCATGCTTGTGTGTGTGTGTGTGAGAATTCTTCCTCAATTTAGACTTTTGTGAATCTTTAGTCATCCTCCTGTTAAACTAATTATCCTTCTTCCATGTGTCCTTGTGTTTCATGATTTGTGAGGACTGTACCATACCTCTACTGCTCCTTCCCAGTTGGTTTGTAGAGTTGGTCTTACTCGACTATACGATCCTTCGAGGTTGGTGAGTAGTGAGATCCCTTACTCCTTAGAATATAGATTGAATCAGTAGAGCAGGGTTGGACAGGCTCATCCTTCTTAAAGGATTTCACAAATATAATGCCTCTATTAAAACTTGGAGCATTACTAGTGCTAGTTTCCTTTACCTTTTTCACACATGGCTCTGAGGTAGATTCCCCAAAGCCTAAACCTGTTCTGTCAGAGACACTTCTCTGGCTAAAGATTAGGGAGTCCATGGACGGAGATGATTTATTCCATGTAGAGATTGTCTTTTCTAGTTTCTCAATTTTAGAGGTTAGACTTGACTCTCTTTGTGCATTGAGCTCATTTGTCTATTTTAAGAGCTTATTCTCATCTTCAAACTTAGAGAGAGAGAGTCAGTACTTAGAAGGGCTATTTCCAGTTCTTCTTGAACTTTCTCTTTCTCCTTTTGAAGAAGTGAATAGTCCTTAGACAAAACTCTAAGCCATTTCATGTATTGATGCAGATCAAATGTTATGCCATGTAGTGCAGTTCTTAAATCATCAATGTCTACATCAGGGGAGTTGATGTCAAGTACCTCATCTATACTTACTTCATGTATGTTGGAGTTCTGTTTGTCCTTTGCATTCTTGGCCATCATGAAAAGATTTGCCATTTGAGGTTCTTCATCATCTCCAGATTCGGGAGTTGAGTCATTGTCTGAGTCACTCCACGATCCTCCAGCAACAAGGCCTTTGTCTATCTTCTAAGGCCTTTTATTACCTTTGTATTCCTTCTTTGGATGTGATTTTTTCTTTAGTTCTTCTCTGAGAGGTTTGTTGCAGTTAGCAATGAAATTACCATGTTTCTTGCAATTGTAGTATAGATCATTCATTTGCTCCTGGCTACTGTAGTTGCTGACTTTCTTTGGCTTGCTGGTTTTGCCTTCACGCATGAACCTTCTGAGTCTTTTCACCAGCATTACAAAGTCCTCATCATCATCTTCATCATAGTCAGAGTCAATTTCAGTGTCGACCTTGGAGGTGGTTTCAGTTGCTTTGAGAGCAACACCCTTATCGTTATTTCTTCCTTCAGATAGAGTTTCTGCTCGTTGAGTCAGCTCCAGTTCGTATGTAAGAAGGTTGCCATATAACTGTTGAACAGTCATCTCATGGAGATTCTTTGACTCTCTAATAGTAATGGTTTTGGCATCCCACTTGCTTGGTAAGGCTCTCATGAACTTTATGATTAGATCTTTGTTTTGATAGATTTTTCCATAGGCTTATAGAGAGTTGAGTAGAACGTTGAATCTCTCGTAGGTGGCAGTGACGTTTTCTCCTTGAACATGTGCAAACATTTCATATTGCTGTGTGAGGAGAGATTGTTTATTTTCTCTGACTTCTTCTGTTCCTTCATGCATGATGAGCAGTGCTTCCTAAACCTCCTTTGCTGTTTTGCTGTTGACCACATTTTTGAACAAATCATCTTCTAAGGATTGAAACAAAATGTTCTTGGCCTTTTTGTCGAGTTGAACAACTCTCTTCTCGTTATCTGTCCATTCTCCTTTGACCTTGATATATATTCTGTTTGGGTTGTCTGTAGGTGGTGCAAGCTTTGTAGGAACGTAGGGCCAATTCTGAACAATTTCAAATAGATCTTCATCTATTGAATCTATGTATGCGTGGATCTGAACTTTCCAGTTGGCGAATTTATCTTTGTTGCACATAGGTGGCTTGCTGCCTCTCTCTAGTCTTTGATTCGCTTGGTAAGTGTGCCATTGGATCTACTTAAGCTTTGAAGGCTATGTAATAGAACCTGCTTTGATACCAATTGTTAGTTCTCGGTGGCACAATAGTTATCTAGAAGGGGGAGGGGGTTGAATAGATATTTAAAATTCTTTTCGTTTTACATAGTTTGTTTTGATAATGATTAAAACAAAGCAGAATTATGATTTGTTTAATCCCCCTTGTAGATATTGTGAGTTGGTGAGAGTGAGGCAATTATAACAGTTATAGCAAGAATGTAAGAGACACAACAGTTTTAAGTGGTTCAGAGCACTTAAAGCCTCTAGTCCACTCTTCTACTCCTCGAGTAGGAAATCCACTAAGGAAATTTTTTATACTTTTTGAATCTCACGGATTCTTTCTAGACCAGCAGTCTAGGAACTTCTTACTTCACTCTTGAACTCTTCAAGTCTAGCAGACTTGGTTCTTCACAGTTCATTATATAACTCTTCAAGTTCTTCCGACTTGGAACTTCTTACTTCACTTGATTGGTAGTTGATTAGTTCTTGATTAGTGCTACTCAGTTGCCGTTAAGCACTTGTTCGAAAGAACTGAGTAGCTGAGCAAGCTTTTTCTTTTTCTCATATCGTAGAGTTGAGCATTGAGTGTTATTTATCATTTTATTCAATGCTTGCTTGGTTGAATCATCTGCAGATGTTTTGCATGTATGTGATCCTTGAAATCTATCCGTTGAAGCCATCCATTGAAGCATTAAACGCGTTTGAAATTTCTGAACTTTGGTGGAGACTTTTCTGCACATCTTCTGAATTGCATTCTGGCCCACTAACATAACAGACTGCTTTCTCACCTAACACCTGAAAAGGAGTTTTTCTCTGACCCATTGTCCTTTCCTTAGCTTCTTCAATATGTTTCCTTTGTTGTATACTAAGGATATCTTTTATGTCATTGGGACTGGTGAGGATTTCAACGTTTATAACCCATTCCACATTTGTTAGAATTTATCCTTTAAAAAAAGGATAAGGCTCGATGCTTCTGACATAGGCAGATGATACTCTACGATTCTGATCGTGGTGTCTTGTAACCTTGGTGATTGATCTGATGCTGTCAGTCGAAAACACTATGATTTCTCTTAAGGACTGGCACACTACGATCTTCACTTGTTTGTCTTGCAGACTCTACATTTCCGAGAGAACACTACGATCTCTGAGTTAGCTTCGGCAAACGTCTGGACCACTCTACGATTTCTGGAGAGGCTCTTCATGGCAGACACACTACAATCTTTGATGCTCTATGATTCTTCCTTGGCTTCTGCAATCTCCTGATCAGCTCGATAGACTGCGATTCTTGTTGAAGCTTATCTATTACATTTCAAGACATAGATCAACCTAACATCTTTGATCTCTTTATCTATACATTCATTTAAAGAATGATAACCATTAAAAGCTTAGATCAACCTAACAATTTTGATCTATCACTAAGTCCTTGTACATATATTCCTTGAAGGACTTTACATATAATCATGAGCATTTACTTTAAACATCAAATCAAAATATGCACTCTCTAACATATTCCTTTGTGCACTACAATTTCTCATAACATATCATCTAATAGGAATTTTCTTTATTTAATTCTTATTTTAATATAATCCAAAAAGTTGGGTTATCACATGGGCTGCCCAGAAAGCAATTTTTCATAGTTGATCAACTGACTTTAACCACTTATATCTTGAGATATAGACATGGTATGAAGTTGATTCCACTTCCAGTCTACTCTCCTAATAATAGAAAACAGATCTATAACCTTAAACACACCTAATCATTAACACAGGTAGATCTATGAGCCCTGACATTCGGCTGTCAGAGCACAAATTAGGGTTCATAGATCAGTTTCTAAAAACTCAATTTCATGCATCTAAATGTTATGGATCTAAGATATAAAAACCTAGATCACTCAATAACATCCTCTAGCACATATTTAACCAACAAATAACAACAATAACATAAATCCTTAAGTATTTTAAAAATTTAGGGATTATACCACTTTGGTGGTTCGATCTTGAATCTGATCATCATTGTGATGCCCCCAAAATAGGTCCACACAACCCATTCTTAGTCGCCAGATATCACACTACAGAAATCAAATACAAACTTCATTTATACAACTGTTGAACTGTCGTACAGAATACGACCACAGTTAAAACTGTGAGTTTTAATACAAATATATGCAACTTTCATGGTGCCTCGACCACAACACCTTACAATGGTACCTTATATAAAGGAATAGTCAATAACTGTTTTAAAAATTAAAATCTTTGGAAAATGGTAAAGGAAACCTTCGTACATGGGAGGCCATGTGTCTAAGTTATGATAGATATCATATGACTCGACAATTATCCTTGGTTGACCCAATAGACCCCAAAGAAAAATGAGAAGATTAGTATCATGTGCTTTCCAATGATGAGTCTTCTCTTGACATATAATTATCTCCATTGTCTCCAATTAAGAACTATATTTCAACCAAACTCCAAGATTATATAGGTAGTGCTCATAGATATAATCGGCAAGTGCATGTGCACAACCATGTCTTATGATAACACAAGGTCGTCTGTTATTAGACATCTTGTATGATAGTGGTAAAATGCCTTTTCGAAGTTGGGTTCACCTCACCCTATTCGGTTCACCAAAATCAAAGGTTAAAATGACTTATAAAATACGACACACTTATCTATAATTCTCAATAAAATTATTTCCATACTTTTTAGGGGAAACCTCAATAGTTATAGACCATCGTTTTATTCCCATGTTACCCCCGCTCGACCCAGCTACACTTTTATTACCTGAAAGGAATTGTGAAGCAAAAGGATGAGCACAACTAGCCCAGTAAAGAATGTCATGACTAAAGATAATTAAATTATCAATAGCCTTCGTCAGTAATAAATCAGAGATTTAGAACATATGGTATATGATAAAACTTTTCAACCATAGTAGCAGTGGAATGAGCAATCCATTAGAAGAATCAAATAGACTATAAAGTCTATTATCTTCTCCATGTTAAAAGTCCACCAACAATGTTTTATCCTTGTAACATCAATCAACAGTTCCTGTCCACAATCTTGTGAATAACTCATAATCATAATTATGGTTCTAAGTTCCTCTTCGCACCCAGGACGAATATAATTTTCATCACATGTCTTTACCTGAAACATCAAAGATCAAGGTTATACCAAATAACAGTTCATGTTCATAATCATATTAATAAATTCATCTTTGTAGTACGAGCCAAATATATTCATTAATAGTTTATCTTTGCACTACATGCCAAAGACATATAACTGTATTTTTTAGAAGAGTCAAGTAGAGCATGATATCTACTATCTTCTATGAATTAAAAGTTTATTATCAATATTTTATCGCTAAGACTCAGCTTAATAAATAATCCACATCATCGAATCATCCTTGCACTACGGCTAAGGATATTCATTAGTATCACGACCACGAATTATCCATGCACTACGGGCCAAGGATATTCGTGTTTTAACCAATGGTCGTGATTATACCGAATAATCCCTGGTCATAATCATACCAACAAATGTCCAACAATGCACTACGGGCCAATGAGGACTTTTACCATATCATTTGTAACATTATGGGTCATGATTATACCGAATGATTGATAAGTGGGTTTTATAACTACTTATTGGATAGAAATTAACGCGAACTGTGCCCTTCTCAAGTACATTTTAATGTGTTTTTAGTTGCATTTCATCATATTTTGCATTACATTTACATAAAACTCCTTTGGTGTAAAAGTGCAGGATATGGTACGATTTGGTGATGTAAATGGCATGAGGCTACGGACGCATGGTGTGAGGATCAATTGGAGCAGGAGACTAAGCATGGAGGGACAAAAGAATGAACAGCAGAACAGATCAGTGCAGCAAGCGGAACAGATCAATGCAGCAGAACCAGAGTTGCACAAGCCGCACGGCCGCGCGATAGAATACTCTTGAGGATGCGCGCCCGCGTGAGCACTCGGCTGGATAGACTTTGCACGATGCAAGTTGGGCGCCCGCGCGAGGATTGCAAAGGAGGGGCGCGCGGCCGCGCGCGACGTTGCCTACAGCTGCTAACTTTATTTTAAATTGAAAATTGGAAGCGTAACTGAAGGGGTAGTTGAACTAAGGCTTATATACTAGACTTATATCAGTGGTAAAGGGAGACCAACCCTTGGGGGAACTATTAGCTATTGTTGCTCTCTTTAATTTTGATATTAGATTAGGGTAGATTAGAGTAGTGAATTCTAGAGTTGATGAGATTGAAGACTTGAAGCAATTGGGAGGCATCAAAGATTCTATCTTGGAGCAGGAGAACATATTTGCACTTTAATTCTCTACTTTTATCCTCTCTTTGATTCTTATTTGTAATCTTATGATGTTTATTCAATATGTGGATGATAGATTTGATTCAACTATGATTTAAACTCTATTATGAGATTGCAATGGATTCTATGGATTAGTTTATTCTGATATATTTCATTGTTAGCCTTATTGATTGCTATAGGATTGTCTATTAAGATTCACGCTTACTTGCTTAATTGATTGGACATCAATTTATTATGATAATCTATATGGACTTGAGAAACGAAGTATGGGTTGAGATCTGATCTTATTAGCTTTTGATTGTATATTCTGCATTGTGTTGGGATGTATGATTTGTGCTTAGGATAGACATATACTGAAGCAACATTCGTAGTCAATTGAGAATTTGGGATTAAACCATAATTATTTGTAAATCACATAGACATATAGTGGTTTAGGTAATGTGGGTGTTCACGTGTATTCTATCAAATGTGGATTATACGTGACATTGGTATGGTACATTGAGAGATGGCTATACTTTACTTTCGTGTTCTCGACTAATAATCTGGTACAATTAATTTGGTTTAACAAGAAGTGTGTGGATTTGAATGAGTCAATAGATGAAATTGTAATGTCAGGTCTTTAGTATCTAGTCTCACTCTAGGAATAGTTAGGTTTATTTAATTTCTTAGTTTAAATACAAAATATAATATCATTCGTTTAAATAAGACTGAAATGGTTATGGGTTAATGCTTGGTGAACATTGTTAGTTAATTCTCCATGAGAACGATACTTTACTTACTCTTTATTACTTGTTGACCACGTATACTTGTGTGTTGTGCCTAACTAGAATTTACCCAACAAGTTTTTGGCGATGTTACCGGGGAATTAGCTTAATAAATTTTTTCCAACATCAATTTCAATCAAATTGGTCTTAATTTAAACATTTTAATTTTGTTTTAATTATCTTCTTATATTTATCTCTTTTTAGGTACCATGGGTGAATTTATTTATCAATGGCCTTATGCAAATATGACTCCACCAAGGAACACAAGAACTGAAGGACTTAATGTATTTTCCACACTGTCAGCACAAATTGCAACACTTTCAGAGAGGTTGGATGTTCTTGCAGCCCAACATACTCGAGAGATAGCAGTTATATGTGAATATTGTGCTGGCGAGCATCCGAGTTATCAATGCAACATCAGTGTTGGACAAGTATAGTTTGGGGGTGATTACCTCAACAACTATGTTTATTCCAATTATCATCAAGGTTGGGGGTATCACCCAGATTATGAATGGAGTTATAACTATCGAGACCAATACTGCATCTCAAGTCCAACATATCCATCAGATTTCTCAAATCCACCTCCAATGCAACAAGAAGCAAATTCAAGGCTGGGGATTTGTGGTTTAAATTTGTAGCATCAACTGAGGAGAAGATGATTGAGCAAGAGAGGTCAATTCAAAATCTTCAGAATTAGATGGATCAAATGTTCGAAGCCTTGAACAATTGCCCTCCAACCAATTGGTGTTATGACATGAATGATGAAACTGATGGAGAGCCAGAAGTGTGCATGCCACTTGATGAACTGAAAGGAGTATACATTGAGGAGACAACTGGGGATTTGGAAAATGAAGAATATCATATCACCTATATTATACCCCAAGTACCTTCTCGACCTGAGTTGAAAAATTCAGTGAAGTTTACACACCCATGTCCCCTTAGTAGTCACATCCAAAGCAAGAATTTCTGCGATTATGAGGCCTCTTACAAACCACGGTGGGCTGAAGAAGAGATAATAGAAGAAGAAAATTTTGTTGTATCTGTCATGCCTCAATGCAAAAATATATTAACAAATACAACAGAAGGAGCACCTGGCTATGTAATAAAACTGGGGACATCATGTATAGGAAATATGCTAGGTGGCTTAAATCCGAAGACTCTCATGATGGGGAACCTACCAAAGAACATAGTGGTTCTAATGGATGGAGAGTTCCTAGCTTATCGTAGAGAAATTGGATAGTGGTGTCAAGAAAAGAGTCCAGCTAACGGACTATAAACCGAGCGCTAGATGGGAGGCACCCCATCCAATCTTTTTCCCTCCTTGTTTAATTCTTATTTACATTTCCATATTTAGTAGATGTTAGATAGTGGTAAGTCTTAATAACAGTTTTATTGTTTCTCCTCTCAGGTTCAATCCAATTGCTATAAGCATTCAGGATCAAACAAAAGTCAAAAAAAAAACTGAAGCTGCCAGAGTACAGGATCGAGCGGCCGCACCCAACTACAAGCCAAACATCGGGCGGCCGCGCCATAGCTTAGTCACAGAAAAAAATTGCTAAATTTTTAGAATTTTTGACTCAAGCATTCGGACAGTTAGAAGCCCACACTCAGTTTCCAACTATAGAATATCTCAAACTTAGCCATTGCCTGACATACCATCGGATCATGAGGAGGCGAACGGAGATAACATTGCCATTTAGGGGAGTATTCTTTCACTTTTAATTACAATGAGGGCATTATTTATTTTATGTTTGGGGGTATTGGTTTGTAGTGAGTGGTTGTTGCATATAGTTAGTTGCATATAGTTTGATTGCATGTTTAAGTTGCATAGTAGGGGTATATTAGTATCTACGTAGTTAAATTTTACATGAAATTTTTGTTTTTAGTTAGTATGTTGTTGCATATAGTTAGTTTCATATAGTTTGATTGCATGTTTGAGTTGTTGTAACGCCCCGAAATCCGGTCTATCTTCACACCCGGATTCCGTACGTCACGAGTACATCATTCATCCAACATACATCATTGTATACTGAAATATAATAACATACATTCTCAATTCCCAGGTTCTCGAAACCTTATAACCTTTCTCATTACAAATAATGATAATTACATTATTCCTTTCATCTTACAAGAGTGACTTTTATCCGCCACCAAGGATACATACAGTTCATTAAACTAGTCTATAGTTTAATTCTCAGCTTTCTACATTACAAGTCTTCACTTGATCTTCACACATATTCACGGGATACCGCTTAACTTGATCTTTACGGGATCCTTAAGTTCTTTCTAACATCGTTTGCTGAAAATGTTTTTCATTTAAAGCAAGTGTGAGCATTCAATTGCCAAGCAAGTCATCACAGTTTGAACAAACAAGTTCAGAATTCAAACATTTCTTTAGAACTTCAATAACCGAACAAAGGTTATGAAGCAGCTTGAATAATAGGAATAATCTCGATTCCTATCATTTTAAAACCATACTTACTTTCACTTTGAAATACTTTCATTCTTCTACCATGTTCATATACATTTTGTCTGGCTAAAATCATCAGCACAGACTTAACAATAACGGTTCATGAATAAACCGAGCATACTTGAATTGAACAGTTTGATCACGAAACAATTCATTTCATAGAAACACCTACGTGTTCACATTGTGGCACAAGGCTTTATACATTCTACCACCTTGTACAAATATCGCACATTCGCACATAGACAGCACTTCTCAAGTTCAACATCTGAAAAGTTTTAGAAACTAGCATTCATTTATAATATGAATGAAGTTAGAAAACTTGCCTTACACACAGCTACAGCTTACGCTGAACTGCTCATTCCAAATCCCTACATAACACATAAGGAAATAACACGTACACCAATTAGTCATATACTTGACTTACACATTGATTTACTTAACTTTACTTCTTAAGGTTCGCGTTCTTGTAATTTAAGCTTACGCGACTAACTTTCATTACCAGATTATGGCTTTATGACATACTGAGATGTTTTATTCAAACATTTATCATCTTTGATGATTTACATTCTTATCTTTTTCTTATAACTCTCCTAGGACTCAGCACACATCGTGTCTTTGCTAGTAGTCCATGACAACCATCAAAGGTTACGATTGTTCCACAACTTAAATTCATCTAACTTATCCGAACTATTAAACTATAATGTTCGTTAAGTCACATTCATATTCCTTACGGCTTTCTGGCAACTAAATGCCATACCTCAGGATTCATTCTTTATCGTCTAAGTCATACAGTCATTTGTATACTCGGAACGATCATTCAATGTCAATACTAAGAGGTCATAGCGTTAACCATTTCATATGAATTTATTCATATCTTCAAATGTCCGGTTCCTTCCACTCAGAACGTTTATCCAAGTTATACTTATTAACTCGTCTTCTTAACGTTATACGTTATTATATTCAACTTAATTTCTTCACCATTCACGGCTAAACTTAGTCTTCATTACATTACGGTTAACCCATACACGGAGAGTAGGTTCTGCCCGTTTAACACTCGCTTACACTCAACCCTTACGGTGGTTAAAGTGTTCAGCGCTTACTTTTCATTCTATCATTCTCATCCGACTTATATTCGGCTTTCAGTAATCTTATTATCGTTCATTACGGCTCTCTTGATACCATTCGTATCTTACTTACTACCTTCATCAATGTCTATGTCATACAACCAGGGTATACTTAGAACGCTCGTCCAACGCGAATACAATTCACAAGGATCACTTACGTATTCAACGTTCACGTTGCTCGTCTCTTAATCTCTCATTCAACCTTTATTCAAGGTTTTAATCGCTTTTAATTGTTATCCATCCCATGAACCCCATGTTCATTATTCTTTCTTAATGTCAAAGCCATAATGTTCGTTGTATGTTAAGACCGATTGTTCTTCGCAACAACGTTGCGTTCACAGTGTTTATACGCTTTACGTTCATCTTACAATGCCATGACATAACATTGGAATGTTATTCATTACCTTCATCACTCAATGTCTAAGGAATCACAATCATAGCAATCCCTCACATTCGTTCATTACGACTACGGTCGCTGAATATCGGTTCCGTAATTTATCGCTTACATTCTCTATCTTTTAATCTCATTTAATCTTTCTGTTCAACCTTTATTAAAGGTTTAAGACACTTGATTAAGTGTTACATTATGTGAACTATATGTTCATACTTCTTTCTTGCACATCTCCCGAGAAATTGAGAACTAAAAATCTCATTTCTGGGCATTGCTATGCACTTGCGCTGCGGCGCCGTGCCCTTCATTTCCTCTCGCACTGCGGCGCGAGCTACTTCTCTCTCTTCTCTTCCCGGCCTGGCGCTGCGGCACCAAGTCCTTTGTTATCTCTCGCGCTGCGGCACCACTCTCCAGAAGGTTATGGCCGATCTCGCGCTACGGCGCCAGCCTCTAAGGCACGACTCGCGCTGCGGCGCCGAGCATGAAACTTAAAATTTTTTTTCTAAGTTTTTTACAAGCTTGAGACATCGATTTCGAAATCTCATAACTTCTTTGTTATAACTCAGAACGAAGTAGTTCCAAAGCCACTCTCTTCCTTATCTTACATACTTCAAGTACCCACAGGCAGAAATTCATTCTGAATCCATTAACATGCCATTCAATTGGTTTAATCTTCACTCTTCGTTCATTTTAACGTTTTTAACGTTCTTCGTTCGTTCATCCGTAATTCGGTCATCCGAACTCGGAATTCGTTTGTTCTTGAGTCCATGACTCACATTTTATACGTTCTCTTACATTCTTATGAAACTCTGCACATTCGGGTTCATTTACTAACTTTTTAATTCTCGTTCGTCTTTTACGAAATTTCGCCATAACTTCGTTATAGCTCCGTTTTAATCCGTTCTTCATGAACGTTTCTAACGTTCCTAACCAAGCAATAAGCATCTAACTTATACGCAATGGTTTTAAACTTGTCCATCAACAACATTTATCCTACGATGGTTTTTAATTTGTCCATCAACAACGTTCTTCGTGTTCTTCGCGTGTTCTTCGCGTTCTTCGTTCGTTCTTCATTTTTAATCGATATTTTGGATTACGATTCTACTTTTTCTTGGAATTTGATGTTATAGAACATCATTCCTTACTTATTTGACCTACTCATTCATAAAATTCATTCGGATCGCTCAAAATCCTCACGAATCTTATACTTCCTTACGAAATTTATAAAATAAATTTCTAATTCTTATTTCTTCATTTTCTTACGATTTCAACCATATGAAATCTTTCTCAATATCTTTTACTCCTTATTCTCATTAAGTTATGTTTTTAAACATAAAAACTTAAAGAAAATAAATAGAAGAACTAGGGTTCGGATTATCGTTCTTCTTTAATCCTCTTCCGCTAGACAAAGCCGACGATTTGCGAGCTTTTCTATTTCATGATCACTATTGATTCGAGCATTCATGCTCAATCTCTTCCTCTTCCTCTCCCAACCGAGCTCTATCTCTCTCTCAAGTGTAGGATTTTCAAAATCCCATTCAAATGAGATTAAGCTTCCTATTTATAAATTTTCAAGGCTAGGGGTATTTTAGTCATTTCTCCCCCACCTCCTTACTATTCCCACCTCGTCAACAACTTAACCACCAAGTTTACTTGGCCACCACCCTTACTTGGTGGCCAAGTGGCCGGCCCACATGCCCATGGGCCACCCCATGGGTTGCTCTAATGGTTCTTACCCATCCGTTTACCCACCGGTTCGATCCGCGGTTTCTTTTCTTGGGTTGGGCCTTAACCCTAATTCTCATTGGGCTTAACTTGGGCTTGATTTCACAAATCATTGGGCTTGAAATAATCCAAGTCCAATTATATTCTACAAAGTCCATGAACTCAAAGTCCATTAAGACTAAGTGTATTCTACGCATTCCATTCTCGTATTCTCGTATTCTCTTTTTCTCTTCGTATATCATTCGTACGATATTCTTATTATACGTCATACTAATCTTCGTACTATACTAGTATAATAACTTGTATCATACTCGTATTTCCCATGCATAGTAACCCTAGTTATTACACGTGCTCCTAACATTCTCGGAACTCACTTTCCCTAACCCTTAGGTTTTACGTCTGCAGGCGAAAACTTTGTTTTTCCCATAACTGAAATATTATTGAATATTCCATCACGTCTCAGAATTAAACGTAATCTATAACTTCTCGGAATTTCAAAATAAATCTTCGAGCAGAAACTGATGAATAGTGCCTATTTCGTCTTTTTCCCCGAAAAATATTTTGTTCCCGGAAAAATTTCATTTTCGTCTTGAAAATTCTTACTCGTTCAATCTAGCTCGTAGCCAGAATCCTCCCGATTAATAATCATTCTAGGTTATAGAACGAATAATAAACACTTAGCACAGAATAGTATTAATAAAAATTCATTTTATTAATAACTAATTCTTTAAACTTAAATTATGGACAAACCGAATTTTCGGGTTGTCACATTCTTCCCTCCTTATAAAAATTATGTCCTCGGAATTTCTTAAAACCAAACCGTTACTTGGGTTCTCACATTCTCCCCTTCTTCACAGAATTTTGTCCTCGAAATTTTAGCTTACCCTTCTTCTCAACTTCTCTTCAAAGAAGTTCTTATCTTTCTTACATTCCCAACCCTTAATAACGTATCAAGAATCATGAAGCGAAAGGGATAACTAGGAATATAAGGATTCCTTTAAAACATTTCATTCCTTTGCTGAGGGGTCAAATTGACCACGAACTCTTTACTAGGTTAAACAACCTTTCAACGTAAACCTTTCTTTCCACGGTAAGTTTACAATCACAAAGAAGGTAAACTACCTCTTCCATGTTCTCCTCAGACTAAATCATTAGATTCCGCACCAAAATAATTTGGTTTGGCACAAGTTCTTAAGAAAACTCAATTTTCTTTTAATGATGACATACCATTCGTCTTAGCCAAATCAAATAGCCTCGACCATACCAATATATTGGATATCAACTTGAAACATTCGACTAGTCAACTCGCTTGACATCAACTACTTCTTTAAATTCTTTTTTGCAATACATCAAAACGTTTTATGACGTCATGATACCGTACTCTTCACAGTACAATTGAGGACTTCGTCACTTTATGACTTCGTCATTATACATCTTACCATAGTGGTTTGTTGATCCTCAGATCACATCCCACCAGGTTTAATTGCATTAACAACTCCATCCTTTTTCGGGTTGTCGCATTCTTTCCTCCTTATAAAAATTCCGTCCTCGGAATTTCTTAAAACCAAACCCTTACTTGGGTTCTCACATTCTCCCCTTCTTCACAGAATTTTGTCCTCGAAATTTTAGCTTACACTTCTTCTCAACTTCTCTTCAAAGAAGTTCTTATCTTTCTTACATTCCCAACCCTTCATAACGTATCAAGAATCATGAACCGAAAGGGATAACTAGGAATATATGGATTCCTTTAAAATATTTCATTCTTTTGCTGAGGGGTCAAATTGACCACGAACTCTTTACTAGGTTAAACAGCCTTTCACCGTAAACCTTTCTTTCCACGGTAAGTTTACAATCACAAAGAAGGTAAACTACCTCTTCCATGTTCTCCTCAGACTAAATCATTAGATTCCGCACCAAAATAATTTGGTTTGGCACAAGTTCTCAAGAAAACTCGATTTTCTTTTAATCATGACATACCATTCGTCTTAGCCAAATCAAATAGCCTCGACCATACCAATAAATTGGATATCAACTTGAAACATTCTTCTAGTCAACTCGCTTGACATCGACTACTTCTTTAAATTCTTTTTTGCAATACATCAAAACGTTTTATAACGTCATGATACCGTACTCTTCACAGTACGTTGAGGACTTCGTCACTTTATGGCTTCGTCATTATACATCTTACCATAATAGTTTGTTGATCCTCAGATCACATCCCACCAGGCTTAATTGCATTAACAACTCCATCCTTTTGCCATCGTTGCATCAAATGCACGGATGATATAAAATTAATTTTAATATTTCAAATTAATTTCTGTCTAGCTGAAGCAATTGGCATAGACATACCAAGAATAGTTATTTTAAAATCCATTGGTTCCAAAAGTCGAACCAATTCTTTCATTTTCCAAAACGCGCACATTAGCACGATTTAAAGAAATTTCGAAATCTAGCATAGCTAGAGGATTTGGAATATCTTATTCTCCATCTCCATTCATTGTCTTACTGCGACAATACTTAATTTCTCTAGCACCTTCAATGTTAAGTCTACTGAAAATACTTCGTTTTCAGTCTACACCTTCCTATAACTTAGTACAGTCCATCAAACTTGCCACACATTATGGGTTCAGGAAATTTCCATAACAATATGAGTTTAAGAACATCCAGACAGACCTTTGGCGTCCATTCGCTGAAACATTCAAACACATACCATATTATTATGAGTCATGAACTTACCATAAGTATGAGTTTAAGAACTCGCACCTACCTTAACCTTCTCTACCTATCAAGTATATACATGAGAAAAGATTCACCTTCTCGTCATATACATCTTAATAGCGCGACTAATCCCAATGATTATCATTGTAATAAACTGAGCAGTTGGTACACCATAGCATAAACCTCTGCCCATACCAAAGGTTCATACAACTCAGCCATCACATAAGTCCTCAATTGAAATTTTACAACTTCTACCTTTTCTTTACTTAATACGAATTTTCTTTAATTCGTATACTATCCTTTACAACTCAATCTGAGTTCTTCTTCCCGTACTATTCGTAGTACCATTCATTCATAGCATTAGCTATAAATCATTCATCGTTTCACAGCTCATCTGTTACTACGATTTACTATGATCACTTGGTGATCTTCTTATCCTTCTCTTTACAATTATAGTCTTAGGTACTCTTACCTAAGATTTATAACCTATCAGCTCTGATACCAACCTGTAACGCCCCAAAATTTGGTCTATCTTCACACCTGGATTCCGTACGTCACGAGTACATCATTCATCCAACATACATCATTATATACTGAAATATAATAACATACATTCTCAATTCCCAGGTTCTCGAAACATTATAACCTTTCTAATTACAAATAATGATAATTACATTATTCCTTTCATCTTACAAGAGTGACTTTTATCCGCCACCAAGGATACATACAGTTCATTAAACTAGTCTATAGTTTAATTCTCAGCTTTCTACATTACAAGTCTTCACTTGATCTTCACACACATTCACATACTGAATGGCACTTCGTCGGGATACCGCTTAGTTTGATCTTTATGGGATCCTTAAGTTCTTTCTAACATCGTTCGCTAAAAATGTTTTTCATTTAAAGCAAGTGTGAGCATTCAATTGCCCAGCAAGTCATCACAGTTTGAACAAACAAGTTCAGAATTCAAACATTTCTTTAGAACTTCAATAACCGAACAAAGTTTATGAAGCAGCTTGAATAATAGGAATAATCTCGATTCCTATCATTTTAAAACCATACTCACTTTCACTTTGAAATACTTTCATTCTTCTACCTTGTTCATATACATTCTGTCTGGCTAGAATCATCAGCACAGACTTAACAATAACGGTTCATGAGTAAACCGAGCATACTTGAATTGAACAGTTTGATCACGAAACAGTTCATTTCATAGAAACAACTACGTGTTCACATTGTGGCACAAGGCCTCATACATTCTACCACCTTGTACAAATATCGCACATTCGCACATTGATAGAACTTCTCAAGTTCAACATCTGAGAAGTTTTAGAAACTAGCATTCATTTATAATATGAATGAAGTTAGGAAACTTGCCTTACGCACAGTTATAGCTTACCCTGAACTGCTCATTCCAAATCCCTACATAACATATAAGGAAATAACACGTACACCAATTAGTTATATACTTGACTTACGCATTGGTTTATTTAACTTTACTTCTTAAGGTTCACGTTCTTGTAATTTAAGCTTACGCGACTAACTTTCATTACCAGATTATGGCTTTATGACATACTGAGATGTTTTATTCAAACATTTATCATCTTTGATGATTTACATTCTTATCTTTTTCTTATAACTCTCCTAGGACTCAGCACACATCGTGTCTTTGCTAGTAGTCCATGACAACCATCAAAGGTTACGATTGTTCCACAACTTAAATTCATCTAACTTATCCGAACTATTAAACTATAATGTTCGTTAAGTCACATTCATATTCCTTATAGCTTTCTGGCAACTAAATGCCATACCTCAGGATTCATTCTTTATCGTCTAAGTCATACAGTCATTTGTATACTCGGAACGATCATTCAATGCCAATACTACGAGGTCATAGCGTTAACCATTTCATATGAATTTATTCATATCTTCAAACGTCCGGTTCCTTCCACTCAGAACGTTTATCCAAGTTATGCTTATTAACTCGTCTTCTTAACGTTATACGCTATTATCTTCAACTTAATTTCTTCACCGTTCACGGTTAAACTTAGTCTTCATTACATTACGGTTAAACCATATACAGAGAGTAGGATCTGCCCGTTTAACACTCGCTTACACTCAACCCTTACGCTAGTTAAAGTGTTCAGCGCTTACTTTTCATTCTATCATTCTCATCCGACTTATATTCGGCTTTCAGTAATCTTATTACCGTTCGTTACGGCTCTCTTGATACCATTCGTAACTTACTTACTACCTTCATCAACGTCTATGTCATACAACCAGGGTATACTTAGAACGTTCGTCCGACGCGAATACAATTCACAAGGATCATTTACGTATTCAACGTTCACGTTGCTCGTCTCTTAATCTCTCATTCAACCTTTATTCAAGTTTTAATCGCTTTTAATTGTTATCCATCCCATGAACCCCATGTTCATTATTCTTTCTTAATGTCACAGCCATACTGTTCGTTACATGTTAAGACCGATTGTTCTTCGCAACAACGTTGCGTTCACAACGTTTATATGCTTTACGTTCATCTTATAATGCCATGACATAACATCGGAATGTTATTCATTACCTTCATCACTCAATGTCTAGGGAATCACAATCATAGAAATCCCTCACGTTCATTCATTACGACTACGGTCCCTGAATATCGGTTCCGTAATTTATCGCTTACATTCTCTATCTTTTAATCTCACTTAATCTTTTTGTTCAACCTTTATTAAAGGTTTAAGACACTTGATTAAGTGTTACATTACGTGAACTATATATTCATACTTCTTTCTTGCACATCCCTCGAGAAATTGAGAACTAAAAATCACATTTCTGGGCATTGCTATGCACTGGAGCTGCGGCGCCGTGCCCTTCCTTTCCTCTCGCGCTGCGGCGCGAGCTACTTCTCTCTCTTCTCTTCCCTGCCTGGCGCTGCGGTGCCAAGTCCTTTGTTATCTTTCGCGCTGCGGCGCCACTCTCTAGAAGGTTATGGCCGATCTCACGCTACGGCGCCGGCCTCTAAGGCACGACTCGCGCTGCGGCGCCGAGCATGAAACTTAGAATTTTTTTTCTAAGTTTTTTACAAGCTTGAGACATCGATTTCGAAATCTCATAACTTCTCTGTTATAACTCAGAACGAAGTCATTCTAAAACATTCTCTTCCTTAGATTACGTACTTCGAGGACCCACAGACAAAAATTCGTTCTGAATCCGTTAACATGCCATTCAATTGGCTTGATCTTCACTCTTCGTTCATTTTAACGTTTTTAACGTTCTTCGTTCGTTCGTCCGTAATTCGGTCATCCGAACTCAGAATTCGTTTGTTCTTGAGTCCACGACTCACATTTTATACGTTCTCTTACATTCTTATGAAACCCTGCACATTCGGGTTCATTTACTAACTTTCTAATTCTTGTTCGTCTTTTACGAAATTTCGCCATAACTTCGTTATAGCTCCGTTTTAATCCGTTCTTCTTGAACGTTTCTAACGTTCCTAACCAAGCAATAAGCATCTAACTTATACGCAATGGTTTTAAACTTGTCCATCAACAACATTTATCCTACGATGGTTTTCAATTTGTCCATCAACAACGTTCTTCGTGTTCTTCGCGTTCTTCGTTCGTTCTTCATTTTTAATCGATATTTTGGATTACGATTCTACTTTTTCTTGGAATTTGATGTTATAGAACATCATTCCTTACTTATTTGACCTACTCATTCATAAAATTCATTCGGATCGCTCAAAATCCTCACGAATCTTATACTTCTTTAAGAAATTTATAAAATAAATTTCTAATTCTTATTTCTTCATTTTCTTACGATTTCAACCATATGAAATCTTTCTCAATATCTTTTACTCCTTATTCTCATTAAGTTATGTTTTTAAACATAAAAACTTAAAGAAAATAAATAGAAGAACTAGGGTTCGGATTACCGTTCTTCTTTAATCCTCTTCCGCTAGACAAAGCCGATGATTTGCGAGCTTTTCTATTTAACGATCACTTTTGATCCGAGCATTCATGCTCAATCTCTTCCTCTTCCTCTCCCAACCGAGCTCTCTCTCTCTCTTAAGTGTAGGATTTTCAAAATTCCATTTAAATGAGATTAAGCTTCCTATTTATAAATTTTCAAGGCTAGGGGTATTTTAGTCATTTCTCCCCCACCTCCTTACTATTCCCACCTCGTCAACAACTTAACCACCAAGTTTACTTGGCCACCACCCTTACTTAGTGGCCAAGTGGCCGGCCCACATGCCTATGGGCCACCCCATAGGTTGCTCCAATGGTTCTTACCCATCCGTTTACCCACCAGTTCGATCCGCGGTTTCTTTTCTTTGGTTGGGCCTTAACCCTAATTCTCATTGGGCTTAACTTGGGCTTGATTTCACAAATCATTGGGCTTGACATAATCCAAGTCCAATTAGATTCTACAAAGTCCATGAACTCAAAGTCCATTAAGACTAAGCGTATTCTACGCATTCCATTCTCGTACTCTCGTATTCTCTTATTCTCTTCGTATATCATTCGTACGATATTAGTATTATACGTCATAATAATCTTCGTGCTATACTCGTATAATAACTTGTATCATACTCGTATTTCCCACGCATAGTAACCCTAGTTATTACACGTACTCCTAACATTCTCAGAACTCACCTTCCCTAACCCTTAGGTTTTACGTCCGCAGGCGAAAACTTTGTTTTTGTCATAACTGAAATATTATTGAATATTCCATCACGTCTCAGAATTAAACGTAATCTATAACTTCTCGGAATTTCAAAATAAATCTCCGAGCAGAAACTGATGAATAGTGCCTATTTCGTCTTTTTTCCCGAAAAATATTTTGTTCCCGAAAAAATTTCATTTTCGTCTTAAAAAATCTTACTCGTTCAATCTAGCTCGTAGCCAGAATCCTCCCGATTAATAATCATTCTAGGTTATAGAACAATTAATAAACACTTAGCACAGAATAGTATTAATAAAAATTTATTTTATTAATAACTAATTCTTTAAACTTAAATTTTGGACAAACAGAATTTTCGGCTTGTCACAGTTGCATAGTGGGGGTATATTAGTATCTTCGTAGTTAAATTTTACATGAAACTTTTTGTTTTTAGTTAGTATGTGTTTAGTTGCATAACATTGCATAATCTAGGTTTTTAGTTAGTTGAATTCTAATTTGGCCAATGATGAAATAGAAATGTGATAGATTTTTTTGAACTCTGTTGATAACTTAAACTTAGTTATAATTTCATACATGATTTAATATATGCCTATTGTTTAGATGTTACCGGGTAGCACGACAATGTTCCTATTTGCTTGTTGGTTAAGATTAGCATGCTTGTCTGCTGAGAGAAAATTGTTGTTTTTAATTATAGAATTGTGTATGAAGTGAGTAATGACTATGAATACACAGATACTCAAACTTTGGGAACACATGGGTATGCTTGCTATTGGGACGAGATGGAGCGTAAAACGCACTCGTTTAAATGGAAATGGAAAGTGAGATGGACCGTAAAATGCACTCGCTATATATATATATATATAAAGAAGAAAAAGAAATCAATAAACACCGCGGGAAAGTGCAAAAATCGCCTTCGTGAGTAAAAATAAAGCAGAATAAACCCATTGTTGAATCTTAATTTGTATTGATATGTTGGAGTAGTAGATGTCTCATTAGTATATGTAGTTCTTGATTTAAACTTCAATTTTTTGTCTTAAGAAATTTAGCATGTGGTATCTTCATCTTTGTCAAGCTTATCTATGAACACATCACAAACACACAACATCTTTATATCAGGTTATGATTATCTGATTGTATGTCATTATACCTTTAGCTTAGTTTGATGCTTTGTTCTTGGAACTTGATATTTCTCTAAAGCATATCTTATTGGAATTCTTAACATGGTTGGAAATCTGGGGATTCATTGTCATAGTAACGTAGTTTGCATAGCATTTAGATTGCATTATGTTGCATTGCTTGAGGGCAAGCAATAGTTCAAGTTTGGGGGTATTTGATTAGTGGGTTTTATATCTACTTATTGGATAGCAATTCACGCGAACTTTGCCCTTCTCAAGTACATCTGAATGTGTTTTTAGTTGCATTTCATGATATTTTGCATTGCATTTACTTATAACTCCTTTGGTGTAAAAGTGCAGGATATGGCACGATTTGGTGATGTAAATGGCATAAGGCTATGGACGCATGGTGTGAGGATCAATTGGAGCAGGAGACTAAGCATGGAGGGACAAAAGAATGAACAGCAGAACAGATCAGTGCAGCAGCAGAACATATCATTGCAGCAGAACTAGAGTTGCAGAAGTCGTGCGACTGCGCGGTAGAATACGCTTGAGGACGCGCGCTCGTGCGAGCACCTGACTGGACAGACTTTGCACAGTACAAGTTGCTCGCCCGCGCGAGGATTGCAAAGGAGGGGCACGCGGCCGCGCGCGACGTTGACTGCAGCTGTTGACTTTATTTTAAATTGGAAATTGGATGCGTAACTGAAGGGGGAGTTGAACTAGGGCTTATATATTAGACTTATATCAGTGGTAAAGGGAGACCAACCCTTGGGGGAACTATTAGCTATTGTTTCCCTCTTTAATTTTGATATTAGATTAGGGTATATTAGAGTAGTGAATTCTAGAGTTCATGAGATTGAAGACTTGAAGCAATTGGGAGGCATCAAAGATTCTATCTTGGAGCAGGAGAACATATTTGCACTTTAATTCTCTACTTTTATCCTCTCTTTGATTCTTATTTGTAATCTTATGATGTTTATTCAATATGTGGATGATAGATTTTATTCAACTATGATTTAAACTCTATTCTGAGATTGCAATGGATTCTATGGATTAGTTTATTCTGATATATTTTATTGTTAGCCTTATTGATTGCTATAGGATTGTCTATTAAGATTCACACTTACTTGCTTAATTGATTGGCCATCAATTTACTGTGATAATCCATATGGACTTGAGAAACGAAGTATGGGTTAAGATCTGATCTTATTAGCTTTTGATTGTATATTCTGCATTATGTTGGGATGTATGATTTGTGCTTAGGATAGACATATACCGAAGCACCATTCGTAGTCAATTGAGAATTTGGGATTAAACCATAATTATTTGTAAATCACATAGACATATAGTGGTTTAGGTAATGTGGGTGTTCACGTGTATTCTATCAAATGTGGATTATACGTGACATTGGTATGGTACATTGAGAGATGGCTATACTTTACTTTCGTGTTATCGACTAACAATCCGGTAAAATTAATTTGGTTTAACAAGAAGTGTGTGGATTTGAATGAGTCAATATATGAAATTGTAATCTCAGGTCTTTATTATCTAGTCTCACTCTAGGATTAGTTAGGTTTATTTAATTTCATAGTTTAAATACAAAATATAATATCATTCGTTTAAATAAGATTGAGATGGTTATGGGTTAATGCTTGGTGAACATTGTTAGTTAATTCTCTGTGGGAACGATACTTTACTTACTCTTTATTACTTGTTGACCAAGTATACTTGTGTGTTATGCGTAACTAGAATTTACCCAACAAGTTTTTGGCGCCGTTAACGGGGAATTAACTTCATAAATTTTTTCCAACATTAATTTCAATCAAATTGGTCTTAATTTAAACATTTTTATTTTTTATCTTCTTATATTTCTCTCTTTTTAGGTACCATGGGTGAATTTGTTTATCAATGGCCTTATGCAAATATGACTCCACCAAGGAACACAAGAATTGAAGGACTTAAGGTATTTTCTACACTGTCAGCACAAATTGCAACACTTTCGGAGAGGTTGGATGTTCTTGCATCCCAACATAGTCGAGAGATAGCAGTTACATGTGAATATTGTGCTGGCGAGCATCCGAGTTATCAATGCAACACCAGTGTTGAACAAGTATAGTTTGGGGGTGATTACCTCAACAACTATGTTTATTCCAATTATCATCAAGGTTGGGGGTATCACCCAGATTATGAATGGAGTTATAACTATCGAGACCAATACTGCATCTCAAGTCCAACATATCCATCAGATTTCTCAAATCCACCTCCAATGCAACAAGAAGCAAATTCAAGGCTGGAGGGTTTGTGGTTTAAATTTGTAGCATCAACTGAGGAGAAGATGATTGAGCAAGAGAGGTCAATTGGTGAGAATGAAAGAAGAATTAAGCTTCTATTTGTAGGAGAAATAACTAAATAGTAACTAATTCACGAACGGTTCAGATTAATTTACTATTAGAATGGACGGTCCAGATTGATTACTATTAAAATCACAACTGACGGTCCAGATTGATTTACTTTTGAAACCACCACCGACGACCCAGATTGATTTACTTTTAAAATCACCTCCGACGGTCCAGATTGATTTACTATTAAAACCACCACCGATGGTGCGGATTGATTTACTATTAAAACCAACATCGACGGTCCAGATTGATTTACTATTAAAACAACCACCGACGGTCCAGATTGATTTACTTTTAAAACTACCACTGATGGTCCAGATTGATTTACTATTAAAACCACCATCAACGGTCCAGAATGATAGACTATTAAAACAACCATCGACGGTCCAGATAGATTTACTATTAAAACCACCATCGACGGTTCATATTAATTTACTATTAAAACCACCATTAACGGTTCATATTGATTTACTATTAAAACCACCATCGAGGGTTCATATTAATTTACTATTAAAGCCACCATCGACGGTCCAGATTGATTTACTATTAAAACCACCATCGACGGTCCAGATTAATTTACTATTAAAACCACCACCAATGGTCCAGATTGATTTAACTTATTACACTTTAGTACCCCTAAAGTTTTTCAAGTTTGCAATATTCCCCTCTAACTTTTGTAATTCACTTATCTTCAATAAACACATTCTTAATACTTCAACAATTATTCATCATTAATATTATAACTCTCAATATTTAACAACTAGATCATTCCAAGGAAAGAGGGGGCTTTCCGATAAGAATTTCTCCCTATTGGCGCGCAATTAGGTGACCAAACCTCTCCTCAACAGAACTTTCTAGACATTGTCAATATTGCAAATAATAATATGAATAACTTTGTTGTCTCAATTATTGATTTAATAATATAAAAATATTATGCAGATGATACTGTGACAATAATTGAATCAAATAACGTGAGATACTATGCAGCAATTACTGTAGCAGTAATTGAGTAAACTGAGTAGCTTTTTACATAAGCATTAAAAATCAATACCATGTGCTACTATGCAACTGCATGTATTACTGTATTTTTACCATCGGGTATTTCAACAGTTTAACGGTAAAACTTTCGTCGTTAATTTTATAAAAGGTTATTTCTGTCGTTTTCTAACTCCGATAGCTATTCCGTTGTGGGGTCCACCAATAATGGTGTCGTCGTACTGATATTCCCTAACAAAAAGAATATTCCCCGACACAACGAATATTTTATATCAACTTGGTTACTTTGTAAAATTTTCAAATATCACCCTTAACTTTAACCTTTTAACAATTTAACCATTTACTAAATAGAACAACAATTATCAAAAAATTGAATACTTTTATTTCGTAAAATTTGGGGTCTTACACTCTCCACTCCTTATGAAATTTCGGCCTCGAAATTTACGTACCTGGTAGTTCGAAGAGATGAGAATACCTTTTTTTCTTTTCGGATTGTACCTTCCCGGTTATTTCCTCTGTATTATGATTTTCCCATTGCTCATCTCCTGTATTTCGGATATCATTCTAGAATATATCTTCAAAACAAAGGTTAATTGACATATCACAATTTTTCAACTTATCAAGTAAAAATTTCAGCTTAGGTAAGTCACACACTAGCGAAGTATATTACTCGTCTCTCCCCTCCTAGTTCTAGACTCATATCTCCACCAACGACCATATCCCTAAGCTATGATACCAAATGTGACGCCCCCAAAATATGTCCACACGACCCATTCTGAGTCTTCAGATATCACACTACAGAAATCAAATACAAACTTCATTTATACAATTGTTGAACTGTCGTACAGAATACGACCACAGTTAAAACTGTGAGTTTTAAAACAAATATATGCAACTCTCATGGTGCCTCGACCACAACACCTTACAATGGTACCTTACATAAAGGTATAGTCAATAACTGTTTTTAAAAATTAAAATATTTGGAAAATGGTAAAGGAAACCTTCGTACATGGGAGGCCATGCATCTAAGTTATGATAGATATCATATGACTCGAGAATTATCCTTGGTTGACCCAATAGACCCCAAAGAAAAATGAGAAGATTAGTATCATGTTCTTTCCAATGGTGAGTCTTCTCTTGATATATAATTATCTCCATTGTCTTCAATTGAGAATTATATTTCAACCAAACTCCAAGATTATATAGGTAGTGCTCATAGATATAATCAGTAAGTGCATGTGTACAACCCTTTCTTATGATAACATGAGGTCATCTGTCACTAGACATCTTGTGTGATAGTCGAAAAACGCCCTTCCAAAGTTGGGTTCACCTCACCTTATTCGGTTCACCAAAATCAACGGTTAAAATGACGTATAAAATGCGACACACTTATCTATAATTCTCAATAAAATTATTTCCATACTTTTTAGGGGAAACCTCAACAGTTATAGACCATCGTTCTATTCCCCTGTTACCCCACTCGACCCAGTTACACTCTTATTACCTAAAAGGAATTGCGAAGCAAAAGGGTGAGCACAACTAGCCCAGTAAAGAATATCATGACTAAAGATAATTAAATAATCAATAGCATTCGTCAGTAATAAATCAGAGATTTAGAACATATGGTAGATGATAAAACTTTTCAACCATAGTAGTAGCGGAATGAACAATCCATAAGAAGAGTCAAATAGACCTTAAAGTCTATTATCTTCTCCATGTTAAAAGTCCACCAACAATGTTTTATCCTTGTAACATCAATCAACAGTTCCTGTCCACAATTATGTGAATAACTCATTATCATAATTGTGGTTCTAAGTTCCTCTTTGCACCCAGGACAAAGATAATTTTCATCACCTGTCTTTACCTAAAACAACAAAGATCAAGGTTATACCAAATCACAGTTCATGTTCATAATTATATTAATAAATTAATCTTTGCACTACGAGCCAAAGATATTTATTAATAGTTCATCTTTGCACTACATGCCAAAGACATACAACTGTATTTTTTAGAAGAGTCAAGTAGAGCATGATATCTACTATCTTCTACGAATTAAAAGTTTATTATCAATATTTTATCGCTAAGACTCAGCTTAATAAATAATCCACATCATCGAATCATCCTTGCACTACGGCTAATGATATTCATTAGTATCACGACCATGAATTATCCATGCACTACGAGCCAAGGATATTCGTGTTTTAACCAATGGTCGTGATTATACCGAATAATCCTTGGTCATAATCATACCAACAACTGTCTATCAATGCACTACGGGCCAATGAGGAATTTTACCATATCATTTGTAACATTATGGGTCATGATTATACCGAATAATCTCTGGTCATAATCATACCAATCAACAGTCCATCTATGCACCTAAGCCAAAGATGACTTTCATCACAATATAAGCACGAGGATGATGACAATGATATAAGAATTCAATTAAAATAATGCACATGATAAATTTTAAAGATGTATAATTTAATTTATCCAGAATTCAATAATGTCCAAATTGTGAACATGATACTGCTTTGTGGAGTAAATTCAAGAATAATATCCATGAATCAAAAATAATTTGGACAGAAAAGAAATAAATTTTTTGTTGAATAGTACCCCGTGAATAGTATCCTGTGAATAATACTTCGAGAATAGTATTGCGTAAATAGTACCCCGACATGAAAAGTGCATCGAATACCCGAGTGAATAATATTTGAGTGAATAGTAATTGAGTGAATAGTAACCTATGAATATTAACTCGTGAATAGTACCCCGGCATGAAAAGTGCCCCGAATACCCGAGTGAATAATATTTTAGTGAATAGTAACCAGGTGAATAGTACCCTGGTGAAAATATTGATATTTAATAAGAAAGTTCATATCAATATTCCAATAAAACGATACTGGATGAAGCGCAAAACTTCAACGATATCCCACTAATTTCAGGGATTATAGAAGCAATACTTACCATAGTAAGTTTAGATTTAAGAATATGAAAAGAAATAACATACGAAACTGCAAATGGATTTTCATCTGTCATATAGTACGTAATCCGCACAAACAGGTTATTCCGACATATCAAAGGATGAATATGAAAAAAATAGTATTCCTTATGAATACGAAAGAAATAATACCCCTTACCTTAGTAGAAGACTAGATACTGCAATAGTGAAGTAGCAGAATACTCTTCTTCTTGCTCTCTATAGTTTCTCTTGTGAGTCTCAGTGAATTGGTGAGAATGAAAGAAGAATAAAACTTCTATTTGTAGGAGAAATGACTAAATAGTAACTAATTCACGAACGGTCCAGATAAATTTACTATTAGAACGGACGGTCCAGATTGCTTACTATTAAAACCACAACTGACGGTCCAGATTAATTACTATTAAAACCACAACTGACGGTCCAGATTGATTTACTTTTGAAACCACCACCAATGGTCCAGATTGATTTACTTTTAAAACCACCACCGACGGTCCAGATTGATTTACTATTAAAACCACCACCAACGGACCAGATTGATTTACTATTAAAACCACCATCGACGGTCCAGATTGATTTACTATTAAAACCACCATCGACGGTCCAGATTGATTTACTATTAAAACCATCATCGATGGTCCAGATTGATTTACTATTAAAACAACCACCAACAGTCCAGATTGATTTACTTTTAAAACCACCACGACGGTCCAGATTGGTTTACTATTAAAACCACCATCGAAGGTCCAGATTAATTTATTATTAAAACCACCATCGACGGTCCAAATTGATTTACTATTAAAACCACCATCGACGGTCCCGATTGATTTACTATTAAAACCACCATCGACGGTCCAGTTTGATTTACTATTAAAACCACCACCAATGGTCCATATTGATTTAACTTATTACACTTTAGTACCCCTAAAGTTTTCCAAGTTTGTAATATTCCCCTCTAACTTTTGTAATTCACTTATCTTCAATAAACACATTCTTAATACTTCAACAATTACTCATCATTAATATTATAACTCTCAAAATTTAACAACTAGATCATTCCCAGGAAAGAGGGGGCTTTTCGATAAGGATTTTCCCCTATTGGCGAGCAATTAGGTGACCAAACTTCTCCTCGACAGAACTTTTTAGACATTGTTAATATTACAAATAATAATATGAATAACTTTGTTGTCTCAATTATTGATTTAATAATATAAAAATATTATGCAGATAATACTGTGACAATAATTGAATCAAATAACGTGAGATACTATGCAGCAATTACTGTAGCAATAATTGAGTAAACTGAGTGGCTTCTTACGTAATCATCAATGATCAATACCCGTGTGCTACAATGCAACCACATGCATTATTATATTTTAATAACCGGGTATTTCAACAGTTTAACGGTAAAACTTTCGTCGTTAATTTTATAAAAAGTTATTTATGTCGTTTTCTAACTCCGATAGTTATTCCGTTCTGGGGTCCACCAATAATGGTGTCGTCGTACGGATATTCCCTGACAAAAAGAATATTTCTCGACACAACGAATATTTTATATCAACTTGCTTACTTTGCAAAATTTTCAAATATCACCCTTAACTTTAACCTTTTAACAATTTAACCATTTACTAAATAGAATAACAATTATCAAAAAATTGAATACTTTCATTTCGTAAAATTCGGGGTCTTACAATCTCCCATCCTTATGAAATTTCGCCCTCGAAAATTACGTACCTGGTAGTTCGAAGATATGAGAATACCTTTCTTTCTTTTCAGATTGTACCTTCCCGATTATTTCCTTTGTATTATGATTTTTCCATTACTCATCTCCTGTATTTTCAGATATCATTCTAGAATATATCTTCAAAATAAAGGTTAATTGACATATCACAATTTGTCAACTTATCAAGTAAAAATTTCAGCTTAGGTAAGTCACACACCAGCGAAGTATATTACTCGTCTCTCCCCTCCTAGTTCTAGACTCATATCTCCGCCAGCGACCATATCCCTAAGCTCTGATACCAAATGTGACTCCCCCAAAATAGGTCCACACGACCCATTCTGAGTCTCCAGATATCACACTACAGAAATCAAATACAAACTTCATTTATACAACTGTTGAACTGTCGTACAGAATACGACCATAGTTAAAACTGTGAGTTTTAACACAAATATATGCAACTCTCATGGTGCCTCGACCACAACAACTTACAATGGTACCTTACATAAAGGTATAGTCAATAACTATTTTAGAAATTAAAATATTTGGAAAATGGTCAAGGAAACCTTCGTACATGGGAGGCCATGCGTCTAAGTTATGATAGATATCATATGACTCGAGAATTATCCTTGGTTGACCCAATAGACCCCAAAGAAAAATGAGAAGATTAGTATCATGTTCTTTCCAATGGTAAGTCTTCTCTTGACATATAATTATCTCCATTGTCTCCAATTGAGAACTATATTTCAACCAAACTCCAAGATTATATAGGTAGTGCTCATAGATATAATCAGCAAGTGCATGTGCACAACCCTGTCTTATGATAACACGAGGTCGTCTGTCATTAGACATCTTGTGTGATAGTGGCAAAACGCCCTTCTAAAGTTGGGTTCACCTCACCTTATTCGGATCACCAAAATCAACGGTTAAAATGACGTATAAAATACGACACACTTATCTATAATTCTCAATAAAATTATTTTCATACTTTTTAGGGGAAACCTCAACAGTTATAGACCATCGTTCTATTCCCCTGCTACCCCTGCTCGACCCAGCTACACTCTTATTACCTGAAAGAAATTGTGAAGCAAAATGGTGAGCACAACTAGCCCAGTAAAGAATATCATGACTAAAGATAATTAAATAATCAATAGCCTTCTTCAGTAATAAATCAGAGATTTAGAACATATGGTAGATGATAAAACTTTTCAACCATAGTAGCAGTGAAATGAGTAATCCATAAGAAGAGTCAAGTAGGGCATGATTGTGACGCCCTCAAAATAGGTAGACATCACCCATTCCGAGTCGCCAAATACATGGTACATAAACAAATACAACTTCCGTAATATAATTATCGTGTAAAATACGACAACATATATACTATGAGTTTGAATACGAATATTGTCTACTAGAGAGTATACAAACTCAAAAGGAGTCCTCATTACAATTATTGATACACTATTTTACAAAAATAGTGAGGACTGCTAGACAACTATCTTGAATCATCACTCCATACTCCGGCTAGTTCCTGCTAAATTCTCTCCTCCTAAGAAGAACAATGGAACAAAAAGGAAAAGGGTGAACTTAACTAGCCTAGTAAAGAATATTATGACTAAGAAAATATACAACAAATTATCATTAGTCTTCAACAGGGAAAATCTGATAAAATATAATAGACAACAAGTTTTAGATCAACAACTGCAGCGAAAATAACAATCCATTAGAATGGTCAAGTAGAGAATGAATTTTACTAGCTTCTAAGATTTAAAAGTTCATCATCAATATTTTATCCTTGTAACATCAATCAATATACATCTTGAATCAAATATTCATCTTTGCACTAAAGGCCAAAGATATTCATTTGTATCACCGGTTGGTCATGTTCATCTCAACACCTGTTCACCTTTGTACTACAGGCCAAAGATATTCATCAGTTAATTATTTATCTTTGCACTACAGGCCAAAGATATTAAGTAATATCGTCATTTAGGACTGAGGATGATGAAAAATATCTTAAAAAAACGAATCCAGCTAGATAAAAGAACAAATATTAGGGATTTATATTACAGTTTATCCAAGTTTAATAATACTCCATAATAACCAATTGTGAATCAAAATTCAAAAATAAAGATCAAAACATGGATACAATCAAAGATAGTAACCATAATAGACATCTTGGACAAAAAGAAGAAATTTTCATTTTTCGGTGAATAGTACCGTATTCGTGAATAGTACCGTATACGTGAATAGTGCCGTATACGTGAATAGTAATCCCGACACAAAAATTTTAAATTTGATAAAAAGTTCAAACCAATATTTCGGCATAATGATATTGAAGAAAATAATGTCATTTATGAAGAAAATAACATCCCTTACCTTGCAAAGACAGTACTTCTGACTGGAATACTGTATATAGTGCTGAAGGAACTTGCACCGTATAGCAACACTCAAAGTACTAAAATACTCACAAAAATATGCTCGATATTATAGAGAGAGAAAGAGAGAAAACTTATGAATTCTGGTGTGATTTTCAATTCTAACTAAGCACCATATTTATAGGAAAATACTTAGAATGCCATAGCAGACTAACCTGCTACCTAATGGCTTTACCTGCTACTATTCAAGCCTAACACATTTGACTAAATATCTCAGCACATTTTCACCAACCAAAAGTGGGGTCCACCCATGTTTTAATAAGTATTATTTTATTTTCTGAAACTTCAATAATTCATAAAAAATAGCCCTTTAATCAGAAAAATTCAAATCTCACATGCTTCCTATAGGAAATTTAATTCTCTACAACTTTGTAGAAGAAAGTTTTTCCAAATTCTAATCAGAAAATACCCGAAATCTACAAACGGATGATTTTTAATACCTCTATTCTGACAAAATACTGATAAAACACCTCAGCATTAATTCCTTCAATTATAACCGCAATAAAATAAATATATCCATCATTTATATCCATATAAAATAAATATTTCCTTATCATATAAATTAATAATTAATTATTCACAAATAATATTATAGAATCATAATTATGACAATCAGGCCGTTCCCAGAAAAAAGGGGGCTTTCTGATAAGGATTTCTCATTACTGGCGCGCAATTAGGTGACCAAACATCTCCTTGACAAAACTTTCTAGACATTACCAATAATGCTATCTCATAATATTATTCAAATAATATGAATTATTGATCTGATAATAGAAAATACTGTGTAGTGACAATTATTGAAACAACAATAATATAAAATATCAACGCATCAATTATTGAACCAATAAAATAAATTATTGAACAGTAATTACTGTAACAATTATTGAGTAGTGCCTTCTTATGTAAGAATTAATAATTCAAAAATACTGTGCAAAATCGTGTGCTACTGTGCAACCACGCGTATTACTGTATTTTAACCACCGGGTATTCTAACAGTGTTAACGGTAACAACTACGCCGTTATTTATAAAAACTAAATTTTTGTCGTTATCTTCATCCGACCATTTTTCGTTATGGGGCCCACAAATGGTTTCGTCGCTGTACGAATATTCCCCGACAGCAACAATGACCAAACGAATATTCCCCGACAAAATGAATATTTTATAACCACTTATTTATTTTGCAAAATTTGCACATTTCACCCATAACCAAAGCATTATATCAAATTAAAATCTTATTATTCACAATAATATTTAGAAAAAATTTGATTTTATTCATTAAAAAGTTGGGGTCTTACAACTTCCCCTCCTTATGAAATTTCGTCCTCGAAATTGACGTACGTACATGGTGTTTTGAAAAGGTGAGGATACCTCGCTTTCATTTTTGATTTCAACTCCCAGGTCATTTCTTCAATAGCATGGTTTCTCCATAAAACCTTAACTTATGGTATAACCTTCGTGCGTAGGACATGCTCTTTCCTATCCAAGATCTTAACAGGTACCTCCTCGTAAGTTAAATCTTCAGCTATCTCGTCTGGTTCTAACTCAATAACGTGGTTTGGGTCTTTAACATATTTATGAAGCATAGATATGTGAAAAGCATTATGAACACGAGACATACTTGAAGATAATGATAGTCTATAGGCCACATTTCCTATTCGGTCAAGAATTTCAAATGGACCAACAAATCGTGGATTGAGCTTTCCTCTCTTCCCAAATCTTGTAACTCCCTTCCATGGTGCAATACGTAACAATACATGATCCCTAATATTAAATTCCGCGTCCTTTCGATGAAGATCCGCATAACTCTTTTGTCAATCATGTGCCGTTTGTATACGTTATCAAATCGTTTAGATCTTTTCTGTAGTTATGCATACCATTTCTGGTCCCAACAATGTTGCTTCACCTACCTCGTCCCAGCATACTGGAGAATGACATTTTCTTCCATACAACGCCTCGAATAGAGCCATGCCTATACTTGCTTGATAACTATTGTTGTAAGAGAATTCTACCAATGGTAGGTACTTATCCCAACTTCCTTTGAAATCTAGGACACAGAGTCTTAATAGATCTTCAAGAGTGTGAATAGTCCTCTCTGATTGCCCACTCGTTTGAGGATGGTATGTCGAACTGAATCGTGATTCCGTGCCCATAGTTTCTGCAAGCTAACCCGAAATCGTGAAGTGAATCTTGGGTCACGATCCGAAACTATGGATACTGGCATGCCATGCAATCTCACAATCTCATTCACGTACATACTAGCAAGACGTTCAAGGGAATAAGTCTCCCGTATAGGCAAGAAATGGGCAGACTTGGTTAATCTATCAACAATAACCCAAATCGCATCCATGCCTTGAGAAACCTTGGGAAGACCCGTAACGAAATCCATAGTAATGTGTTCCCACTTCTATTTTGGAATCTCAAGTGGTTGCAATGGACCATTTGGTACTTGATGCTTCGCTTTTACATGTTGACAAGTTAAACACCTCGAGATAAACTCCGCGATCTCTCTTTTCACATTGCTCCACCAAAATGTATGTCGAAGATCATGATACATTTTGGTACTCTCAGGATGGATTGCAAACGGTGTGTTGTGTGCCTCCATCATGATTCTATGCTTCAAGTCAAAAATGTTAGGAACACAAAGTCTGGAGTTGACTCGAAGTATTCCTTCTTCATCGATTCTTGCTCCTGGAATAACACCTTCTTGCACTTTCTTCTTTATATGCATCAACTCCATGTCCGTAGCTTGAGTAGCTTTAACTTTATCGATTAAAGTCGGTTCTACTCGTATATTTGATATCATCAGGTTGGTACTTGGAGCCTTCATCTCTATCTCCATCATTTACAAATCATACAAAATGGGCATTTGTGTTAACAACATTGCACTCGTACCCGCATATGATCTTCTACTCAATGTGTCAGCTACTACGTTCATTTTTCCAAGATGATATTGGATTGTATGATCGTAATCTTTTAACAGCTCGAGCCAACGTCGTTGCCGCATGTTGAGTTCCTTTTGGGTGAAAAAATATTTGAGGCTTTTATGATCTGTATAGATCTCCACTTTCTCCCCATACAGGTAGTGTCTCCAAATCTTCAACGCGAAAACGATTGCTGCCAACTCCAAATCATGAGTAGGATAATTTCTCTCATATTCTTTGAGTTGTCGCGAGGCATAGGCTATGACTTTCCCATGTTGCATGAGAACACATCCTAACCCTTTGCCTAAAGCATCGCTGTAGATAACAAATCCATCCGAACCAGATGGTATTGTCAGAACAAGTGCCGAAATGAGTCTTCTCTTGAGTTCTTGAAAACCCTTCTCACAATCCTCACTCCAACTGAATTTTATATCTTTACGAGTCAGCTGAGTTAACGGAGTAGAGAGTCAAGAAAATCCTTCCACGAATCTCCGATAATAACCAGCTAAGCCCAAAAAGCTACGTACTTCGGTCGCCGACTTTGGTTGCTCCCAACTTTGTATGGCTTCAATCTTCGCCGAGTCGACAAATACTCCATGTTTTGACACCACGTGCCCAAGGAATGCTACTTCCTCAAGCCAGAACTCGCATTTCTTCAGCTTGTCATACAACTTGTTATCACGAAGCCTGTAACGACCCCAAAATTCATACAATTTAATTCTCAACTTCGGTCGTTAATAATACATTCAACGTCTAATTTTACATCATTAAACGATAATACAACCATTGAGATTTGCGGAATAATTAAAATTTTCTATTACAAACTATCCTCGTTTCCAAAACCTTCAACCTTTACATCTAAATATCTCAGAATCATTTTAATACTACAATAGTTTACATTCGCAAAACAATATTAAAATTCAACATTAATACATTATTCGAAACATTAGACATGGTTTACAAGAATAACAACTTAGCTAGGATATTAAATCTTCATATATCACTTTTGATCCATAACAATCAAGTAGCACATAGCGTTACCTTCAATTCTTGAATCTGCAAAAATGGTTATTTGCAAGAATGAGCTCGACATCACAGTAAAATCTAACAATTTTCATGCATCACGTAGCACGTAATAACATGCTTAACATACAAGAATAATCATAAACAAACATAGCATACATGTTTAGTTCACATAACAACTACAAAGACTGAGTTCCTTACTCAATCAACATTCATAGTTCAATCATCATAGTCATAGATTGACTTTCACATTTCATACTTTTGACATATACAATACATCATACACTAAAATTTTAGAGTAGTTCATCATCAAGTTCACATAGCAAAAAGGAACTGAAAGACTTGCCTTAACCGGCGTTTTACCAACACGCTAATACTTCGCGTCCTTGCACAACCTACACTATATGCGAGATTGATAATAAATAAAATCAATACTCAATCTCATGGTCAAATTTATTCTAAGACCTTACTTTATCTTATTATCCTTTATAATATCTTTATAGACATGTAATTGTATTTTATATGCAACTCGGTTTTATTTTCATTTTCATCACCACACATGCTAGACTATCTCACTTGTAGTTTAATGTGCATATACCACACCATTTTATTTTACCAATTTGGTTTCAAAAATGCATATTCAACACATTGTTTACATGTTTAATTTTCCTTCATAAATCAAAAATTTCCCTTTTTCGATTTCTTTCCATTATTATTCTTGTATTATCATCTTTTCATACTTAGATATCCAATATTAGCCATTAGTTAGGCACTTTGTATACCAAAGTTTAGAAACACTATTACTTTTAGGCATTTTATCGAGCACGTTATGTGCACACATTAACTTATCTCAACTCTTGATCTTAAATGGTTAATTATGCATAGAATATGATAACACATATCTATATTCATTACATATGTCAAAACATATTTTTAATCATCAAAATATACCATCACCCAAAATCTTAATTCAAACATAATTATAAAACTCATCTTCACAATTTCTTTAACAAAACGTTGTTTTCGTTTTTAACGTATCTCCTTCGTTACATGTCCGTTTTTGTTCCTTTTTATATTAAATTAACCCTTACTCAATGTACTACAACCTCATCTAGGCCTTAAAGTCAGACCCTTATCCATCTAAACCAGATTCTGCAATTCATCAACTAGTGTAGAAAAATTTCATTTTCTGGACATCATTGCTAAACAATTTATTTCGGACATGATCCGGTCCATAAAATTGCTCAATCTCGCGAGTCTAGCTAGTAAACATCCATATCTACAACTTTGCAGTTTTAAGTTTCTTCAGATTCAAAACACACGACTTTATATGAATTTTTCAAAGTCAGAAACCGTAACAGTTTTGATTTTCTAGACAGATTATTTTCCCTTCGGACCAGCCTTACTAAAACAGAGATTGCGAGAAATCTACAAGGAGTTTTCATGTGATTCCACTTTCAGAATATAGCTTACTTCCATATCTTCGATTTGATATAAGGCTCATTTTCTAACTCATTATACCCAAAGAGATATGAATTTCACAAGATATGTCCACAATTACTCAAAACCTACGAATTTTGTTCTTCAAATTTTCTTTCCATTTCATATTTCTTTCTTGAATCCTCTTGTTTGATTCTTGATAGTCCAAGATAAACCAATACAAACAGATTAATCATGATCTACTATCCTAGAACATAAATCTACCCAAAAAAAATCAAGGATTAAATAAGAGTTTAGAAGTTACCTTCTTCTAACTTCTTCTTCTTCTTCTAGCTCATCTCAATTCCTCTATCTCTCTAGATTTCTCAATACAACTTCTATAGAACCATTATCCTACATTTTGAAGAACATAAAATATAATTAAAATAAGGAATTTAGATTATAGTCTTATTAGTATGAATTTAAGAGAGAGATGAAGATGATGATGATGGGGCTTGTTTTGTCTTCTCAAAACTTTCCATTCTTCTTTTTCTTCCTCTTCTTCTTCTCCTACAACTCTCTCTAACTCTCTTCTTCTTTCTTTAGTTTATTTTCTAAAACTAACATACTAACTTGTAGTATATACATATAATATAAAATACTAGTAATATATAATATATGTAACTCCTAGTAATTATTAGATATACTAATTACTAGTTAATACATAGGTTACACCAATTTAAACTTGAAAAGCCCAAGACCATGTTTGGCAAATACTCATTATTTTAATTAATCAATAGCTTAACATCAATCAATCTCATCAAATTGTCCCATAATTATATTTACTTGTTAATTATAATTTTGTGTAACAATCATCACATAACTCATCTAATTTAATTATCTCAATTAAATTAAAACTATAACATAAAATTATTATATTAATTAAATTAAATACTAAATATTCATTTAATTAATCTGCTACACTTAATTACATTACTCTATAATCAAAATAAAATTTATTTATTTAACTCAATAAATAATTCAATTAAATATTTATATATATTAAAATTAATATATAACATTCTCTTCACATCAATTCACATATTCTACAATATATGACATACACATACTCACACCCAACATATCTCATAAATAATACTTTTGTTTATAAAATTCTCATTTATAATTTCTAAAAATCTGGGATGTCACATCCTTCCCTCCTTATAAGGATTCCGTCCTCGGAATCACAGAAACCCTACCTTACTCGGGTTTTCCTCAAATCTATTCATTGAATAACTTCAACACATTACCTTAATATAGGTTTTATATTTTCTACTCTCACCATTCTTGATAATAAATTCTTATAAGTTTTATTTCATAACATTTACTTAGACTCAATTATATTTGAGTATTACATATTCTTTGACCCGTTCATTATCTTTCTCTAAGGATCATTATCATATACTATATGATCAAACTCTCAGGACATTACATTCACCCTTTCTTCTAAGAATTTCCTCCTCGAAATTTTTATTTATTAATCTTTATTCATTCAATCTATCAAAAATAGATTTTACGTTAATACCTTATTCATTCATTGGATTCTATAACCACTTCCTTTCCACAAAGATCTTTCTACAATTATTAACTTTTCTATTAAAAGTTTTACATTATTCTTTGATAACTCATCTCCTTCTCATATCAACACTTTTTTTTTTCTCACTTATTCGATATATTCATCATTCAGTGTCGCATCCTACGACTTACTTCTTTCTAAAAAATATCATCCTTACCATATTCGCCTTTTAGAATAGCAAGAATCTTCCATAATTGTTCAATAATTAGGAAGTAGTATGAATAACTCAGGAATTTAAAAGATTCCAAATCATGCTGAGGGGTCACAAGACCGTGAACTCTATTCTCGGTTTACTAGTGCTTCAACTCAATCCTTCACACTGCAAACCAGAGTGTTTATCAATCACAAAGACTGAAAACACCCTCCTTATGTACACTAGGTGGCCAGCCTATTGTACCACTATGTTGGGCCGCAACGTAGTGTTTTGTAACGATTATATGTGTTACGCTCGGAACCATTGTCCCCGAAAACATGTCCCCTTATAGGGTTGTTCACCTCAGCTTTTCAACATCTGAATCCGCCCCAAAATAATTTGGGTTGGCATAACTTTTCAATAAACGCTTAAGTTTCATGAACATCTTTCAATATTCGTCTAGCTGAATCAAATAGCATAGACCTCTACAACAATTTGGACATCAACCGAAATATACATATATATACATAGATATGAATTCTCATATCTTAAAGAAATCTCAAAAATCTTTTTATGACGTCATGATACCGTACTGTATTTACAGTCCGTTGAGGATTCCGTCTTTTGGTGATTTTATCATACTACATCATACCATAGTGGGCTGACGATCCTTAGATCACATCCAACACTAGGTAATATTGCATTAATGACTCCATCGTTTTTTTCATCTTTGCACCAGGTTACATGATGCATTAATGATATAAAATATATTTTGATATATTGCAAATCATTTTTGTCTAGCCGAAGCAATTAGCATAGACATACGAATAACATTATTGTTGTTAAAACTCATTGGTTCCATCATTTGATCCAATGCTTTTCAAGAAAATAGAAGTGTAAACATCAGCACGAAGTCAATAAATTTCGAAAGTCTAGCATAGCTAGTAGATTTAGAATACCTATGCTTCCACCATCAACTCCACTTTCTATAATGATCCATTGCTTAATAGGTCTATCTATTCCTATCATCCTCAATACTCCATTTACACTTATCTATACCCAGTTCGTCAAACTTATCACACGTTATGAGTTCAGGAACTTGCCACAATCATATGAGTTTAAGAACTTATCCTAGTCAGACCATAGGCATCCATTCGCTGAGGGGTTCAAAAACATACCATATAATTATGAGTCACGAACCTACCATAAGTATGAGTTTTAAGAACTCGCACTTAATCTTATAATATTCTCTAACTATACTCTACCTATCTGTTATACACATGAGAAAAGAATCACCTTCTCAACAGGCATATATCAAATAGCGCGACACAAACATTCCAATGATTATCAATGTGATAAACTGAGTGCAAGCACAAAACCCTCGCCCATACAAAGGTTTGTACAATTCAGCCATCACATGAGTCCTCAATTGAAATCCCACCTAACTCTATCTTGCTTATAACTTGCTCTTTGCTCGATACGAATTCCTCGTATCATATCATCTATAACTCCTCATGAGTTATCTCGTACTTTTTCATAGTACTCCATCTTCATTGCATTAAGCTATAATTATCCAAACATTATAGACCATCTTTCTTTTATAACCTAAACAGACCACGTCGTGATCTTATTCTATAATCATCTCTCTTAAAATTCTTTTCTTAACTCGTGATCGTTTTGTTTTACGATCCTCTTTCTTTCTCTTTTTTATCATTTACGACATTATTCGCTATCTTGGCTTTTTGGAGTTAGGAAACTCCCATTTTTTTTATATCTCTTCAAGATTCTTCTTTGAATCTTCTTATTTATATAACATTTCTTCCTTTAAGAATTTCTAACTTCATTTACATTGCTCAACATTTCATTCAAGTTCTACACTTTCATCATACGTATCCACTTTCTACACTTGGTACACATCGAGTCTCTAACAGTTTCAATATGGTACGCTGAGTGGTTTCCCACAAACAACCAACAAACTAGGTTTCGAGTTGCTAGTTCGTATATACCTCCGCTCTATGAAGGAATCGTTTAGCCCAGATACCATTCATCAACTACTAAAGAGTACAATTACACCATACTTAAATATAACTATCTATTCTTAACTTCTTTATCATTCTCTTTTTTATAGACATTGTCTATTTATTATCACCTTACATCCTTATTATTGGAGTTAGGTAACCCCACATTCACATTCCTTATAACTCTGCGAGATTCTTCTTTGAATCATTTCACGCAAGTTTTAATCCCTTATTGTTCAAACTCTATTTGAGCTTATTCATTCCTTATTTTCACCTCTTTTCTCTAAGGTTATAGCCTAAAGTACTATTACCTAAGGTTTCTAACCTATCAGCTCTGATACCAACTGTAATGACCCCAAAATTCATACAATTTAATTCTCGACTTCGGTCGTTAATAATACATTCAACCTCTAATTTTACATCATTAAACGATAATACAACCATTGAGATTTGCGGAATAATTAAAATTTTCTATTACAAACTATCCTCGTTCCCAAAACCTTCAACCTTTACATCTAAATATCTCAGAATCATTTTAATACTACAATAGTTTACATTCGCAAAACAATATTAAAATTCAACATTAATACATTATTCGAAACATTAGACATGGTTTACAAGAATAACAACTTAGCTAGGATATTAAATCTTCATATATCACTTTTGATCCATAACAATCAAGTAGCACATAGCGTTACCTTCAATTCATGAATCTGCAAAAATGGTTATTTGCAAGAATGAGCTCGACAGCTCAGCAAAATCTAACAATTTTCATGCATCACGTAGCACATAATAACATGCTCAACATACAAGAATAATCATAAACAAACATAGCATACATGTTTAGTTCACATAACAACTATAAAGATTGAGTTCCTTACTCAATCAACATTCATAGTTCAATCATCATAGTCATAGATTGACTTTCACATTTCATACTTTTGACATATACAATACATCATACACTAAAATTTTAGAGTAGTTCATCATCAAGTTCACATAGCAAAAAGGAACTGAAAGACTTGCCTTAACCGGCGTTTTACCAACACGCTAATACTTCGCGTCCTTGCACAACCTACACTGTATGCGAGATTGATAATAAATAAAATCAATACTCAATCTCATGGTCAAATTTATTCTAAGACCTTACTTTATCTTATTATCCTTTATAATATCTTTATAGACATGTAATTGTATTTTATATGCAACTCGGTTTTATTTTCATTTTCATCACCACACATGCTAGACTATCTCACTTGTAGTTTAATGTGCATATACCACACCATTTTATTTTACCAATTTGGTTTCAAAAATGCATATTCAACACATTGTTTACATGTTTAATTTTCCTTCATAAATCAAAAATTTCCCTTTTTCGATTTCTTTTCATTATTATTCTTGTATTATCATCTTTTCATACTTAGATATCCAATATTAGCCATGAGTTAGGCACTTTGTATACCAAAGTTTAGAAACACTATTACTTTTAGGCATTTTATCGAGCACGTTATGTGCACACATTAACTTATCTCAACTCTTGATCTTAAATGGTTAATTATGCATAGAATATGATAACACATATCTATATTCATTACATATGTCAAAACATATTTTTAATCATCAAAATATACCATCACCCAAAATCTTAATTCAAACATAATTATAAAACTCATCTTCACAATTTCTTTAACAAAACGTTGTTTTCGTTTTTAACGTATCTCCTTCGTTACATGTCCGTTTTTGTTCCTTTTTATATTAAATTAACCCTTACTCAGTGTACTACAACCTCATCTAGGCCTTAAAGTCAGACCCTTATCCATCTAAACCAGATTCTGCAATTCATCAACTAGTGTAGAAAAATTTCATTTTTTGGACATCATTACTAAACAATTTATTTCGGACATGATCCGGTCCATAAAATGGCTCAATCTCGCGGGTCTAGCTAGTAAACATCCGTATCTACAACTTTGCAGTTTTAAGTTTCTTCAGATTCAAAACACACGAATTTATATGAATTTTTCAAAGTCAGAAACCGTAACAGTTTTGATTTTCTAGACAGATTATTTTCCCTTCGGACCAGCCTTACTAAAACAGAGATTGCGAGAAATATACAAGGAGTTTTCATGTGATTCCACTTTCAGAATATAGCTTACTTCCATATCTTCGATTTGATATAAGGCTCATTTTCTAACTCATTATACCCAAAGAGATATGAATTTCACAAGATATGTCCACAATTATTCAAAACCTACGAATTTTGTTCTTCAAATTTTCTTTCCATTTCATTTTCTTTCTTGAATCCTCTTGTTTGATTCTTGATAGTCCAAGATTAAACCAATACAAACAGATTAAGCATGATCTACTATCCTAGAACATAAATCTACCCAAAAAAAATCAAGGATTAAATAAGAGTTTAGAAGTTACCTTCTTCTAACTTCTTCTTCTTCTTCTAGCTCATCTCAATTCCTCTATCTCTCTAGATTTCTCAATACAACTTCTATAGAACCATTATCCTACATTTTGAAGAACATAAAATATAATTAAAATAAGGAATTTAGATTATAGTCTTATTAGTATGAATTTAAGAGAGAGATGAAGATGATGATGATGGGGCTTGTTTTGTCTTCTCAAAACTTTCCCTTCTTCTTTTTCTTCCTCTTCTTCTTCTCCTACAACTCTCTCTAACTCTCTTCTTCTTTCTTTAGTTTGTTTTCTAAAACTAACATACTAACTTGTAGTATATACATATAATATACAATACTAGTAATATATAATATATGTAACTCCTAGTAATTATTAGATATACTAATTACTAGTTAATACATAGGTTACACCAATTTGAACTTGAAAAGCCCAAGACCATGTTTGGAAAATACTCATTATTTTAATTAATCAATAGCTTAACATCAATCAATCTCATCAAATTGTCCCATAATTATATTTACTTGTTAATTATAATTTTGTGTAACAATCATCACATAACTCATCTAATTTAATTATCTCAATTAAATTAAAACTATAACATAAAATTATTATATTAATTAAATTAAATACTAAATATTCATTTAATTAATCTGCTACACTTAATTACATTACTCTATAATCAAAATAAAATTTATTTATTTAACTCAATAAATAATTCAATTAAATATTTATATATATTAAAATTAATATATAACATTCTCTTCACATCAATTCACATATTCTACAATATATGACATACACATACTCACACCCAACATATCTCATAAATAATACTTTTGTTTATAAAATTCTCATTTATAATTTCTAAAAATCTTGGATGTCACAAAGCCTTTGTAGTACCAGCTTCAAATGGTACTCGTGATCTTCACGGCTTTTGGAATAGATGAGGATGTCATCAATAAAGACAACAACGAACTGATCTAAATATTCTTTGAACACACGGTTCATCATATCCATGAAAGCAGCATGAGCATTAGTCAATCCAAAAGACATGACTAAGAATTCATAATGCCTGTACCGAGTTCTAAAGGCAGTCTTTGGAATATCCTCAGTTTTAATCTTCAGCTGATGATATCAAGAACGAAGATCGATTTTTAAAAAGAATTGTGCTCCTTGCAACTGGTCGAACAAGTCATCAATGCGAGGTAGTGGATACCTATTCTTGACAGTGACATGGTTCAATTCTCGGTAGTCAATACAAAGTTGCATACTGCCATCTTTCTTCTTTACAAAAAAACAGGAGCACCCCAAGGAGATGTACTAGGACGAATAAAATCGATGTCCAACAACTCCTGTAGATGGGGCTTTAACTCCTGAAGTTCAATAGGAGCCATTCGATGTGGGGTTTTAGAAATGGGCTTTGTACCAGGTTCATGGTCAATAAAGAATTCAACTTCATGTTCTGGAGGTAGACCGGAAAGTTCTCTGGGAAATACGTCAGGAAATTCACTAACAATATAAATATTATTCAAATCTGACGTGTTTTTATTTAAATCTATGACATGGGCTAAGAAAGCTTGACATCCATTTTTTAATAAACGAATAGCTTTATGGCTTGATATGACAGTGACTGATTTTAGTGGTTTGGTTATTTGAATTCGTATAACAGGTTGGTTAGGAATATGAAAACTAACAACCTTATGAAAACAATCAATTTTAGCATGATGAATGGCTAACCAATCAATCCCTAAAATCACATCAAATGCAAGAATTTTCAATGAAATAAGATCAGCAGGTAATATGGTGGTACCTACTTGAATCAAGCAAGATTTATAAACAGTAGATGTAACGAAAGTTTCTTCTAACATAGTTTTAATAGATAAGTCAAAGTCCAATTTCTCCGGAGTCAAGTTTAAACGTTGAGCACAAGTAGGAGAGATAAAAGAATGGGTAGAACATGTATCTAATAAGGTATAAACTTCGCAAGAGTTTATGACTAGCTTACCCGTGATCACCTCGTTTGGGTTCCTCGCGTTTTGGGCAGTCACGACAAATGCCCTTCCAGGAACCACCGACTTTGACTTGTCCGGTATAGCCTTTGGAGTCACCATCCCCGTTGAACTTGGTTTCGCTACAGTACAATCTCGAGCGATATAACCTTACTTTCCACAGTTATAACACACCTTGGATTGTTGTGGGCTGTTTGGGCTGATGTGTCCCTCTTTTCCACATTTGTAACAAACGACCGGTGCTCGTTCTCCTCCCCTAGAAACAGTTGATGTTTATACTGACGTCTTCACGTTATCATTGTTGTACCTTCTCTTCTTAAAATCTCCTCCTGACTCGCTCCTTCTATTATCACGACCACCACTACTAGAAAATCGACCTATAGCTACGGTCGCCGACCGTCGGTATAGGCCAAAAGACCGTCGCTATAGGCTATAGTGACGGTCGCCGACCGTCACTGTAGAAGCCGTCGCTAAAACCTATAGCGACGGTCTTTTGGCCTATAGCGACGATCGACGACCGTCGCTATAGGTCATGCCAAAATCGTGTTTAGATGTCTATAGCGACACTCAGCGACCGTCGCTATAGCCTTTTTATATTTAAAAAAATTAATTAATAATGCAAATTTATTCAACAAACACAAATACAATATAAAATAAAATATACAAAATATTATATACATCATTTAAAATAATTCACATTACAATTAGTACAAAAGATATCGATTACTAAAGAAGATTTGAGGATGCAAGTCTCTTCTGGTAGCTTGTACATGCAGCATATGATTTATTTGAGGCCACTGACATGTCTTGAAGATCTAAGCTCTGTCTTCTCTCCTTTGGTTTGGAGTTGTTCCTAACCTGCAAACAAGAAACCAAAATTGTAACTCTGTGATGCAATGAACTTTATCCAGTTGACATTCATGTGTCACTTTCACTTTGTTGATATGTTGTGCTTCCTTTAATCTATCTCCCACAACCTCGGATTTGTCTACTCTTTCACTTCATGCCAAGTCGACTAGATGCATACAACCATGAAGAACTGACCCAGATGTCAGGTCTCTTCCTTGAACATGAACAATCAGGTAACTGCAAAAATGTTATGCCATTAGAAAAATTAAGACATTATAAGACTACAATCAATGTCTTAAAAATCAAAATGCAGAATATAATAATAAGGTTGTACAAGAATCGTGAAAAGTAAGCAGACTAATACATGGTGATTTCTAAAAGTTTGTAAGACTTTAAAAGCTATATCTAGGTGTAAATATTGAGAAAGACTTCTCATAACATAATGGTAAAGACGTAGAAGAAAATAACTGAAGAATATAAGAATATGAAATACCTGTGAGAATGACTACTACGATCATTCATGGCTGTAGAACTGACTGCACGATTTTTAAATCCAAGGTTCATTAAGTGCATAACATCAGATGTAGATGCCACTGGTACAAGATTTGCATCTGGTACATTTATTCCATTCTGCGAACTATTACGAATGTCTAATGTGTTCAAGAGTTAAGAAAACAAAGTGTTTGAATTAGACTAGTATGAAAGAGATGATGATACGCTGCTACTACCAGTGCTAAATAATAAATATGTTATTTTTAACCATTTAGCGCTAAACAGATGAACAAAATGAAAACAAGGCAAATCATAAGAATTAATTAATTAACAAAAGAATAGACATCTCAACAGGAAAGACAATATTAAGAGCGATGTGGGCCTATTTAAAATATGCATGTGTGGGGACGTAAAGATTTTAAATTACGAGTGACTTGACTGGATAAACCTTGGTATTATTATGGGTTACCAATTTTCCATATGTTATTTTTCATATGCTTGGAAAGTTTTAATTTAACAATTTATTTTACCAACAAATCATTAGATTGGAAAAGCACTTCTCAAATCGTGAATGTCACAACATGTTTATGTTTGAGATTCCTGCTCTACATAAATACTAACCAATGAGAAAATGGGCAACTACATTCTGCCAGGTGTAACAGCTTGAATGAGTATTCACAAAAGTATATCACAAGAACTAAATCAGAACTAATCCAAAAGCTTTTCTGCTCACCTGTCTACAAGAATCAGATCTTGACTTCTTGCTTTACTCACAAACTAAACCTGCTTACCCACAAGCACAATTTTATTGCTAACTTAGTATCTTAACCAAAAACTATTGTACATCAGTTAGCACATCATGAAAAATCTCAACCACTTAATAATACCAACATTTCAATCCACGAGCACTTGTAGACAAAAGCCAAAACCATGTCTTGCCACTTAGTTTACAACGATTGAATTCCAGATAAAACAAATTCAAAAGGAACATAATCAAAAATGTAGCATCCGAATTTATACCAGTACCAGCTTCTTAAGCTCATCATCAACGTAAACATAATTGATATATTTACCTAAGATCAAGGCTCTGCTAAGCATTACTTGTACCAGACCAGGATTTGAACCCTAAAAATTTTGGGAGTTAAAATTTAACTAATGCATTTAAAAAAAATGAAAATATGCAACTCCACAAAAATAAGCTCTGCACATGTTACCCCTAAACAACTAATAGTCTACACAATTCACAAAAGAAGCGCTGCTGATATACACTGCACCCTAATATTGCATCTGGCATTCTAAAATTTCAAAATGCATTTAGGATCAGTTCCTACCATGATCTCAACAACCATGTCTAATGAAGCACAAATCTTTACCCAATTACCAGAAGAGAGGTAAATTTGAGCAGCTTCAGCCCACCTACCACACGATACAGAGGTGTGCTAAGTAGTAAATCAAATAAGTCGACAACTAGAAATATTAAGCATACATATTATCTCAAATTCTCACCAAATTTATCCAAGGTATCTTATGCTACATTTCATGTTTGAAAATCAAAATGAAATTACAAACTATAACTCTAGAAAATCCACCAATATCATTTTAGATTTTATTCATTATCAAATTTAGAAGCATACCGTAAACACCTGGCGTCTACCCCAATCCAGCGCGCTAGACGCCACCCGATTCGAAACCCTAGCCATGAACTCACCGTTGACCGACTCCTCACTTAAGCCACAGAGCTAAATTATCAGATCAATTACCTGTTTTGAGATGGGCTCGTCATCAAAAGACGACAGGGCGGCGACGAGAGGAGAGATGAGGAAATGAAGGTGGAAAGTGAGGAGGGAGTGAAGGAATTGGGGCTGAGAAAGCACCCGAGAGAGCTGAGAAAGAGAAAGGGTGAAGATATGATTTGGGGGAAATTAAGTGGGAGGGTTTTATGTTAAAAAAAACCTCTATATCGACGGTTCCGTGCCGACCATCGCTATAGATACCCTATAGCGACGATTTCATTCTGACCGTCGCTATAGCTCATCGCTATATGTCAAATTTCTAGTAGTGCACGATTTCCACCAGAGTGGTTACCGCTTTTGTCCGAATATTTTCCTCCTTGCTGGTTCTCATTGCTCCGATGACCGCTGCCACCGGTATTACCCTGATTGTGGTCCCTTGGTTGAGTATACTCATTATCTCGCTCTAATAATTGAGCCCTGTTTACAACATCTGAATATAAAGAAAATTTATGAGAGATAAGATATTGCCGAATCTCGGGATTTAGACCTCTCAGAAAAATCCTCGTTATTCGTTCCTCATTCTCGACCAAATAAGGTGCAAACCTGGATAACTCTGTAAACTTCGCCTCGTACTGGGACACCATCATGTTGATTTGTTTCAGTCTAATAAACTCTACCTCCTTCATATGACGAATACTTTCAGGAAAGTACTTGTCATTAAACAGTTTCTGCAATGTTTCCCATGACATGTTGAGTGCGTCAGGCTGGGTACGCTTCACAGACTCCCACCAGTAGTATGCCTCACCGCGGAACATAAAGGTGGCGAATGGAACCTTCTGTTCCTCCGTGTATCCCAAGACATCGAATATCTTGGTAATTTGCTTGACCCACATTTCTGCCTTGATTGGATCCGGCTTTCCGTGAAAGTCTGGGGGTCCTAACTCTTTGAACTGGTTGGCTGTGATAAGCCGTGCATTGCTATCATTTCTACCCGTATTTTGTATACGAGTCTCCCTCATCTGATTTTGCATGAACTGCAAAAAGCTTCTAAACATCCCATCATTCATCATTTGTTCGGTGGTGTTATTTACAAGAGGAATATTACCTTCCTGTTGCACGTTCCCCTGGGTGGTGATTAAAGTTGTCTCCACGGTCTCATTCACTCCATTATTAACGTTCTCTGCTGCCATTCTCAAGTACTACCACAAAACAAGGGTTAATTGACATGTCACATATTATCCCTATACTATGATCGACCAAATATATACGGAATAAACTTATTCAGGTCAGACTAGCGAAGGAACTCCCCGACTCTCCCCTCCTAGTTCTTGTCTCATATCTCAGCTAGGGATCATATCCTTAAGCTTTGATACCAACTGTGATGCCCCCAAAATAGGTATACATCACCCATTCTGAGTAGCCAAATACATGGTACAGAAACAAATACAACTTCAGTAATACAATTGCCGTGCAAAATACGACAACATATATACTGTGAGTTTGAATACAAATATTGTCTACTAGAGAGTATACAAACTCAAAAGGAGTCCTCATTACAATTATTGATACACTATTTTACAAAAATAGTGATGACTGCTAGACAACTATCTTGAATTATCACTCCATACCCCGGCTAGTTCCTGCTAAATTCTCTCCTCCTGAGAAGAATAATGGAACAAAAAGGAAAAGAGTGAGCTCAACTAGCCCAGTAAAGAATATTATGACAAAGATAATATACAACAAATTATCATTAGTCTTCAACAGGAAAAATCTGATAAAATATAATAGACAACAAGTTTTAGATCAACAACTGCAGCGAAAACAACAATCCATTAGAAGAGTCAAGTAGAGAATGAATTCTACTAGCTTCTAAGATTTAAAAGTCCATCATCAATATTTTATCCCTGTAACATCAATCAATATACATCTTGAATCAAATATTCATCTTTGCACTACAGGGCAAAGATATTCATTTGTATCACCAGTTGGTCATGTTCATCTCAACACATGTTCATCTTTGCACTACGAGCCAAAGATATTCATCAGTTAATCATTCATCTTTACACTACATGCCAAAGATATTCAGTAATATCATCATTTAGGAATGAGGATGATGAAAAATATCTTTAAAAAAAATGAATCCAGTGAGATAAAAGAATAAATATTAGGGATTCGTATTACAGTTTATCCAACTTCAATAATACTCCATAATAACCAATTGTGAAGCAGAATTCAAAAATAAAGATCAAAACATGGATATAATCAAAGATAGTAACCATAATAGACATCTTGGACAAAAAGAAGAAATTTTCATTTTTCGGTGAAGAGTGTCGTATTCGTGAATAGTGTCGTATACGTGAATAGTAATCCCGACACAAAAAGTTCCAAATTTGATTAAAAGTTCAAACCAATATTTCGGCATAATGATATTGAAGAAAATAATATCATTTAAGAAGAAAATAACATCCCTTACCTTGCAAAGACAGTACTTCTGACTGGAATACTGTATATAGTGCTGAAGGAACTTGCACCGTATAGCAACACTCAAAGTACTAAAATATTCACAAAAATATGCTCGATATTATAGAGAGAGAAAGAGAGAAAACTTATGAATTCTAGTGTGATTTTTAATTCTAACTAAGCACCCTATTTATAGAAAAATGCTTAGAGCGCCATAGCAGACTAACTTGCTACCTGATGGCTTTACCTGCTAATATTCAAGCCTACCATATTTGAATAAAAATCTCAGCACATTTTCACCAACCAAAAGTGGGGCCCACCCATGTTTTAATAAGTATCATTTTATTTTCGAAACTTTAACAATTCAAAAAAAAGCCCTTTTATCAGAAAAATTCAAATCTCATGTGCTTTCCATAGAAAATTTAATTCTCTACAACTTTGTGCAAGAAAATTTTTCCAAATTCTAATCAGAAAATACCCGAAATCCACAAACGGATGATTTTTAATACCTCTATTCCGACAAAATACTGATAAAATACCTCAGCATTAATTCCTTCAATTATAACCACAATAAAATAAATATATCCATCATTTATATCCACATAAAATAAATATTTTCTTATCATATAAATCAATAATTAATTATTCACAAATTATATTACAGAATCACAATTATGACAACCAGGCCGTTCCCAGGAAAGAGGAGGCTTTCCGATAAGGATTTCTCCTTATTGGCGCGCAATTAGGTGACCAAACCTCTCCTTGACAGAACTTTCTAGACATTGCCAATAATGCTATCTCATAAAATTATTCAAATAATATGAATTATTGATCTGATAATGGGAAATACTGTGCAGTGACAATTATTGAAACAACGATAATATAAAATATCAACGCAGCAATTATTGAACCAATAAAATAAATTATTGAACAGTAATTACTGTAACAATTATTGAGTAGTGCCTTCTTACCTAAGAATCAATCATTCAAAAATACTGTGCAAAATCGTGTGCTACTGTGCAACCACGCGTATTACTGTATTTTAACCACCGGGTACTCCAACAGTGTTAACGGTAACAACTACGCCGTTATTTATAAAAACTCAATTTTTGTCGTTATCTTCATCCGACCGTTTTTCGTTATGGGGCCCACAAATGGCTGCGCCGTCGTATGAATATTCCCCGACAGCAAGAATGACCAAACGAATATTCTCTGACAAAATGAATATTTTATAACCACTTGCTTATTTTGTAAAATTTGCACATTTCACCCATAACCAAAGTATTATATCAAATTAACACCTTATTATTCACAATAATATTTAGAGAAAAATTGATTTTATTCTTTAAAAAGTTGGGGTCTTATAATGATATCTACTATCTTCTACGAATTAAAAGTTTATTATCAATATTTTATCGCTAAGACTCGGCTTAATAAATAATCCACATTATCGAATCATCCTTGCACTGCGGCTAGGGATATTCATTAGTATCACGACAATGAATTATTCATGCACTACGGGCTAAGGATATTCGTGTTTTAACCAATAGTCGTGATTATACCGAATAATCCACGGTCATAATCATACCAACAACTGTCCATCAATGCACTACGGGCCAATGAGAACTTTTACCATATTATTTGTAACATTATGGGTCATGATTATACTGAATGATCCCTGATCATAATCATACCAATCAACAGTACATCTATGCATGTAAGCCAAAGATGGCTTTCATCACAATATAAGCACGAGGATGATGACAATGATATAATAATTCAATTAAAATAAAGGACATGATAAATTTTAAAGATGTATAATTTAATTTATCCAGAATTCAATAATGTCTAAATTGTCAACATGATACTGTTTTGTGGAGAAAAATTCAAGAATAATATCCATGAATCAAAAATAATTTGGACAGAAAAGAAATAAATTTTTCGGTGAATAGTATCCCGTGAATAGTACTTCAGGAATAGTACCCCATGAATAGTATTCCAGCATGAAAAGTACTTTGAATATCTAAGTGAATAATATTTGAGTGAATAGTAATTGGATAAATAGTAACCCATGAATAGTATCTCGTGAATACTACCCCGGCATAAATAGTGCCCCGAATACCAGAGTTTATTATTAAAGATGTCATTGCCTTAGTAGATAGTGGTGCTGATATGAACTGTATTCAGGAAGGATTAATTCCTACTAAGTACTTCCAGAAAACTACTCAATCCATGACTAGTGCAAGCGGTAATACTTTGAATATTAAATTGGGTGAATAGTAAACCATGAATAGTAACTCGTGAATAGTACCCCGGTATAAAAAGTGCCCCGAATACTCGAGTGAATAATATTTTAGTGAATAGTAACCAGGTGAATAGTACCCCGGTGAAAATATTGATATTTAATAAGAAAGTTCAGATCAATATTCTAATGAAACGATACTGGATGAAGCACAAAACTTCAAGGATATCCCACTAATTTCGGGGATTATAGAAGCAATACTTACCATAGTAAGTTTAGATTTAAGAATATAAAAAGCAATAACATACGAAACTGCAAATGGATTTTCATCTGTCATAAAGTACGTAATCTGTGTAGACAGGTTATTCCGACATATTAAAGGATGAATACGAAAAAAATAGTATTCCTTATGAATACGAAAGAAATAATACCCCTTACCTTAGTAGAAGACTGGATACTGTAATAGTAAAGTAGTAGAATACTCTTCTTCTTGCTCTCTATAGTTTCTCTCTCTATAATGTCTCTTGTGAGTCTCAGTGAATTGCTGAGAACAAAAGAAGAATTAAGCTTCTATTTGTAGGATAAATGACTAAATAGTAACTAATTCACGAACGGTCCAGATAAATTTACTATTAGAACGGACGATCCAGATTGACTACTATTAAAACCACAACTGACGGTCCAGATTAATTTACTTTTAAAACCACCACCGACGGTCCAAATTGATTTACTATTAAAACCACCATCGACGGTCCAGATTAATTTACTATTACAACCACCATCGACGGTCCAGATTGATTTACTATTAAAACAACCACCGACAGTCCATATTGATTTACTTTTAAAACCACCATCGACGGTCTAGATTGATTTACTATTAAAACTATCATCGACGGTCCAGATTGATTTACTATTAAAACCACCATCGACGGTCCATATTAATTTACTATTAAAATCACCATCGACGGTCCAGATTGATTTACTATTAAAACCACCATCGACGGTCCAGATTGAATTACTATTAAAAATACCACCAATGGTCCAGATTGATTTAAATTATTACACTTTAGTACCCCTAAAGTTTTCCAAGTTTGTAATATTCCCCTCTAACTTTTGTAATTCACTTATCTTCAATAAACACATTCTTAATACTTCAACAATTATTCATCATTAATATTATAACTCTCAATATTTAACAACCAGATCATTCCCAGGAAAGAGGGGGCTTTTCGATAAGGATTTCTCCCTATTGGCGCGTAATTAGGTGACCAAACCTCTCCTTGACATAACTTTTTAGACACTGTCAATATTATAAATAATAATATGAATAACTTTGTTGTCTCAATTATTAATTTAGTAATATAAAAATATTATGCAGATGATACTGTGACAAAATTGAATCAAATAACGTGAGATATTATGCAGCAATTACTGTAGTAATAATTGAGTAAACTGAGTGGCTTTTTACATAAGCATCAATAATCAATACCGTATGCTATTATGCAACCACATGTATTACTGTATTTTTACCACCGAGTATTTCAACAGTTTAACGGTAAAACTTTCGTCGTTAATTTTATAAAAAGTCATTTCTGTCGCTTTCTAACTCCGACAGTTATTCCATTGTGGGGTCCACCAATAATGGTGTCGTCGTACGGATATTCCCTGACAAAAAGAATATTCCCCGACACAAAGAATATTTTATATCAACTTGTTTACTTTACAAAATTTTCAAATATCACCCTTAACTTTAACCTTTTAACAATTTAGCAATTTACTAAATAGAATAACAATGATCAAAAATTGAATACTTTCATTTCATAAAATGCGGGGTCTTACAATCTCCCCTCTTTATGAAATTTCGCCCTCGAAATTTATGTACCTGGTAGTTCGAAGAGATGAGAATACCTTTCTTTCTTTTCGAATTGTACCTTCCCGATTATTTCCTCTGTATTATGATTTTCTAATTGCTCATTTCTTGTATTTCAGATATCATTCTATAATAAATCTTCAAAACAAAGGTTAATTGACATATCACAATTTGTCAACTTATTAAGTAAAAATTTCAGCTTAGGTAAGTCACACACTAGCGAAGTATATTACTCGTCTCTCCCCTCCTAGTTCTAGACTCATATCTCCGCCAGCGACCATATCCCTGAGCTCTGATACCAAATGTGACGCCCCCAAAATAGGCCCGCACGACCCATTCTGAGTCTCTAGATATCACACTACAGAAATTAAATACAAACTTCATTTATACAACTGTTGAACTGTCGTACAAAATACGACCACAGTTAAAACTGTGAGTTTTAATACAAATATATACAACTCTCATGGTGCCTCGACCACAACACCTTATAATGGTACCTTACATAAAGGTATAGTCAACAATTGCTTTAGAAATTAAAATCTTTGGAAAATAGTCAAGGAAACCTTCATACATGGGAGGCCATGCGTCTAGGTTGTAATAGATATCATATGACTCGAGAATTATCCTTGGTTGACCCAATAGACCCCAACAAAAAATAAGAAGATTAGTATCATGTTCTTTCCAATGGTGAGTCTTCTCTTGACATATAATTATCTCCATTCTCTCCAATTGAGAACTATATCTCAACCAAACTCTAAGATTATATAGGTAGTGCTCATAGATATAATCAGCAAGTGCATGTGCACAACCCTGTCTTATGATAACACGAGGTCGTCTGTCATTAGACATCTTGTATGATAGTGGCAAAACGCCCTTCTACAGTTGGGTTCACCTCACCTTATTCGGTTCACCAAAATCAATGGTTAAAATGACATATAAAATACGACACACTTATCTATAATTCTCAATAAAATTATTTCCATACTTTTTAGGGGAAACCTCAACAGTTATAGACCATCGTTCTATTTTCCTGTTACCCCCGCTCGACCAGCTACACTCTTATTACCTGAAAGGAATTGTGAAGCAAAATGGTGAGCACAACTAGCCCAGTAAAGAATATCATAACTAAAGATAATTAAATTATCAATAGCCCTCGTCAGTAATAAATCAGAGATTTAGAAAATATGGTAGATGATAAAACTTTTTAACCATAGTAGCAGCGGAATGAGTAATCCATTAGAAGAGTCAAATAGACCATAAAGTCTATTATCTTCTCCATGTTAAAAGTCCACCAACAATATTTTATCCCTGTAACATCAATCAACAGTTCATGTCCACAATCATGTGAATAACTCATAATCATAATTATGGTCACCCGTGCCCCTGCCGTTAACAGAAGACAAACTAAAACTCATGTGAATAACTCATAATCATAATCATAATTTAAAAATTTTATATCAATTAGTATTTATTATTATGATTTTAGAATTTTAATGATATAATTTGAATTTTTGTTGTTTTGATTAATTAACAAAAAAATTTGAATTTTAGTATTTTAGTATTTTTTTTAAATTAGAATTTGATGTAAATATGTTATGTTTTAAATTTTAGTATTTTGATTAAATGATGTAAATATGTTATACAACTTATTTTATTTAATTAGTTGTTTTGATTAGTTAACAAAATAATTTGAATTTTATTATTTTTATTAAATGATGTAAATATGTTATGCTTTTTTTATTTTGAATTTTAGTATTTTTTTTGTTTTGATTAAATGATATATATTGTTTTATTTAGAATATGTTTTATATTTAAGCCTGCCACGTCATCACATTTTAACCTCGTTTGTCTTCTGTTAACGGCAGGGGCACGAGTGACCTACCTTTTGAAATGTTAAGGGTACTTTTGAAAAAAAAATTAGTTTAGGGTGGAAGTGGGACATCCGTGTAAACATCAGGGGCTTTTTCCCACATTTGCCCCATATAATCCAAAGATGTACTTGTCTTTGACTTTTCCTGTATCCGACGTATTCGTCCTTGTCTGCAATATTTATTATGATATATCAAGGGTGAGCAACAAGTTTGCCCAACAAGTTTAAGTTTAATTGAGGATATATCATGATTGAAAGAGTTGAACAATAAGTTGGCTAATGTTCTACAATATAATTGTAAACTAGCATGAACACATTTTTATAGCTGAACGAACAATGAACATGAATATATCAACTGGACCAAATGGTAACGAAGGTGATCAGCTTTTCATACCTGATGAACACATGCAATATGCACAGAGTACGAATCAATAATTCATAAACATGATAATCTACAATGATTAACCATAAGCATATTTGAATAAACAACTCAAGGTCGAGTTAGAGAAAACTTGCATTTTTCGTCGACTACTACTACGTAATCTATCTAGCTTTACCTGAATACCTAATATCGACAATACAGATCTCCACATTAGAATAATATCATCATAGTATAATATTATTATATACAGTTATAAAATAACCTAAACACATTAGCACATATCCCTATTGGTCTATAAAACACTTAAGACTCGGTATTAAGTCAAACTATATCAGTCTGAATTGAGTCCGGTATAATTTCGACATCTCGACGGCCTAGTCGAATAAATATCGAGTCTATTTTCCTTAAGACTCTACCTAAACTTATTTACAATTATCTTAGATAATATATTTATCATTCAAAATAATTTTCAAAGTCTTATAATAATTTTCAAATAATTATTATCATTTATCATGATTTTTTAATCATTAATATCATATTTATATGATTTAAATGCCATAATATTCCATTATCATTAATATTTAATTAATGTCAAATATTAATGAAATACATAAAATAATATTATAAATAATTTATAATATTTTAAAGTATTTTTAATACCTTATTATTACTTTTAAATGATTTAAAAGTAATTAAGCCATTATTAAATAACTACCACTACTATAAAATATTAATATTTTTCAAACCAAAATATTAAAAATTATATTTTATAAGTTAAAATATTTTTATACCCTTTAAATCATTTTATATGATTTTTAAATCTTTAATTCTATTTTTTTCATAATTTATTTAATATAATTATTAAATAAATCAATCACTGTCAATATTAATTTATTAATTAAATTCATCACAAATTATTAAAAGTTATTCAAAATAACTTAAAATATTTTCTAATACCATAATATAATTTTAAATAATTTTTCAAGTATTAAAATTATTTTAAGTAATTTATTTAATATAATAATTAAATTAATTAAATACCATTAATATTCTAAAAATATTAAATATTAATGAAATATATTCAAAATCATTAAAAACCCATTTTTAGAATTTAAAATAATTTTTAGGAATTTAATATGAATTTTTAATAATTAAAAACTATTTTTCTCTATTTATTTAATAAAATAATTAACTTTAAATAGAAAGTGTCACTAAAGGGGCCTATAGCGACAAAACTGTCGCTATCGGTGTTCTTGGCCAAACCCAGAACATTCATGCCCAGTTTGCATGGTACTACTTTGACTAGTTCAAATTTTATGATTTTGATGTTATTTGTGTTGGCTATTGTGTTAATGGTGTAGTACGGATGTAGTACTACAACCCTAAATAAGTCCTATGACCATTCTATATCACAACAGCAAGATCTAAGCTCGAGAAAACCTTGTCAGAAATGTTCTTGAGTTTATGAGTTGCCTAGAAACTCAAGCAGTGTCAAGGGTCCCTTTTTGAGCCTCGATTAATCCGGTCTCTGGTCATGTTTTAAGTGGTTGTATGATACCATATTGTAGTACATATGTCATAGTAAAAGATCTTAACACTAAATCAACCTAACGACATCACATGGGTATGATCAAGGCTGGTCAACCCATGTCAGAACTCATGTTCTTCACGAATCTGGGTTTTCGAGAAATGGAACCCAGGTGGTTGGTCAACCTATGTTTGACCATGATCAATTTTCATTCTGGTTATGATCTAAGTGATCTAATGGCATGTAAGTGTAATCAACATATCAGACTACAATTGTGGCGCCCCCAAATCCGGGTTACCTGACTCCCGAGTTTGGTGCTTACGATCCATAATACAAATAACATCTAACTACCAATTTAATTATAAATAGAAATTTACACCACATTAACTGATATAGTTAATACATTCGTCCCAGGTTATCTAACATTTACATTACAAACATACCCTTTAGATATACAAAAGGGTTTACAAAAATAACATAATAATAATGTTAACCATAGCTATTACAGCATAACACCTTTGCCTTTGTTCTTCACAGCACCTCCAGCCACTTCGTCCCTAGCTGAAATGTTTTATTTAGCAAAGGTGAGCAACAAATTGCCCCGCAAGTTAAGATATACAATGAATGTATAAGAATCAGAACAACAGACTATCTAATTCGATAGAATGACACCAAAGTACGGGGAACTTTGAAATAGCTAAACAATTTATTCTTCTCTAACCAATCTTCTCGCAACCTAAGCAACACCTTAACGAATGGATACAATGCTTTCAAAGTTTCTATGATATTCTATTGAATAACAATTTATAAATACTCTCCAGAGTTTATGATAAATGATCTTACAAGATCTTAAAATTCTCTTCTCTAGTAACTATCAAAGATTTACTCTGATATACCCAAATAACAGATTGGAAATATTTTCCAGAGTTTATGTTGAGTGATAACAAAGGATCTAGAACTTCTCTTCTCGAGTAACTGTCAAATATTTACTTTGATATACCCAGGTGTATCAGATAACCATAAAGATTAAAGCATACCCCTCTGCAAGTATATAAAGTGATCAGCTTCATTATACCCTATATTATGCATAATATTTAAAAGTGTGCAATGGTCAAATATACGACCTAAAATGTTCCCTTTATATAAAAGGTTGTTCTTCTTAGTCTTTGAATCAGAATTTGATTTAACAACGAAATACAATGATTTCAATATCTAATCACTTCTTTTCTCAAACCTATCAAGTTTTCTTTTTCGATCTAGCCGAAACAATTGGCATCGATCTATCAATGATAATTGAATTCTCTTTTCTTCTCTTCTCGAACCTATCAAGTTCTAACAAATGTTCGTCTCACCAGAACAATTAGCTAAGACATTTCTCAACACAATTTAACAATAGACAGAATTTATTTATACTATTAATAATTGCTTCTACGAATGTAAGTATCCAATAATAATTATTCTCCAAGTATATTCTCAGAATCAGTAATTCAATTTAAATTAATAAACATGCACTAACTGCGAATAATCAAGAATAAATGCTTGGACATAGTCTAATCAACAATAATTAGCCACCATTGTATTTGAACATATATAACTCAAGGTTGAGTTAGGAAACTTGCCTTTCGCGTTGATTACTGCTACCTAATATACTTATCTGCGTTCCCAAGACATATAATCACAATATCGGTCTTACAATTAGCACAATAATTCACAACACGTATCACTGAAATTTACAGTCAGTACTTCTCCTAGACACATTACCGCATAGCCACATTAGTGTTTATAAACTATATAAACACTTATCAAGTCTAACTAGTTCGGTCTAGTTGGACTTCGGTCTCCTCTCGGTGTACTGGTCACCCTATTCGACAATTTACATATTTATTGTTAACTAAACTCGGTCTCAGCTTCAATATTATTTTAGATAAGTCATATATCGTTCATAATATTTTTCGAAAGCTTTTAATAATTTAAAATTAATTATTATAATTTATAATAATTTTTCAAATACCGGAATCATTTTTAAATGATTTAAATACTAATTAATTCCATCATTATTAATATTTAATAATATTAAAATATTAATGACATATTTGTCAAAATATTAAAGTTATTATTAATAACTTAAAATATTTTTAAATCATCAATATTCTACTTAAATGATTTTTAAAATAATTAAAATAATTTTTAAATCCTCACCATTAATATGAAATTATTATCAAAATATTAAAAGTCATTAATTATAACTTAAAATATTTTTAAATTACTTTTCTCATTTTTAAATGATTTTTAAATCAATAAAATTATTTTTCCAACATTTATTTAATATAATAATTAAATAAATTTAATATCATTAATATTAATTTATTAATAAAAATTACTCAAAAATATTAAAAGTTACACTTTATAACTCAAAATATTTTTAAACACTTTATTCTTATTTAAAATAATTTTTATAATATTAAAATCATTTTTCTCTAATTTATTTAATACACTAATTAAATAAATTAAATATCATTAATATTCAAATAATTATAAATATTAATGAAAAATATCTGAAATTATTAAAAGTTATTTTTCATAATTTAAAATAATTTTTAAAACCATTTTTAGTAATTTTTAGAATTTATTTTCTATTTTTATTCAATTTCCAGAAAAATCAAAAACTAAAATTAATTACATCCGTCGCTATAGCCTATAGCGACGCTTTTCTGTCGTTGGTGTTCTTGAGCTCAAGAACACTGACAGTCCAGTTAGCAAGGGTCCACGTTTGACCACTTGAAATTCTCAGTGTAATCATGTTCTGGGTTTGCTAAGACATTGATTTGGTAGTCTGTATGTAACACTACAATTATCAACTTTCATCTTGGGCATACTACCTCACACTTTGAAGACCCAAACCCTTGAAGTCACTGTCAGACATCATCTGGGTTTTCTGGGTTACCCAAAAACCCAGACAGTCTCGAGGTACCACTTTCAAGCTCCATTAATTTGGTTTTCTGGTCATTCGTTCGTTGTTCTCATGGTCGAAATAGGTAGTACACATGACAAGGAACAACTACATAACATAATCTCAGTCCAACAAGATCCAAATCTCCAGACATGATCCGGTCAAACCCTGTCAGAGGGCTTGTTCATACGGTTTCTGGAAATTCCAGAAACCCAAAATCAGTCTCGAATGGCTACTTTGACCATCTCCTATATCCAACATAGTTGTTATTTAAGGGGTTTTAAGGCATGGATTTATACTCCATCTAGCAGGCTACAACATGTATACAACAACATCCACATATCACATAAAACCTAACAGTTATTGTCTTGGAAAAATCTTGTCAGACGCTGGAAATGAGTTTCTGGGTTGTCCAGAAAATCTTGGTCATGCTCGGTCAACTCACTTTGACCAACAATATCTTGCAATCTGGACATGAAATAGCCATGATTCCACTTCCACATCATAGTCCTCATGTCAGGCTACAATTCTAAAACAGAAAACAACCCAAATCAAAAACAAATAAGGATCTAGAGCCACTGACATATGGTTGTCGGAGCATTTTTAATGTTCTTGGGCAGTTTTTCAAAAACTCTATTTAAGGCTTTTTGATGCTATAGATCTATGATGTAGCATCATAGATCATCATAAAACATCGTCTAACATGATTCTAAACACATAAACACGAAATTTTTATTAGCATACAACATCAAACTATGAGTTAGTGTTTAATTACCTTCTCTTGTCCAATCTTTGATTCAAGCTCTTCTCCACTGATCTTGATGATCTAAAGGCTTGGTTAGTAATTGAAACACTTAGGGATTTCGTGGGTTTAGGTGAGAGAAAGAGTTGGTTGGTGTTAGATAGCTAATGAGCTTATTTTGTGAACTTTCCCTCTCCTAAATCATGTATATCTTAGATGTAATGAATCCATACTTGCTAGGTGGCACTTTGGATCAGATTTGGTATGGATTTCCAGCACATGGTCTTATCCCAAAGTGATGACTCACTAGATCTTGCAAATCTCTTTACTTGAAGTCTAAGTAAAGGGTATTTTGGACATTGGACATGAAATTTTAATAGCATATATGTAATTGTCCAAACCCTTAGGTTTTGCTACTTTAGCTTCTAGGATTTTCTAAATTAGGTTTTAAAATAGAAAATTAAGATTTCAAAAATATAATTAGAGTTTCCTAATTATATTAACGGTTACTAATCACATTAAAGTTTATTAATCACCTTAGGGCTTACTAATTAGGATTAGGGTTTCTTAATTAGGGTTTAGGATTCCCGAATTTTAAATTAGGGTTTCCCGACATTCGATTAGGGTTCCTAACTACGCGTTAGGGTTTCTAATCTTGAGATTAGAGTTTCTAATCCTTTATTAAGGTTTACTAATATTGTATCCTATTCGATCAATCATTGATTAAAATTATATACAGTATAAACACGTACTCATCAATATAGTTATTTTAATTATATATCTATCGAATCCCTATCCGGGCTTTGGGTTAGGGTTTCTATTCTCTGATAAGAACAACTCTACTCTTATATCTCAGTCAAGACACAAATTGACTTATTCTCTAAACTCGTATCACATATTCTCAGCTCAATATTGACAACATCAAAACAATTTGGCCAAACTACTCAAGAACATCAAGATTCATGGCCTTAAAAACTTGTCAGAGCCATCTGGGAAATATGGGTTGCCCAGAAAGAAGTTTTCCATGGTTGGTCAACTGACTTTGACCACTTATATCTTGAGATATAGACATGGTATGGAGTTGATTCAACTTACAGTCTACTCTCCTCATAACAGAAAACAGATCTATAACCTTAAACACACCTAATCATTAACACATAGATATCTATGAGCCCTGACATTCGGCTGTCAGAGAGATCTAGAGAGAGGATGGTTTGTTTAAATGTTTGATGAGAAATGAGCTAATATGTGAACTTTTCTCTCTCTTGATCTATATATCTATTGATGCAATATGTTTGGCTGATAAAAGGTGGAAAAATAGCTGGTATTTGGCACATGCAATATCTAGAGTTGGTGACTTTTGGCAAGATCTACACTACAACTATTAAAGAATTTCAAAAAGGGCACTATAGTCATTTAGCTTCCAATTTTAAAGGCACAATGGTAACTTGAGCAACCCTTAGGGTTTGACCCTAAGGTTTTAAAAATAAAATTTTAGCATTTTCTAATTAGGTTTTAAAATAGAAAATAAATATTTCTAAATTATAATTAGGGTTTCTTAATTATGTATAGATTTCCTAATCACATTAGGGTTTGCTAATTAGGATTAATGTTTCCTAATTAACATTAAAATTGCTAAATTAACAATTGGGTTTTCCCTAATTATACATTAGGGTTTCTAATTTAGAAATTAGGATTTTCTAACTAATTTTTTTAGGTTTTCCCTAATTAAATATATAATCATAAACACTTAAGTCTTTGAGCTCCCTACTTAGGGTTTTAACCGTCCAAATTAGGGTTTTGGATTCCCAAAACTGACATTAGGGTTTCTAGAGTCGGTATTAGGGTTTCTTGCAAATCGTTAGAGTTTCTAACTGAACGTTGAAGTTCTTAATATATACTAAGGGTTTGTCATTGATATAAATTATTTGATCAACCCTTGACACTTAATAACATATTGTACACATATAATCACCGTACACAAAACACATATACACTTATATACTTAACCCTGCAAGTCTTAACCAAAAAATTTTAAATTCACAAAATCCCTCTCAGAAATGTCAAATCCATACACATATTTTCTGTCTAGGTCTACTATTAAACCCTTAATCAATCTTTTAAAATTTTATTAAATTTTCTAAATTCTTGGGTTGTCACAGGGTCCCGCCATCTCGAAGAACGTGCACTCGTGCAAAGCGATGTGCGCTCGAACCTTATAACTTTCAATCCGGGTATTCGATTGAGGCGTTCTATACCTTTCCGGAATGCTGTTGTTGAGAGCTACACAATGACATGGGATAAGAGGTTGTACGAAGCCGGGAAGATGGGTCTATGACCTGATCTTCAAGTCTTCAAATTCTATCCGGTGTGATGTCTTATGTAGTAGTCACTCGGGATTTTGAGGTATGGTTTTTATGGGACACATCATGTGAAATATGGGTTGAAATGATGTTGAGACGACGTGAATGTAGTATCTAGGTGGCAAAATGATGTTGTTGCCCCTCACTGGGGTTATCTCTGGCTCTATGCAGATGTTGCAGTCATTGCTCAGGGTTATCTCTGAGATTGGGCTATTGTGAGTACTGAATGTACTCACGGTTGTCACTGAGGTGTGCTTGACTTCCTGAGATTATATCTGGGGTTGAAACTGAGTGCTTTGGGTTGTCTCCGAGGTTGGAACTGACTTCTCCGGGGTTATCTCTGGAACTAGAACTGTATCCCTCGGGGTTATCTCCGAGGTTGGAACTGAATCTCCCGGGATTATCTTCGGGACTGGAATTGAGTATCTCATGGTTATCGCCGAGATTGAAAATTTAGTATCCTGGGGTTGTCTCCAGGATTGAGTTGATTTAACTTCCAAGGTTATCTTTGGAAGACCTCCTATAAGTTTAGTAACAGGAATGCAAAATTTTGAGTGTCTACAGATGCTCCTTTTTATCATATTCATGCAATGCAACGGCATGGATATGATAAAGATTGCTAGACACTTGAAATGTGACAAGATAATCATGATGCAATATAATGCATCATGATGCAAATGTTATGCTAAGTGCATGATGGGATGTAGGCTGCTCCATGAATGAGATAGGAGAATGTTTACATTAGGGTTATCACCAAAGTCCTTAACCCTCAGTGTAGACTTTCTATCGCAAATATTCTTCTTATGTGCGAGAGACTCTTGGGGGATTGCGCTTTGTTTGATGAAGACTTGCATAACAAATTCCATCATCGGTCCTCCCTGATGAGGATAGTGTTCCCTAGTTTGTATCGCTAGGTCTTTTCGACGCTTTGTTGGAGTTACTGCCAACAGTTTATGTTGTCAGGGTTGCCTGACCTTCATTGAAATGTCCTTCAACGGCTACTAACATTGGACCACCTCTGGTGCTTCGCTAGGTTTAATTGTCAATGACCGATAATGTCAAGGCTGCTTGACCTTAGCTAAAATGTCTTTAATGGTTAACATCATCAGACCACCTTCGATGCTTCGCTAGATTTACTTGCCAACGGCTGATAACGTCAAGGTTGCTTGACCTTCGTTGAAATGTACTTCAGTGGTGAACATCATCGGACCACCTCCGATGCTTCGGTAGATTTAATTGCCAGCAGCTAATGATGTAAGGGATGCCTGTTGATCGATTTCGCAATCAATGAATACGTGCAAGTATACACGGTCAACAGGTAATAAAGTGATAAGAAAAGTATCGTTCCCACGAGGAATTATTTAATAAAAATTACCAAGTACTAACTCTTAACCAAATCAATTTTATTTAAACAACCATAAATTGTGATTTTTCTAATTAAGAAAACTAAATTAATCAATTAAATATAGATTACTCTAAAATTAATTCAAATAAATAAAGATTAAGACTTCAATATCCCTAATTATAAACTATAAATCAATTATCCAACTATCCCAATTATTATGCCTACTGAATTGTTAATAGAAATTCTCAAATGCCAAAAGTCCTTTTCCAAGTGATCAATTGACTTCTATTTAATCCAGATTATTCTTGCTATATTCCTATGCAAAACAATTGAATTAAACTCTTTTCAATCCCAATTCCTTATGTGTTACATGCGGTAAACAGATATTTCCATTCTATTCACAAACCTAATTATTCACCATGCAAATAACTAAGTCACATGTTATCATGCCCAGTTCTAACCCTAGAATTCCTCTTCCGATTCCTTCTAGAGTAACAAGGTAATTACTGATCAGATAATTAATCAATAAGCTCATGACAAGATAAACAATTCACTTTGACATAAATAATTGGAATAAATCGAATAACTAATTCATAGACATAAAAGGTTCAATTGAAATCTTAATAAAAGAGTTAGTTCATAATTAATGAATTGAAACCAAGAATCCACAATTAAATAGACATTAAAAGATAAAAGTATGATAAGAGAAGAGAATAGAATCTGTTGTCAGCAAATCTGATGCTCCCCTCTTGCTCCTGCTCTTGATCTTCAATGATCTCCAAGTTGCTTCAATGTCTAATGGCTAATTAAGAACTAGGGTTTAGATTCTAATCTAATGGAGTGTTTAATCTAGTCTAATCTATGTAATCCCCCTTTATTTTATGCCTCCCATCATGTATTTATAGGTTACAAGTCTAATTTTTAGGTTAGGAACAAACCCAATCCAATTTGGAGTCAAAAAGATGTCAAAATTCGCCCCAAAACGCGTGCAAACCTTTCCACTGACTTCCCCAGCGCCCCGGCGCTGGGCACGGCACTGGGATTCTGCCCCCTAGCGCCCCGGCGCTAGAACATTTTCTGACATTTTTTGCTCCGACGTCCTTTGGAAAAATAGCCATAACTTCTTCATACGAACTCCGATTTTGATGATTCAAGATTTTCCGGAAAGAGGAGAAGTAGATCTACAACTTTCGTTCTTGAAGTTTTTCGAAATAAGGTCAGGAGCTATAGTAAAATTGGCTCTAAAGTGACTGCTGTGTAAATGGCAAGCCAAAAACGTGCATCTAGCCACCCCGAACGTCGATCCATGTAACTTTTGTCCCAAATCCTACAAAACAATGTAAAACATACATGAATAGACACAAACACATAAACACATCCTAAAAGACTTGAGAACAATAATAAATTAAGCCCGAATGTATCCAATTCATGTGTATAAAACTCACTCATCAATGCCTGACCTTCGTTGAAATATGCTTCAATAGATGACCTCATCGAACCACCTTCGATGCTTCGCTTGGTTTAATTGCCAACAGATAATAATGTCAGGGCTGCTTGACCTTCGCTGAAATGTGCTTCAACGAATGATAATGTGTGAAATCTCCAATAGGGAGAAACTCTTGATGAAATGTATATTGGTGATTGGAGTTACGACCCCAAGTTAATGGCATCGGACCTTCGTAAGGTATTCCCCATTGTAACTTGCAACAACTATGATCATCGGCATTGTAAACAATATATGTGTTTAGGCGAATGCCAATGAGTGATATATAGACCCACGGTTTGGTCTCTGAAAATCAGGATTTTAGGTTTTTTCGCTTAATCGCGTAGCGTCTTTTTTCCTCATTTGACTTTTCAACTGGTGGGACCTCCTTTACAACTCCAATTGGATCGAGCCGGAGGGGGTGGGACCCATCTGAGACATCTGCAAGTAGACATGTGGCAGTTGTAGGTAGACCCGCGACAATCCGTGGGTCTATTTTGCTGGCCTTTCCCTTTCACAAGTCATTTTCACTTGACGCCACACAGAGAATCCGAGAGTTCTTCTTTAGATCTACTGAGTTCAGGCTGTTTTACACAAAATCTATCACCGTACAAGTGTTTTGCACTATCTTAGTAACATATGCATGCTCATATGACTTGATAAAAATTATTTAACACAGTAAATGTTAGTATATAACCATGTTGAACGTATTGATGTGAAAAAAATTGACTTTTGAAGCAGTCAAATTGACACCTTTTTCTACTATTTCTTATCCTATTTGAGGACAAATGAGCAAAGGTTGTAAAGCAAAGTAATCCTTGTAATTAGGCTACCCTTATGGATTATGACTTTGGTGTTTTTCATGTATATAGGATGTTTATGACTGTGAGTTGGTGTGCTACTTAATGGCCACCTAGTCATGCCTACGCGCATGTGGATATTCCTTTTTACAAAGGAGACTCTGGCGAAATTTTTCCATAAGTTTAGGCATTGAATAGACATGCATTTTTAACTCTACTGTAGGCGTATGTTAAAGTAATGCATTCATGCATATAGACATAAAAATGCATAATAAGCTCCAGGTTAGAATTTACCACACCCTTTCTAAGGTGATTTAGAGACTTGTATCCAGATATATGGATACAGACTAGCCAAACAGCTCCCGTAGGACCTCTTTAGGTGTGAGGAGGAGAGCTTCTAATGTGCCTTGGCCTGGCCCAACCCGACAGCCTCATCGGTTGACAGAGTTAGTGATTCGTCCTATCCGGGTTGAGGTACCGGATGTTGAGGACGAGGAGGAAGATGTACCAGTTGCGGCTCTCGCTCTTGCTGCTTCAATTCCCCGCAGGGAGTTACCAGCCATAAATGTGACGAGTCAAGAGCTCCTGGACGATTTAAGTCACCACCCCTCGATCTAATTGCATGTGAACGAGTAAAGCTACGTTTGATCTTCCTTTTTCTTATTGATGAGGAGTAAGGGTTCTGATGTTGGTTTGCATTTGTGATGCAGGTTCTTAGCTTTATGAAACCTCAAGGGAACTAGTTCAGTATACACTCTCTGTATTAGACTCTTCACCCAAGGTACCGAGGGATTGTGCATGCTTGGGGTTTCGAGGCATTTTTTTCTATCCTCCCCCGTTGTTGTCCCTAGGTTACCTCAGGGCATTGTCAAAGCGCGAGTTTCACCAGACTCATTCTCTCTATTTGATGGATTACGAGGTGATGATGAGGTCGATGGATTGGCAATTTATCACCAGTATTGAGTTTTCACGGGCGCTAGTGCCTTGTGTGGCTAACATTTCCCCTACTTCCGCCAGATCCTTGCTAGGAGTCCAAGTTGAGGCGCTCAAATGCAGGATAGTTTGTGCTGGTCCTTTGAGTATAGACGCCATGAGTGGGGCGTTGAGTGAGCCATTGCCCGATGATAGGTGAGTCAGGGATGACATTCTTTGGTGATTGTTCCTAGTCATCCTTCGGGGTTATTTCCTGGTAGATAACTCTTTCACGGTGTTGTTCGCTTTAGTCAGCACCACACGTGAGGTGGACTGTATTTGAGAGTTTGATTAGGGCTCTTATACCTTTTCCTATTTCCTCAAGGGAATACACATGTGCTCGTAGGACTTTCCAGAGGCTTGGCTAGGATTTTACCCATTCCTACGTGTGAGTATTTCTCTTTAGTTTTCCCTTATAAGGGTTAAGAGTGTTGACTGACAACAGATGTTTAATTTTGTGTTGGCAGTTTTGGGCCTACGAGAGTCTTCCATGTCTACGTCCCATTAGCCTGTTAGGTTTTGACACCTATCCACGGGGATGGTGATGACATCACTCCACGTTGGTGGAGGTTCTTATAGCTGAGGGTTTCACCCATTCTCGCCTACAATTGGAGTTATCGACGACTGATGTTATTACATGGGTTCCCTATTCTGAGGACCATTTGACAGTTGGCTTTAATGGTGGTTTCCTGACTGGTGTCGAGCATGCGATGTCCACTCGTCGGCTTCCTGTCTTCACAGATGGAGGGTAAGAGCTCTATTTTGGAGAGCGTGGTATTAGGAGCACCACATGGGAGATCTATATCCCGATCTATACTCCTGCCAAGCGTTATTGGCCTATGCCGTATCCATTGATCAGTGATATCTCGTTGGTGGGAGTTGATGGCTTTGATTTGTCAGAGTGACCATTCACTCAGAAGGCATTCTACCACTGGTGGTCTCATCGTACCATCGAAGCTCAAACCCGCGCCACACAGTTCATGGGGGATATAGTTCCTCGCTTCGTTATGATGGCAGATTAGATTTCCTACGTCCGAGAGCCTACTCAATTGACGTAGATTGATAGCTTGACCCACCAGTTGGACTGGGCACATTTTTTCATCCATCATTTGGGCAGAGATCCTTCAGAGGCGAATTCTTTTGATCCTTCTAGCTCAGGGGCTGGCCTTTCAGGTGGCCCATTTTTAGATGGTTTTTTCAGTGGAGGTCCTCTGTAGTATAGGTCTGATATCCCTCTTGGAAGAGATCCAGTGACTAAGGAGGAGTTACATCAGATGGATAGGTTGGATGATGTAGACATCAACACTATTAACTTCTTCTGATTTATTTCTCTCTATATCATTCGATAGGCCTCTGTTAGATACTGGGTGGTTTTGCCCATTCTCCTTATATCTTTTGATAGGCCTCTGTTAGTTGTTGGGCTTCTGTGCCCCATTTCCCTATATTTTCCAGCTGTATATAGAGGTGATGTATTAGATGATGATATACTTAGGAACGTACGTATACTATTTTCTATTCCCTACATCATATTACCATCTATTGTTTATCATGGATGTATTATGTTATGCATATGTATGTCCAGAGATATTCAGCATTGACCCCTGGATGGTCTTATGACACGGCCCTACAGATGTCTTTATCGACAGTTAGCCGCATTGATCATACCCCACCAATATTGGTATCCTCCTATTTGAGATCGTGGTACGATAGTTTGCCATCCCCAGATCGGGTGATCGTAGACCAGCTTTTGCGACACTCTATGACCCTCTTGATGTTCTAGGTTCCATTTGGTTTTGTAGAAGGCATGCTAGAGAACTGGATACCGGATAGGCAGGTTTGAGACCCATGAGGTGACTCCTACCTTAGATGAGTATGAGCGACTAACAGATTTATCATTGGATAAGCCTTGTGCTCGGATGGCTGTAGGAGATATGAGCCGACAATTTATGACGTTCACTTGTTTGAGGCGCATGGTTGCCCTGGATGAGATCTCTTCAGGGCATGTAGTGTCCATGCATTTTTTGCTAGACAGATTTGGCTTTTTGGACAGTTATGCACATCACTACAGGGATTTCACCATGTCAAAGGATGATTGGCGTGTTGCTAAAGTAGATATACTCTTGAAGTGTGTTGTGGCTTATCTGTACATGCCACTATACATGGATCATTTAGACATCGGTGTGGTTATGGCAATGCGGGGTCTCCAGGAGGGACATGCACTTTTATCGATGATTATGGCAGATTCCTTGAGGTCGGCCATGTATTGCCACACCCATCCTGCAGGGGTATTTTAAGGCAGTTCGGCATTACTGTACGTGTGGTTTATGACACACTTGAGATCGATTGGCACATTCTGATGCCATGCGTATTTCTTTTCCCATGAGATAGCCATGTTTTACTCCTTTCAGCCGGCAGAGTGTACAAACGCTGTTTTTTGGTCAGTTTTCTTGGCTGGGATCGAGGATTCATTTGATATTCTGCCATGTTTAGGGCTTAGCTCTCCTTATCGCTTCATCACTCATTCATCTGGCATGGATTATTGAATGGATTATCTCCCTCTAGCTGGTTTGAGGGGTGTGACCACTTATCATCTATTGGTTGTGATTTCACAGTTTGACCAGTTTCAGGATGTTCATCCCCAGACGGGGTATTGGGTCAGCGTAGGTCATCTCGGCTTTTATTAGCAGAGGATTTGTCTAGGGTTTATGCATGTTGGGCCTAGTGTGAGAGGGTTGATTTTACTACTAGCCATCCATGCCGTTCTACAGAGTATTCTGTATGGTTGGAGGCTGAGATTACATCGGCTGGGGTTGTATCCACAGGGCCGGGTGTTGATTCTGACAGTGGGGAGCCCATGGAGGACAACGATTCTCCTACTAAGGGTGAGCTATTTGCTGGGTTGACAACAGCTCTGATTGATTCTCCCAGTATTTCTACTACTGTGACCCGACATTCTGCAGAGTATTTAGAGTAGAGTCAGCATCTGATGACATTTAAGAGAGATCAGGCTAGAGCCTTGATGTTAACAGCTCTTTATGGTAGAGATGTCGCTCTAGTTGAGAGAGATGGTATTTTAGCTCATAGAGACACCGCTGTTGCTGAGCAGGATGAGGCTAGATCATCTAGAGATGCAGTTTTCATTAAGCAGAATGGTGCCTTATCTACTCGAGATGCAGCTATTACAGACAGTACTACATTGTGGTTCCATACTGCTGATATCATTGCAGAGATGAGCACGTTTATTGATGAGCATAGTGCCATCATGCAGATGGATGTGGATCTCTTGGCTCGTGTAGATACCCTTGGGTAGGAGCTCACAGAGTTACCCCCTTCTTCTAAAAGGGATGCCATGTTGGATTTGATAGCACACTTATCCACGGGTTTGTATATCAGCTAGAATTTTCCTGCACAGACTAGCTTAGCCTTTTTTGTCATGTACAGTACACATTGTATATATCAAACAACATTATATGGCATGGAAATATATTTTGATTCACTTCCCTTTTAGTTGTGCCTTGTTACTTACTTGATAGTTACTTGTTTCTCCAGGGCTTGTGATCTTGATATATTCTGAACTCCTCCTTCATGGATGGACATTGAGATATCTCATGATCTTTTAGAATGGATCATTGATCTGTGTAGTCCCTTACCCCTTGGTGTCTTGGGACTGGTTTTGTATGTAGTTATGGAGAGGATTATGGCTTTCCTCTCTAAGGTTGACTGCCCCACAGATGGTCGTCGGTACTCTTTTGTATTAGGGAGCTAAGGTAGTTCCATCTCTTATGGATTTGTGTTGCTATTTGAGGATTCAACCTAGCTTAGATGGTCGCCGATTCTCCCATTTATGTGGGGATATCAGGTAATTCCATCCCTTTGGTCTAAGCCGATGATGTGTAATTTAAAAGATGATCCCAATACCATTTGACAAGTTTTTATTTTTTGGTAGGTGGTGAGACTGAACCATGAATGGCTTCCTATGTACTCCCATTGAGAAGGAGGAGATCAGGTCTGCGTAGTTCGAACCTAGCGTGAAAAGGTTCAAAGTTATAAGTGATGAAAAGGGTGTAGATATTTTTTTTTCTGTACTGAGGCAGGACCATAAAAATGGATGTCTACGTACTCCTGTGTATTGGGTAGATCAGGTTTGTGTAGTTCGCCCCTGGTGGGACAAACTGCAAGTGTGAAAATTTTTATCCCTAGTGGGACAAACTAAAGGTGTGAAATGTTTGATCCCTAGTGGGACAAACTGAAGGTGTGAAATGTTTATCCCGAGTGGGAGAAACTGAAGGTGTGAAATGTTTGATCCCTGGTGGGACAAACTGAAGTAGTGGGAATTGTATGTAGTGAGAAAGGTTTTAAAAACCTGAATTGACCAATGATCTAGTGATCCAAAACCAGGATTCTGGTTTGCAGGAAACTTCAGACATATTACCGTTTCACGGTGTTCGAGTTAATGAGCTGGGGAAATTCATCACCATCCATCTCTTGTAATCTGAGGGCACCTCCTGTCAATACCTCCTTGACAACAAACGGGCCTTCCCAATTTAGGGCGAATTTTCCTTTGGATTGATCTTGGTTGTCAAGAACCTTCTTTAAGACCGAGTCATGTTCTTTGAATTGCTGTAGCTGGACTTTTCTATTGTAGGATCTAGCGATCCTTTGTTGGTATAATTGACCATGGAAGATGGCTGCGGCCCGCCTTTCATCTATTAGAGATAATTGGTGGTACCGATCTTGTAACCATTGATCTTCATCCAGCTGAGCGTCTATCAATACTATAAGGGATTCCATTTCCACTTCTATGGGGAGCACTGCTTCCATCCAATAGGCTAATGAGTAGGGGGTTGCCCCGGTGGAAGTGCGCATTGACGTTTTGTAGTTTAGTAGAGTCAGAGGCAACAAGTTAGGCCATCCTTTATGATTGACTGTCATCTTTAGCATAATCTTTTTGATATTTTTATTAGTCGCTTCAATAACACCATTCATCTTTGGACGATAGATGTCGGAGTTGAGATGTTTGATGTGGAATTTACTGCATAACTCCTCCATCATTTTGTTTTTGAGGTTTATAGCATTGTCTGACACAATCACCGCTGGTTGTCCATACCGATAAATGACATTGTTTCTGATGAAACCAATGATAACTTCTTTAGTAACCATGGGAAAAGAGGATTCGTCGGGTCTGCTTGTTGTTGCCCTTCAACGTTGTTGACAGATTCTTCTGCCCTTTGGTTGCAAGTTCGACGTCTTGGCGGCATTATCTGATTAAATAAAATCATAATTTTAACTTACATTCTAAACCGTATCATATAAGTTTAATATATTAAACTAGTTTCTTTACTCAAACATAGATTCATATGCATTTAACGAATATTTTACATAGCACAACACATACTGCTTTAAACATCATTCATCCCTTTGTGACTACAAACGTCGTGATTTACAGTCTTGACTTAATACAAAGGTTGGAAACATTACATTAAACAGACATACTTATCATATATATTATATTAAACACAAATACACAACAGAACCTATACTACCTATTTATTACACCTTTTTCTTGGATAACCTCATGCTTGATGACCTTCAATCCCACAGATAAAACATGCTCCTGGTTTGTAGTTAGGACAATACAGAGTAGTATGTCCTTCATAACCACAAAGGTAACAAATTTTTTTCCCTTTCTTCTTATCATGTTTTCCTAAGTCATGGTCCTCTATCTTTCTTTTTCCCTTCTTGTTCGGAGTTGCACACGATGTGTTGCTTGTGGCTCCCATCTGATCAATTTGGATTTTAAGCTTATCTTGTTCTTCCATTGTTTCTATTAACGCTTGACGCAATTGATTATTCAATAACTTTTCTACCTCCCACAACCTTTCCAGATAAGAAACCTTGTTCCTCAGATCCTGCACCTCCGTTGATGCTTGATCAGCTTTAACTTTAGTGTCTGAACCACTATCTGTCAGTTCCACCATCTCCGGATCTGGTACTACGTTTTCTATGATAACCACTTCGTCCGAGTTGTTTTCATTGTGAGCCTCCATTTCAGCTATTGGCTTTGATATCGGCTCAGATGTATGGGTTTTGATTCTTCTTCATGTTATATGCATATAACAAGCCATTTCCACCAGACATCTACACACATAAATTATCCTGATTAGAATATAGTATATACACACAGCAAATAATAGTTTTATCTAAGTTATCTTTTATTTTGTTTGACAACGAATTTATTCAATTCATCTCTTTTTTTAAACTCTATATGAGTGATTTATATTTTTAATGTTTCCCTCTGTTCTAAGGATATAGCCTAAGGTCTAGCCCACCTAAGGTTTTTAACCCTAATCACTGTTACCAACCTGTAAGGCCCCCAAATTCGGGTACTTGAAACCCGAACTCAGTGCTTTACGATACCATTTCTATTAGCGGAATAATACTAATAATAATAACAATAATATAAAAGTCAAACTTAATTTACGTAATAATCAGAGTCTAGCTCCCAAGTACGTAACCTTTAATACATTCATTACAACCCATGATAGATAATATATGTCATACTTGTCTTAATAATATCAAACTATTACATAAACTACGACAAATCTTATTTGGTTAGCTTTCCTTTTCCTTTGTTTCTGCATGAGCTCTCTGGTTCTTCACACTTAGCTGAAAATATTTAAATTAAGCAAGGATGAGCATTTGAGTGCCCATCAAGTAATAACAATTATATATATATATATATAAGCTGAAAAAATTTAAATGTTTTCTTTATACTATCCTTCTACAACGATTTCAATAGTTGTGAAGTAATCTGTACCAGTGATAATAATATATCAATTCTATACCAAATTTTTGAAACTACGTACTGACCATAAATAAGGTTAATGTGACATACTATGAACATTATTTTTATTTTTGAAAAGGTTAAACAGAAATTCATCTGTAAACCGTCATAACTTACGGGCACGGGGGGTGATTAGGCCGTTATGCCCTGCATTGATCAATACTACGTGCAAGAACGAGGGTATCATTCACTCTATCCACCTTGGGTGCATACAAGTTTTCCCGTGTATGGGATGTTCATACTAGTCTGGTTTCTAAATCAAAGGTTTTATCTTGTTCAACAATAATCTATATTTCAACATATATATATATATAGGGAGGATCTAAAGCGGACTAAAAGAACGGACCAAGGAGCGGACCAAGGCAAAAACACGCGGGTTTCAGGGTCAACCCGCGGGTTGGTCCGACCCGGACCTTGAAACCCGCGTGTTTTTGCCTTGGTCCGTTCTTCGGTCCGCTTATTTGGTCCGCTTTAGATCCTCCCCGTATATATATATATATATATATATATATATATATATATATATATATATATATATATATATATATATATATATATATATACGAGTAATTGACAAAGGTACATCAACATGTGATTAAATACAATGATTATCCAAGTGGGGACACTTGTATAACCATTTATAGAAATTAACAAACAGAATATATATATCTGAATTACCATATACTAACATTTTGATAATCAATGAGCGTATATAATATAAGGTTAATAATCTGTACAGTAATAATATAAGTCATAAATATTCTTACTCATGTCCATTGCATAAAGAAAATGCAAGGTAAGACACTTGCCTGGTACGCTGCTTACAATTTGTAACTTAGTTCAATCGTTTGTATAACAACCTATCAGTGATAAGATCATTTTACTGATTAGAATCACATACTATAATACATAACACTGCTTATTGCAGTCAGTACATTACCTAATCACATTGTCACATAAGTTTAACAACCATTGAATCATAAATAAACACTTATACAATCAAAATATCTAAGTGCAGATCAATTTCTGAAACATGTCGGTGTACCGATGACTTTATCAGGTAATTATCGAGTCTAAGACTCTATTCCGTAACTCAATATCGTTAAGTATAAGTCATATTATTTTTAAATGATTTATAATAATTTTTATAAATTTATTATAATTTATCATGAATTTTCAAATACTGGAATCATTTTTAAATGATTTAAATATTAAACAATTCTATTATCATTAATATTTAATTAATATTAAACTATTAATGAAACTATTGCCAAAAAATTAAAGTTATTTATAATAACTCAAAATAGTTTTAAAGCATTAATATTACCTTTAAATGATTTTTAAAACATTTAAAATTATTTTTAAATAATTATCATTAATATTAGAGTATTATTGTTTTATTTATCAAAATATTAAAAGTCTTTAAGTATAACTTAAAATATTTTTAATTCATTTATATCCCTTTTAAATGATTTATAAATTAATAAAACCATTTTTAAACTATTTATTTAATATAACTATTAAATAAATTAATATCATTAATAATAACTTAATAATCATTAATATTAAATTATTAATGAAATTATTCTTTAAATATTAAAAGTTATATTTGATAACTTAAAATATCTTTAAACACTTTTTTTTCATTTAAAATAATTTTTATAATATTAAAATCATTTTTTTAAACTAAATTATTTAATATAATTATTAAATTACCTTAATATCATTAATAATAATTAATTAATAAAATTTACCTTTAAATATTCAAAGTTATATTTTATAACTTAAAATATTTTTAAATACCTTATTATTATTTAAAATAATTTTTAATATAATAAAATCATTTTTAATCAATTTATTTAATTCATTTAGTAAATAACTTAATGATCATTAATATTAATTTATTAATGAAATTTATCACAAAATATTAAAAGTCATTAAAAATAACTTAAAATATTTTCTTATATCATAATATACTTTTAAATGATTTTTCAAATATAAAAATCATTTTTAAATAATTTGTTTAATATTATAATTAAATAAATTAAATACTTTTAATATTCCAAAAATATTAAATATTTATGAAATATATTAAAAATAATTAAAAACTAATTTTTGGAATTTAAAATAATTTTTAATAATTTATTTGGTATTTTTAATAATTAAAAACTATTTTTTTCTATTTATTAAATAATTTTTAGAAAATAAAATACTATTTGTCGCTAAAGACCGCCTATAGCGACAGAACCGTCGCTATAGGTGTTCTTCATGCAAACCTAGAACACCATGTCAGTTAACGAGTTGCTAGGTTTGACCAAGTGCTGTCATCTGTGTAATGTGTTTCTGGGTATTTTATTTGTCAGATCGTGTAGTACTAATGTTATACTACAAGATCCAACAGCAAACATGACCAAAACATTCATCAATCAAAGAGATATGATCCCTCAAACAAGTTGTCAGACATGTTCTTCATTTCTAGGTTACCCAGTAATGAAGAACAGGTTGTCTGTCCAATTTTGGCCTTCTATAACATGTGATTCCTGTGCGTTTTGTGTGAACTAATGCATGCAGTATGTAAATAACATGTAAGTCTAGAGATCCATTACGTAAAATCGAATGAACAACAACAAAATCAAAAGATATAAGCTGGTCAAACCTTGTCAGAGATCATGCACTTAAGTTTTCTGGGTTACCCAAAAAACTAAGTTCGTGATCCTCTGGCTTGGTTTAACCTTCCACTGACTTTGATCCATTAGATATTTAGGTGATATACAAGCTTAATCTTGAAGTCCATATACCATAGTACAAACATATTACAACATCAACAACAAATAAACTAACACCTGCAATATCCAAGGCCATGAATCTACTGTCAGACCGTCCTGGAAACTTTCTTGGTAACCCAGAAATGGCCTAGTCAATGCCGGTCAACGACCTTTGACCGGTTATAACTTACAATCTACAACTGATCTAGGCTTGATTCTTGATCCAGAGTAAAGATCTCATAACAGACTACATATCTAAAACATAAAACAACCAAAAACATAAACTGATAAGGATCTACAGCCTCTGACATTTATTGTCAGAACACAAAATAAAAATTTTCCATATTTTATAAAACATTAAATCCGAGCCTCTAGATGTTATGGATCTAACATCTAGCAACCCAAATCATCATTATACACTAAATTTAACATGTTTAACACACACAAAAAAAAACAACATCAAACCACAGATCGATGGACAACTTTTCAAGTAGGGTTTATACCTCTAATGAACAAATCTTGATTTCTGGCTTCTGATTTGTTAGTGATTTTCGTGGGGCTAGATTATGGAACTGATTTAGCTTATATTTTTGTTGGTTTAAGAGAGAGAGAGAGAGGCTAGGTTGAGTGTTTGGAGAGAAATGAGCTAAATGGTGACTTTCTCTCTCTCTTGATCTATATATACAGTGTATGATACATGTATGGCTGATATAAGTGGCTGAGTGCTGTCATTTTTGAGTCACATTTGTCAAACAAGTTGGTCACCCACTCCATTTTGTATAGACTTACAAGTTATCTCAATAAAATATTCAAAGAGGGGTATTTTAGTCTTTTCGCATGGAATTTTAAGGGCAATTTTGTAATCCTTGAAAACCCTTAGGGTTTAACCCTAAGGTTTTCCAACACTTACTTTTCTAGAATTATATTTTAGGGTTAACACAAAATAAAAAAAATAAAAATTTTAGTTTCTAAAATTAGACAATTAGGGTTTGTTAATTAGAATAGGTTTCTAATTAATTTATACGGGAACATTAGGGTTTAATATCTCTAATTATAATTAACTTTGCTAATTTAACAATTAGGGTTTATAATTAGTAATTAGGTTTTATAATTTCTAATTAGGGTTACTAATTATAGAAATTAGGGTTTCTAGAAGTTAATATTTCAAGATGTTAATTATGGTTTACCTAATTAATCAAAGCATTATATAATACACAACATAAAATATATAACATAGTTATCTAACAGTCTTAAACTCACAGTTGATTTTCAAATTAGGGTTTCCCTCAGTAAAACTAGGGTTTAATCAATTAATATTAGGGTTTTGAAATTAAACACCATAATTGACCAACTATCATTAATACGTACACACAGTACATATTCATAACACTGAAAAATCAAAATATAATTAATATTATATTATTATTCTCATTCCTCGATAAAAATCCAAAATTAGGGTTTGGATTCCATATCTGATTTATTCTTCATATTTAACCTTAATAATTAAGGTAAAATAATTAATTTAATAATATGTACTAAAATTCGTATAATAAAATAATTATTATAATTATTCTAAAAATCACTCCACATATTATTTAAATAATATATGATTATATTTTCATGGAAAATAATTAATAAAAATATTTCTGCTAAAAAGTAATTATTATAAGAATATACTCAATAATTACTAAAATAAAATTATTTGTAAATATTTATGTAATAAATATATTTTTATTTACCACATAAATACATAAACACATTATCTTGTACAAATTCTCATTCTTAAAATAAAAAAAAAATTATACAAAAAATTTCTTATTTATTTATATAGAAAATATCGGGTTGTTACACAAACTCAATCCAAAAACCCAGACTTGCTTCCTTTTGACGACGATATTGAGAAAATATTTCAAAGGTTAAGTAAGTGGATTAAGGACACAAGGGTAGACTTTGAGAATTCTTAAAAAGAAGAAGTAATGGATGCCGAAGACCAGAAAGCATTGAGAGACTTTACTACTCCTAAGGTGACTGAGCTTCAGTCGAGTATCACCAAGCCGCCGATTGTTGCAAACACGTTTTAAATCAAGCTTGGGACTATTCAGATGATACAAAACTCAGTTCAGTTTGGGGGACTTGCAAATGATGATCCGAATGAACACTTGGTCAGCTTTTTAGAGATATGTGACACTTTCAGATACAATGGGGTGTCGGATAAGGCAGTCAGACTTCGCTTGTTCCCATTCACTCTGTGGGAAAAGGCGAAGAGTTGGTTACATTCTCTACCTTCAAGATCAATAACTACATGGGAATACTTCGCTCAAACATTCTTAGCCAAATTTTTCCCACCAGCTAAGACTGCAAAAATTAGGAACGAGATTACTATGTTTGAACAGCAGCATGGGGAATCATTATATGAGGCATAGGAGAGATACAAGGAATTGCTTAGGAAATGCCACATCACGGATTACCAAAATGGTTGCAAATGAACACATTCTATAACAGTTTGAATGGGAATCTAAGGACGAGTATAGATACAGCTTCGGGTGGAGCATTTATGGCCAATAGTTACGAGGAGGCATATGAGTTAGTGGAAACTATGGCAACTAATAATTACCAGTGGCCTACATCGAGGATGACACAGTCTAAGGTGGCTGGGGTTTTAGAGGTAGACGGGGTAACCATGTTGGCAGCACAAATTGCTGCCTTATCAAAGAAAATGGATACTTTTACAGGTGCGCAACCACAGTAGGTGGCTTATGTTTGTGAGTTATGTGCTGGAGAACATCCTACGGAGTAGTGTGCCGTCAAACTAGAATCGGTTCAGTTTGTGGGCAACTATAATAGGATTTCGCAGAAATCGTATCAAAATGCCTATAATCCGGGGAACAGGAACCATCCTATTTTCATGGAGCAACAATCAAAATCGGCAAGCTCCGCGACCTTCTTATCCCCCGAGTTTTCAGAATCAACATCAAAAATAGCTCAGCATCAAGATAGAAAAATAGATTTAGAAGAGTTGTTGTCGAAGTATATAACAAGCAACGAGGCGGTTATGAAATCACAAGTAGTAGCCATCAAGAACTTTGAGAATTAGATGGGACAGATGGCTCTTGCATTGATATATAGGCCGCAAGGGAATCTACCAAGTGACACAGAAAAGAAATTGAAGGGAAATCACGAGCAGTGTCAGGCAATCACTTTGAGAAGCGAAAAACAGTTAGATGGGACAATTACAAAAAATGCAGTTAAAACGGATGACAAAGTTGATGAAAACAAAGTGGTTGAAGAAAAACAGGGTGAGGAAAAGCAAGTTGAACAAACAAAGTCAAATGACAAGCCAGTTGTGTACCCTCCACCGCCGTTTCAGGAAAGAGTCCAATAACAGAAATTAGATCAGCAATTCGCTAAATTTTTAGAAGTTTTTAAGAAACTTCATATTAACATCACTTTCGTAGAAGCCTTAGAGCAGATGCCTATTAATGCCAAATTTATGAAGGGTATTCTGTCTAGGAAAGAGATGTTGGAGGATTTTGAAACTGTGGCATTAATAGAGGAGTGCAGTGGAGTTCTACAAAAAAAAGTTACCGCCAAAGTTAAAGGATCCGGAAAGTTTCACCATTCCGTGCACTATTGGGAACATGGCTTTTAAAAAGTGTTTTTATAACTTGGGGGAAAGTGTCAACCTCATGGCACGATCAGTATACACTTAATTGGGTTTACCAGCTCTAAAACTGACCAATATATCTCTACAGTTGGCGAATAGGTTTGTTACGTACCCAAGAGGCATTGTGGAGGATATTTTGGTCAAGGTGAAAAAATTCATATTTCCAGCAGACTTCATAATTCTAGATTTTGAGGAAGATAAAAACATCCCAATCATCCTAGGGAGACCATTCTTGGCTACGGGTAGGACTCTCATCGATGTGCAAAAAGGAGAATTAACCATGAGGGTTCAAGATCAGGAAGTAAAGTTTAATGTATTCAAAGCTATGAAGTTCCCTACGGATGAAGAAGAGTGTTTCAAGGTGGATGTTACTGATCAGATAGTTAATGAAGACATGGTTAAAAGTTTGGCTAGTAATCCATCAGAAACTACACTACTGGGGGATGAAGATTTAGATGATCCAGAGTTTGTAGATTATTTGCATATGCTGGATTCCTTGCCACGAGTTAGTAGATTTAAGGCACCCTTTGAGCCATTACACACGGAGGATAAAGCCATGGCAATGATGAAACCTTCATTGGAGGAGCCACCTACACTTGAGCTTAAGCCACTTCCTAAACACCTCAGGTATGCATATTTAGGCTAATCTAATACGCTATATGTTATTATTGCTTCTGCACTTAACAAAATGCAGGAAAATAAGTTGCTGAGACTGCTTAGAGCATATAAATTGGCTATAGGATGGACAATTACAGATATCAATGGAATCAGTCCAACCTTCTGCATGCACAAAATCCTCATGGAAGAGGATTCAAAGCCTATAGTACAAAAATAGAGACGGCTAAACCCGATCATAAAATAAATGGTGAAGAAAGAGATTCTAAAGTGGTTAGATGCGGGAATCATCTACCCAATTTTAGACAGTGCTTGGGTCAGCCCCGTTCAATGTTTGCCGAAAAAGGAGGAATGACTGTAGTAAAGAATGCGATGACAAAGAACTAATTTCGACCAAGACAGTGACCGGGTGGAGGGTTTGCATGGACTATAGGAAGCTGAATAAGGCTAGCCACAAAGACTGCTTTCCTCTATCTTTTATCGATCAGATGTTGGATAGATTGGTGGGGCACGTATTTTACTGCTTACTGGATGGGTATTCGGGATATAATCAGATAGTCATTGATCCTGAAGATCAAGAGAAGACCACTTTTACGTGCCCATATGGCACCTTTGCATTCAGGAAAATGTCTTTTGAATTGTGTAATGCACCCGCAACCTTCCAATGGTGTATGATGGAAATCTTCTTGGATATGGTAGAGAAGAATGTGGAAGTCTTCATGGATGACTTCTCTGTCTTTGGAGATAATTTTCATGTCTGTTTAGAAAATTTGGTCATGGTAGTAAAGAGATGCATAGAGACAAATTTAGTGCTTCACTGGGAAAAGTGCCACTTTATGGTCGAGGAAGGAATAATCTTGGGGCACAAGGTTTCGATAAAGGGATTAGAGTTTGATAGAGATAAGTTGGAAACAATTAAAAATCTACCACCGCCAAATTCAGTAAAGGGAATCCGTAGTTTTCTAGGATATGCCGGGTTCTATAGGAGAATTATAAAAGATTTCTCTAAGATTGAAAAACCATTGTGCAGTCTCTTAGAAAAAGATTTAGTTTTCAATTTTGGTGAAGATTGTAAGGTAGAATTTGAGTTATTAAAGAAGAAATTGACTACATCTCCAGTTATTGTCGCACCGAATTGGAATTTGCCTTTTGAGTTAATGTGTGATGGCATCGACTATACAGTAGGGGATGTTTTGGGTGAACGCTGAGAGAAGATATTCCACGCCATATACTATGCAAGTAAAACCCGCATGGATGCCCAATTGAACTACACAACTACAGAAAAGAAGTTACTTGCAGTAGTTTATACCTTTGACAAATTCCGGGCATATTTGATTGGGGAAAAGGTGGTGGTTTAAACGGATCACTCAACAATTCGATATTTAATTGCAAAGAAAGATGCTAAGCCTCGACTTATTAGATGCATCCTCCTCCTACATGAATTTGATTTGGAAATAAAAGATAGAAAGGGGACAGAGAATCAAGTTACAGATAAACTTTATCGGCTAGAAAATCCGGGTAAAGATGAAGAGGATAAGTATGTAATCATTGAGTCATTCCCGGACGAACAGCTATTTGGGGTTAATTCAGAATTTCCATGGTATTCAGATTTTGCTAACTATTTGGTGAGCAACATCCTTCCTCCTAATCTAAAAAGACAGCAGAGAAATAAATTCCTACATGACGTCAAATGGTACATATGGGATGAGCCATACCTATTTAAACAGTGTGTCAACAAGATGATTCGAAGGTGTGTACCATACAGTGAGGTGATGAATATATTGCACGAGTGTCGTTCGTCTGCATAAGGTGTGTCGACGTCGGGATTTTTAGATGTCCCTTTCCGTTACTTGTTCTTTGGTGTTCTCATTTTAGGTGAGATTTGTTTGAAAAATAAGTGAAAAAGGTCCGATATGTATAATGTCGACGATGGACTGTTAAAAGTCGCCAGTCAGTTTTTAAAATGGTTGTACCAACACAACCAAGAAAAGGTTTGCACATTGACCCAGTGATGTGACACTGGTAAACGGGTCGGTGAAACCGAGATTCATTAGGGTCCGGAGACTTGATTATGCGGAGGGAAGGTGTTAGGCACCCCCCGACATCCGTGTTACCACGGTGACCGCCTCTTTTCAAGAAACAATTATCTGAATGTGTGAGTGTGTGGGTCAATGTGCTGTTATTTGGAAGTAGTGCGAGGCCTCGTTCGCACCTATATACACAGGGTTTGAATTTATGTAAAAATTCAGTTTTTAGCAAGATATGACAGTGATGTTTTATAAAAGAGGTTTTTCAAACCCTGATGCTCAATAGTAATTGAGACCTTTTACACTCCCATTTTATTAAGTGTTCGGCTTGATTGATTTTATTTGACAGATGCGAGGCATCCGTACGAAAATAATGTACATAATAATGCCGACTTTCTCATGGGTATAAAAACCATCTGAGGAAATTCAGACATCGCAGAATAATTTACAAGCTGCTTACAGTTGAAAACGTCCATCACGGGAATCGAATCTAGATCCAATAGGTTGAATCTGTGATCACATGATTCCTAGGCGCACATGATACCACAATTTGTATGAAAGTAGTAAGTAGGTATATATATAAAAGCTGTAAATATATATATATATACAGACATGATCACCAACCACGAAGCACCTCCATGGGGGATCAGAAATGTAAATAAGGCTGTAAAAGCTATCAACCGTCACGGAGGAAACTCCAGGTGGGACGAAACGTAAATAAAACTATAAAGCTATCAACCGCCATGGAGGGAACTCCAGGCGGGACAAAATGTGAATAAAGCTGTAAAAAGCAATCAACTACCACGAAGTGAACTCCAGGCAGGACGAAACGTAAAGAAAGCTGTAAAAGCGATCAACCACCATGAAGTAAACTCCAAGTGGGATGAAGTATATATATATATATATATATATATATATATATATATATATATATATATATATATATAAGCGAGTAAACGCACCGGATGTAAAATTCAGGCTCATCGAACAAAGTCCGACATAGTTCATATATATAAGTATATATATAAAAGCAAATAAATGCACCAGACCGAAGTCTTGGCTCATCGAACAAAGTTCGACACACAGTTAATATATACAAATATATATATTAAAGCAATAAACGCTCCAGACCGAAGTCTAGGCTCATCGAACAAAGTTCGACACACAGATTATATATATATATATATATGTAAGTCTAGGCTCAATCGAGGCAGAACTCAATAATGTTAGTCCATATATATATATATATATATATATATATATATATATATATATATATATATATATACAAACTAAAATAAAACCACGGACCGAAGTTCGGGTAAACGCACGCAACAAGACTCTCAACGTGAAGAAGGGTGTGTGCAAAGATGAAGAGAAAGACTCTAAAGTGTGTGAGAAGGCTTATAGTGGGCTACCAAAGAAGACTTCTATATCTTTAAAGTGGGTAAACACTGGCTTTTGTGGGTACAAAAGTAGCTATATATGAGCTCACATGTGTTTAAAATGAGAAAGCACACTATATGGGGTGAGTGCAGAGCAAATTGGGCAGGGCTTCCTCGTTGTTTTCTATTGCAAAATGGCCACCCCAAGCCCTCTATTTATAGAGGGTGGAGCCGTAGGTGTACCTGCTGCAGTAGCAGGTGTACCTGCTGCTGCCTAGGGTGCCCCGGGCAGTGTGGGTCCCGCCGTGTCAAAGTACGTACACTCGGACAACGCGTTGTTCGCTCGATCGTTCATAACTTTCAATTCGAGAGTCCGATGGAAGCATGCCATACCATTCCAGAAAGCTCTTTCCGAGAGCTACACAATAACATAGGATTTGCCCTTTTTTGATTCTAGGAAGATGGGCCCATGACCGAAATGGCATTCCCTGGTTTCCGTTAGGCAGTCCGTTGAGCTGTTTTGCGTAGTTTGCGCTTGAAAGTTAAGATATGGTTCTTGTGGGACTTCTATTGAAGTAATTTGAGTTGAAATGAGTTGATTTGTTGTGAGTTGAAGTTGAGTTAGCAAAATTACTATTTTACCCCTCCCGGGGTTATCTCTGATTTTCGCGCAATTGTAGCAGTCTTTTCTTAGTGTTATCTCTGAGGTTGTCATGTTGTTAATTCTGAATGTCCTCAGGGTCATCTCTGAGGTTGGCTTAACCTCCCAGGGTTATCTCTAGGCTTTGCACTTGATGTTGTGGTTCTCCAGGGTTATCTCTAGAGTGTGAAAAAGACGATTTTGCCCTCTTGCATAGTTAGTAACAGGAAAAGAAAATTTCGAGTGTCTACAAATGCCCCTCTTTATCATGTTCATGCAATACAATGGAATGGACATGATAAAGATTAGTAGACACTTAAAACATGACAAGGTATTTATAATGATGCAAATCACAATGTAGTGAATGTTTATGATGAATATGAAAATGTTTTTGCAAATCGCAGTTCGTAAATCGCATATCGCATTTCGCAATTCACTTTTCATATTTGGCCAAATCGTATTTCGTATTTCACAACTCACACATCGCACATCGAACATCATATATCGCATATCGTAAATTGTAAATCGCAATGTAATGAATATTATGATGAATGTTTAACATGTATTCGCAAATCGCTTTACCTTTACCGATCATTATTGATGCCTATGCTGGTGTTGACTCCAATGGCTTAGCATTTAATCGCTGATGCTTGTTTGATGAAGATAAGTTGAGATGTTTTCCAAATCTCAGATGGGGATGACGTTCTGAAATCACCAGACCCTCCTGATGTATTCGCTGGTAGTTTGTAACGGTGCCTACAGTGCTGATCGCCAAACTATTTTGGTTCCCACTCGAACGGTGGTATACGAAGCTTTCATCGCTGAACTGTCTTGATGTTGTGCTGAATTGATGCCAATGGTTTAGAATATTGGATCGTTCGATACCTTCGCTGAAGTAATATTCCAAGGTTTGCTTCGCCAGACTCTGCCTTGATAGAGATGTACGTTGATGTAGCGCCTTTGCACATGTTTAGATCACACGTCACCCTTTTTGAGGTGATTTAGAGTTTCTTTTCGCTGTTGGGGACAGATGCCCCATTTCCTTAAGCGCTTGATTTGTAATCCGATTGAACTGATGACCTGAATTCTGCTGACATCCCTGAGGGTTGTAGCTCGTTCATTCGCTGTCCAGATTTAAACTTCGGTGTAGAGGCCTCAACTGATGAGGACTTTGACGCAGGTTAACATCTTTGATGGTGTAGATTTCCTTCGCTAGACCTTTCGTCATTGGCCTTCTGCTACTGAGTTAAGAACTTTTTTGAGAAGTTTCCCCTACTTTTGTAGGGGAAAGCTAAAGTTGCCATAATTTCTTTCAGAAGTTCTCCCCTTTCTTTTGCTAAGAGGCTTGATCCCGCCTTAAGCTCCTTCCATTTTTGGGAAGTGGACAATGCCCTAGTCCTTTCGCAGGTTGATGGCGGGGGTTCATATGAAAAACTCTCTTTGTTGATGAAGTCGCAATTGAGGAATATCTGAATCATTAGTGAGATGATGTGAAGGAAGCTCTGATGATGATGTACCATGCTGATGATGCTGACTGGTGCATTTTCCTCTTTAGGATGGTTAATAAATGCCCCAGTGTTAAGTTAACGTTATTCCTGAGATTGCCCCAGTCTTATTGTACGAGTTCCAATATCGGGTTTTTTTCTAATTTTGAAATTGCCCCAGCTTTGCTTGTTGTCTGGGATAGTTGCTTTGACAGATGAGCTAATAAGACGCTGAGATCACAAGAGGCTTTTACTTCTGTACCAGATGGTGAACATATAGTGGATTTGGGCTTTGATGGCCTCAATCATTGTTACTAACTTGTTCTCGTAATCGGCGTTGATGCTTTTCTTATGATTTGATGAAGCCTTGTGATTGAGGGTGTCGGATCTTTAAAAGTCGTCACTGCTGGTTGTCTTAGTGTATCGTTGTTTCTTCCTTTCAAGGATTTATGCCAGATTTGATGGAATGACATTGAAGTGTTGTTGGGTCTTCTCAACATGGGTCGTTGACTTGGAGGGTTGTTCTTGGGCGTAGACTTGGGATTGATGTTTGGGTTTGGATATTTCTTTTGAGGGTTTGACCGCACCATTGACGGCTGCCTACGTACTCCCGTGTATGTGGGAGATCAGTTCGACGTAGTTCCTGCTTGATAAGATAGATGGTTTAAGAAGTGATTGTTTGTTTGGGTTTTTGTTTGAGAAGTGTTTGTTTGGGTTTTGGTTTGGTTTGAAAGGCTGAATTTATTTGGCGGTTGAGCTTGGTTAAAGGGCTTTTTTGATTCTTGTAGTGGTTAGACCGCACCGTACATGGCTGCCTACGTACTCCCATTGATGAGGGGAGATCAGGTCTACGTATTTCCAACCTTGGTTTGAAAAGGGTCACAGTGGAAAGTGGTGAGAAGGGTGTAGAGATATTTTTGTTTTTTTATTTTTTTTGTTTTTTGTTTTTTTTTCTTTTTTTTTATTTTTTTCTTTACATGCATGAAAAAATAAATGGCACAATGCGAAGAAAGTGGTATCGTCCCAACATCTCCTGGAACTTACAACTATATCCTCTGGAATGGCATATTCTTGGCTAGTTGAGGCGTGATAGTCCAGTTGTCAGTGGTTATGTTGCCTTCAGGGCTCGCGATAGAGGTTACCTCTTGATTTTGAATATCTTCACTTATAGCCATAACTTGATCGCTTCCTGATTCAATACATTCTTCAGGGACGCTTGAATTGGACCCATCGCAAAACGGGATAAACTCTGGATTCTTCAATGGGTTGACTTCCCCGACAATCTCACCACCTTTTTCTTCATCTGTTCCTTTGCTTTTTTCCTGGGTTTGAGATGATTTGACCATGAAATCTCCCTCGAACTGTTGTTGCATCTCTCACAAGGAACTTTTCTTTTTCGCTTTTTCTTCTTTGGAAAGGATTAGTATTTCCTCCTCATCATCCAAGGTGATGAAATCAGGAACGTGGTTGATATCTTTGGACCACATGACGTTTGATGTTGGCGGAGGAATCTTCTTGGGGATATCTTTGTCTCCTCTGTCATTACTTGCATTAGGGTCAGTCCACCTTGTGTTCTGGCAGAATTGTCGCTCATAGCATTAACCTTATTTGAACTGCCTGCCTCGAATGAACATCATAAGCTTTTTATTTCCTTTTCGCCTTTTTTGGTCATGGGAAATTCTTTCTCCAACTCTCCATTTTTAATGAGATCTTGGATTTTATGTCGCAAAGACCAGCATTCTTCAGTCGTATGTCCAAGTGAGTTAGAATGGTAGAGACATATCTTGGTGGAATCATAACTCTTTATCTTGGGATTCATATGAGGCATCAACTCAATAATCCTTCCTTCGCTTATCAGAAAGTGTAGCATTTCTTCATTTGATTTGCTCAGAGGGGTGAATTTTCGGACTCTTTTGGAGGTTATTTAATCTTTTAACTTTGAGAATTCGCATTCCCTCGAGCGATTTTTCTGCTGGCGAAATCTTCAAGCACATTTATCATCCCCATTTTCTTGTACTTTCAGCCTGCTTTGATCTTCTTTATTTAGCTTGCTCATCATGGAGATATATGGGCTTGCACTGTGATTATCCTCTTTTTTTCCTTGGCTTTCTGATAGTTGAGTGAAAAACTGTCTCATTTCCTGATGTTGGCGAACTATCAACTTAGCCAGTAGATTTACTTTATTCTGGATCGCCTCTAATTTTTGCATTACTGGTATACCTCCTCCGAGTTTTCCCACTCTATGACATTTGTTTTGTGCCTTTGGGGGTATTCCTCCATCCTTCGTATGTACTTACGAATTGGATACATTTCAGCATTTCCTGACCCCGATCATGTTTACTTCTTCAGTATCATGCTGCAACGGAAGGTTGGTGTTGACATTTTGTTGATCAGGTTGTTGGACCACAATACTGCCACTTTCGATCAGATTTTGAATTTTATGCTTTAAGGACCAACAATCTTGTGTATCGTGTCCTGGAGACCCTGAGTGGTAAGCACATATTTGGCTTGGATTATAACTTTTGCTCCCTGGTTCAATAGGTGGGGCCAATTCGGTAATTTTCTTATGATCCATTAATATCACTAATACATTTTTCAAGGGAATTGCCTAGTGGAGTGAACACCCGATTTTCCGATCTTTCGAATTTTCCTTTTCTATCCTGGCATTGGTTGACTATGGCTTGTTGTGGACATGGAGGATTGTCTTGCTTTTTCCAAATGGGGGGACTATAGTTTGGTCTCCTAGCGTGCCCCTGTACAACAAGGGATACATCTTCATCGCCTTTATCGGGTACTCCCTTGGGATCGCTCGCATACTTGCCAGTCTGTATATGTTTGGCGACTGCTTCCAAGGCAGTGAAGTCTTTAATCTTGCCTGCCTTCAGGCCCTTCTCTGCCATTTCGCCGTGTTTGATCATTTTTGAAAATGGTTTTCCTATGCCTGCTAGAATCCTCTCATAGTAAGGAGCCTCTTGTATATCAATAAACGTCATTACCATTTCAGTTTCTGTCATTGATGAAATGACTTGCGCTGCCAGATGTCTCCACCTTTGGGCATATTCTCGAAAAGATTCAGTACTTTACTTTTTAACGTTAGTTACTTGGTATCGATCGGGTGCCATTTGTGACTGAAAACTGTACTAATTTAGAAAGGCGTGGGCCAATTCTTCCCAGTTATAGATTTTGGCATTGTCAAGTCGGGCATACAAGGCCTTAGCCTCTCCAGTGAGACTCTTTTGAAAAAGTTGTATTATGAGGCTTTCATCTTCGGCATAAGACCTCAGTTCGCCAATGTATACTTTTAGGTGCGTATAGGGATCGCCTGCCCCATTGTACTTTTTAAACTCTGAGACTTTGAATTTGGTAGGGTATCGAGCCCCTGGGAATATGCAGAGATCTGAATAAGTGACACTCCCATAATTTCCAGTCCCTTTGATTGACCGGATGGTCTCCTTCATTTGTTGGACTTTCTTTCTTATATCCCCAGTTTCTCGATCATCCCTGAGATTTGTGATTTCTTTATTGGAATGAGGTTTAGGCATCTGGATTTCCATCTTTTTACCAATATCCTAACTTCCTCCTGGTGTGAATGACATTGGTTGAGTAGGAATTGTCTAGCCATACGTATTTTTACTTTTATCTTTTAGAAATACAACCGATTCTGCTATCTGATTCCTTAATCCTTCAAACTCCTCTCGGGAAACAGGAGTATGATCAGGCTGGCCCGGTGTAGCCATGCCTGACAGTGGGATCAGTGCCTTCTTGGACTTTAAACGGGTAACGGGACCGATTTCTTCCCTGCGAAAGACTTGCATAGTTTTGTCTTTAGGGAATGTAAATTAACATGCTATGTGATGAGTTTGTTTTAGGAATTTTATCCTGCAAAAACTGATGTTAGCTGTTCGTAATAGCATGTCAATTTAAACATGTATGTATACACATTTCTTCATATCTCTCATTACATGGAGATGAATATGGCATGAATATTGTAAGTAATACAAAAGCATGAAGAGACTTTCCTCCGTGTTGGGTTTATCAGAGGCTGACCTATCTTAGGTTACTCTCGCGGATTTTTAGCATGAAGGTTCCCAAATCATCGCAATTTACTCAACGGGAAGTTAATCCGGTCTTTCAACTGGAGCGAATTTAGGTGGTGCCTTTCCTGAGCCTCGGAGAATTAACCTTCCCACGAGTCCAGTAATCAAACACCGACGGGATAGCCTCCTGGTGGAGGGACCACACAACATACATTCACATACATCGCGTCTCACCGTATGAAAATGATGACATGTGTGAAGCACTAATATCACAAGCAGATATGGTGCGATGCACTAAGTGCAATAAAGATATGCATTCGTACACATTCATCAAATGTAAATGCAACATCCACACACAAGCAGATAACAGTTTTGAAAAGATTGTAATAGCGTCTTAAGTCCTCTTACTGGAGTCCCAAGCAGAGTCGCCACCTGTCGACGTCGGGATTTTTAGATGTCCCTTTCCGTTACTTGTTCTTTGGTGTTCTCATTTTAGGTGATATTTGTTTGAAAAAACAAGTGAAAAAGGTTCGATATGTATAATGTCGACGATGGACTGTTAAGAGTCGCCAGTTGGTTTTTTAAATGGTTGTACCAACACAACCGAGAAAAGGTTTGCACATTGACCCAGTGATGTGACACTGGTAAACGGGTCGGTGAAACCGAGATTCATTAGGGTCCGGGGACTTGATTATGCGGAGGGAAGGTGTTAGGCACCCCCCGACATCCGTGTTACCACGGTGACCGCCTCTTTTCAAGAAACTATTATCTGAATGTGTGAGTGTGTGGGTCAATGTGCTGTTATTTGGAAGTAGTGTGAGGCCTCGTTCGCACCTATATACATAGGGTTTGAATTTAGATAAAAATTCAATTTTTAGCAAGATATGGCAGTGATGTTTTATAAAAGAGGTTTTTCAAACCCTAATACTCAATAGTAATTGAGGCCTTTTACACTCCCATTTTATTAAGTGTTCGGCTTGATTGATTTTATTTTACAGATACGAAGCATCCGTACTAAAATAATGTACATAATAATGTCGACTTCCTCGTGAGTATAGAAACCATCTGAGGAAATTCAGACATCGCAGAATAATTTACAAGCTGCTTACAGCTGAAAACGTCCATCACGGGAACCGTAATCTAGATCCAATAGGTTGAATCTGTGATCACATGATTCCTAGGCGCACATGATACCGCAATTTGTATGAAAGCAGTAAGCAGATATATATATAAAAGCTGAATATATATATATATATATATATATATATATATATATATATATATATATATATATATATATATATATATATATATATATATACAGACATGATCACCAACCACGAAGCACCTCCATGGGGGATTAAAAATGTAAATAAGGCTGTAAAAGCTATCAACCGCCACGGAGGAAACTCCAGGCGGGACGAAACGTAAATAAAACTGTAAAGCTATCAGCAACCACGGAGGGAATTCCAGGCGGGACAAAATGTGAATAAAGCTGTACAAAGCAATCAACTGCCACGAAGTGAACTCCAGGCAGAAGGAAACGTAAAGAAAGCTGTAAAAGCGATCAACCACCACGAAGTAAACTCCAGGTGGGACGAAGCATATATATATATATATATATATATATATATATATATATATATAAGCAAATAAACGCACCAGACCAAAGTCTAGGCTCATCGAACAAAGTCCGACACACAGTTAATATATACAAATATATATATTAAAGCAATAAACGCTCCAGACCGAAATCTAGGCTCATTGAACAAAGTTCGACACACAGTTCATATATATATATATATATATATATATATATATATATATATATATATAAGCAAATAAACGCTCCAGACCGAAGTTTAGGCTCAATCGAGGCTCCAGACCGAAGTCTAGGCTCAATCGAGGCATAAGTCGATAACATTAGTCTCTCTATATATATATATATATATATATATATATATATATATATACAAACTAAAATAAATATATATATATATATACAAACTAAAATAAAACCACAGACCGAAGTCCGGGCAAACGTACGCAACACGACTCTCAATATGAAGAAGGGTGTGTGCAAAGATGAAGAGAAAGACTCTAAAGTGTGTGAGAAGGCTTACAGTGGGCTGTCAAAGAAGACTTCTATATCTTTAAAGTGATTAAACACTGGCTTTTGTGGGTACAAAAGTAGCTATATATGAGCTCACATGTGTTTAAAATGAGAAAGTACACTGTATGGGGTGAGTGCAGAGAAAATTAGGCAGGGCTTCCTCGTTGTTTTCTGTGACGCCCCCAAAATAGGTATACAACACCCATTTTGAGTTGCCAAATACATGGTACAAAAAGGAAACTACAACTTCAATAATACAATTGTCGTGCAAAATACGACAACACATACTATGAGTTTAAATACAAATATTGTCTTCTAGACAATATTCACACTCAAATAAGTCCTCATTACAATTATTCAAACACTATTTTATAGAAATAGTGAGGACTGCTAAAACATCTTTCTAGAACCATCACTCCATACCCCGACTAGATCCTGCTATGTTCTCACCTCCTGAGAAGAAAAATGGAACAAAAAGGAAAAGGGTGAGCTCAACTAGCCCAGTAAAGAATATTATGACTAGGATAATATACAACAAATTATCATTAGTATTCAACAGGGAAAAATCTGATAGAATATAATCGACAACAAGTTTTAGATCAACAACTGCAGCGGAAACAGTAAACCATTAGAAGAGTCAAGTAGAGAATGAATTCTACTATCTTCTAAGATTTAAAAGTCCATCATCAATATTTTATCCCTGTAACATCAATTAATAATCATCTTTAACCAAATATTCATCTTTGCACTACATGCCAAAGATATTCATTTGTATCACCAGTCGGTCATGTTCATCTCAACACCTGTTCATCTTTGCACTACAGGCCAAAGATATTCATCAGGTAATCATACATCTTTGCAATACAGGCCAAAGATTTTTAGTAATATCATCATTTAGGACAGAGGATGATGAAAAATATCTTAAAGAAAACGAATCTAGTGAGACAGGAAGACAAATAGTAGGGATTCGTATAACAGTTTATCCAAGATCAATAATACTTCATAATAATCAATTGTGAAGCAGAATTCAAAAATAAAGATCAAAACATGGATACAATCAAAGATAGTAACCATAATAGATATCTTGGACAAAAATGAAAAATTTTATTTTTCGGTGAATAGTGTCGTATTCGTGAATAGTGTCGTATTCGTGAATAGTGCCATATACGTGAATAGTAACGTATACGTGAATAGTAACCCCGACACAAAAAGTTTCAAATTTAATAAAAAGTTCATATCAATATTTCGGCATAATGATATTGAAGAAAATATCATTTAAGAAGAAGATAATATCCCTTACCTCAAAATAACCGTACTTCTGACTGAATATCGGATATGAGGCTGAATGAAACTTGTGTTGAATAAAAACTCTCAAAGTATCAAAATACTCACAAATACGCTCGAGAATATAGAGAGAGAAAGAGAGAAAACTTATGAATTATGGTGTGTTTTTCAATTCTAACTAAGCCCTCTATTTATAGGAAAATATTAGCACGCCGAAGCAGACTTGACCTGCAACCTGATGGCTTTACCTACTACTATTCCCACCCACCACATTTGAATAAAAATTTTAGCACATTTCTCACCAAACAAAAGTGGGGCCCACCAATTCTAGAATTTTCCACCAAAATGATTAACTCCGAAAATTCAACAATTTCTGAACCAGTCATCTCGTAAAATTCATGACAAATCATACGTTCATTTTTAACGGTTCAAAATTTGTGGACATATACTCAACTTATATATGTATAACATATCCAAAAATTACCACGATCCAACAGTTGGATTAAAAATTATAACCCCCACAAAATATCTCAAAAATCCTGATTTTTAATACCTCTATTCCAACAAAAATACTGATAAAAACCTCAACATTAACTCCTTCATTTTTAACCACAAAAATACATCCCTCATTTATATCCACATAAAATAAATATTTCCTTATCATATGAATCAATAATTAATTATTCACAAATAATATTACAGAATCACATTTATGACAACAAGGCCGTTCCCAGGAAAGAGGGGGCTTTCCAATAAGAATTTCTCCTTACTGGCGCGCAATTAGATGATCAAACCTCTCCTTAGACAGAACTTTCTAGACATTACCAATAATGTTATCTAATAATATTATTCAAATAATATGAATTATTGATCTGATAATGGAAAATACTATGCAGTGACAATAATTGAAACAACAATAATATAAAATATCAATGTAGCAATTATTGAATCAATAAAATAAAATATTGAACAGTAACTACTGTAACAATTATTGAGTAGTGCCTTCTTTCGTAAGAATCAGTAATTGGTGCAATACCGTGTGCTACTGTATTTTAACCACCAGGTATTTCAACAGTATTAACGGTAACAACTACGTTGTTAATTATAAACAACTTATACTTGTCGTTTTCTTCATCTAATCGTTTTCCGTTATGGGGCCCACACAAGGCTGCGCCGTCGTACGAATATTCCACGACCAAACGAATATTCACCGACCAAAAATGAATATTTTATAACCACTTTCTTATTTAAAATATTTGCGCATTTTACCCATAACTAACCACATTAATCAAATCAACCCTTTCTATTTCAAAATAATAAATAGAGGAAATTTAGTTTCATTTATTAATAAGTTGGGGTCTTACAACCTCCCCTCCTTATGAAATTTCGTACTCAAAAATTGACGAACGTACCTAGTGTTTTGAAAAGGTGAGGATACCTCGCTTTCGTTTCTGATTCCAACTCCCAGGTCATTTCTTCAATAGCATGGTTTCTCCACAAAACATTAACATGTGGTATAACCTTCGTGCGTAGAACATGCTCTTTCCTATCCAAGATCTTAACAGGTACCTCCTCGTACGTTAAATCTTCGGCTATCTCGTCTGGTTCTAACTCAATTATGTAGTTCGGGTCTTTCACATATTTACGAAGTATAAATATGTGAAAAATATTATGAACACGAGACATGCTTGGAGGTAATGCGAGTCTATAGGCCACATTTCCTATTCGGTCAAGAATCTCAAATGGATCGACAAATCGTGGATTGAGCTTTCCTCTCTTCCTAAATCTTGTAACTCCTTTCCATGGTGCAACACGTAATAATACATGATCCCCAATATTGAATTCTACATCCTTTCGATGAAGATCCGCATAACTCTTTTGTCAATCCTGTGCCGTTTGTATACGTTGTCAAATTGTTTGGATCTTCTATGTAGTTATGCGTACCAATTCTGGTCCCAACAATGTTGCTTCACCCACCTCGTCCCAACATACTGGAGAATGACACTTTCATCCATATAAGGCTTCAAATGGAGCCATACCTATACTTGCCTGATAACTGTTGTTGTAGGAGAATTCCACCAGTGGCAAGTACTTATCCCAACTTCCTTTGAAATCTAGAACATAGAGTCTTAATAGATCTTTAAGGGTTTGAATAGTCCTCTCTGATTTCCCGTCCGTTTAAGGATGGTATGCTGAACTAAATCGTAAAATCCGTGCCCATAGCTTTCTGCAAGCTAACCCAAAATTGTGAAGTGAATCTTGGGTCACGATCCGAAACTATGGATACAGGCATGCCATGCAATCTCACAATCTCATTCACGTACATACTAGCAAGACGTTCAAGGGAATAAGTCTCACGTATTGGCAAGAAATGGGCAGACTTGGTTACTCTATCAACAATGACCCAAATCGCATCTATGCCTTGAGAAACCTTGGGAAGACCTGTAACGAAATCCATGGTAATGTGTTTCCACTTCCATTTCGGGATCTCAAGTGGTTGCAATGGACCCTTTGGTACTTGATGCTCCGCCTTTACACGTTGACAAGTTAAACACCTCGAGATAAACTCCGCGAGCTCTCTTTTCATATTGCTCCACCAAAATGTATGTCGAAGATCGTGATACATTTTGGTACTCCCAGGATGGATTGCAAACGGTGTGTTGTGTGCCTCCATCATTATTCTATGCTTCAAGTCAAAATCGTTAGGAACACAAAGTCTGGAGTTGACTCGAATTATTCCTTTTTCATCGATTCTTGCTTCTGGAATAGCACCTTCTTGCACTTTCTTCTTCACACGCATCAGCTCTATGTCCGTAGCTTGAGCGGCTTTAACTTTATCAATTAAAGTTGATTCTACTCGTATATTTGATATCATCATGTGGGTACTTGGAGCATTCATCTCTATCTCCATCCTTTATAAATCATACAAAATGGGTATTTGTGTTAACACCATTGCACTCGTACCCGCGTATGATCTTCTACTCAATACGTCAGCTACTACGTTCGTTTTTCCAGGATGATATTGGATGGTATGATCGTAATCTTTCAACAGCTCAAGCTAACGTCGTTGCCGCATGTTGAGTTCCTTTTGGGTGAAGAAATATTTGAGGCTTTTATGATCCGTATAGATCTCCACTTTCTCCCCATACAGGTAGTGTCTCCAAATCTTCAACGCAAAAACGACTGCTGCCAACTCCAAATCATGAGTAGGATAATTCCGCTCATATTCTTTGAGTTGTCGCGATGCATAGGCTATGACTTTCCCATGTTGCATTAGAACACATCCTAACCCTTTGCCTGAAGCATCGCTGTAGATAACAAATCCATCCGAACTAGATGGTATTGTCAGAACAGGTGCCGAAATGAGTCTCCTCTTGAGTTCTTGAAAACTCTTCTCACAATCCTCGCTCCAACCGAATTTTGTATCCTTCCGAGTCAGCTGAGTTAACGGAGTAGCGATTCTAGAAAATCCTTCCACGAATCTCTGATAATACCCAGCTAAGCCCAGAAAGCTACGTACTTCAGTCACCGACTTCGGTTGCTCCCAACTTTGTATGGCTTCAATCTTCGCCGGGTTGACAGATACTCCATGTTTTGACACCACGTGCCCAAGGAATGCTACTTCCTCAAGCCAGAACTCGAATTTCTTCAATTTGGCATATAGCTTGTTTTCACGAAGCCTTTCCAGTACCAGCTTCAAATGGCGCTCATGATTTTCACGACTTTTGGAATAGATGAGAATGTCATCAATAAAGACAACAATGAACTGATCTAAATATTCTTTGAATACACGGTTCATCATATCCATGAAAGCAGCAGGAGCATTAGTCAATCCAAAAGATATGACTAAGAATTCATAATGCACGTACCGAGTTCTGAAGGCAGTCTTTGGAATATCCTCAGTTTTAATCTTCAGCTGATGATATCCAGAACGAAGATCGATCTTTGAAAAGAATTATGCTCCTTGCAACTAGTCAAACAGGTCATCAATGCGAGGTAGCGGATACCTATTCTTGATGGTGACATGGTTCAATTCCCTATAGTCGATACAAAGTCGCATACTCCCGTCTTTCTTCTTTAAGAATAAAATAGGAGCACCCCAAGGAGATGTACTAGGACGAATAAAATCGATGTCTAATAACTCCTGTAATTGGACTTTTAACTCCTGAAGTTCAATAGGAGCCATTCGATATGGGATTTTAGAAATGGGCTTTGTACCGGGTTCAAGGTCAATAAAGAATTCAACTTCACGTTCTGGGGGTAGACCAGGAAGTTCTTCAGGAAATACATCGGAAAATTCTCTAACAATAGAAATATTATTCAAATCTAACTTGTCTTTGTTCAAATCCATAACATGGGCTAAGAAAGCTTGACATCTATTTTTCAATTAACGAATAGCTTTGTGGCTTGATATGACAGTGACTAATTTTAGTGGTTTAGTAGTTTGAATTCATATGACAGGTTGGTTAGGAATATGAAAACTAACAACCTTACGAAAATAATCAATTTTAGCATGATGAGTGGTTAACCAATCAATTCCTAAAATCCCATTAAAAGCAAGTATCTTTAAAGAGATAAGATCAACAGGTAATGTGATTGTGCCAACTTGGATCATGAAAGAGTTATAAACTATAGGTATAATGAAGGTTTTACCCAATGGAGTTTCAATAGATAAGTCAAAGTCCAATTTCTCCGGAGTCAAGTTTAAACATTGAGCACAAGTAGGAGAGATAAAAGAATGGGTAGAACCGGTATCTAATAAGGTATAAACTTTGCAAGAGTTTATGATTAGCTTACCCGTGATCACCTCGTTCGGGTTCCTCACGTTTTGGCCAGTCACGACAAACGCTCTTCCAGGAACCGCTGATTTTGACTTATCCGGGACAGCCCTTGAAGTCACCATCCCCGTTAAACTTGGTTTTACTACAGAACAATCCCGAGCTATGTGGCCTTCTTTTCCACAGTTGTAACATACCTTGGATTGTTGTGGACAGTTTGGGCTGATATGTCCCTCTTTCCCGCATTTGTAACATTTAACTGGCGGTAGTTCTCCTCCCCTAGAATTTGTTGTTGGTGCTGGTACAGCTGCTGATGTCTTCCCGTCATTGTTGAATCTCCTCTTTCTAAAATTTCCACTTGACTCACCTCTCCTATTATCATGGCCACGATGACCACCCGAGTAGTTACCACTTTTGTCTGTATTTTTCCCTCCTCGCTGGTTCTCATCGCTCCGATGACTGCTGTCACCAGTATGACCCTAGTTGCGGTCCCTCGGTTGAACATACTGATTATCTCGCTCTAATAATTGAGCCCTGTTTACAACATCTAAATATAAAGAAAATTTATGGGAGATAAGATATTGCCGAATCTCGGGTTTTAGACCTCTTAGAAACATCCTTGTCATTCGTTCCTCATTTTCGACCAAATGAGGTGCAAACCTGGATAACTCTGCAAACTTCGCCTCGTACTGGGACACCGTCATGTTGTTTTGTTCCAGTCTGATAAACTCCACCTCCTTCATATGACGAATACTTTCAGGAAAGTACTTGTCATTGAACAGTTTCTGAAATATTTCCCAGGACATGTTGAGTGCGTCAGGCTGGGTACGCTTCACAGACTCCCACCAGTAGTCTGCATCACCGCAGAACATAAAGGTGGCGAATGGAATCTTCTGTTCCTCCATGCATCCCAAGACATCGAATATCTTGGTAATTTGCTTGACCCACGTTTCCGCCATGATCGGATCCGGCTTTCCCTTAAATTCTGGTGGTCCCAATTCTTTGAACTGCTTGGCTGTGATAAACCGCGCATTGTTATCATTTTCACCCGTATTCTGCACACGAGTCTCCCTCGTCTGATTTTGCATGAACTGCAAAAAGCTCATAAACATTCCATCATTCATAGTTTGCTCGGTAACGTTATTTACATGAGGAATATTGCCTTCCTGTTGCACGTTCCCCTGGGTGGTGATCAAAGGTGTCTCTACGGTCTGATTTACTCCATTATTAACGTTCTCAGCTGCCATTCTTAAATATTGCCATAAAACAATGGTTAATAGTCATGTCATATATTATCCCTATACTCTGACCGGCCAAATAAACACCAAATAAACTTAGTCAGGTCATACTAGCGAAAGAATTCTCCGTCTCTCCCCTCCTAGTTCTTGTCTCACATCTCAGCCAGGGATCATATCCCTAAGCTCTGATACCAACTGTGACGCCCCCAAAATAGGTATACAATACTCATTCTGAGTCGCCAAATACATGGTACAAAAAGTAAACTACAACTTCAATAATACAATTGTCGTGCAAAATACGACAACACATACAATGAGTTTAAATACAAATATTGTCTTCTAGACAATATCCACACTCAAATAAGTCCTCGTTACAATTATTCAAACACTATTTTACAGAAATAGTGAGGACTGCTAAAACATCTTTCTAGAACCATCACTCCATACCCCGACTAGATCCTGCTATTTTCTCACCTCCTGATAAGAAAAATGGAACAAAAAGGAAAAAAGAGTGAGCTCAACTAGCCCAGTAAAGAATATTATGACTAAGATAATATACAACAAATTATCATTAGTATTCAACAGGGAAAAATCTGATAGAATATAATCGACAACAATTTTAGATCAACAACTGCAGCGGAAACAGCAAACCATTAGAAGAGTCAAGTAGAGAAGTAATTCTACTATCTTCTAAGATTTAAAAGTCCATCATCAATATTTTATCCCTGTAACATCAATTAATAATCATCTTTAACCAAATATTCATCTTTGCACTACAGGCCAAAGATATTCATTTGTATCACCAGTCGGTCATGTTCATCTCAACACCTGTTCATCTTTGCACTACAGGCCAAAGGTATTCATCAGGTAATCATACATCTTTGCAATACAAGACAAAGATATTCATTAATATCATCATTTAGGACTGAGGATGATGAAAAATATCTTAAAGAAAACGAATCCAGTAAGACAGGAGGACAAATAGTAGGGATTCGTATAACAGTTTATCCAAGATCAAAAATAAAGATCAAAGCATGGATACAATCAAAGATAGTAACCATAATAGATATCTTGGACAAAAAGGAAAAATTTTATTTTTTGGTGGATAGTGTCGTATTCGTGAATAGTACCGTATACATGAATAGTAACGTATACGTGAATAGTTACCCCGACACAAAACGTTCTAAATTTGATAAAAAGTTCATATCAATATTTCAGTATAATGATATTGAAGAAAATATCGTTTAAGAAGAAGATAATATCCCTTACCTCAAAATAATTGTACTTCTGACTGAATATCGGATATAAGGCTGAATGAAACTTGTGTTGAATAGCAACTCTCAAAGTATCAAAATACTCACAAATACGCTCGAGAATATAGAGAGAGAATGAGAGAAAACTTATGAATTCTGGTGTATTTTTTAATTCTAACTTAGCCCTCTATTTATAGGAAAATGTTAGCACGTCGAAGCAGACTTGACCTGCAACCTGATGGCTTTACCTGCTACTATTCCCACCCACCATATTTGAATAAAAATTTCAGTACATTTCTCACCAACCAAAAGTGGGGCCCACCAATTCTAGAATTTTCCACCAAAATGATTAACTCCGAAAATTCAACAATTTCTGAACCAGTCATCTCGTAAAATTCATGACAAATCATACGTTCATTTTTAACGGTTCAAAATTTGTGGACATATACTCAACTTATATATGTATAACATATCCAAAAATTACCACGATCCAACAGTTGGATTAAAAATTATAACCCCCACAAAATATCTCAAAAATCCTGATTTTTAATACCTCTATTCCAACAAAAATACTGATAAAAACCTCAACATTAACTCCTTCATTTTTAACCACAAAAATACATCCCTCATTTATATCCACATAAAATAAATATTTCCTTATCATATGAATCAATAATTAATTATTCACAAATAATATTACAGAATCACATTTATGACAACAAGGCCGTTCCCAGGAAAGAGGGGGCTTTCCAATAAGAATTTCTCCTTACTGGCGCGCAATTAGATGACCAAACCTCTCCTTAGACAGAACTTTCTAGACATTACCAATAATGTTATCTAATAATATTATTCAAATAATATGAATTATTGATCTGATAATGGGAAATACTGTGCAGTGATAATAATTGAAACAACAATAATATAAAATATCAATGCAGCAATTATTGAATTAATAAAATAAAATATTGAACAGTAACTACTGTAACAATTATTGAGTAGTGCCTTCCTTCGTAAGAATCAATAATTGGTGCAATACCGTCTGCTACTGTATTTTAACCACCAGGTATTCCAACAGTATTAACGGTAACAACTACGCCGTTAATTATAAACAATTTATACTTGTCGTTTTCTTCAACCAATCGCTTTCCGTTATGGGGCCCACACAAGGCTGCGCCGTCGTACGAATATTCCCCGACAGCAAGAATATTCCACGACCAAACGAATATTCACCGACAAAATGAATATTTTATAACCACCGCAACCATAACTAACCACATTAATCAAATCAAAAAATAATAAATAGAGGAAATTTAATTTCATTTATTAATAAGTTGGGGTCTTACATTTTTTATTGCAAAATGGCCACCCCAAGCCCTCTATTTATAGAGGGTGGAGCCGCAGGTATACCTGCTGTAGTAGCAGGTGTACCTGCTACTGCCTGGGGTGTCCCGGGCAGTGTGGGTCCCACCATGTCGAAGTACGTACACTCGGATAACGCGTTGTTCGCTCGGTCATTCATAACTTTCAATCCGGGAGTCCGATAGAAGCATGCCTTACCATTCCGGAAAGCTCTTTCCGAGAGCTACACAATGACATAGGATTTGCCCTTTTTTAATTCCAGGAAGATGGGTCCATGACCGAAATAGCATTCCCGGGTTTTCGTCAAGCAGTCCGTTGAGCTGTTTTACGTAGTTTACGCTCGAAAGTTAAGATATGGTTCTTGTGGGACTTCTATTGAAGTAATTTGAGTTGAAATGAGTTGATTTGATGTGAGTTGAAGTTGAGTTGGCAAAATGACTATTTTTCCCCTCCCGGGGTTATCTCCGATTTTTGCGCAGTTGTAGCAGTCTTTTATTAGGGTTATCTCTGAGGTTGTCATGTTGTTAACTCTGAATGTCCTCAGGGTCATCTCTGAGGTTAGCTTGACCTCTCAGGGTTATCTCCAGGTTTTGCACTTGATGTTGTGGTTCTCCAGGGTTATCTCTAGAGTGTGAAAAAGACGTTTTTTCCCTCCTGCATAGTTAGTAACAAGAAAAGAAAATTTCGAGTGTCTACACGGGGGATATTATGGAAGTGAGAGAACAGTGGCAAAATTTCTTCATATAATGTTCTATTGGCCTACAATATTTAAGGATTCCCACCAGTTTGTGAAAAGTTGTGATAGATGCCAAAGGGTGGGTAACATATCGAAAAGGAATGAGATGTCACTACAAACTATCTTAGAAGTTGAAATTTTTGACATTTGGGGCATGGGTTTTTGGGGCTATTTCCTACATCGTTCAATAATCAGTACATCTTGCTTGCGGTTGACTGTGTATCAAAATGGGTTGAAGCTATAGCACTCCCCATAAACGATGCCAGAGTGGTTCTTAAGTTCTTGCAAAAGAATATTTTTACAAGATTTGGCAAACCATGAGCTATTATAAGTGATGAGGGTAGTCACTTCTGCAACAGATCGTTTATAGCTCTTTTGGCAAAATATGGGGTCAATCACCGAGTGGCTACAGTATATCACCACAAACAAGTGGCCACGCTGAGGTTTCGAACAAGGAGGAGAAGAAAATCTTAGAGAAGGTAGTAAACCCTAATAGAAAAGACTGTTCTCTCATATTGGATGGTGCATTATGGGCTTACAGGACTGCTTACAAGATGCCAATTGGGATGTCAGCATATCAATTGGTTTACGGGAAAATATGTCATGTACCTATAGAGTTACAACATAAAGCCTATTGGGAAATTTAGAAGCTCAACTTCGATCAAACAGCAGCAGGTGAAAAGAGACTACTTCAATTGAACGAACTCGATGAATTTAGACTACAAGCCTATGAGAACTCGAAGTTGTATAAAGAAAAGGTTAAGAAATGCGACAAAAAAATCATGCAGACAACGTTCGAACCAGGGCAATCAGTACTATTGTTCAACTCAAGATTGCAGTTGTTCCCAGTAAAGTTAAAATTGAGGTGGTAAGGTCCATTCACTATCAAAATCGTTTTCCCACATGGTGTCATTGAACTATACAGTAGGAATCCATTGGAGACGTTTAAAGTCAATGGTCAGCATTTAAAACATTATTAGGGTGGCGAATCCAATAGGGAGTAGTCAGGCTGAAAAACTTAAAATCAAGCACTAATTGGGAGGCAACCCAATTTTATTTTTATTCTCAGTATTTTAATTCATGCTAGTTAAATTATATTTTAGAATAATAATTAGTATAGAATAAATTTATTTCAAATCATTAAGTAGTTAATTAAGTTATGCTTTTTAGATAATCTTACATATAATTAAATAAATTAAGACTTGACAGTAATCTCATGTCTTATATTTAATTGGGAAATTGTATGGTGGAAGGATTGAATTGTACGGTAACTATTTACTCAAAGGTTCTTTTATGATTAATGTTGAAATCTATATTATCTGGAAAGTCGTTAATCGCTAGGGAGACTTATCCCTATTGTAGAATAAATAGTATTTATTTAAATAAATTAATAGTTTAATTTATTTATTTAAATAAGATTAGAATTGTTCTAATTGATTTATTCACAACCGGTTTAATATGGAGAACCTAAAGGGTCACATCATAAAAGGAAGAATAATTATTTAAGAAGTTAATGGCATAATCGTAATAATAAATTAAGTATATTTCATTTAATCTATGATGATAGAATAAATTAAATAGCTTAATATTTATTATTTATTACTTTAGAAATATTAAATATAAATTAATAAGAGGAGTCTTATTATTATTATTAATATTATTATTATTTAATTCCTATAGGAATTTGGAAATTAATTAATAAAAGTAATCTCAAATATCCTAATAAGATTGGGAGACTAATTAATTAAAAGAGTTTAATTAATTGTTTCTAATAAGATTGGGAGCCTAATTAATTAAAGAAATTTAATTAATTAAAATAAAACTCAATTCCTTAATATTTTTAAGTAGGGTTGGCCACATCTATAAATAAGAGGAGTCTTATTATGGGTGAGTATTGTTGACTTTTTCACAACAGACACAATTCCAATAGTTGGGAGATTACACCCTTTTCTATGAGAGATGGAAAAATTAGGGTTTAGCCAACCACTCATCTTCTTGAATCTCTTCTTCTTTGGTGGATCACCTCTAGAGGCCAAACACTTGGGTGGCTAATGTTGATCAAAGGAAAGAACCAAACTCGATGGATTCAAGTTGAACGCGAAAGGATTTGGAGGTGAACTCGTACCTGGAGAAGCTCGAATCTTCAAGGGTATGATTCTTGTTCTTAATCTTTTCGTGTAATTAATAATTGCGCATAAAGGATGATCATGGTATATGGTTTGTATAAATTTTAAAACTCTAATTTTCCACGTTTTTCGCTTATTTTGTGCAATTTGTTTGCGCTCATGAATATTACAAACCAAACAGTGGTATCAGAGCCAAACCTTTATGCAAATTATTAATTGTTCAGATTTGATATCTATGTTGATATATGTTTAGAATAATTTAATTGGGTATAATTTGTTGTATAAAATTTATTTTAAAAAAACAAATTTCGAAAATCTGTTATACTGCATATTCAATTTCATTTTTTTCTCTCGTTGTGATTCGTGTGATTAGCTGCTGATTCGCGTTGTGTGTGTGTGTGTGTGTGTGTGTGTGTGTGTGTGTATATATATATATATATACTTAATTATTTTATTTTAATATTAAAATAAAAAATCTATTTTAATCTTAAAATTGGAGTTCATGCTAACTAATTAGAGTTGGAATTGGATTCCATGATAACTAATTGGAGTTGAAATTGGATTCCATGTTTTCTTAAATAAAAAAGTTTATTTATATATGAAATAAGATTTCATATAATTCAAAATAAAAGAGTTTATTTGTGAATAGGAAAGAGAATCCGTATTTCCGTAAATAAATATGTTTATTTAGATATAAAATAAGATTTTATTTTATTCAAAATGAAGGAGCTTATTTGTGAATAGGAAAGAGAATCCGTATTTCCTTAAATAAAGGGGTTTATTTATATATGAAATAAGATTTCATATTATTCAAAATAAATTAGTTTATTTGTGAATAGAAAAGAGAATATGTGTTTCTTTTAATAAATGAGTTTTTTTTTAATTGGAATTAGATTCCATAATTAATTAAAATAAATGAGTTTATTTTGATTAAAGAATTTTGATTAAAATAAAATAGTTTATTTAATTCAAAATTGGATAAATTAAAATAAAAGAGGTTTATTTTAATTTAAATTTGGATTAAAATAAAGAAGATTATTTTGATTCAAAATTAGATTTTATGCTAACTAAATTTGTCCATTAAATGATATATATATATATATATATATATATATATATATATATATAGAATGTTTATTATCCATGAGATGAATATTATTTATTGATGCATATGATGATGTGTATGATAATAAATAGGATTGATTATGGACTATTGACCAATGTGATTGGATTTTATTTTAGTTGGATGCGTGAATGTATGAGTTTTATTAAATGGGGTCTGCGTACCTCGCCTTCTATAATTTTTTCTTAATATAAATTCTAACTCCCTCCTATGTACTTTTTCTAAACTGTTGATCAAGGTTTCTATTTATTTTAAATAGTTTTGTAATAGGAATAGTTAGAATTAATTTTGAGGAATTGGAGATCAAGGAGCAAGGAGCGCTTGAAGACCCATTTATAATTGAGCCCGTGATTTAAATATAATAGTTATATTTAAATTTAATTCTTGCACCCTAGGTTTGACCTTTTGGGTCACTTGGTGGCTCTAGTGAACCAAACTAGAATAAAGTTCATAATCAATTCTGGTAGAATAAAATATTCTATATGTGCATGCTTATACTATATATATATATATATATATATATATATATATATATATATATATATATATATATATATATAATGCAAACATGCTTCGCATGTTCATTAATATGACGCGTATTTTATGTGCATGCACGCTAAACAAAATGAGACAAATTAATAACAAACCCCTCAAAAATTTTATATTAAGTCATAAGCGTTCAAAGATATTTGGAATATCGAACGTCGCCTTCTAGCATGATAAAAATAATAGAGTATCAATTAATTATTATAAGTTTGTTGTGTCACCACAAGGCTTATCTTAATTCTTTGAGATGTTAATTTTATCACATTTGATGGTTATAAAGAAAATTGAACAATGTTGTTTTGTTATGTCACCACAAGGATAATATTTTTCTTTTTTGAATATATGGAGTGCTAGGTTGGACTTAACTTGGATAATTTTGATTCGGATGTGCCACCACTTAATCAAAATAATCTAAGAGGCAAAATACAAGGAGTTACATAGTTGATGTAATTGACAAGAGTTGTCTACCTATTTATTTATATATAGTTTGTTGTGTCACTGTAACGACCCCAAAATTCATACAATTTAATTCTCGACTTCGGTCGTTAATAATACATTCAACTTCTAATTTTACATCATTAAATAATAATACAACCATTGAAATTTGCGAAATAATTAAAATTTTCTATTACAAACTATCTTCGTTCCCAAAACCTTCAACCTTTACATCTAAATATCTCAGAATCATTTTTAATACTACAATAGTTTACATCGCAAAACAATATTACAATTCAACCTTTAATACATTATTCGGAACCTTAAACATGGTTAAAATAATAATAACACAACCAAAGTGTGTAAATCTTCAAGTATTACATCTGATTCGTGTCTTTCAAGTAACACATAACTTTACCTTGAATCTTGAACCTGCAAAAGTGGTTATTTGAAAGGTTGAGCTCGACAGCTCAACAAAATCTAACAGTTTTCATGCATCACATAGCACATAATAACATGCTCAACATATAACATCCATGTTACAGTTCATATAACAAGTATAAAGATTAAGTCCTTACTCAATCAGCATGCTTTAATCAATCAACATAGTAATAAATTGACTTTAACAGTTCATACTTTCAACATATATAACACATCATGCTCTTTGTAATAAAGATTGAAAACAGTTAATCATCAAGTTCACATAGCAAATAGAAATTGAAAGACTTGCTTTGATCGTTGTTTACCAATAACAGTTTAACAACTTACAGATATCTGCACTTCTTGTGCCCTATACAATTATATAATCATTCACATTAACTATTAGTCACATAGCTACGCATAGTAGTTGTAATGTAAACTTTACTCTACGTCTCATAACCCTTCCTATCATAAATACCCAATGTTCAATTTGATTGTGTTAACTTTCAACTTATATTTCACTGTATTTCATATTTAAAGTTCATTCAAGTGTTTAAGTCTTCTTAGAAATCATTATTGGTTTTATATAAACCCATTTCATATCTTATAATGTTCATTTCATTTGACTTAAAATACTTTTTACGTTCATTAACATTTATTACGGCGTTTCAACGTTCATTCGTCACACGCCCTATTTGTCTCTCTTGTGTGTACTTAGTATGCATATACAACTTATCTAATATATCATTTATTAATGTTAAGCATCATTATACTTCATAATATTCATGTTCTATAACTTTAAACAACATCTTTTATCGTCAAGAGCACTACACTTGCATACGTGCATGTCCGACACCCTCCGATTGCCTCCGAAAACATAATAGTCCTGAAGATGACCATTTTGACCCTTGTTACAGACCTCAAATTGCAAAACTTTTGGAATAAAAGTTGTAGTTATATTCGTCCTCGTTCCGGATCATCTTGAATCACCTCAATCGGAGTTTGTATGAAAAAGTTATGACTATTTTACCAAAATAGGTCAAAACAGTCACAGTCAGCGCACATGGGGCGCGGCCGCACCCCTTTTCCTCACCATTACCGCGCGCCCGTACCATTGCCCAGCCCCAACTGCGCGCCCACGCGAGGCTTCACACAGAACACAGTTTTGGTCATAACTTTTTCATTTTAAGTCTGAATTAGTTGGTTTTCGATTCGTTGGACCCGTTAAACTCTTAGCTACTCATCTAGAGAATAATTATAATACTTCAAACATATTAACAAATCATTTTAAGGGTTTCAATTCAATGTTCATGCTAATGTTTCATATTTTAAACATATTTAGCGAATTCATTCGCTACGAATTCGTTTCTTGACCAAAACGATTCATTCCACTTGCATTAGTTTCGTTTCTCAATGTATTAATACAAACTATCATCAATTTACAGTTTATCACATGATTAAATGTTCAATTTTTGGCTCTAAAATAAGCCATCTTGTACATATTATGCCAAAACTCAACTTCTTTATCTTTCAACCTATTTACACCAATCAAATTACTACAAAACCCATTAAAGAGATTAAATTCCAGATTATACACATTTATTAACAAGTATATCATCAATTCTTAGCAAATCCTCTATCAAAATCCATTTAGAGAGAAGTATATATAAGAACACAAAATAGATTTTTACAACCAAGTTATTACCTTTGATTTTTTCTTTAGATTGGTTAGAAGATGACTAGGAATCCTTGATTACACCTCTTCTTCCCTCTTGATTCTCACGATTTCTCTTCTTATTCCACAGAAATATCTCTATCTCTCAAACCTTCTATAAGGCTCCCCTTTCTCTCTGCTATTTAGACTTAGCAAAATAATGCGTAACTTAAAAACTGGTAAACAGTTTACGCTTAAATTAATTAAGGGTCTCAGCAGTTACAATATACCAAAGGTCATAAGACCTTGTTTGGTTGACACACTTTAAAACCCTCTCTATTTTATTTTTTATAATTCTCTTATCATATAGTACTCATGTCACACATTACCCAATTAAATTATAATCTTTATTTAGCCAACAAAATATTTAATTAGCTAATATAATTATAATTTATTTAACAAATCATTAGTCATCTAATTTAATTATTTAATTAAATTAGAATATTTTCATTCCATTACCGTAATAAAATACGCACCTATTATAAAATTGTGTATCATCAATTTACTTAATATCATCACACATGAATAATTTATTCCATAATAATTTTCATCAAATATTTACTTTATTTAATAAATATCTCAACTAAAATATTTATTTTACTCTATAATTATCTTAACTATTTACAAAATTCACAATCAAATTACATTAACATATTACATTTATATGTAACACATTCCCCTCTTATTTTATTAAAACAAATATATTTACATTAATTCACTATTTTAATTAAGTGAATTACTCACATTATTTATGAAATTAATTCATAACAATTCCATTGCCAATTAAGGCTTACCAATTAAATTATATTATTCCACAATATAATTTCCATCTTAATTAACTAATACTATTCAGTTAATTTCTTTTGCCACCATTTTCCTCTATCTCTTTTTTAAAAACTAATTTACTTCACTTTCTTCAATAGTTTAATCAACTATTAAATCTCATAAAATTTAATTCACAAATATATACTAACAACCACCACATAAATAAAATATTTATTTAATTTAAATAAATATTTTAAATTACAAATAAAATTCTGGATTGTTACAGTCACAATAAGGCTTTATACATTTAAAATGAGATCCTTATTCTCACTAGCAAATCTTTAATTAAATTTTGCCGAACTATATAAGTGAGGGTAATATAGTTTGATGAAAATAGTGGGAGATACCAATTTAAAACAAGACCTAATTTATTTTGGTAATTAATAAAAGAATGTATGCTAAAATGTTGTTAATTACATATTCATTTACAGAATTTTACAATGTCTAAAATTACTATCACTGCATAGCATATTAGATGCTAAATTAACCGGACTGAATTACTCGGATTGGTTAAGGAATTTGAGAATAGTTCTCATGGCTGAAAAGCTATCTTATGTCCTTAATACGTCTTTCCTACAATGGTTGCAGACAATGCCTTTGAGGAAGAGATTGCTACTTTTAGAAAGTGGCAAGATGATGCATAGTTGGCTCAATGTATCATGCTTGCATCTATAAGTAACGAGCTTCAGCGTCAACATGAAACTATGGATGTTCCTACTATACTCCTGCACATCAAGTAGTTGATGGTGAGGAAAGTAGGACTAATAGATATTAGATATCTAAGGAGATCTTCTGATCTAGAATGACTGATGACACTACAGTACAGACAAAAGTCCTTAACATAATCAATTTGATTGATCAATTAGGACAACGAGTTTTGTCATGGATGGAGAGTTGAACCAATATTTGATCTTGCACTCACTCTCGGACTCCTCTCACAATTGTTGTGAATTTTTCATATGAACAAGCTAGATATCAGCCTTGCTGACTTACTTAATTTGTTAAAAAATGTTGAGAGTCACTTTCCAACCAAGAAAGACCAAGTCTTATTGGTAGGGGCCAAATGATCTTCTAAAAAGAAGAACGATTCAAAGAAGAATAGACATGCAAAAACAAAGGATAATAAGAACAAAACTGATACGCATAACAAAGAAGTTTACTTCCATTGCAATAAGCCTGGACACCGGAAAGAAACTGCAAGAAGCATCTTGTAGAGGATAACCAGAAGAAGCTTAGTGAAGTTTCGGTTACAAATATAATTTTGTTCATGATTTAAAATAAATTTTTCTTTAAGTCAATGTTCTACTTGGGTATTAGATATCAACTTTGGTTATCATAAATATATATTTATGAAGGGACCAAACAGAAGTAGAAAGCTAAACAAAGATAAGTAATCTTATGTGTGGGAAATGAAGCAAAGGTTGCTGCATTAGCCGTAGAAACTTGTAGTTTAGCATTGCCTACGGGCAAATCTATTAAGTCAATAAGTTGTTATTATATTCTAATTCTCGTTAGAAACATTATTTCCATTTTTTTGTTGGACAATGAAATCTTTGGTATTATATTTAAGAACAATTGTTGTTCTATTTATAATAATAATGTTTTGTATAGAGCTGGAATATTACTTAATGGATTGTGTATAATTGACTTACGTGAAAATAATTTTGCAAATTGAACAAACTAGTATAAGAAAATAAGATGATCATTGCTTCCACCTTCGTTGGGTCCACTGAAATTACATCTCTGTCAATAACATGTCCTAAAAATTGTACCATTTCTAACCAAAATTCACACATAGTGAATTTCACATATAATTTCTCCAACACTAATCTTAGGTGTTCAGCGTGATCTTCTAGTGTAACAATCCAGAATTTTATTTGTAATTTAAAATTTATATTAAATTAAATAAATATTTTATTGATGTAGTTATTATTAAAAAATATTTATGACTAGATAATATTCTAAATTAAATTAATTTATAATTTAGAGAGTTGTAATATAACATGAGATGTTATATTATTGTTTTAATTTAATAATTTAAGATGGTATGATAAGTTATTAAATAAAAATTATAATGAGATTATAATTTTGTGATATTTGTTTAAGTGGAATATTTATTTTAAATATAGTATGTGTAATTAATTTATTTGATTATTATTAGATATGAAAATCCAAATAAATAATATGTGATTATAAATTATAAACTAAATTGTTTATTAAAATAAATTAAGGGAGTTTAATTTAGTTTTTGCTAAACAAGGTTTAAAATATTAAGTCTTTATTTTTTTTAAGGGGTTTTTCCAAACAAAGCATTATGGCTTTTGGATTTTTTTTTAAATTTTGAATTTTATTATAATAAATAAAATAAAATAAAATAAATAAAATATAAAATATATTTATAACAAGTATACGTTTATATGTTGTAAATGATACTATTTAGTATGCCAATTAGGGTCATATCAGTTTTTTTATTACGCCTACTTGGCTGTGGTTATACGTTGATTATTTTGCTAAGCTTAAGAATACAGCGAATTGAGAGATAATTCTTGAGTTTTCCAAAGCAAAACCATGTGTTTAGCAGGGATTGTTCAAGCAATAAAAATATATTTTTACATAAATTTAGTATTATATATATATATATATATATATATATATATATATATATATATATATATATATATACGAGTTTACGACAAAAAATTTATTATCTTTGAATTTCATCTTTTCGAATTGTTGCTATATAATTGGTTATTTGTGATTATACGTGTTGTGATGGTTGAGTTTGTAGGTAAACAAGAAATTGCTATTCTAATTTCGTTCAAAAACAAGAAAAGTAATACAATGAATATTTTGCTTATAGCTTATGTGAGTACCAATTTTAGTGGTCAATTTGTATGTTAAACTGTCAATTGAGTTTTTATTATGCTAGTTCGTTAAGAAACGAATATAACGTAGTTTGAAGGAAGTGATTCGGTGTAGAATTGTAATCAAAGTGATGGGTTTTGTAAAAGATGTCAAAAATGGAGTTTTAATATGAAAACATGGAATTTGAGGAATTAAAATAGTTAAAAGTGTTGTTAAATTGTTCTAAGTGGTTGAATATGTTAGCAATCATGTTTGTGATGGTTCTGTACCAATTGTATGTGTTAATATTACTGTTTGGTGGGTGAAATTCGTGTTAGTTGGCTTAAGAATAGTGTCGTATTCATGTTCTGCAAAATTGAAATTGGTGCGTAGCGCGGGCGCGCAGCCCTTTGGCGTGGGCGCGCAGTAACCTAAGGTAATACTGGCGTGGTCACTCCAGTAGTCAATCACAGATAGTAAAGTCTGCCACTTTTGCATACTTTGGACATTCATTGTAACTTAGCTTAATGTTATGTTAATGTGAGAACCATGTAACAACAAGGTTAAAACAGAGTCGTGTTATGTGGTTAGTAAATTCAAAGTTGTAAAAATAATTAGTAAGTTACGAACGCGTTATGTGATAACTTAGTTTACACAATGAATGTTAGACAAGTGTTGTGAAGTCAACACTTGGAATTTCTGAAATATAAATGGTAATGTAAGACTTGTATTAAAATAACAAGTTTAACTAGAATTGAGTGTTATATTGGAAAAAGGATGTTAGTACATTATGTATTGATTAATAAGAAGGGTTATGGGATGTAGAGTAAAGTTTACATTATAACTACTATGCGTTGCTATGTGACAAATAGTTAATGTGAATGATTATATAACTGTGTAGGAATGCACGAAGTACAGATAAACGATAAGCAGTTAAGTCGTAGTTCATAAACTACGAATATGCAAATCTTTCAGTTCCTATTTGCTATGTGAACTTGATGATTAACTGTTTTAAATCTTTATTGCAAAGAGTATGATGTGTTATATATATGTTGAATGTATGAAATGTTAAAGTTAATTTATGACTACGTTGATTGATTAAAGCATGCTGATTGAGTAAGGAACTCAATCTTTATACTTGTTATATGAATTGCAACATGTATGTTATATATTGAGCATGTTATTATGTGCTATGTGATGCATGAAAACTATTAGATTTTGCTAGGCCGTCGAGCTCAACCTTGCAAATAACCACTTTTGCATGTTCAGGATTCAAGGTAAAGCTATGTGTTACTTGAAAGACATGAATCAGATGTGATAGTTGAAGATTTATACACTTTAGTTGTGTTAATATTATTTGAACCATGTTTAAGGTTCCGAATAATTTATTAATGTTGAATTGTAATATCGTTTTGCGATGTAAACTTTTGTAGTATTATAATGATTATGAAATAGTTAGATGTAAAGGTAGAAGGTTTTGGGAACGAGAATAGTTTGTAATATGAAATTTTAATTATTCTGCGAATTTCAATGGTTGCATTGTCATTAAATGATGTAAAATTAGAGGTTGAATGTATTTTTAACGACCGAAGTCGATAATTGAATTGTATGAATTTTGGGGTCGTTATAGTTGGTATCAAAGCTGTAGGTTATAAACCTTACGTAGGAGTACCTTAGGCTATAACCTTAGAGAAGAGAGGTGAAGATAATGATAGAATAATCTTAGATAGAGTTTGAAGAATAAGAAGTAATTTAAGAAATTTATAAATAAGGGATTAAAACACGCGTGAGAGGATTCAATTAAGAATCTCGCAGAGTTATAAGGAATATGAATGTGGGGCTACCCAACTCTAATAATAAGAATGTAAGGTGATAATAAATAGACCATGTCTATAAGAAGAGAATGATATAGAAGTTAAGAATAAAATTTTTATCTAAGTGTGGAAAAATCGTACTCTTTAATAGTTGATGTATGGTATCTAGGGTAAACGATTCCTTCATATAGCGGAGGTATATACGAAGTAGTAACTCGAAACCTAGTTTGTTGGTTGTTTGTGGGAAGCCACTCAGCGTACCATATTGAAACTTTTAGAGACTCGCTGTGTACCAAGTATAGAAAATGGATACGTATTATGAAAATGTGGAACTCAAATGAAATGTTGAGCAATGTAAATGAAGTTAGAAATTCTTAAAGGAAGAATTATTATATAAACAAGAAAATTCAAAGAAGAATCTTGAAGAAATATAAAGATAAGAAATGGTAATAGCTAAGATAACGAATAATGTCATAAATGATGAAAAAAAAGGAAAAGAAAGAGGATTGTAAAACAAAACGATCACGAGTTAAGAAAAGAATTTTAAGGGAGATGATTATAGAATAAGATCACGACGTGATCTGTTTAAGTTATAGAAGAAAGTTGGTCTGTAATGTTTGAATAATTATAGCTTAATGCTATGAAGATGGTGTACTATGAAATAGTACGAGATAACTCACGAGGAGTTATAGATGATGTGATACAAGGAATTCGTATCGAGCAAAGAAAAAATTAAGAGTAAGATAGAGTTGGGTGGGATTTCAATTGAGGACTCATGTGATGGCTGAGTTGTACACATCTTTGTATGGGCGAGGGTTTTGTGATTGCACTCAGTTTATCACATTGATAATCAATGGAATGTTGGTGTCACGCTATCAATGTATATGTGGCGAAAAGGTGATTCTTTTCTCATGTGTATGTTTGATAGTTAGAAACTATTAAGATTAGTCAGCTATTATTAGGATTAGGAGCGGTTCTTAAAACTAATGCATATGGTAAGTTTGTGACTCATAATAATATGGTATGTTTCGAACCCCTCAACGAATTGACGCCTATGGTCTGACTAGGATAAGTTCATAAACTCATATTATTGTGGCAAGTCCTGAACTTCCAATATGCGGTAAGTTTGATGAACTGGGGTATAATTAAGCAATGGATCATTATAGAAAGTGGAGTTGATGGTAGAAGCACGGATATTCCACATCTTCTAGCTATGCTAGACTTCAAAATTTTTGACATCAAGCTAAATTCGCACTATGTGCCTTTTTAAAATGAATTTTTACTCTCAACGTATGGTGACAAATATGTATGTATGGACTTCGGGACACTGACACGTCGTTACCTGTTGAGATATGATATCACTAAAACTGATTTTCAAAGATTTTTGAACTGTTTAAAGAATTGTATATGCTAATTATTTCGGCTAGACGAAAATGATTTGAAAATATCAAAATGCATTTTATATCATTATTGCATCATGAAACTTGGTGCAAAGATGATAAAAACGATGGAGTTATCAATGCAGAATTTCTTAGTGTTGGATGTGGTCCAAGGATCGTCAGCCAACTATGGTATGATGTAGTATGAAAAAGTCACAAAATGACGAAATCCTCAAACGGACTATAAATACAGTGCGGTATCATGACGTCATAAAAAGATTTTTGAGATTTCTTTAAGATATGAGAATATATATATATATATATATATATATGTATGTTGTATATTTTGATTGATGTCTGAATTGTTGTAGAAGTCTATGTTATTTGATTCAGCTAGACGAATATTGAAAGATATTCATGAAATTCAAGCGTTTCTTGAGAAGTTCTGCAAAACCAAATTGTTTTGGTGCGAATTCAGATGTTGAAGAGCTGAGATGAACAATCCTTTTATAGGAGATTACGCGGAGGTGTTTAGATGTTTGTTCACAATACATTGTACAAAGGGTTGATCCCCCTAAGTACGAGGAGTCCATATAGTCTTATAACTATTAAAGTTTAAGTTGAAAGATTACTTATAACTATGGATATAGTGAACAACCCTGTTCCAGGGGATAATTTACACATAGCGTTTAAATATTTGTGCACAATACATCGTACGAAGGGCTTAACACCGTAAGTATGGGTGTCCCTATAGTCTAATGACTGTTAAGGTTTAAGTTGAAAGAATACTTATAACCGTGGAAGTAGTTCAAGGTCTTATGACCCCTCAGCATGATTTGGAATCTTTTAAATTCCTGAGTTATTCATACTGCTTCCTAATTATTGAGCAATTGAGGAAGATTCTTGCTATTGAATATGGTAAGGATGATATTCCTTAAAAAGAATTAATTTGTAGAATGCGACACTGAATGATGAATATGTTGAATAAGTGAGAAATGAAATTTTGAAATGAGAAGGAGATGAGTTATCAAAGAATAATGTAAAACTTTTAATAGAAAAGTTTAATAATTGTAGACAGATCTTTGTGGAAAGAAAATGGTTATAAAATCCAATGAATGAATAAAGTATTAACGTAAAATATATTTTGATAGATTGAATGAATAAAGATTAATAAATAAAATTTCGAGAAGGACAAAATTCTTAGAAGAATGGGTGAATGTAATATCCTGAATGTTTATGATAACGATCTTTAGAAAAGAAAATAAATGGGTTAAAGAATATATAATACTCAAAATATAATTTAGTTCAAGTGAAAGTTATGAAATAAAACATAGAATTTGTTGAAGAAATGAATGTAGTAGGAAATATAAAACTTATATTAAGGTCATGTGCTGAAGTTATTCAACGAAAAGATTTGATGAAAACCTGAGTAAGGTAGGGTTTCGGTGATTCTGAGGACGAAATCCTTATAAGGAGAGAAGAATGTGATGAATGAATTATTTGAATTGTGATTCCGGGGGAAAATATCCTTGTAAGGAGGGAAGAATGTAACAATCCAGAATTTTATTTATAATTTAAAATATTTATTAAATTAAATAAATATTTTATTGATGCGGTTATTATTAGTAAATATTTATGACTAGATAATATTCTAAATTAAATGAATTTATAATTTACAGAGTTGTAATATAGCATGAGATGTTATATTGTTGTTTTAATTTAATAATTTAAGATGGTATTATAAGTTATTAAATAAAAATTAGAATGAGATTATAATTTTGTGATATTTGTTTAAGTGGAATATTTATTTTAAATATAGTATGTGTAATTAATTTTATTGATTATTATTGGATATGGAAATTCAAATAAATAATATGTGATTATAAATTATAAACTAAATTATTTATTAAAATAAATTAAGGGAGTTTAATTTAGTTTTTGCCAAACAAGGTTTAAAATATTAAGTCTTTATTTTTTTTAAAGGGTTTTTCCAAACAAAGTCTTGTGGCTTTTGGATTTTTTTTAAATTTTGAATTTTATAATAATAAATAAAATAAAACAAATAAAATATAAAATATATTTATAACAAGTATACGTTTATATGTTGTAACTGATACTATTTAGTATGTCAATTAGGGCCATATCAGTTTTTTTATTACGCCTACTTGGTTGTGGTTATCAGTTGATTATTTTGCCAAGCTTAAGAATATATAGAATTGAGAGAGAATTCTTGAGTTTTCCAAAGCAAAACCATGTGTTTAGCAAGGATTATTTAAGCAATAAAAAGGTATTTTTACATAAATTTAGTATTATATATATATATATATATATATACATATATATATATATATATATACATATATATGAGTTTACGACAAAAATTTCTTTATCTAGGAATTTCATCTTTTCGAATTGTTGCTATACAATTGGTCATTTGTGATTATACGTGTTGTAATGGTTGAGTTTGTAGGTAAGCAAGAAATTGCTATGCTAATTTCGTTCAAAAACAGGAAGAAAATTATTACAGTGAATATTTTACTTATAGCCTACGTAAGTACCAATTTTAGTGGTCAATTTGTATGTTAAACTGTCAATTGAGTTTTTATTATGCTAGTTCATTAAGAAACGAAGATAACGTAGTTTGAACGAAGTGATTTGGTGTAGAATTGTAATCAAAGTGATGGTTTTTGTAAAAGATGTCAAAAATGGAGTTTTAATATAAAAACATGGAATTTGAGGAATTAAAATAGTTAAAAGTGTTGTTAAATTGTTCCAAGTGGTTGAATATGTTAGCAATCATGTTTGTGATGGTTCTGTACCAATTGTATGTGTTAATATTACTGTTTGGTGGGTGAAATTCGTGTTAGTTGGCTTAATAATAGTGTCGTATAAATGTTCTGCAAAACTAGAACTGGTGCGTAGCGCGGGCGCGCAACCCTTTGGCACAGGCGCGCAGTAACCTAAGGTAATACTTACGCGGCCGCGCCAGTAGTCAGTCACAGACAGAAAAGTCTGCTACTTCTGCAAACTTTGGACATTCATTGTAACTTAGCTTAATGTTATGTTAATATAAGAACCATGTAACAACAAGGTTAAAACAGAGTCGTGTAATGTGGTTAGTAAATTCAAAGTTGTAAAAATAATTAGTAAGTTACAAATGCGTTATATGATAACTTAGTTTACACAATGAATGTTAGACAAGTGTTGTGAAGTCAACACTTGGAATTTCTAAAATGTAAATGGTAATGTAAGACTTGTACTAAAATAACAAGTTTAGCTAGAATTGGGTGTTATGTTGGAAAAAGGATGTTAGTACATTGTGTATTGATTAATAAGAAGGGTTATAGGATATAGAGTAAAGTTTACAGTATAACTACTATGCGTTGCTATGTGACTAATAGTTAATGTGAATGACTATATAACTGTGTAGGAATGCACGAAGTACAGATAAGCGATAAGCAGTTAAGGCGTAGTTCATAAACTACGAATCAGACAAGTCTTTAAGTTCCTATTTGCTATGTGAACTTGATGATTAACTGTTTTAAATCTTTATTGCAAAGAACTTGATGTGTTATATATATGTTGAATGTATGAAATGTTAAAGTTAATTTATGACTACGTTGATTGATTAAAGCATGCTGATTGAGTAAGGAACTCAGTCTTTATACTTGTTATATGAATTGCAACATGTATGTTATATATTGAGCATGTTATTATGTGCTATGTGATGCATGAAAACTGTTAGATTTTGCTGGGTCGTCGAGCTCAACCTTGCAAATAACCACTTTTGCAGGTTCAGGATTCAAGGTAAAGTTATGTGATAGTTGAAAGACATGAATCAGATGTGATACTTGAAGATTTATACACTTTAGTTGTGTTAATATTATTTGAACCATGTTTAAGGTTCCGAATAATGTATTAATATTGAATTGTAATATCGTTTTGCAATGTAAACTTTTGTAGTATTAAAATGATTCTGAAATAGTTAGATGTAAAGGTTGAAGGTTTTGGGAACGAGAATAGTTTGTAATAAGAAATTTTAATTATTCTGCAAATTTCAATGGTTGTATTATCATTAAAGGATGTAAAATTAGAGGTTGAATGTATTGTTAACGACCGAAGTCGATAATTGAATTGTAAGAATTTTTGGGTCGTTACATCTGGCATCTTAGAATAGACTAGAATATCATCGATAAACACTACGACGAACTTTTCCAAATATTGTTTTAACACTTTGTTTATTATATCCATAAATGCAGCTGGTGCATTCGTCAACCCAAATGACATTACCAAAAACTCGTAATGGCCATAACGAGTCTTGAATGTCGTCTTAGGTACATCCTCCTTCCTAACCTTTAACTGATGATACCCTATTCGTAAATCTATCTTAGAAAAATACTTTTCCCTTTCAATTGATCAAAGAGATCATCGATCCTGGGAAATGGGTATTTATTCTTAATCATTATCTTGTTCAACTCGCGGTAGTTGATACAAAGTCTCAATGATCTGTCATTCTTCTTCACAAACAGTACCAGTGCTCCCCACGACGAAATACTCAGTTGAATGTATTTTTTATCCAACAGTTCTTGTAATTGAACCATCAACTCCTTCATCTCTACTGGCGCCATACGATACGGTGCCTTTGAAACTGGTACCGCTCCTGGCACATTATCTATTACGAATTCAATCTCTTTATCTAGTGGAAGACCTGGTAATTCACTTAGAAATATATACACGAATTCTTTGACTATAGGAATTTATTCCATTGTTGCTCCCACTCTTTGGATATCAACAACATGACACAAATAACCTACACATCCCTTCCTCAATAATTTCCTAGTTTGTGTCATGGTAAGACAACACGAACGTTCCGGCTATTTATTAACAAAAAACACTACATGAGGCTGTCTCAATGTTATAATGTTTACACATTTCTTTTGACAATCTATAATTGCATTATGGTTAAACAACCAATCCATCCCGAAAATTACATTGAATTCTCCCAACTTTATCGGTATCAAATCTACCAATAATTTATAGCCTCGTATTTCTACACAATAATGCCTATGAACATTTTCAACAGGAATTATTTCTTCATTTGTTACCTTAATATTCAAAGGTATAGGCAATATTTCGGGAAGTAATCCTAATCGTTTAGCAAAATTGCATGCTATAAAAGAAAAATAACGCCCGAATCAAACAATACATAAGCATTTATATTATTGATTGGGATAATACCTGCAACTACATCTCCTGATGCAACTGCATCCTGGACCATCATATTAAGGTGCGGGCCATTGGCCTACTCGTCTGAACTGGACCATTAATAGCTAACTTACCACTATTAGTGCCCTTATTACCGTCCATCCCCTTCTTCGGGCAATTCTTCGCCATGTGATCAGTTGATCCACACACAAAGCATCCCTGATTCTTCTTCAAACTTGGATAGTTAGGCGAAATGTGCCCCTCCTGTCCACATTTGTAATACACCATTTTACCATTGAGACAGACTCCTAAGTGAGTCTTCCCAAAATTCTTACATGGTTCCACCCTCTTCTTAGGATCTCCTTGCTTTACCCCGGTATTCCCAGAGTTAAAAGTCTTCCTCTTTTGCCCGTTGCCACTCCCGCTGGCTCTTTCAGTTTTCACTCCCCCATCCACCTTACTCTTGTTCTTCTTCTCTCTATGGTATTGGCTTAAACTTCATTACCACCCTCGACAATTTTTTCCTTCTCCAGAATGGTTCCAAAGGAGTTACTTTGAAACAATGATATCCGACTATAGAGTCAGGGTTTCAAGCCCTGCTCGAATCTCCTTGCTTTCCTTACCTTCATATCCACCTGATGTGGACCAAACCATGCCAGTTCATTAAACTTGGCAGAATATTAGGGAACAGTCATGTCCCCTTGTTTAAACTCTAGAAACCTCATCTCCATCATACGTTGCATACTTGTAGGAAAATAGATCTCGAAGAAAATCTCCTTGAACCTAGTTTACGTTATATTCTCCACTCCAGCCCTAGCCTGGTTCGCCTCCCATCAGAAGTTGGCATCTCCCTTAATCATGTAGGTGGCAAAAGAAACCTTATGCCCCTATTCAACATTTATAATTGTAACGCCTCGAAAATCAGATTTTTATGAGAATTAAAATTTTATTTAATTATGTGGATTAAATGAATGTAATTGATTATTTATGGGAGTAAGCGAATTGAAGGTCGTTCTATGACCTAGATATGTCGGAACGTCGTAGAATTTTGGCTACGTGATAGAATTAAAATGTTTGAATTTCCAAGACAAAAATAAAAGCTTTCAGAGAAATTTTCTGAAAAACACTATTCACGCATTTTTGCTCGGGAATTATTTTTGAACTTCTTAGAAATACGCAACGATAGAATATCGAGGTGAGATAGAATATCCAATAATATTTCAGTTATGGCAAACACAATTTTTCGCCTGCGGACTTAAAACCTAACGATTAGGAGAAAGTGATTTACGAGAAGGAAATGTAATGCGATTAATGAATTAAGTGATGATCGTATAATACGTAGGTATTGTACGAGGTAATGAATACTAGTATGATATGAGATATTATACGAATATGTATGAATGATGATATGTCGTATATGAATAAGCATACGAATTGGAATACGAGATTTATATGTAGAGTATATGTTATGAGGCTTTAAGCCATTTGTAAATAGGCTTGTGGATTATGTGGGATGTAAAAGTCCAATATGATTTAATATGAATGTCCAATAGAATTAATGTGCAAGCCCAAGTGTTTGTAATGGGAAGCCCAAAGTAATTTAATGTGCAAGCCCAAAGCTTAAGCTAATCTAATTAAACCTAAGCCCAAGCTATGGTCCAATGGATTAGGAGGATCCATGGAGCAACCCATGATCGAATGGGTGATCTTGGTGACCAAGAAACAAGTGCGATGAGCAAGTAGACTTAAGGATTAAGCAAATGATAAGTTAATAAAACTTAATGGCTAAGAAATGTGATGAGCGAGCAAAGGGTAATAGTTGTGCTAAACAAGTAAACTTAATGGCCAATTATGTGTGATAAGCAATATAACTTAATGGCTAAACAAATAATGTAGAGGCCAATGTAACTTAATGCTTAAGCTAGGAATAGTAAGGAGGTGGATGGCCTTTGACCATTATACCCTAACCTAGCAACTCCTATAAATAGCAAGCTTCGTATTCATTTGTTAGTTGTTAGATTTTTCACCAATAACTTATAGCTTATTGGCTTGAGAGAAAAATCTAGAAAAACTAGTTTATATTTCAAGAAGCAAGAAGAAGATCAAAGATTTACCAAGTAATCTTCAAGGGTAAGATCCTAAACCATGATTCTCTTTCTCTTTCATTGTTAGAGAAGTGGGTAGTGGAAGAACTTGTATGTTAAGGAATGATAAGAATGATAAATCAATGGACTTAAGCAGTGTAAGTCATGAATAAGTAATTCAAATCTAAATAAGTTATGAACTCATGAGGAACCTATATGAACTTCTCATATGTTTTCCTTAATAAGATGGTATAATAATAAGAAGCAATGATGGTGGTTAAAAGATTAAGATCATGATAAGTCATTAGAAATGGAATCATAATAGTTATAGTTTTATAAGTTATAAACTCACAAAGAACAAGCAAGAACTTATCATGTATATAAGTTAATGAAAGGAGTAGCTTAAGATGTTAGTATGACGGAATGATGCATTTGAAACGAAGAACAAATCTTAAGTAACGAAGTTTTGTCGGAATTTACACGATTGGACGATAATTCTCGAATTCGTAAAATTCTCGGAATGGAAGTCAAATTTTGATATTGAGCTTGGAAACATAGGTTTTTAATGGTGACAAGTTTTATTTGGCATTATAGAGTTGCGGACTCAAAAATGACCGATTTCCGACTTAGAACGAAGAAACGAGCATTGAAAGTTCACGAATGTTTATCGTTTTCGTTAAAAATGGACTAATAGGTGAATTTTTAGTTAACGAAGTCAAATAGATAAAATTCTTGCATGAACACGTAGAGTATGTAATTTGTGAACCATAGGCTCTTGAACGAACCAATTCGGACTTATAACAAAGAAGTTATGAGCCCGGGAATCTCACCTAAAAGAAAATCTATCAAAAAATTTTGAGGCATAGAGTCCCCTGTTAATTGGCGCCGCAGCGCGGCTAATATCAAAGGAGATGGTGCCGCAGCGCCGTGAGCGAGTCCTAGGTACAAACACCCGTTCCGCAGCGCGAGTTGTAGAGCAACAGCTAGCGCCGCAGCGCCAGCACTAAGTGATGCATAGAAAAGAATGGTTTTGCATGTAAAGTAAAAGAGAAGTGAATGAAGAGTAAATTAAATTCTTAATCAACTTAATGAAACATCATTTAGGATGTATAACTTTAAGTAATACACTAGAGGTTGAAAGAAGGAATAATTAAATGAAGAACGTGAAGGGTAATTAAGTAAACCATGAATGGTATTTATTGTTGGTACTTCACCAATGACGAGCGGGATTGATTAATAACGCAAGGACATTAGTAAGCCATGAGGAAGGATGAATAACTCAAATCGAGTTATATTAATGAAATAATTTCAATTAAGTTATAGAAAAGATAGAAGTTAGTAAGAACGATGTAAAAGAATGACGGCAAGCTGGAACCAATAATAACAAATCTAATACCTAATTAGATTGAGAAGAAGGGTAAGATTCTTAAGGAACTATGTATGTTCATTAATGACCTAATGTGATATGTTATGTGGTTATGTGTTGTAGAGACCGTAAAGACTCAAAGGAAACGTAATTTTACTGTAGCAGACATTGAAGGCAAGTTTTTCTTAAACGCTTGTCTAACCTTTGTGTTAGCCAAGTTTTATGTGATTCATGTTATGAGATGCATGAATTGTTTTACTAAAGGGTCGATGCCAGTTTTACCTCGGCTAGACTAATCTTGAAGATTGATTGATTTCTTTACAAGTCTTTTCATATAGAATTGATAGCGCTATCCTACGCCAATTCTTTGGTACGAATTCAAGGTAAGCCTGAATATGAATAAACAAATATATTTTTATCGAGTATTCGATGGGCACGTGAGGTTGCCACAACATAAACGTACACACATTTAAGGAATGTAGTGTTGATCAATAGAGAGTACTATAGGCTGATCAGCTAGAAGTACTCGTAAGCTATGCCTGACTTACGGACTTAGTTTCGGGTTTTCCTTTTCAAAGAAACTATGAAACGCTCATGGTCTTGGACCAGAATTGACGTTTTACTGAATATTGTCATTGTAAAATATTTTGAAGAAAAAGGAAATGCTATTTTAAATTATTGATAGTACTTCGTAACTATTATCCAGTTATTGAAGATATACGATTCCTATGTTTCAAGCATGTTGTTTAAAAGAAATTATTGTACTTGTTGAGCTTGTTATGCTCACTCTTGCTTGAACCATATGAATGCAGTTTAGACCAAACGGACCGAAGGATTCGACAAGGATAAAGGGAAGGCTAAGGCGAACTTGTAGATTACCTATGTAATAGTATAGGTTTGTAATGATAATATTTGATATTATGACAAGAACAAATGTAATGGTTATAAAGAACCTGGGGAATGGTAGTGTCGTTTTGGAATATATATTAGACATATTAATTCTTTTGAGGCATTTCAATTGAATGTTTGTGTGAACTGTAGCACCGTGTAGCACCATATGTCAGGTTGGAAGAGACCCGGATTTGGGGGTGTCATGGTTTGGTATCAAAGCATTAGGTTATAAAACTTAAGGGGGAGAGAACCTTAGGCGAATAACCTCGTTAAAGAAGATAAAGTCTGAAGGAAGTAAACTCGAGCTTTACTTGAGTTGAATGAGTCAATAAGGTATTGAGGAAACTCAGTATCAAAAGATTTAAAAGATGGAAAGTAACCCTAAATAAATTAAATGTGAATTTTGTTTATACTATTATGTGTTATGTACTAATCAACATGTTATATGTTATTGTAGGATGTCGATCGATAGCTTAATGTATAGAGATATACACGCGGTGAGCGAAGAGCTTGTGAATAGAGTAGAGCATGTACCCATGCCAATGGCGGAGGTACCATTAGTGATTCTAGAGGAGTCGGAGCCAGAGGAGTACTTTTTAGAGGAGAACTACTCCGAGGGAGATATGGATATAGTGTCATACCTTAGTATGATGAATGATGTGGAGGAAGGAATAGAGGTAATATCGGTTGATACGGTGGTACCTACACTAGAGTCATCACCTCCAGATGTAATGAGATCATTATATCTGGCAGAGTTTGACAAAAATGTGCAACTGAATATAGTTGTACAGAAACAGAATGAAGAGATTAGTACTCTATATATAGTGAAGGAGTCTGTAGAAATAGATTTTGAGTCAGAGCACGATGAGAAGGTGCTTATGACAAATAAGGCTAGAAATTTTAAGAAGGAGGCCAATGAGCTTCGTAAAGAACTGGGGGAGAAGGACCGGAAGATAGCACGGATGTCTTACATCCATGAGAGTGCTCATAAAGATTTCAAGCTGAAAGTTGCTTGTTATTACAATGAGTCAGGACAAACTCGACATACTTTTAGTCGAGATATTGTAGCGAAGATTGCGAATGAGAAACACGAGGACGCTGTTATGCATTATTAGAAATATAGAGTTATAAATACGTGTGTAGTGACGTAAAACCCTCTTTTATATAAAAAGGGTAGTCTTTTTGTAAATCCCAACTTTTGTGAAGTATAATTGCGGGATAGAGATGTAATAGCTTTTGGGCTATGAAAGCAAATTGTAAATAGTTTCAAACTATGAAGAAGCATACGAATATAAAGAAGTTTTTATTTAATATGCTTTGTTATGGTATGAGTTGGTATGTGGTAATAATAACAAAGTAAGTAAATAGATAATAATGAAATTCTATTGATTTAATCTGAAAATGCCGCTAAGGAGAAGACAACGTAATCAGGAAGCAAAATTATATAATGATAATCAAGGGGGTCAGAACAACCCTATACAAGAGTTCGTTAATTTATTAACGGCTGCATTTAACCAAACCGGGGGTAGATTACCTGCGGGACCTAGAGTAGCCAGAACAACTACCTTTAAAGTGTTTAAAAGCGTAGGTCCGCCAAAGTTCAAAGGAACGACGGACCCATTAGAAGCTAGATATGGGTAAAGGAAATAGAGAAGGCATTTGTTATTACAAACGTAGGTGAGGCGCAAAAGACTTCTTTTGCGACTTACATGATGAAAGGGGAAGCCAACTGTTGGTGGGAGGCTCACTAGGGTGGGGCTAAAACATGTAAAGTAACGTGGGAATAGTGCAAAAAGGTTTTTTTCGAGAATTATTTCCCTACAAGCATGCAAGGGAGGATGGAGATTAAGTTCTTAAAACTTAAACAAGGGGACATGATAGTTCCCCAGTACGTGGTTAAATTTAATGAATTGGCAAGGTTTGCTCCACACCAAGTGGACACTGAGGAAAGGAAGGCTCGTAGGTTTGAGCAGGGCCTGGAACCCTTGCTCTATAGTAGGATTTCGGTGTTTCAGATTGTTTCCTATGGGACCATTCTGGAGAAGGTGATTATAGCATAGGGTGGTAGAGAGGTGTTGACTCAATACCACAAAGAGATGAAGAATAAGAGCAAGGCAGAGAATGCCAGTGGCAGTATGCCAAAAAGAAAAAATTTTAACTCCGAGAATACTGGAGTGGGGCAAGGGGATCCTAAGCATAGGATCAAAACGTGTAAGACATGTGGAAAGACTCATCTAGGAGTATGTCTGGAAGGGAGTATAAGTACCTTTAAATATTAAGGTAGAAGAGGAGGAAATAACTTTCGATAATTATATTTATGAAAATTGTTTCATGGATAATAAAGGTAAGTAAGTGTGGGTAGATAAGTACTGTTAAGTTGAGGAGGAGTATTGTTATAAGAAAAATGTGAATCTTTAGTTTTTCAGAAAATCCAAGGTAGTAATTTACGGTAATAAATCATCGGAACATTATTTGTAAGACCCCGAATTTTATGAAATGAAAGTATTCAATTTTCTTATAATTATTATTTTATTTCGTAAATGGTTAAATTGATAAAAGGTTAAAGTTAAGGGTGATATTTGAAATTTTTGCAAAGTAAGCAAGTTGTTATAAAATATTCGTTTGGCCGGGAAATATTCCTTTTATCGGGGAATATCTGTACGACGGCACAATCATTAGTGGACCCCACGACGGAAGTATTGTTGTAGTTAGAAAACGACAGAATTATCTTTTTATAATAACGTCGAAAGTGTTACCGTTAAAACTGTTGAACTACCCGGTAGTAAAAGTACAGTAATACGCGTGGTTGCATAGTAGCACACGATATTAATTTATGATGCTTACGTAAGAAGTCACTCAGTTATACTCAATTATTGCTACAGTAATTGTTGCATCATATCTCTCATATTATTGATTCAATTATTGTCACAGTATCATCTACATAATATGTTATATTATTAAATCAATAATTGAGACGTCGAATTTATTCATATTATTATTTGCAATATTGACAATTTCTAGAAGTTCTATCAAGGAGAGGTTTGGTCACCTAATTGCGCGCCAATAAGTAGAAAACCTTATCGGAAAGCCCCCTCTTTCCTGGGAACGACCTGGTTGTTAAATATTGTGAATTATAATATTAATGATAAATAAGTTCGTGTTGATTAAAGATGAAATTGATAGTTCCATTATGTTGAAATTATTAGTGTTAATGAAAATCAACATTTAATTCGATAATAATTGATGTCTGGAGGTTATATTGATCAATCGAGTAATTAACCGGATAAATGAGTAATTAATTGCTATTGATTCACATGATTATGACTATTTGCTCACATGTGTGTACTATTGATTCATATTCATTTACTATTAGGGGAGTTGGTGCAAGATAGATAATACTTGCATGACTAAGTTAAAAATAGAGGTATAGATGAAGGTACTATACTATAATTATTTTTTTCACATGTTTAGAACTATTGAGTCACATGATTTACTATTAATTCACATGATTTACTATTACGGGAGGTGGTGCAAGTTTGATAATACTTGCAGGACTAAATTAAAAATGAAAGAAAAGAGGAAGGTATTATACTATAATATTTAGAGCCCTAAAACGTGCAATTATCGAAACTCTATTTTTCTATAAATAGAAGCTCATTCTTCCTTCATTTCTCACCAATTCACTAAACCTATATAGAAATTATTATAGAGAGAAAGAAGAAGAGAAGTCTGCTACCTCACTATTTCAGTATCCAGTCTTCTTTTGAGGTAAGGGGTATTATTTCTTTCGTATTCATGAAGAGAGCTTCTGCTATTTCATTCTTTATTATTATGTTAGAATAACCTGTCTATGCGAAGTACCGCATACATGGTGAAAATCTTCTATTATTCCATTCTTTATTATTATGTTAGAATAACCTGTCTATGCGAAGTACCGCATACATGGTGAAATTCTTCTGTTATTCCATTCTTTATTATTCTGTTGGAATATCCTATCTGTGCAGATTACGCATGACCTGGTTCCATTCTTTATTATTCTGTTAGAATATCATGTCTGTGCGTATTACGCATGACCTGATTCCATTATTTATTATTCTGTTGGGAATAACCTGTCTGTGCGGTCTATCGCATGCCTGGTGAATTCTTTTGTTATTTCATTTTTTATTATTTTGTTGGAATAACTTGTCTACGCGGACTACCGCATACATGGTGAATGATTCATTCTTTATTAAATTGTGGAAATGATCTGTCTACGGGGATTACCGCATGGCGGATGAAAATCCATTTGCAGTTTCGTATATTCTATTATACTTGTATGAGATATCATTTCTTTTGTACTCGTCATGAAATATCATTTTATTTGGTATTTTATTTACGAGTTACTATTCACGAGTTACTATTCACTCTAATATTATTCACTCGGGTATTCGGGGCACTTTTCGTGCTGGAGTACTATTTACGAGTTACTATTTACGGGTTACTATTCACTCTAGTATCATTCACTCGGATATTCGAGACACTTTTCGTGTCGGAATACTATTCACAGGGTACTATTCCCGAAGTACTATTCACGAGGTACTATTCACCCGAAAAATATATTTCTTTTCTGTCCAAATTATTTTTGGTACATGAATATTATTCTTGAATTTTACTCTACAAAGCAGTATCATGTTGACAATTTAGACATTATTGATTTCTGGATAAATTAAATTATAAATCTTTAAAATTTGTTCTTGAACTTGTTTTATTGAATTATTATGTCATTGTCATCATCCTCATGCTTATATTGTGATGAAAGTCATCTTTGGCTTACGTGCATAGATGGACTTGGTATGATTATGACCATGGATTATTCGGTATAATCATGACCGTAATGTAACGAATGATGTGATAAAAGTCCTCATTGACCCGTAGTGCATTGATGGACAGTTATTGATATGATTATAACCAGGAATTATTCGGTATAATCATGACCATTGATGATTACATGAATATCTTTGGCCGTAGTGCAGGAATGATTCGATGATGTGGTTAATTTATTAAGCTGAGTCTCAGCGATAAAGTTGATGAAAAACTTTTTAAATCATAGAAGATAGTAGATTTTATGCTCTACTTGACTCTTCTAATGGATTGCTTATTTCCGTTGCAGTTGTTGATCTAAAACTTGTTGTCTTTTGTATTCTATCAGTTGTTATACTGTTGAAGGCTAATGATAATTTGTTCTGCATTATCTTAGTCATAATATTTCTTACTGGGCTAGTTGAGCTCACACTTTCTTTCACTATTCTCTTCAGGAAATGAGAACGTAGCCGGGACTAGTCGGGGAACGGAGTGACGGTCCAGATGATAATATTAGTAGTCCTCACTATTCTGTTAAATAGTGTGATAATAAATGTAATGAGGACTCCATTGAGTGTGGATATTGTCTACATGACAATGTTCTTGTTTAAACTCTCAGCTATGTTATGTCGTATATTACCCGACAGTTGTATACTTAAGTTTATATTTGATTTATGTACCATGTATTTGGTGACTCAAGATGGGTGATGTATACCTATTTTGGGGGCCTCACATTATTGTTGTCTAACCATGACGCAAGTTAGGAGGATGTTAAGGAAGAGGATGAGTCGTTACGGTTGCGTATCGACTATCGTAATATGAGTAAGTTAGCGGTTAAGAATAAATACTTATGGCCCAGGATCGATGATCTATTTGATCAGTTGAAAGGGGCAAAGAATTTTTCTAAGATAGATTTGCATACGGGGTATAGTCGGTTGAAAGTAAGGAAGAAGGAGGAGGTACTTGAGAAGACGTTCATAACTCGTTATAGTTATAACAAGTTTCTAGTTATGTCGTTTGGGTTGACTAATGTGCGGAAGTTAGACTTTCTGTAAGGGACGCCGAGCAAGTCGGCGGTAAATTGATAGGTTCTCTTGTGAGGAGCTGTGGTTGAAGGTACCATTAGCGTCACAGAGCGTTCAAATAAAATTTGGACAAAGTTTTTGTAATGATCATTGGTGATATTCTAGTCTATTTTAAGACGTCAGAAGATCACATTGAACATTTGAAGATAGTGTGAGAAACACTACGGATGGAGAAGTTGGATACAGAATTCACTACGTGTGAATTGTAGCTTAAGAGATAAATAGATTTGTTACTGAGAAGTATGTTGGGAGTGAGAAGTGAGAAAATAGTTTTCAAGAGCTAAAAGGAAGGTTAAGTGAGGCACCTGTATTGTCATTATCAGATGATACGAAGAATTTTGTAGTGTATCTCGATTCTACGCATGGATGACGAGATTGCGTGTTCATGTAGCATATCAAGGTCATTGCGTATGCATCATGCCAGTTAAGGGATTATAAGAAGGTCTATCCTACTTATGATCTACAATTGGCAACTGTAGTTTTTGAATTAAAAATTTGAAGATAGTATTTATACGGGGAGAAGTGTGAGGTATACACGGACTATAGGAGTCTGAAATATATCTCCACACAGAAGAAGTTGAATATGCAGTAGAGAAGGACTGAGATATCTTATATCATACGGGGAAGGTAAACGTAGAAGCCGACGCATTGTGTAGGAAGAGTAGGGAAAAGCTATCAATGTGAACAACTCAGGATGAGTTAATAACGGAGATGGCAAGATCAAAGTTAGAAGTTAAATTACGAAATGATGTGGTAGAAATGTTATTCACAATATAAACGCAATCCACGAAAATGGAACGAGTTAAGTAAGTACAAATAGGTAATGAGGAATGCAAGCGAATGAAGAAGGAGTTGCAGGATGAAGAGAAGATCATGTATCATCTCGTTTTGAAGGAGGAATTTGAGTTTCATATCATTCCGAGTTAAAAGAAGGACTACTAAAAGTAAGATAGCGTAATATGTTAATAAGTGTTTAACTTCCAACTCAAATTATTGATAGAAAGTGACAAGTCATGTAAAATAAGATAATACCTTCGGTAAAGGTGAATGTGAGGAACCACAATGCCGAAGAAGCAACGTGGGGACTCGAGATTAAAATAAAGAAAAAAAATTTCCTCAATGGTGTATGTATTATTAGCGAGATTCTGTGAACAGAATCCTTATAAAGGGGGAAGAGTGTAACACCCTAGAAAATCGGATTTTTAGGAGAATTAAAATTTTATTTAATTATTTGGATTAAATGAATGTAATTGATTATTTATGGGAGTAAGCGAATTGAAGGTCGTTCTATGACGTAGATATGTCGAAACATCGTAGGATTTTGGCAACGTGATAGAATTAAAATGTTTGAATTTCCAAAACGAAACTAAAAGCTTTCCGAGAAATTTTTCGAAAAACATTATTCACACATTTCTGCTCGGGAATTATTTTTGAACTTCTGAGAAATACGTAACGATAGAATATCGAGGTGAGATGGAATATCCAATAATATTTCAGTTATGGTAAACACAATTTTTCGCCTGCGGACTTAAAACCTAACGATTAGGAGAAAGTGATTTACGAGAAGGAAATGTAATGCGATTAATGAATTAAGTGATGATCGTATAATACGTAGGTATTGTACGAGGTAATGAATACTAGTATGATATGAGGTATTACACGAATATTTTTGAATGGTGATATGTCGTATATGAATAAGCATACGGATTGGAATATGAGATTTATACGTAGAGTATATGTTATGAGGCATTAAGCCATTTGTAAATAGACTTGTGGATTATGTGGGATGTACAAGTTCAATATGATTTAATATGAAAGTCCAATAGAATTAATGTGCAAGCCCAAGTGTTTGTAATGGAAGCCTAAAGTAATTTAATGTGCAAGCCCAAAGCTTAAGCTAAGCTAATTAAACCTAAGCCCAAGCTATGGTCCAATGGATTAGGAGGATCCATGGAGCAATGACCAAGAAACAAGTGTGATGAACAAGTAGACTTGAGGATTATGGAAAGGATAAGTTAAGAAAACTTAATGGCTAAGAAATGTGATGAGTAAGCAGAGGGTAATAGTTGTGCTAAACAAGTAAACTTAATGGCCATGTGTGATAAGCAAGATAATTTAATGGCTAAGCAAATAATGTGGAAGCCAAGTTAACTTAATGCTTAAGCTAGGAATAGTAAGGAGGTGGATGGCTTTTGACCATTATACCCTAACCTAGCAACTCCTATAAATAGCAAGCTTTGTATTCATTTGTTAGTTGTTAGATTTTCCACCAATAACTTATAGCTTATTGGCTTGAGAGACAAAGCTAGAAAAGCTAGAGTTTATATTTCAAGAAGAAAGAAGAAGATCAAAGATTTACCAAGTAATCTTTAAGGGTAAGATCCTAAAACATGATTCTCTTTCTCTTCCATTGTTAGAGAAGTGGGAATGATAAAAATGATAAATCAATGGACTTAAGCCGTGTAAGTTATGAATAACACTACAAGAAAAAGGCCTATCTGCGACCAATAATATCAGCGATCGGATATCCGGTCGCTGATAATAGTATTAGCAATCACTATTTGTGATCGGGATGAATTCTAGTCGCTAGTTGATATCAGCTACCGCATGCGGTTGTTGATTTGAATTTTCCCACCAAAAATTTGGTGCGAAACCCTGGCACATTTTTTTGTTGCGACTAATCTTTATCAGCGACCGCATGCGATCGCTGAAAGCATCCACGTCATTAAAAATCAACGACCGCATGCGGACGCTGAAAGCGGACGCTGAAAGCGGTCGCTGAAAGCGGTCGATGAAAGCGGTCGCTGATTCTCTTAAACAGATTCAGGCTCAGGCGTTCGCTCGATTCAGCAGAAAAAAAAAAGAGAGGGCGATAGAATAGGGAGAAGGGGGAGAAGAGAAGAGAAGAGTAGCCAATCTTCTTCAAATCAGCAGAAAGGCTCAGGTGTCCGCTCGATTCACAACATCAATCTTCTTCAAATCAATTTAATTTTAGAGGTGAAAAATTTATAGATTCTTATTGAAATTGAGAATATACTGAAATTGTTGCAAAGAGTTTTATACAAAGTGATTCCACAGGCACTTTATATCAATCTCGTGTCACAGAAAATGCGGTCGCTGATAGGCGGTCGCTGATAAGCCTTTTTGTTATAGTATAAGTAATTCAAACCTAAATAAGTTATGAACTCATGAGGAACCTATATGAACTTCTCATATGTTTTCCTTAATAAGATGGTATGATAATAAGAAGCAAGGATGGTGGTTAAAAGATTAAGATCATGATAAGTCATGAGAAATGGAATCATAGTAGTTATACTTTTATAAGTTATAAACTCACAAAGAACAAGCAAGAACTTATCATTTGTATAAGTTAATGAAATGAGTAGGTTAAGATGTCAGTATAACGGAATGAATCCATTTGAAACAAAGAACAAATCTTAAGTAACGAAGTTTTGCTAGAATTTACACGATTGGACGATAATCGTCGAATTCGTAAAATTCTCAGAATGGAAGTCGAATTTTGATATTTAGCTTGGAAACATTAGTTTTCAATGGAGACAAGTCGTATTTGGCATTATAGAGTTGCGGACTCAAAAATGACCGAATTCTGACTCAGAACAAAGAAACGAGCATTGAACGTTCACGAACGTTTATCGTTTTTGTTAAAAATGGACTAATAGGTGAATTTTTAGTTAACGAAGTCAAATAGATAAAATTCTTACATGAACATGTAGAGTATGTAATTTGTGAACCGTAGGCACTTGAAGGAGCCAATTCGGACTTATAACGAAAAAGTTATGAGCCCGGGAATCTCACCTAAAAGAAAATCTGTCAAACCTTTCTGAGGCACAGAGTCCGCATCGCAGCGCGACTCAAGGAGTAAAGATCGATGCCGCAGTGCAAGGTCGACCATAGTGCCCTATTAATTGGTGTCGCAACGCCATAACCAAGTCCTAGGTACAAACACCCGCGCCGCAGCGCGAGTTGTAGAGCAACAGCTGGCGCCGCAGCCCCGACACTAAGTGATGCATAGAAAAAAATTGTTTTGCATGTAAAGTAAAAGAGAAGTGAATGAAGAGTAAATTAAATTCTTAATCAACTTAATGAAACATCATTTAGGATGTATTACCTTAAGTAATACACCAGAGGTTGAAAGAAAGAATAATTAAACGAAGAACGTGAAGGGTAGTTAAGTAAACCATGAATGGTATTTATTGTTGGTACTTCACCAATGACGAGCGAGATTGATTAATAACGTAAGGACATTAGTAAGCCGTGAGGAAGGATGATTAACTTAAATCAAGTTATATTAATGAAATAATTTCAATTAAGTTATAGAAAAAATAGAAGTTGGTAAGAACGATGTAAAAGAATGACGGCAAGCCGGAACCAATAATAACAAATCTTATACCTAATTAGATTGAGAATAAGGGTAAGATTCTTAAGGAACTATATATGTTCATTCATGACCTAATGTATGTTATGTGGTTATGTGTTGTAGAGACCGTAAAGACTCAAAGGAAACGTAATTTTACTGTAGCTGACGCTGAAGGCAAGTTTTTCTTAAACGCTTGTCTAACCTTCGTGTTAGCCAAGTTTTCTGTGATTCATGTTATGAGATGCATGAATTGTTTTACTAAAGGGTCGATGCCAGTTTTACCTTGGCTAGACTAATCTTGAAGATTGATTGATTTCTTTTCAAGTATTTTCATATAGAATTGATAACGTTATCCTACGCCAATTGTTTGGTATAGATTCAAGGTAAGCCTGAATATGAATAAACAAATGTATTTTCATAGAGTATTCGATGGGCACGTGAGGTTGCCACAACTTAAACGTACACACGTTTAAGGAATGTAGTGTTGATCAACATAGAGTACTATAAGCTGATCACCTAGAAGTGCTTATAAGCTATGTCGGACTTACGGACTTAGTGTCATGTTGTCCTTTTCAAAGAAACTATGAAACGCTCATGGTCTTGGACAAGAATTGATGTTTTACTGAATATTGTCATTGTAAAATGTTTTGAAGAAAAAGGAAATTCTATTTTGAATTATTGATAGTACTTCGTAACTATTATCCAGTTATTGAAGATATACGATTCCTATATTTCAAGCATGTTGTTTAAAAGAAATTGTTGTACTTACTGAGCTTGTTATGCTCACTCTTGCTTGAATCATATGAATGCAGTTTAGACCAAACGGACCGAAGGATTCGGCAAGGATAAAGCGAAGGCTAAGGCAAACTTGTAGATTACCTATGTAATGGTATAGGTTTGTAATGATAATATTTGATATTATGACAAAAACAAATGTAGTGGTTATAAAGAACCTGGGGAATGGTAGTGTTATTTTGGAATATATATATATAAGACATATTCATTCTTTTGAGTCATTTCATTTGAATGTTTGTGTGAACTATAGCACCGTGTAGCATTATATGTCGGGTTGGAAGAGACCCAGATTTGGGGGCGTCATAGCAATAACAAATGACTTCTCAACCTCTTTTACCCAAGTTTAGGCTTCTATTAGGTCCGTAATTCCTTTGAACTCCGGCGGACCTACACTCTTAAAATCCTTAAACGTAGTAGCACGTACTACTGCAGGATTTATAGGTATATTAGCGCCATTTCGATTAAAGACAACTGTTAATAAATTAACAAACTCCGGCATCGGGTTAACCGGTCCCCCTTTCGGTTGATTCATGTTTACTTCTTGATTTCGTTGTCTTCTTCTTGGCGGCATCTTTCTGTTAAAATGAATAACACTTCATTATTACATTCTTTTTGCTAATTAGTCATTATTCATTTTTTTAAACAATGACTTATTGCACAACATGTTCAATAAAAGGCTTATATTGATAAGATTCTTCCTTGTAGCATAATACTAAATTGGTAATCATTACACAGCCTTAGCTGATTACATTACTTTCTCATAATTACTTTCTAAAAATTGGGATTTACAAAAGACTACCCTTTGAGTATACAAAAGAGGGCTTTACATCACTACATAGATATAACATATTTACATATCTTACTCTACTCTAGTTACTAACTAGATTACATTTGCCTAATGGCATTCTCGTAATCTGCATTGGCAAGACTGGCTATCACATCTCGACTGATAGTATACCGAGTCTTCCCTACCTCCATAGGATACTCAACCACTTGTCGTTGATAATCCTCGTGAAAACTCCTATGAATATAGGATATTCTACAAATCTTCTGCTTCTTAGCCGTTAGCTCCTACCTAAGCTCAAAGGCCTCGTATTTTAGCTCATGGACCTTGTCCTTCGCTAAAACCTTCGTGTCATGCTCTTCCTCCCACATCGTTTCCATGTCTTTCTTATTTTCCAAGATGTCATGGATTTCCTCCTTCAACTCTTTCACTTCTTTCCCAACTTGATATTCCTATCCAATATTGTCATGAACAATGCCTTCATTGACTCCCCCGGAGTCATTTCCTCTGTAGGCACTACCGTATTAAACGATATCACCTCCATCTCCTCCTTTGACATACCACTGAACGAGGATGTAAATCCTAAGTTCTCCGAATCTTCTGACTCAATCACCACCACCACTGGAAACTCTGTTACGGGTGTCGATAAAATCTCTACTTGGTTTACAGACTCTTCACTAACCACATGTATATCAATATACATCATGTTATCTCCTAACATCGACAACAAAACAAATTATCTTGATTAGTACACATCATTAAAATAGTATAAACACATATCACATTAAATTCATTTTTAGGGCTAACTTCATCTTTTACTTCTTTAACTCTTCTTAAGGTTATGGCTTAAGGTTCTTTTTGTAACGCCCCCAAACTCGGGTACTTGAAACCCGAACTCGATGCTTTACGATACCATTTCTATGAGCTAAAAATACTAAAAAAATAATAATAATATAAATATCAAACTTAATTTACATATATCAAAGTCTAATCCTAAGTCGCAACCTTTACTACAATACATTACATGATAGATAATAAATATCATTGTCTTAATACTGTCTGACTATTACAAAAGATAACATAAGATTATTCTGTTTGCTTTCCTTTTCCCTTGTTCTGGCCTGAACATTCCGGTTGATCACGCTTAGCTGAAAATATTTAAATTTAAAGCAAGAATGAGCATTTGATTGCCCAGCAAGTAATAGCAATAATAAATATTAGCTGAAAGAATTAAATATTTTTTTTGAATAACACTTCTACAACGAATCAACAGTTGTGAAGTAAGCTGAACTAATAATGACAACATACCAAATCTATCTCAAATTTTTGAAACTACGTACTGACTATAACTGGATAGCATTCAACAGACTATGAACATTGTTTTTAATTTTTGTTAAGGTTTAACAGAACTTCATCCGCAAACCGTCATCACTTACGGGCACGAGGGTGATCATCCCAATGCGCCCTGTATTGATCAATACTACATGTAAGAACGATATTATCGTTCACTCTATCCACCTTAGGTGCACACAAGTTTTCCCATGTTCGAGATGTTCATACTTAGTCGGGAATCCGAACCAAAACAATCTGGTTGGATATAATAAAGCTCTATCTTGCTCAACAATATTTTTAAGTTTATGTCTAGCCAAATCAAATAGCTTAGACGGCTTTTAAGTCAACGTATACATACTCGAAATGAATAAGTATGTATCAACATATGATTAAATACAATAGTTATCCAAGTGGGAACACTTGTCTAACCCTATATAGGAATTAACGAACAGAGTAAATATCTGAATTATACAATAATTGTAAGATCCTGAATTTTATGAAATATAAGTATTCAATTTTTCTATTTAAATTGATAAAAGTTAAAGTTAAGGGTGATATATGATTTTTTTTTCAAAATACGTAAGTGTTTATAAAATATTCATTGTTGTTGGAGAATATTCGTTTAGTCGTGGAATATTCTTTCTGTCGGAGAATATTCGTATGACGGCGCAGCCATTTTTGGGCCCTATAACAGAATAACTGTCGGATGAAGAAAACGACAAATTTGAGTTTTTATAAATAACGGCGTAGTTGTTACCGCTAACACTGTTGGAGTACCTGGTGATTAAAATACAGTAATACGCGTAGTTGCACAGTAGCACACGGTATTGCACATTATTTTTCTCAATTATTGATTCTTACGTAAGAAGGCACTACTCAATAATTGTTACAGTAGTTACTGTTCAATATTTTATTTTATTGATTCAATAATTGCTGCGTTGATATTTTATATTATTGTTGTTTCAATAATTATTGCTGCACAGTATTTTCCATTATCAGATCAATAATTCATATTATTTGAATAATATTATTAGATAGCATTAATGACAATGTCTAAAATGTTCTGTCTAATGAGAGGTTTGGTCATCTAATTGTGCGCCAGTAAGGAGAAATCCTTATTGGAAAGCCCCCTCTTTCCTGGGAACTGCCTGGTTGTCATTATTGTGATTCTGTAATATTATTTGTGAATAATTAATTATTGGTTTATATGATAAGGAAATATTTATGTGGATATAAATGATGGATTTATTTATGTGGTTATAAATGAAGGAATTAATGTTGAGGTATTTTATCAGTATTTTGTCGGATTGGATGTATTAAAAGATCAAATCGGTGTTCTTACAGCTTTATTGTGTGAGTTATAATATTTAATCCGACCGTTGGATCATTGTAATTTTTGGATATGTTATACATATATAAGTTGAGTATATGTCCACAAATTTTGAACCGTTAAAAATAAGCGTATAATTTGTTATGAATTTTTAGAGGTAACTGATTCGGAAATTAGGTTTTGGTAGAAAATTCTAGAATTGAGTGGGCCCCACTCTTGGTTGTTGGGGGAGATGGCTAATTTTTGGTGGGTGAAATAGTAGCAGGTAAAGCCATCAGGTAGCAGGTCAAGTCTGTTTCGGCGTGCTAACATTTTCCTATAAATAGATGGCTATGTTATAATTGAAAATCACACCAGAAATATAAGTTTTCTCTCTTTTTCTTTCTAGATTATCGAGTGTATTTTGTGAGTATTTAGATACTTGGTGAGTTGCTATTCATCAGTGCAAGTTTCCTTCAGCGTCATATCCGATATCTAGTTAGAAGTGCTGCTCTTTTGAGGTAAGGGATAGTAAGGGATTTTAAGGGTTGTTATGTTTTTCAGTTTCGTAATTTTTCAGACCTTCAAAAATTCTGAAAAAATTTGAAATGATAAATTGATGAGGTTTCTTTATTGTGTCCCAAAATGGTGATTTTTGGATATATAGATTAAGAGTTATGAATTTTATGGGAAAAGACTATTTTAAAAGTAAACCCTTATAACTCATTGTGGTTAACTCTAAAATTGATGAAATTTTTATTGGGAGTACATCTATATAATATCACTGTACTCTGTAAATTTCGGAATTTTTGGACAAAAGTACAATTTATGATAAATGTCTAAATATTCGGTAGTTTTGGCCATATGAGAAATAGTAAATAAATTTTAAAAATTCTGAGAAAAATATATGTTCACTATGGGACTATATTATGCTAAATTCCAGAAAAGAAATATTTTTGGAACTGATTTGGTATTTTTCATGAAAATGGTCTAGTTATGAGTAAATGAATTAAATATGTTATGTGAAGTAAGAAAATTGAAAAATAGGATTTTATGGCTTGATAATCTTATATGAGGTATATGCAGATTTTTGATGAGGGTTTTGGTTATTGGTGATAAAATCTTATGAGTTTGGCATTTTAGAATGATTAAATGCATTATTTAGTAGAGTGTAAAAAATTAAAATAAATTGTTTATAAATTTAAAAAATATTATTCTTTCAATATCATTATACCGAAATATTGGTATAGATTTTATTGTAGAATTTCTACCTTTTTGTGTCGAGATTACTATTCATAAATTACTATTCATGAGTTACTACTATTCACGAGTTACTATTCACGAGTTACTATTCACGGGTACTATTCACGACAAAAATTAGTTTCTTTTTCTGACCAAATTATCGTTGATTTATGATTGTTGCTCTTGAAAATAAATGCAGTTGTTGATCATATTATTTTTATTATCATATATAACATTTTTATAACCCTGATGTTGAATTTCTCTTTCACTTGAGTGTAAAGATGGGTAAATTATTGGTATTATCGTGACTGAGGAATATCTTTAGCCTGTACTGCAAAGATAAATTGTTAACTGGTATGATCATGACCATTGAATTTATAATTGAATATCTTTAGCTTAAGTGTAAAGATGAATTGATTAACATGGTTATAATTATTATTTATATAAATTCTAGAATGATTATATATTTCTTTGAGATATAAATATATTTGGCCTGTAGTGCAAATATGAACTGCTGAGGACTATCTTTGGCCTGTAGTGCAAAGATGAATTATTGATGAATATCTTTGGCCCGTAGTGCAAAGATGACTTGTTGTTGAATATCTTTGGCCAGTAGTGCAAAGATGAACTGTTGACGAATATCGTTGGCCCGTAGTACAAAGATGAAATTGTTTGTATGATTATAAACAGGAACTATGATTTGGTATAACCATGATCTTCGATGTTTCAGGTAAAGACATGTGATGAAAATTATCTTCGTTTTGGATGTGAAGAGGAATTTAGAATCACAATTATGATTATGAGTTATTCATATAATTGTGGAAATGAAATGTTAATTGATGTTACAGGGATAAAACATTGTTGGTGGACTTTTAATATGGAGAAGATAATAGACTTTATGGTCTATTTGACTCTTCTAATGGATTGCTCATTCCGCTGCAACTATGGTTGAAAAGTTTTATCATCTACCATATGTTCTAAATCTCTAATTTATTACTGATGAAGGCTATTGATAATTTAATTATCTTTAGTCATGATATTCTTTACTGAGCTAGTTGTGCTCGCCCTTTTGCTTCACAATTCCTTTTAGGTAATACGAGTGTAGCTGGGTCGAGCGGGGGATAACAGGGGAATAGAACGGTGGTCTATAGTTGTTGAGGGTGAGGTGAACTCAACTTTGGAAGGGTGTTTTTGCCACTATCATATAAGATGTCTAATGACATACAACCTCGTGTCATCATAAGATAGGGTTGTGCTCATCCACTTGCTCAGTATATCTACGAACACTACCTATACAATCTTGGTGTTTGTTTGGAGTATAATTCTCAATTAGAGACAGTAGAGATAATGATATGTCAAGAAAAGACTTACCATTGGGAAGACTATGATAGTAATCTTCTTATTTTTCTTTGGGGTCTATTGGGTCAACCAAGGATAATTCTGTGGCCATATGATATCTATAATAACCTAGACGCATGGTCTCCCATGTACGAAGGTTTCCTTGAGCACTTCCCAAAGATTCTAATTTCTAAAACAGTCTTTGACTATACCTTTATGTAAGGTGCCACTGTGAGGTGCTGTCCACGGTTGGGACATGTGTCACATTTGGTATATATTTGTATCCAAACTCACATCATATGTGTTGTTGTATTTTATACGATAGTTGTTGTAATAAAGTTGTAGTTATTTTCTATACCATGTATTTGGCGACTCAGAATGGGTTGGATGGAATGGACCTATTTTGGAGTCGTTACAATAATACAATGACCGGATAATGTAAGAACTTGTATGAATACAAAGATTGGATACATAATCAATAACAATAGAGTTAATAATCTGGCACAATAATATGATTCTGAAACTTTCTTACTCATGCCCATTACATAAAAGAAATGCAAAGTTAGGATACTTGCACAATGTAAATGATAGTTCAAATACTTGCCTAAGCTGCTGCTTACAATAACGCAACTTAGTTTTATCTTTTATACCAAAATCTAACATTAATAAGATCATTCGTTCGATTAGAATAATATATCATATACCATAGTACTGCTAATTGCAGTCATCACATAACCTAATCACATTGTCACATATATTTAACAGTCATTAAATCATAAATAGATACGTATCTAGTCAAATTATCTAAGTCTAAATCAATTTCTGAAACATGTTGGTATACCGACGACTTTATCAGGTAAATATCGAGTCTAAGACTCTGTCGTGTAGTTCAATATTCGTTTAGATATTTTAAATATCAGTCATATTATTTTTCATAGCCTTATAATAATTTTTAAATAATTATTATACTTTATCATGAATTTTCAAACACTAAAATCTTTATTAAATGATTTAAATATTAACTAATTCTATTATCATTAATATTAAACTAAATCATTTATTAACTAATTCTATTATCATTAATATTAAACTATTAATTAAATTATTACCAAAATATTAAAGTCATTTATAATAACTCAAAATATTTTTAAAGTATTAATATTGCCCTTAAAAGATTTTTAAAATATTTAAAAATTATTTTTAAATAATTACCATTAATATTAGAATATTAATTAATTATTTATCAAAATATTAAAAGTCATTTATTATAACTTAAAATATTTTTAATTCATTTATTTCCTTTTTAAATGACTTTTAAAGTAATAAAAATATTTTTCAACTATTTATTTAATATAATTATTAAATAAACTTAATATCATTAATATTAATTTATTAATAAAATTTACCTTTAAATATCAAAAGTTATATTTTATAACTTAAAATATTTTAAAACTATTTATTTTTATTTAAAATGATTTTTATAATATTAACAATTATTTTTAATTAATTTATTTAATATAATTACTAAATAAATCTAATATCATTAATATTTAATAATTAATGAAACTTATCTTAAAATATTAAAAGTTATGTTTTATAACTTAAAATATTATTAAATACCTTATTATTATTTCAAATAATTTTTAATACAATAAAATCATTTTTAATTAATTTATTTAATGCATTTATTAAATAATTTAAATACCAATAATATCCAAATAAATATTAATATTTATGAAAAATATGTCAAATTATTAAAAGTTAATTTTTTATAACTTAAAATAATTTTTAAAACTAGTTTTATAATTTTCAGAATTTATTTACTATTTTTAAATGATTTTTAGAAATTAAATTAATTCATTTTTGATAAGTCTGTCGCTAAAGCCCTTTGGCGACAGTAAGTGTCGCCTTAGGTGTTCTTGAGAAACCCAATTGTTCATACTCAGTGTTCGAGTTAGCTTGTTTGATCAGCAATCATTCTCTGTATAAGTTGTTTCTGGACGTGTTAATGGCTAGAGTTTGTAGTACTAATGTAATTCTTCATGATCAAACAACAATCATGGCCAAACAACATCACAATCTCTCGTTATAAATGTGAGGGCCCCGAATCCAGGTCTCAAATCACCTCGGATCCGGTTCGATCATTCTATACAACTATTACTATATTTGCGGAAGATATAAACATAAATTGTTTATACATTAAACTTACACACTATTTCCCAAGGTCGAGTAACCTTAACTTAATACACATTTTATAACTTTTCTAACATATAACATTATTAACATACAATACTTATACAATTTAGCTGCACACATATCCTAATGATGGAACTGTCTTTAACCTTTCCTTGTATCCGATGCATTCGCCTTAATCTGCAATATTTTATCATGATATAGCAAGGGTGAACATAAGGATTGCCCAGCAAGTTTAAATTCAACAATATAACGATATATCATGATTGAAGAGTTTGAATAATAAGCTGGCTATAATTCAACAATATAATTGTGAACTAGCAGGAACAAGTTTATGACTGAACAAGTATATAATATGAACAAATATTTTTGAACCGAAGGGTAATGAAGGTGATCAATCTTTCATACCTAACTTATACATGTAATATGTACAGAGTACAATTATACATGGCAATCAGCAATGATTAACCATAAGCTTATCCGAACAAAACACTCTTAGTAGAGTTAAATAAATGCAAACTTGCCTGAACCGTTGATTACCGCAACGCAATTTATAATGTTTTATCCGAAGACCTAATATTAGTAATATAGATCTCCAATATTAGAATAATATCATCACAATATAATACTATAAGATATATATATATATATATATATATATATATATATATATACATAAAATAACATAAACACATAACGCATAACCCTATCAGTCTACAACACACATAGGACTCGGTATCAAGTCAAACTATTATAGTCTATCTTGATTCTGATAAAATTCTAACGTCCCGACGGTCTAGTCAGACTTTTATCGAGTCTAAAATCAATTAAACTCTGACTTAACAGTTAACAATTAACTCGGATAATTTTAATATTATTCAAAATATTTTTTTAAGTCTCATAATAATTTTCACATAATTATTACCATTTATCATGAATTTTTCAGTCATTAAACACGTATTTAAATAATTTAAATACCACATAATTCCTTTATCATTAATATTTATTTATTATCAAATATTAATGAAAACCATCACTTAATATTATAATATATCAAAGTATTTTTAATACCTTAAAATCATTAAATATAATTTTTAAGCACGTAAATTCATTATCCGATAATTGATATTAATATTAAAATATTAATATTTTCATGACAAAATATCAAAAGTTATATTTTATAACTCAAAATATTTTTATAACACTTAAATCATTTTCATATGATTTATAAAGCATTAATTCCATTTTTCCTTAATTTATTAAATATATTTATTAAATAAACTAATTATCATTAATATTGATTAATTAATGAAATTCATCAAAAACTATTAAAAGTTACTGAAAATAACTTAAAATATTTTATTATACCATAAAATTATTTTTTATGTATTTAAAAATATTTTTAAATCATTTATTTAATATATATAATTAAATAAATTAAATACCATTTATGTTCCAAAAATATTAAATATTTATGAAATATACTCTAAATAATTAAAAACTATTTTTCAGAATTTAAAATAATTTTTCGGAATTTATTTTGTATTTTTAATAATTAAAAACCATTTTTTTTCTATTTTTAATTAATTTTCGGAAAATAGAAAATAAAACTGTCACTAAAGGGCCCTATAGCGACAGAACCGTCGCTATAGGTGTTCTTGGTGTTCTTGATACCTGCCAAGATCTTCAAGTCAGTGGACAAGCTAGGTGGTTTGACCACAAATGAATCTGGGTTCCGGTCGATTTCTGGTCTTATAATGTTTCTGGTTATGTAGTATAAGTGTAGTACTATAATAATGAACAAGTACCATAGCCATAACATGACTAAATTGCAAGATCTAAGCTTCAGAAAAGTCGGACATCGTTGTTCTTCATTTCTGGGTTTTCCAGAAAATGAAGAACAGACGATGGTCCCCTTTCCCGATCCTTAAAACTTGAGTTCTGGGTTTTGTTTGGGTAAGGTAATGGTTGAATATTGTAGTAGATATGTCAGGCTTCATGCATAAAACAACAGATCATCATAAAAACATTACACATGACAGATCAAACTTGGTCAAACTAAGGGTCAGGAAACGTGTCTTGAAGATTCTGGGTTACCCAGAATCTATTTCCCGTGTGTAGGTCAACGGTACTTTGACCGTGATTATATAAGTTTCTGCTCGTGATCTGCTTGTTCTAAGGACTAGGATATGTAGTTCACATAACAGGCTACACAAATAAAACAATAACTTGGCCAAAACACCAACACGTAGCAAGATCAAGACCCTGCGAAAACTTGTCAGAGGCTACTGGAATTTCTGGGCTGCCCAGAAAGCAGTTTCTGTGAACGGTCAACGAGGTTTGACCGCTCGTATCTCTCAATATAATCATGATCTGGTCGTGTTTTCAGTTTCAGATCACAACATACATGTCATAGAACAGATTCATAACTTAAAATACAACAAATAATTAACAGACAATGATCTATGAGCCCTGACATTAGCTTGTCAGGCGACCTTTTAACCTTTTTCCAGATTTTCCAAAACTTCAAAATCGTGCATCTAGATGTTATAGATCCTTGATCTAACAACCCAAATCACTTAATAACACCCTCTAACACTACTTTAAACAATCAATTACAACAACTAATAATAGATCATAGGATTTCAAAAATTTAGGGTTCTTACCCCTCTAAGCTTTGATCTTGGATCTGGGGTTCCTGATTTGTTATGGAAGTAGTAGGGACTTGATTGGAGACTGATTTACTATTATATTTCGTGGTTCTAGAGAGAGAGAGACTTGGTTGGGTGTTTATTAATAAATAAGCCAATTTAGTGTACTTTTCTCTCTCTAAATCTATATATATTATGCATACAATGTAGTGGCTGATCAAGTAAGGCTAAATGCTGTGAATTTAAGTCACATGGGGCTGGTAGAGTTAGCCACCAACTCCCATTTTGCCAAGATTTGCAAGTAACCTCTAAAAATCCAAGAAGGGAATTTTGGTCTTTTTCATTTAATTTTAATTCTAGAATGGTCATTTTGGACAATTGGCCAAACCCTTAGGGTTTGGGAAAAATTTAGGGTTTAGGGTTTAACCCTTAATTTTGCAATTTAATTTCTAACATTTCTGAATTTCGGTTTTCAAAATAGAAAATTAATATTTCTAAACTATAATTAGGATTTTCTAATTATATTAAAATTTCTTAATCACTAATTAAATCTTGCTAATTAGGATTAACATTTCCTAATTAAAATTGCTAATTTTGCAATTAGGATCGTAATTGGTCATTAGGGTTTATAAACCACTAATTAGGGTTTCTAATAAAAAAAATTAATTTTTCTTAAAATAGAAATTAGATTTTCGTAATTAGATTAGGGCTTTCTAATTACCATAACTTGAAAATTAGGATTAAGGTTTCCTAATTAATATTAGATTACTAAATTAACACTTAGGTTTTTCCCTATTTGCAAATTAGGGTTTTTAATACCGAAATTAGGGTTTCAAATTAGGAATTAGGATTTTTAACCAATTTGTTAAGATTAACCCTAATTAATCTTTTAATTATTTACACTTACGCCATTAAGCTCCCGATTTAGGGTTTTATACATCGAATTAGGGTTTTAAATTCTCAAAACAGAAATTAGGGTTTCCAGAACCGATTTTAGGGTTTCTTATTAAACACTAGGGTTTTCTAACCGAACGTTGGTGTTCTTAAAATATACTTAAGGTTTATTACAGATATCGTTTATCTGGTCAACCCTTGACCCTTAACCACATACTGTATACATATACACAGAACATAATCACGTTTTCCTTAATCCTGAATAATTTACCTAAATCCTTCACAGAATTTTGAAATCCTCAAAATTCTATCTTAAAAATATCAAACGCATACACTTATTTTTTTTCTAGGTTCTAATTTTGAACCTTAAATCAATTAATAAAAATTTTAAAAAATTCAAAATTCTCGGGTTGTCACAATTAAGCTTAGAAATTACTGTCACACGATTCTTCAAGTTTCTGGGCTGCCCGGAATTTTAAGGTCATGGCCGGCCAACGCCCTTTGTGGCTTTATATCTATCAATATGTTCATGTATTAGGTAGTTTAGGCGTCGGGCTGTGTAGAGTAACTAACAGAGAACATGATTCAAGCCATGTTCAAGTCTAAAAATAATTACTCAAAAAGATATGGGCTCAACAAGTTTTGTCAGAACGTTTCTGGGTTTTCCCAAAAACTCAGTAGTCCGAGTTGACACTTTCAAGTTCAAATAAATCTTAGTTCTGATAATGATTTTGGTAGTTTTATAGTTCATATAAGTAGTATACATGACAAAGAATAACGAGATATCAAGATCTCAGTCCAACAACATTCAAAACTCCAGTTTTAAGCCGGTCAAACTATGTCAGAATATATGTTCTAACTGTTTCTTGGTTTTTTCCAGAAACGTAAAAATAGTGCGAGTGGTCTACTTTGACCACCTGCTACGATCTACCTATTGTTTATTTACACGATCTAAAGCCATGGAATCAAAGAAAATATAACAGGCTAAAAGTGAGATACAACAACAACATCAAAAGACATCAAATTTGTCAGATCTGGGCCGTTCAAAATGGTGTCAGACACGATTTTAAACTTTCTAGGTTGCCCAAATTTGGCCCGGTCATACCCGGTCAATGGGTTTTGACCGATTATAACTTACAATCTACACATCTAATGACCCTGATTCCACTTGCAGATTAAAGACCACATATCAGACTACAGTATCAAACACTTAAACCACAAAAACACATAACATACAAGGATCTACGAGGACTGACAGTTGACTGTCAGACTCAAAAATAATAATTTTCAAATTTTGAAAAACTCTAGATCAGAGCCTATAGATGTCATAGATCTAACATCTATCAACCCAGATCATCATTATATACTATAAACAACATATTTTAACAATAAATTATAACATCCAACATGCAGATCAAGATCAGCTTTCTTTTTAGGGTTCATTCCTTTAAGTGAGCAAATCTGATTTCTATGCTTCTAATTTGTTATGTGAGTTGGTGGGGCTGATTTTAGTGACTGAAATGTTAGAAGAACTCGTGGGTTTGAGCTTGAAAGAGTATGGGTAAGTGTTTGTTGCGCAAATGAGTTTTGTTTTGCTTTTCTCTCTCTTGAATTCTATCTAATCCTTGATGTAATGAATATGGCTGTTAGTAATGGCTGAGAGTTGTAGTCTTGTAGGTTCATAACTTTAGACTAGGGTGGCTTGCCAAGATATGGTAGGATTTTGTAGCAATAATTCACCAAATGAGACAAAAAGGGTAAAATGGTAATTTGGTTATCAATTTAATGGTATTCTTGTCCATGGCACTTGAATCTAGGATTTAATCACTAGATTTTATACCTTAAAGTTTTCCAAGTAATTTCTAGGGTTTGGACAATTAAAAATTAAAGTGTAGTAAAATTTTAATTAAAACATACTAATTAAAATTAGGGTTTTTAATAAAAAAATTGGGGTTTAAATAATTAGGGTTTCTTAATTATCATTAGGGTTCCTAAATTAACAATTTAATCTAGTAAAATAATAATTAGGGTTTCTAATTTTAGCAATTAGGGTTCCTAATTAGCAAATTAGGGTTTATAATTTTAAATTAGGGTTTTCAAGTATTAGTTAGGTTTTTCCTAATTAACAGAAATTCTATAATATGCAACATAATTCATATAACACAATTCCTGGCCGATCTTAAATTCCAGTTTTGAGTTTTCAATTATGATTTATGACAGTAATACTAGGGTTTGTTGTCATACACCATAATTGACTAACCAATGTCAGTCTACACATATACTGTATGTATTTATAACACTGAAAAATAGTATTATATTTAATATAATATTATTATTCTCATTCATAGCTCAAAATCCAAAATTATGGTTTGGATTCCATATCTGATTTATCTTTCATATATAACATTATTAATTAAGTTAAAATATTTAACTTAATAATCTGAACTAAAATTCATATAATAAAATAGTAATTATAATAATTCCAATAATCATCTCATATATTATTTAAATAATATAAAATTAATATTTTCATAGAAAATAAATAATAAAGACATTTCTACTATAAAAGTAATTATTATAATTATATACCTTATAATGAACAATAATCCTAAATTAAAATTATTTGAAATTATTCATATAATAAATAAATTTTATTTATCACATATATACATACACATTACTTGGCACATATTCCAATCTTTAATATAAAAAAAATTTAATATGCAAAATTTCTTATTTATTTATATAGGAAATATCATGTTATTACATTCACCCTCCCTTATAAGTATTCCGTACCCGCAATCACCGTTTTAAAACTCATACATATAAGGGTACATAGCATACACACAGTCATTTCAAATAGATCTTGATTAGACTCGATTGAACCGATCTTTAACTATTCAACATAAAGCTTGTCTGTCTGATTAAACGGAAGTTCGATTCCTAAAAGAACTCAAATTCCTCCTTCAAAATTTCTTTATAAAATAATTTATTATATATTGGAAAATCATGTATATCAAAATATATAAATGATACGAATAATACCTGAAGTTGCATTCTCAGCTGCCACCGTATACTGAACCGTCATATTAAAGACTCTTGCGGTTGATTTTGTTGGTTTGTTTGTTGAAGTTGGTTCCGCTATCACTAGAGTCCCGCTGCCTTTTCCTTTATTCGCACTCCCTGTATCCCCTCCCTTTTTTAGACAGTCCTTCATCTTATGCTCCGTTGATCCACACATGAAACACCCTCTGTTCATCCTTGGATTAGGGCAGTTATGAGAGATATGTCCCTCCTGCCCACACTTGTAACACACAGACTTACCCTTAAGACACTTTCCTGAGTGATTATTTTCGCAATTCCCACACTGCGCAACCTGTTTCTTTCCACCTCCTGGCCTACTTCTGGTATTCCCGAAATTATCTCCTTTTATTTTCCCAGTCTTACTGCCACTATTTTCTTCTCCAACTCTAGCTTGATTTGCTTCCCACCAAAAATTCGCCTCCCCTTTCATCGTATAGGTGACAAAAGTTTTCTTTTGCCCCTCCGTTACTCTAGCTGTCACAAACACCTCTACAAGGTCAGTTGATCCTCTAAATCCTGGCGGTTCGATTGCCTTGAAGTCTTTGAAGTTTGTCGATCGCTTATCTGGCTGATTTCCCACGGTTGGTAATCTATTATGTATAGCTTGAACGCCCATATTCGCCAAATTCTGTATCGGGTCATGTTGTCTTCCAGCTTTGTTAACAGTTCTTCTGCCTTTTGGTTTCGTTTACGTCTTGACGACATTATCTGATTAAATAAAATCATGTTCATCCAACTAATTTCATAATACTTTACACCTTATATCGTAGCACATACTGTTTTAAACATCTGATATCTCGTTTATGACATAAAAGTCGGGAATCACTACCACAACTTATACAAAAGTTACGAATATTTCTTTACAACCACATACTTATCGTATACACCTCATACCTATTCAAGTAACACTAATACTACTTATTTCATACGCCTTCACTAAGGATCAATTGCTTAGTATTCTATATATTCCTATTATGCTTCATAATTCCTTCACACATAACTATACCTAGTTCGTCAAACCTTCCACACATTATGAGTTTAAGAACTCACCACAAACATATGAGTTCAAGTACTCGAGCTTGATCTTATATCCTTTAACTATATTCTACCTATCAGTTATATTATCACTCCTAGGTCTGGTAATACATTTTCAGTATAATCACCTCATTAGGGTTACTTTCAAAGTGAGCCTCTAATTTAGCTATTTACTTTGATATTGGCTCGGATATGGAGGTTGACTCCTTTTTTATAATCTGAGGGTATCCTAATTCTTTCTATCTGACATCTACACCAAAAACTATCTTGATTAACACATAGTATATACACACAACAATTAATAATTTTATACAAGTTATCTTTTATTTTGTTTAACGATGCATTCATTCAATTCATCTCCTTTTAAACTCAAAATGAGTTGTTTATATTTTCAACGTTTCCCTCTGTCCTAAAGGTTATAGCCTAAGGTCTATCCCACGTAAGGTTTCTCACCCTAAAGCTTTGATACCAACTTGTAATGCCCCCAAACTCGGGTACTTGAAACCCGAACTCGGTGCTTTACGATACCCTTTCTATGAGCGAAAAATACTAAAAATAATAATAATAATATAAATATAAATATCAAACTTAATTTACATATATCAAAGTCTAATTCCAAGTACGCAACCTTTACTACAATACATTACATGATAGATAATAAATATCTTTGTCTTAATACTGTCTAACTATTACAAAAGATTATTCTGTTTGCTTTCCTTTTCCCTTGTTATGGCCTGAACATTCTGGTTAATCACGCTTAGCTGGAAACAATTAAATTTAAAGCAAGAATGAGCATTTGATTGCCCAGCAAGTAATAGCAACAATAAATATAAGCTGAAAGAATTAAAAGTTTTCTTTGAATAACACTTCTACAACGAATCAACAGTTGTGAAGTAAGCTGAACCAATAATGACAACATACCAAATCTATCTCAAATTTTTGAAACTACGTACTGACTATAATTGGATAGCATTCGACAGACTATGAACATTGTTATTAATTTTCGTTAAGGTTTAACAAAACTTCATCCGCAAACCGTCATCACTTACTGGCGCGAGGGTGATCATCCCAATGCACCATGTATTGATCAATACTACATGGAAGAACGATATTATCGTTCACTCTATCCACCATAGGTGCACAAAAGTTTTCCCATGTTCGGGATGTTCATACTTAGTCGGGAATCCGAACCAAAACAATCTGGTTGGATACAATAAAGTTCTATCTTGCTCAACAATATTTTTAAGTTTAAATCTAGCCAAATCAAATAGCTTAGATGACATTTAAATCAACGTATACATACTCGAAATCAATAAGTATGTATCAACGTATGATTAAATACAATGGTTATCCAAGTGGGGACACTTGTCTAACCCTATATAGGAACTAACGAACAGAATAAATATCTGAATTATACAATAATACAATGATCGGATAATGTAACAACTTGTATGAATACAAAGATTGGATACATAAACAATAACAATAGAGCTAATAATCTAGCACAATAATATGATTCTGAAACTTTCTTACTCACGTTCATTGCATATAAGAAATGCAAAGTTAGGATACTTGCACATTGTAAAGGATAGTTCAGATACTTGCCTGGGCTGCTGCTTACAATAACGCAACTTAGTTTTATCTTTTATATCAAAACATATCATTAATAAGATCATTCGTTCGATTAGAATAATATATCATATCACATAGTAATGCTAATTGCAATCAGTTCATAACTTAATCACATTGTCACATATGTTTAACAGTCATTGAATCTTAAACAGATACGTATCTAGTCAAATTATCTAAGTCCAAATCAATTTCTGAAATATGTCAGTATACCGACGTCTTTATCGGGTAAATATCGAGTCTAAGACTCTGTCGTGTAGTTTAATATTCGTTTAGATATTTTAAATATCAGTCATATTATTTTTCATAGCCTTATAATAATTTTTAAATAATTATTATACTTTATCATGAATTTTCAAACAGTAAAATCATTATTAAATGATTTAAATATTAACTAATTCTAGTATCATTAATATTTAATTAATATTAAACTATTAATAAAACTATTACTAAAATATTAAAGTCATTTATAATAACTCAAAATATTTTTAAAGTATTAATATTACCCTTAAATAATTTTTAAAACATTTAAAATCATTTTTAAATAATTACCATTAATATTAGAATATTAATTTATTATTTATCAAAATATTAAAAGTCATTTATTATAACTTAAAATATTTTTTATTCATTTATTTCCTTTTTAAATAACTTTTGAATCAATAAAACCATTTCTAAACTATTTAGTTAATATAATTATTAAATAAACTTAATGTCATTAATATTAATTTGTTAATGAAATTTTCCTTTAAATATCAAAAGTTATATTTTATAACTTAAAATATTTTTAAACTATTTATTTTCATTTGAAATGATTTTTATAATATTAACAATCATTTTTAATTAATTTGTTCAATATAATTACTAAATAAATCTAATATCATTAATATTTAATAATTAATGAAACTTATCTTAAAATATTAAAACTTATGTTTTATAACTTAAAATATTATTAAATACCTTATTATTATTTAAAATGATTTTTAATACAATAAAATCATTTTTAATTAATTTATTTAATGCATTTATTAAATAATTTAAATACCAATAATATCCAAATAAATATTAATATTTATGAAAAATATGTCAAATTATTAAAAGTTAATTTTATAACTTTAGACTAGGGTAGCTTGCCAAGATATGGTAGGATTTTGTAGCAATAATTCACCAAATGAGACAAAAAGGGTAAAATAGTAATTTGGTTATCAATTTAATGGTATTCTTGTCCATGGCACTTGAATCTAGGATTTAATCACTAGATTTTATACCTTAAAGTTTTCCAAGTAATTTCTAGGGTTTGGACAATTAAAAATTAAAGTGTAGTAAAATTTTAATTAAAACATACTAATTAAAATTAGGGTTTTTAATAAAAAAAATTGGGTTTAAATAATTAGGGTTTCTTAATTATCATTAGGGTTCCTAAATTAACAATTTAATTTAGTAAAATAATAATTAGGGTTTCTAATTTTAGCAATTAGGGTTCCTAATTAGCAAATTAAGGTTTATAATTTTAAATTAGGGTTTTCAAGTATTAATTAGGTTTTTCCTAATTAACAGAAATTCTATAATATGCAACATAATTCATATAACACAATTCCTGGCCGATCTTAAATTCCAGTTTTGAGTTTTTAATTATGATTTATGACAGTAATACTAGGGTTTGTTGTCATACACCATAATTGACTAACCAATGTCAGTCTACACATATACTGTATGTATTTATAACACTGAAAAATAATATTATATTTAATATAATATTATTATTCTCATTCATAGCTCAAAATCCAAAATTATGGTTTGGATTCCATATCAGATTTATCTTTCATATATAACATTATTAATTAAGTTAAAATATTTAACTTAATAATCTGAACTAAAATTCATATAATAAAATAGTAATTATAATAATTCCAATAATCATCTCATATATTATTTAAATAATATAAAATTAATATTTTCATAGAAAATAAATAATAAAGACATTTCTACTATAAAAGTAATTATTATAATTATATACCTTATAATGAACAATAATCCTAAATTAAAATTATTTGAAATTATTCATATAATAAATAAATTTTATTTATCACATATATACATACACATTACTTGGCACATATTCCAATCTTTAATATAAAAAAAATTTAATATGCAAAATTTCTTATTTATTTATATAGGAAATATCATGTTATTACATTCACCCTCCCTTATAAGTATTCTGTACCCGGAATCACCGTTTTAAAACTCATACATATAAGGGTACATAGCATACACACAGTCATTTCAAATAGATCTTGATTAGATTCGATTGAACCGATCTTTAACTATTCAACATAAAGCTTGTCTGTCTGATTAAACGGAAGTTCGATTCCTAAAAGAACTCAAATTCCTCCTTCAAAATTTCTTTATAAAATAATTTATTATATATTGGAAAATCATGTATATCAAAATATATAAATGATACGAATAATACCTGAAGTTGCATTCTCAGCTGCCACCGTATACTGAACCGTCATATTAAAGACTCTTGCGGTTGATTTTGTTGGTTTGTTTGTTGAAGTTGGTTCCGCTATCACTAGAGTCCCGCTGCCTTTTCCTTTATTCGCACTCCCTGTATCCCCTCCCTTTTTAGACAGTCCTTCATCTTATGCTCCGTTGATCCACACATGAAACACCCTCTGTTCATCCTTCGATTGGGGCAGTTATGAGAGATATGTCCCTCCTGCCCACACTTGTAACACACAGACTTACCCTTAAGACACTTTCCTGAGTGATTATTTTCGCAATTCCCACACTGCGCAACCTGTTTCTTTCCACCTCCTGGCCTACTTCTGGTATTCCCGAAATTATCTCCTTTTATTTTCCCAGTCTTACTACCACTATTTTCTTCTCCAACTCTAGCTTGATTTGCTTCCCACCAAAAATTCGCCTCCCCTTTCATCGTATAGGTGACAAAAGTTTTCTTTTGCCCCTCCGTTACTCTAGCTGTCACAAACACCTCTACAAGGTCAGTTGATCCTCTAAATCCTGGCGGTTCGATTGCCTTGAAGTCTTTGAAGTTTGTCGATCGATTATCTGGCTGATTTCCCACGGTTGGTAATCTATTATGTATAGCTTGAACGCCCATATTCGCCAAATTCTGTATCGGGTCATGTTGTCTTCCAGCTTTGTTAACAGTTCTTCTGCCTTTTGGTTTCGTTTACGTCTTGATGACATTATCTGATTAAATAAAATCATGTTCATCCAACTAATTTCATAATACTTTACACCTTATATCGTAGCACATACTGTTTTAAACATCTGATATCCCGTTTATGACATAAAAGTCGGGAATCACTACCACAACTTATACAAAAGTTACGAATATTTCTTTACAACCACATACTTATCGAATACACCTCATACCTATTCAAGTAACACTAATACTACTTATTTCATACGCCTTCACTAAGGATCAATTGCTTAGTATTCTATATATTCCTATTATGCTTCATAATTCCTTCACACATAACTATACCTAGTTCGTCAAACCTTCCACACATTATGAGTTTAAGAACTCACCACAAACATATGAGTTCAAGTACTCGAGCTTGATCTTATATCCTTTAACTATATTCTACCTATCAGTTATATTATCACTCCTAGGTCTGGTAATACATTTTCAGTATAATCACCTCATTAGGGTTACTTTCAAAGTGAGCCTCTAATTTAGCTATTTACTTTGATATTGGCTCGGATATGGAGGTTGACTCCTTTTTTATAATCTGAGGGTATCCTAATTCTTTCTATCTGACATCTACACCAAAAACTATCTTGATTAACACATAGTATATACACACAACAATTAATAATTTTATACAAGTTATCTTTTATTTTGTTTAACGATGCATTCATTCAATTCATCTCCTTTTAAACTCAAAATGAGTTGTTTATATTTTCAACGTTTCCCTCTGTCCTAAAGGTTATAGCCTAAGGTCTATCCCACGTAAGGTTTCTCACCCTAAAGCTTTGATACCAACTTGTAATGCCCCCAAACTCGGGTACTTGAAACCCGAACTCGGTGCTTTACGATACCCTTTCTATGAGCGAAAAATACTAAAAATAATAATAATAATATAAATATAAATATCAAACTTAATTTACATATATCAAAGTCTAATTCCAAGTACGCAACCTTTACTACAATACATTACATGATAGATAATAAATATCTTTGTCTTAATACTGTCTAACTATTACAAAAGATTATTCTGTTTGCTTTCCTTTTCCCTTGTTATGGCCTGAACATTCTGGTTAATCACGCTTAGCTGGAAACAATTAAATTTAAAGCAAGAATGAGCATTTGATTGCCCAGCAAGTAATAGCAACAATAAATATAAGCTGAAAGAATTAAAAGTTTTCTTTGAATAACACTTCTACAACGAATCAACAGTTGTGAAGTAAGCTGAACCAATAATGACAACATACCAAATCTATCTCAAATTTTTGAAACTACGTACTGACTATAATTGGATAGCATTCGACAGACTATGAACATTGTTATTAATTTTCGTTAAGGTTTAACAAAACTTCATCCGCAAACCGTCATCACTTACTGGCACGAGGGTGATCATCCCAATGCACCCTGTATTGATCAATACTACATGGAAGAACGATATTATCGTTCACTCTATCCACCATAGGTGCACAAAATTTTTCTCATGTTCGGGATGTTCATACTTAGTCGGGAATCCGAACCAAAACAATCTGGTTGGATACAATAAAGTTCTATCTTGCTCAACAATATTTTTAAGTTTAAATCTAGCCAAATCAAATAGCTTAGATGACATTTAAATCAACGTATACATACTCGAAATCAATAAGTATGTATCAACATATGATTAAATACAATGGTTATCCAAGTGGGGACACTTGTCTAACCCTATATAGGAACTAACGAACAGAATAAATATCTGAATTATACAATAATACAATGATCGAATAATTTAACAACTTGTATGAATACAAAGATTGGATACATAAATAATAACAATAGAGCTAATAATCTAGCACAATAATATGATTCTGAAACTCTCTTACTCACGTTCATTGCATAAAAGAAATGCAAAGTTAGGATACTTGCACATTGTAAAGGATAGTTCAGATACTTGCCTGGGCTGCTGCTTACAATAACGCAACTTAGTTTTATCTTTTATATCAAAACATATCATTAATAAGATCATTCGTTCGATTAGAATAATATATCATATCACATAGTAATGCTAATTGCAATCAGTACATAACTTAATCACATTGTCACATATGTTTAACAGTCATTGAATCTTAAACAGATACGTATCTAGTCAAATTATCTAAGTCCAAATCAATTTCTGAAATATGTCGGTATACCGACGTCTTTATCGGGTAAATATCGAGTCTAAGACTCTGTCGTGTAGTTTAATATTCGTTTAGATATTTTAAATATCAGTCATATTATTTTTCATAGCCTTATAATAATTTTTAAATAATTATTATACTTTATCATGAATTTTCAAACAGTAAAATCATTATTAAATGATTTAAATATTAACTAATTCTAGTATCATTAATATTTAATTAATATTAAACTATTAATAAAACTATTACTAAAATATTAAAGTCATTTATAATAACTCAAAATATTTTTAAAGTATTAATATTACCCTTAAATAATTTTTAAAACATTTAAAATCATTTTTAAATAATTACCATTAATATTAGAATATTAATTTATTATTTATCAAAATATTAAAAGTCATTTATTATAACTTAAAATATTTTTTATTCATTTATTTCCTTTTTAAATAACTTTTGAATCAATAAAACCATTTCTAAACTATTTAGTTAATATAATTATTAAATAAACTTAATGTCATTAATATTAATTTGTTAATGAAATTTTCCTTTAAATATCAAAAGTTATATTTTATAACTTAAAATATTTTTAAACTATTTATTTTCATTTGAAATGATTTTTATAATATTAACAATCATTTTTAATTAATTTGTTCAATATAATTACTAAATAAATCTAATATCATTAATATTTAATAATTAATGAAACTTATCTTAAAATATTAAAACTTATGTTTTATAACTTAAAATATTATTAAATACCTTATTATTATTTAAAATGATTTTTAATACAATAAAATCATTTTTAATTAATTTATTTAATGCATTTATTAAATAATTTAAATACCAATAATATCCAAATAAATATTAATATTTATGAAAAATATGTCAAATTATTAAAAGTTAATTTTTTATAACTTAAAATAATTTTTAAAACTATTTTTTTGATTTTTAGAATTTATTTACTATTTTTAAATGATTTTTAGAAATTAAATTAATTCATTTTTGATAAGTCTGTCGCTAAAGCCCTTTGGCGACAGTAAGTGTCGCTAATGACTAGAGTTTGTAGTACTAATGTAATTCTTCATGATCAAACAACAATCATGGCCAAACAACATCACAATCTCTCGTTATAAAGCTTAGAAATTACTGTCAGACGGTTCTTCAAGTTTCTGGGCTGCCCAGAATTTTAAGGTCATGGTCGGTCAACGCCCTTTGTGGCTTTATATCTATTAATATGTTCATGTATTAGGTAGTTTAGACGTCGAGCTGTGTAGAGTAACTAACAGAGAACATGATTCAAGCCACGTTCAAGTCTAAAAATAATTACTCAAAAAGATCTGGGCTAAACAAGTTCTTGTCAGAATGTTTCTGGGTTTTCCCAAAAACTCAGTAGTCCGAGTGGACACTATCAAGTTCAAATCAATCTTAGTTCTGATAATGATTTTGGTAGTTTTATAGTTCATATAAGTAGTATACATGACAAAGAATAACGAGATATCAAGATCTCAGTCCAACAACATTCAAAACTCCAGTTTTAACCCGGTCAAACTATGTAAAAATATTTGTTCTAACTGTTTCTGGGTTTTTTCCAGAAACATAAAAACAGTGCGAGTGGTCTACTTTGACCACCTGCTACGATCTACCTATTGTTTATTTACACGATCTAAAGCCATGGAATCAAAAAAAAATATAACAGGCTACAAGTGAGATACAACAAAAAACATCAAAAGACATAAAATCTGTCAGATCTGGGCCGTTCAAAATGGTGTCAGACACGATTTTAAACTTTCTAGGTTGCCCAAATTTGGCTCGGTCATACCCGGTCAATGGGATTTGACCGATTATAACTTACAATCTACACATCTAATGACCCTGATTCCACTTGCAATTAAAGACCACATATCAGACTACAGTATCAAACACTTAAACCACAAAAACACATAACATACAAGGATCTACGAGGACTGACAGTTGACTGTCAGACTCAAAAATAATAATTTTCAAATTTTGAAAAACTCTAGATCTGAGCCTATAGATGTCATGGATCTAACATCTATCAACCCAGATCATCATTATATACCATAAACAACATATTTTAACAATAAATTATAACATCCAACATGCAGATCAAGATCAGCTTTCTTTTTAGGGTTCATACCTTTAAGTGAGCAAATCTGATTTCTATGCTTCTGATTTGTTATGTGAGTTGGTGGGGCTGATTTTAGTGACTGAAATGTTAGAAGAACTCGTGGGTTTGAGCTTGAAAGAGTATGGGTAAGTGTTTGTTGCACAAATGAGTTTTGTTTTGCTTTTCTATCTCTTGAATTCTATCTAATCCTTGATGCAATGAATATGGCTGTTAGTAATGGCTGAGAGTTGTAGTCTTGTAGGTTCATAGCTTTGGACTAGGGTGGCATGCCAAGATATGGTAGGATTTTCTAGCAATAATTCACCAAATGGGACAAAAGGGTAAAGTGGTAATTTGGTTATCAATTTAATGGTATTCTTGTCCATGGCACTTGAATCTAGGGTTTAATCACTAGATTTTAAACCTTAAAGTTTTCCAAATAATTTCTAGGGTTTGGACAATTAAAAATTAAAGTGTAGTAAAATTTTAATTAAAACATACTAATTAAAATTAGGATTTTTAATAAAAATTTAGGGTTTAAATAATTAGGGTTCCTTAATAATCGTTAGGGTTCCTAAATTAACAAGTTAATTTACTAAAATAATAATTAGGGTTTCTAATTTTAGCAATTAGGGTTCTTAATTAGCAAATTATGGTTTCTAATTTTAAATTAGGGTTTTCAAATATTAATTAGGTTTTCCCTAATTAACAGAAATTTTATAATATGCAACATAATTCATATAACACAATTCCTGACCGATCTTAAATTCCAGTTTTTGAGTTTCCAATTATGGTTTATGACAGTAATACTAGGGTTTGTTGTCATACACCATAATTGACTAACCAATATCAGTCTACACATATACTGTATATATTTATAATACTGAAAAATAATATTATATTTAATATAATATTATTATTCTCATTCATAGCTCAAAATCCAAAATTAGGGTTTGGATTCCATATCTGATTTATCTTTCATATATAACATTATTAATTAAGTTAAAATAATTAACTTAATAATCTGAACTAAAATTCATATAATAAAATAGTAATTATAATAATTCCAATAATCATCTCATATATTATTTAAATAATATAAAAATAATATTTTCATAGAAAATAAATAATAAAGACATTTCTACTATAAAAGTAATTATTATAAGTATATACCTTATAATGAACAATAATCCTAAAATAAAATTATTTCAAATTATTCATGTAATAAATAAATTTTATTTATCACATATATACATACACATTACTTGGCACATATTCCCATTATTAGTAAAAAAAATTAATATGCAAAATTTCTTATTTATTTATATAGGAAATATAATGTTATTACATTTTCCCCCCCTTAAGTTTTATAACCTACAGCTTTGATACCAACCTGTGACGCCCCCAAATCTGGGTATCTTCCAACCCGACAGATGGTGCTACACGGTGTTACAATTCACACATACATTCAATTGACATACATCAAAAGAGTGAATATGTCTTCTATATATTACAAAATAATATTTCCCTTCCCAGGTTCTTTGTAACCATTACATATGTTCATCATCATAGTATCAAATAATTATAAAGTTCATACTATGCTATTATAAAGACAACTTATTTGTCTGCCTTAGCCTTTTCTTTATCCTTACTAGATCCTTCGGTCCGTTCGGTCTTAGCTGCATTCATATGGTTCAAGCAAGGGTGAGCATAACTAGCTCAGCAAGTATGACAATTTTTATAATACCCCAACTGTTATAAATAAAGATTAATTTTTCTCGAAATATATTTTTGAATATTATGGTGTGGTTTTGATATAATGTTATAGTTATAGGTAATATTTATAAATTTTGCAAATATGCAAGTTGTTATAAAATATTCGATTGGTCGAGGAATATTCGATTTAAACAAAAAATATTCATATGATGGCAGAATTATTGGTGGACCCCACACCAAAACTATTATCAGAGTTAGAAAACGACATAAATATCTTTTTTATAAAAATAACGGGGAAAGTTTTATCGTTAACTGTTGAACTACTCGGTGGTAAAAGTACAGTAATACGCGTGGTTGCATAGTAGCACACGATATTGATTATTGATGCTTACGTGAGTAGTCACTCAGTTATGCTCAATTATTTTTACAGTAATTGTTGCATAATATCTCTCATATTATTGATTCAATTATTGTCACAGTATCATTTGCATAATATTTATTGTTAGTAAATCAATAATTGAGATGACAAAGTTATTCATATTATTATTTATAATATTGATGATGTCTAGAAAGTTCTGTCGATGAGAGGTTTGGTTACCTAATTGCGCGCCAATAGGGAGAAATCCTTATCGGAAAGCCCCTCTTTCCTGGGAATGATCTGGTTGTTAAATATTGTGAGTTATAATATTAATGATGAATAATTGTTGAAATATTAAAAATATGTTTATTAAAGATAAATGATTTGTGGTAAATATTTATTCAATTTTTGATATAAATATAGAAATTTGTTATGAGGTGTTGGTTGTAAGTTTGACTTAGTATTTCATGGGAAGATTTACTAATTTTTTGGACCGTCGGTGGTGGTTTTAATAGTAAATCAATCTAGATCATCGATGGTGGGTTTAATAGTAAATCAATTTGGACCACCGATGGTGGTTTTAATAGTAAATCAATCTGGACCGTCGATAGTGGTTTTAAAAGTAAATCAATCTGGACCGTCGATGGTGTTTTTAAAAGTAAATCAATCTGGACCGTCGGTTGTGGTTTTAATAGTAATCAATATGGACCGTCCGTTCTAATAGTAAATCAATCTTGACCGTTCGTGAATCAGTTACTATTTAGCCCATTCTCCTATAAATAGAAGCTTAATTCTTCTTTCATTCTCACCAATTCATTGAGACTCATAAGAGAAACTACAGAGAGAGAAACTATAGAGAGCAAGAAGAAGAGTATTCTGCTACTTTACTATTGCAGTATCCAGTCTTTTATTAAGGTAAGGGGTATTATTTCTTTCGTATTCATAAGGAATATTATTTTTCGTATTCATCCTTTAATATGTTAGAATAACCTGTCTACGCGGATTACATACCGCATGACAGGTGAAAATCCATTTGCAGTTTTGTATGTTATTTATTTTCATATTCTTAAATCTAAACTTACTATGGTAAGTATTGCTTCTATAATTCTTGAAATTAGTGGGATATCATCGAAATTTTGCGCTTCATCCAGTATCGTTTCATTGGAATATTGATTTAAACCTTTTTATTAAATATCAATATTTTCACCTGAGGTACTATTCACATGATTACTATTCACTAGAATATTATTCACTCGGGTATTCGGGGTACTTTCATGCTGGAATACTATTCATGAGTTATTATTCACCTGGTTACTATTCACTTGAGTATTCGGGGCATTTTTCATGTCGGGGTACTATTCATGGGGCACTTTTCACTCGGGTGCTATTCACATGGAGTACTATTGACGATAAAAATTGATTTCTTTTCTGTCTAAAATTACTTATGATACATGAATATTATTCTTAAATTTTACTCCACAAATCAGTATCATGTTGAGAATTTGGATATTTTTAAACTCTTGATAAATTTAAAGTCTATAAATATTTATCCTTGGTCTCGTTTGATTGAATTCTTATATTATTGTCATCATCCTCATGCTTATATTGTGATTAAAGTCATCTTTGGCCATAGTGCATAGATGGACTGTTGGTTGGTATGATTATGACCAGAGATAATTCGGTATAATCATAACCAGTAATGTTATAAATGATAAAAGTCCTCATTGACCCGTAGTGCATTGATTGACAATTGTTGGCATGATCATGACCATTGATGATTACATGAATATCCTTGGCCCGTAGTGCATGGATAATTCGTGGACGTGATACTAATGTATATCCTTGGCCCGTAGTGCATGGATGATTCGATGATGTGGTTTATTTATTAAGTCGAGTCCCAGCGATAAAATCGATGATAAATTGTTTAAAACTTAGAAGATAGTAGATATCATGCTCTACTTGACTCTTATAATAGATTGCTTGTTCCGCTGCAGTTAAACTTGATGTTATTGTCTTTTATCAGTTTAACATTGTTGAAGGCAAACGATAATTTATTTTGCATTATCTTAGTTATAATATTTCTTACTGGGCTAGTTGAGCTCACACTTTTGCTTTCATTATTCTCTTCAGGAAATGAGAACATAGCCGAGACTAGTCGAGGAATGGAGTGATGGTCCGAGATGGCTATTTTAGTAATCCTCACTATTTAGTATGATAAAAAATGTAATGAGGATTGAATTTGAGTTTGGATATTGTCTATGAGACAATATTCGTGTAAAAACTCTCAGCTCTTGTTGTATAATTAAGTTTGTATTTGTATTCAGTACCATGACGTAAGACGCCAAATTTTATGAATAAAGATTTAATTTTCTCGAAATATTTTTTTAAATATTATGGTGCAGATTTGAGATAGTGTTATAGTTGTGGGTAGTATTTATAAATTTTGCAAAGTATGCAAGTTGTTATATAATATTCGATTGGTCGGAGAATATTCGTTTAAATAGAGAATATTCGTACGACGGCACAATCATTGGTGGACCCCACAACGAAAGTATTGTCGGAGTTAGAGAACGACAGAATTATCATTTTATAAAAATAACGGTGAAAAGTGTTACCGTTAAAACTGTTGAACTACCCGGTAGTAAAAGTAAAGTAATACGCGTGGTTGTATAGTAGCACACGGTATTGATTATTGATGTTTACGTAAGAAGTCACTCAGTTATACTCAATTATTGCTACAATAATTGCTGCATCATATCTCTCATATTATTGATCCAATTATTGCCACAGTATCATCTGCATAATATGTTATATTTTTAAATCAATAATTGAGATGACAAAGTTATTCAAATTATTATTTTCAATATTGACAATGTCTTGAAGTTCTGTCAAGGAGAGGTTTGGTCACCTAATTGTGCGCCAATAAGGAGAAATCCTTATCGGAAAGCCCCTCTTTCCTGGGAAACGACCTGGTTGTTAAATATTGTGAGTTATAATATTAATGATGAATAAGTTCGTGATTAAATTAAATTAGAATACTAACTCATTAATTATTTATTAAACAAATAAATAATCAAATCACATCAAATCAATTAAACAAATACTTATTCAACGATAAACACATCCATTAAATATTTATATAATTCAATAAATATTTAAATATTATAATTAAAAATCTGAATTGTTACATCATTCCTTTCTTACAAGGATTTTGTCCTCAGAATCACAATTCAAACAACTCATTCGTTACAATCTTCCCTACTTGCAAGTTAAATCTCAACTTTGGTCGTTAACCATACATTAAATATCTAATTTTACATCATTATTCGATATTAAAAACACTAAAATTTGCGGAATATTTAAAACGTTTATACATTTCCTTCTTTCTTGCCCTGAATCGCAACCTTTACATTACATCTTTTTGATTCAATCTTGTATCATGAATCGTTACAACAAAATGACTATACAAAGTCTTACATCATAACTAAATATCCATATACATTGGATAACTCAACTTACAATTCAACAACATTTTACGTTCAAAATATGAAATACATTTCTCATAAAACATAAGTAATATTCGTGAATATAGATCTCTATAACTCACTTAGCACATATCTTGACCTTAAAATCTTGACCTGCAAAAATGATTATTTGCAAGAGTGAGCTCGACAGCCCAGCAAAGTCTAACAATTTTCATGCATCACATAGCACATAATAACATGCTAAACATACATATCATAATATATAAAGTAACATGGCATACATGCTTTTAATTCACATAGCAAATATAAAGATTGAGTTCCTTACTCAATCCTCCTTATTTAACTAAAACAATACAGTCATAAATTGACTTTAACATTTCACGATTTCAACGTGTATAACATATCATGCAATTTAAAACAGTTCATCAAGTCTACGTAGAAAATAGGAACCGAAAGACTTGCCTTGATCGTTGTTTACCAATAACAGTTTAACAGCTTACAGTTATCTGCACTTCACGTGCCCTACACAATTATATAATCATACACATCAACTATTAGTCACATAACAACACATAGTAATTGTAATGTAAACTCTACTCTACATCTCATAATCTTTCCTATTAATTAGCCCACAATGTTCAATTATATTGTGTTAACTTTTCGACTTATGACTCACTATATTTCTTCTTAGTCACACTCGAAGTTCATTCAAGTGCCTAAGTCTCGCTAGGAATACTTATTGGTTTTATATTAAATCCATTCCATATCTTATAATATTCATTTTAATTGAATAGAAACACTTTTTAAGTTCATTAACACTTGGCACGGTGTTTCGACGTTCATTCGTCACACGCCCGATTTGGCTCTCTTGTGTATGCTTACTATGCTTCTATAACTTATCTAATACATTATTTATTAATGTTAAGCATCATTATATTTACTAATATTCATGTTTTGTAATTTAGGACATCATCTTTTACGGTCAGGAGCACTACACATGCCTATGTGCATGCCCGACGCCCTCCGATTACCTCTAAAAACACAACACTCCTACAAATAACTATTTTGACCCATCCTAGTTACCTCAAATTGAAAAACGTAAAGAACGAAAGTTGTAGGTCTACTCGTTCTCGTTCCGGATCATCTTGAATCACCTCAATCGGAGTTCGTAGGAGGAAGTTATGGTCATTTTATTATAGGAGGTCAAAACTATCCAAGTTAGACTACAAATCCGGAGCTGGGGTGCGAGGACTAAGCCAACTAGTGGCGCTGGGGCACGAAATTGGTTCTGGGGCACGAATTTCAGCACCGCGGCGTGAATTTCTGGCGTTGGGGCTCCATTTTTGGCGCCGGGGCGCCGAAACTTGCAGAATCGCAACCCACGAAGAACAAAACAACTAAATTTATGTCAATAACTTGATTTCTAACACTAATTAACATGTATAACCTAAGCCAATTACCCATATACACATTACCCAACATGTATATACTAATTACCAACAACTAAACCACAATTCTAGAAATCTTAAATCATTGAAAGCATTATTTTAAAAACCAAACTCCATAACCGACGTTTGTTTACACAGTGACATGGTAACAAAAATTTATACACTAATTTGATTCCTTGAGACTATGATTCTCTGAATTTCATACCCAATTAACATAATCACACTTCAATTTCATAACTTCACAATTAACATATACTAATTTTGATATTTCTACAAACCACTTTCATACATGAATGTTTACTGTAAAACCTAATTTCTCTTTCTCTATGAACGTAATTTAGCATACCACACATATATACATATATACATGTTAGTTATTACCAGAAGACATGATTTCATAATCATTTAGTAAAACATAGTTTACAGACAACCTTTGTAAAACTTATATACAATGAAGTTGAGTTTCATGAAACACATAGGCTAAATAATTATACTATAAAACATATTTGTTAAGAGTATAAACATACATTTTTATTGCTCAGACAATCTTTGCTTAATCACTGATAATAGTTCGAAGAATACATAATTTTTTCTTGTTTCTCTCTCTAAAACCTCTGACAATTTCTCTCAAAACTCTTTGGTCTCTCACTTTTCTTTTCTTTTTCCTTTCTTAGTCTTAAGCCAAAACACACTGTACGTAAAACTAAATTGATAACAATTATGCGTAAACTAAAAACTGATATGGCCTTAATAATCACCATAACTATTATCAGTTACCAAAATAATAAGCGTATATCCATTATAAATATATTTTATTTATATATTATTTATAAAAATTCAAAATTTAAAAACCAAAAGTCATAGGGCTTTGTTTAGCAAAATAATTTAAAACTAAAGACTTAATATATTTAAGCCTTGTTTGGCAAAATAAATTAAAACTACTTTAATTTATTTTAATAACCACTTATAATATAATTATTTGTCACACTTCTATCTAATTAAGTTTTCATACTTAATTTAATTAATTCTAATAACAATTCATTGCATAATATAATAATTTATTTAATCATTATAACTCTCTAACTTAATTATTAAATTAAATTAGAATACTAACTCATTAATTATTTATTAAACAAATAAATAATCAAATCACATCAAATCAATTAAACAAATACTTATTCAACGATAAACACATCCATTAAATATTTATATAATTCAGTAAATATTTAAATATTATAATTAAAAATCTGAATTGTTACAGTAATGATAGAATGATAAGGGAGGATGGATTATGTAATAATAATTCAGTTATGACAAACGCAATTTTTCGCCTGCGTACTAAGTTTGAGAATGTTAAGGAAAGTAAAGATTGAATAAACGACGATCGTATAATAAGCAAGTATTATACGAAGCAATGAATATGAGTATGATACGAAGTATTGTACAAGTATGTACGAAAGATAGCATAACGTATATAACGAATGATTATACGAACTAGTATATGCAAAGAATACGAGGATTATACGTTAAACGCTTTAATCCTATTGCAATGGACTTGTAGGATTTAGGTAGGAAGTGTGCAAGCCCAAATTGAATTATGTTAAGGCCCAAAGATTATTAATGCAAGCCCAATGTTAGGCCCAATGTAATTAAACCTAAAGCCCAAACTAAAAACCGGACCCGTGGATCGAACCTATGGGTAACCGGGTTAGAAAACCTATGGGGTAACCTATGTGGACCCCATGAGTTAGTTATGGCTAGCCACTTGGAGAGCAAGCAAGAGATAAGTGTTGTGGGGAACAAGTCTTAAATAGTAAGGAGGTGGGATGGTTAACCTTGAAAATCCTATAAATAGAGAAGTTGTTGGTCATTTTGTGCCTTGATAAATTTCACCAACATCTTAGAGCTAAGCATATTGAGAGAAAAGTGAGAAGTGTCTTGCTAATCCAAGAAAGAAAGAAGAAGAATCAAACTTAAGAGCATCAAAGGTAAGGAATCTCAAACCATTAATCTCCATCTATTCATTATAGTTTTGATAGAGAAGTGAGTATTGGTGGAGCATGTACCATAAGGAAGAACAAGGATGGCTAATTAGTGGAGTTTGTAACGAATGATTTGTTTGAGTTGTGATTCTATGGACAGAATCCTTATAAGGAAGAAATGATGTAACAATCCAATTTTTAAATTGTAATTTTAAATATTTATTGTATAATATAAATATTTAATGGATGTGGGTAGTGTTGAATAAATATTTAATTTGATTTGACTTAATTGGTTAATTATTTGTTAAGTAAGTAATTAAGGAGTTAAGAAAATTAATTGTTATGAGATAATATACTAATTTAATTTAATAATTAAATTAGAGAGTTTATAATGATTAAATTAATTATTATATTTTAATGTGAATTTGTAATTAAAATGATGTGTTAGTTGATTAAATAAAGTTATAATTATAAAAGAAAATTATAATTATGTGGTATTGACTTATGTGTAAGGTAATTTAATAAATTGTTATTAGAATTAATTAAATTGGTTATTGAAAATTAAATTAAATAAAAGTGTGACAAATAACCTTACTATAAAGGAGTTATTAAAATAAATTAAAGGAGTTTAATTCGATTTTACCAAACAAAACTTAATGCATATTAAGTCTTTAATCTAATTGTGTTTTACCAAACAAGGTATAAAGATAATTCGATTATTTTAATTATGTTTACCAAACAAAGTGTTAGATTTAATGAGTTATTTTTAATTAGCTAGCAAAACAAGCCTTGTGACTTTTGATTTTCAAAAAATTTGACAACTGATATCAGTTATACCTATATTTATATTATATAATTAATATTTATTAGTATCTATATGTTATATTCTAGTACGTATGTGAGAATAGAGAAGAAAGACTCAAAAGAAGAAAAAGAAGAGAAGAAGAAGAAAAAAAATTGAAAGAAGAGTTGAGAGAATTCTAGAGAGTTTTGAGAGAAGAATTGGGGAAAAGAAAGTTTGTTGATCAAAGGGAAGGTTGTCATCTTCTCAAACAAAGGTATCATCTTAATTCTTTTATTTTTAAAGTTTTGATTTTTCTCTTCATAAAATTCTCTATAAAATCTTTTTGAAGGATAAATTGTTTGTTGTATATGGCTTTATATGATAAATTATTTGTTATAAAACTGTGTTCATAAGTTTATAGATGAATTAAATCATGTATGTATGTAAATTGTGAAGAAAACCATATTACAGTGAGTTTATATAAATATATATGAATATGACTTAGTTTAAAGTAAAATTAAGGTTTAATTAGTTGTTTTATATATATATATATATATATATATATATATATATATATATATATATATATATATATATATATATATTGACTATGATTTCGAAAGTAGATGAATAAACTAAAACAAAGTAGTTTGAATTAATTGTTTTGGTTGAAAAACAAAGCTACAGTGATGATTTTTACTAAAAATGTCAAAAGGTGAAGTTTTATCTAAAACTGTGACAACTCGAGAATTTGGATATTTATAAAATTTTAAAATATTGAATTAAGGTTAAATAAGAAACCTAGACAGAAAATAAGTGAATGGATTTTCAATTTCCGAGAAGGAATTATGTGAATTTAAAATTTCTGTGGTGATTTATTAAAGATTAAGCTAGGGAATAAGTATATATGTTCTGTGTATATGATTGTATATGTGTACGATATGTGGTTAAGGGTCAAGGGTTGACCAGATAAGATATATAAGTGGCAAACCCTAATTTTATATTAAGAATATCATCGTTCAGTTAGAAAATTCTTACGAATTATAAGAAACCTAAAATTGGTCCTAGAAACCCTAATTTCAGTTCCGGGAATCCAAAACCCTAATTTGGATGTTGAAAACCCTAAATTGGGAATGCAAATCCTAGTATAAGGTTTAAACGTTATTAATAATAACCTAATTAGGGATAACCCTAATTGATTTAGAAAACCCTAATTTCTGGATTAGAAACCCTAATTTATAATTAGGGAAAACCTAATTATTAACTTAATAATTTTAATGTTAATTAGAAAACATTAATCCTAATTTTCAAGTTAAAAGTAACTAGGAAACCTTAATCTAATTAGAAAACCTAATTTCTAAATTAGAAAGATTATTTTTCTATTTAAAATCCTAATTCTTGGGTTATAAACCCTAATGTACAATTTTGACCATAATTGCTAAACTAACAATTTTAATTAGGAAATAATAATCCTAATTAGCAAGCTTGGATTATGATTAGGAAAATTTTAATATAATTATAAAATCCTAATTATAATTTAGAAATATTAATTTTCTATTTTGAAAACCTAATTTAAAAATTCTAGAAATTTGATTTTTGGAACCTTAGGTTTTAACCCTAAGGGTTGTACAAGTGACCAATTTGCCCATTTATTTAAATGTCAAATGACATTAATGCCCTTTTTGTATTTTATTAAGTTGGAGTGTGAATCTTGCCAAATGAGAGTTGCTCAACAACTCTAACAACTCCCTGACTTAAAAATCATAGCTCTCAGCCATCAATTATCAGCCATTTCATTGCATCAATAATACATATAGATTATTAGAGAGAGAAATGCTCACTTTACTTTTCATTTTTCTCCTAGACCCTTCTCTCTCTAAATCCGAAAATCTAGAGTGAGAAAGAGTGAAATGTTGATACATGATCAATTTATAGATCTCCTTAAACAGATCACAAGAGTCAGAACCAAGATCAAAGCATTAAAGGAGGTATAAACCCTAATTTTCAAAATCCATAGATTTGATGTTAGATGTTATGATCTATTGTTTAAAGTTGTGTTAGAAGGTGTCTTTTAGTGATCTGGGTTGCTAGAACACAGATCCATAACATCAAAGTGCTCGAAAATAGCATTTTAAGAAATCTGGAAAACTTGAAAAATATTGACTGACAGCCTAATGTCAGACACTTTAGATCCTTCTCTGTTAATGATTTGTTTTGTTTTATGTTATAAATGGGTTCTTTGTCATTTGGACTATGATCTAAAACAAGAAACATGACCAGAACATGAATATGTTGAGAGATATGAGGAGTCAAACTGCGTTGACCGGTCACGAATTCTAGTTTCTGGGTAACCCAGAAACCCAGAAATTCCTGACAGCCACTTTTGATACTTTAGATCTTACTGATGCTTTACATTTGGGTCAATTTATTGTTTTAATCTTGTAGACTAGTATAAGGACTACACATTCCAGCCCTTAGATTAACTAGATCGTGTATAGACACAAAGTTGTAGCCAGTCAAACTAGCGTTGACCACCAGCGTATGAAGAAATCTGGAAAACCCAGATTTCTCAAGAACAAGTTCCTGACAGGTAGTTTGACCGGCCTAAATCTTCGTTTGATGTTGTTGTTTGACTGATTTAGTGTTATGATACTGTTCTATAACATTTATACTACGATCTGGTATCATAAAACAACTTAAAACATTACTAGACACCGGATTAATGAAGGCTCAAAAAGGGACCCTCGACACTGCTTGAGTTTCTGGGCAGCATAGAAACTCAAGAACAGGCCTGACAAGTATTTTTGCAGCATAGATCTTTTTGTTGTATTATTGTATGGACATGAACTTGATTGATAATAGTAGTATTACACTTATATTATAACAATAACACGTTATCCAACCCATAAACATAATGATCACATATCTATCAAAGGTCAAACCACGCCCCTCGGTGACTGACATGAGTTCTGGGCAGCTCAAGAACATGCCAAAAACACCTATAGCGACGGTTCTGTTGCTATAGGGCCCTTTTATTAATTATTAATTTCTGAAAATTAATATTTTAATTAATAAATCGAAATAAATGGATTTTAATTATTAAAAATACAAAATAAATTCCTAAAAATTATTTTAAAGTCTGAAAATTAGTTTTTAATTATTTTGAGTATATTTCATAAATATTTAATATTTTTGGAATATAAATGGTATTTAATTTATTTAATTATAATATTAAATAAATTATTTAAAAATGATTTTAATACATGAAATATCATGAAAAATTATATTATGGTAAAAGAAAATATTTTAAGTTATTTTTAGTGACTTTTAATATTTTGTGAGGAATTTCATTAATTAATTAATATTAATGATAATTAGTTTATTTAATAAATATATTAAATAAATTATGGAAAATAGAATAAATGATTTAAAAATCATATAATTATGATTTAAGTGTTATAAAAATATTTTAAGTTATACAATATAACTTTGATATTTTGTCATAAAAATATTAATATTTTAATATTAATAGCAATTACCAGATAATGGATTTAATTGTTTAAAAATCATATAAATGTGATTTTAAAGTATGAAAAATACTTTGTGATATTATAAATATATTATACTATTATGACATGTATTTCATTAATATTTGATAATAAATAGATATTAATGATAATATAATATTATGGTATTTATATTATATAAATACAATATTAATGATTAAAAATTCATGATAAATGATAATAATTATCTAAAAATTATTACGAGCTTATGAAAAATATTTCGATTGTTAATAAATTATCTTAGATAATGATTAAGTGTTTAGATAGAGTTTTATTGAACTTAAACTCGAATTTTTGTCCGACTAGACCGGCGGGATGTTAGAATTATACCGAAGTCGACTCAGACTGTCAAAGTTTGACTTGAGGTTAGATTTTATGTGTTGTATAGACTGATAGGGTTATGTGATAATATGTTTAGGTAATTTTATATTGTGATGATATTATTCTAACTTATAGATCGATATTATTAATATTAGGTTTTCAGACAAAGCTTATTAAATTGTATAGCGGTAATCAACGGTTCATGCAAGTTTTACTTAACTCTACTTAGAGTTGTTTCATTCAGATATGCTTATGGATAATCATTGCTGATTGCCATTGTAGAATTGTACTCTGTACATATTGCATGTATAAGTCAGGTATGGAAGGCTGATCACCTTCATTACCATTCGGTCTAGATATATTTATTCATGTTTAATACTTGTTCAGTCAAAAGTTTGTTCGTGCTAATTCACAACTATATTTTTGAATTATATCCATCTTATTATTCAGATTCTTTCAATCAAGATATATTCTTAAATAAATTTAAACTTGCTGGGCAACCTTCATGCTCACCCTTGCTATATCATGATAAAACATTGTAGATTAAGACGAATGCGTTGGATACAAGGAAAGGTTAAAGATAGTTCCAGCTTTAGTATACGTATGCAGTAGATTTGTAACAATATTGTATCTTAATATTATTGTAAGTCAAATAAGTTATGAGTTGTGCATTAAGTGAAGGTTACTCGACCTTGGGAAAACGTGTGTAAAGTTTACTGTATAAACAATTTATGTTTATATCTTTCGCAATAGTTATAGAATGATTGTACCAGACCCGTTGTAATTTGGGACCCGAATTTGGGGCTCTCACAAAAACTATGAAATTGGATATTTTAAATTCGATGTTTATGTTGGTTTATAGGTAGAATCATGTTAAGAGTCTTTGAATTGTGTTTATATCAAGTCTCTGTATGAATTACATGTTAATTAGGTTGTTAGAAAGTAGCTTGTAGGCCAAATTGGCTTTTGTTCATGCTGTTGTCGAGGCTGGTTGCCGAGGTCTGTAAGAATTACATGTTAATTAGCTTTAGCCTGCGTCTCGCGCAGCAACGCCAGCGCCGCGCCGCAGCGCCTGCCCACAGTGTAAACCCACAACTCATAGGTCAAACCTAAATAGGTTTTTTACAAGAAAGAACCTAAGCTCTGATACCATCTCTGTAACACCCCCTTCCCGAAAAATAAAGGGAGGTCACGCGAAAAGCACAACAAACCTCAAATTTAGTAAACAGAGCACTAATAATTTCAAAATATTAATAGTGGTGATCCATTAATAAAGTACTAAATACAATTCTCCAACTAGAGTCAAAATAATCAAAACTAAAAAAAAATTTGAATCAACCTAGACGGTCAAAGGCAATACTCTCATCACACTAGCCCTAAATCACCCCTATAAACCTGCCGAAAGAAAAACACAGCATGAGTCAATTGCCCAGTACAGATACAGATATACAAAAGATATACAAAAATAACTTAGACAAAATACTGAACAAAGCCTCAAGTGTAAATACTGACAAAAATATAACCTCCAAAGATCAGAATGAAATATATTTGAATCAACAAAATTGACGAAACCAATAGAAGAATAAAGAAATAATGAACTGAAGTAACTAACTCAAAGAATTAAACGGAAGAGAAATAAACAAAACTAATACAACGAAATAATAGGCTGAAACAAATGGTTGGGTGTTATTTCATACTGAATTAGCTCCGAAATATACATTGCCACACAGACAAGTCAAAATAATGTCACACAAACAAATCACACATTGGACCGCGAATCCAAATGTATACAAATCAGATAATGTGTTTGGCACAACATCACCAATCCGCATAACAGAAAACTAGGGTTAACCCATACTCCTCCCACAACAAAACATTAAATGACCCTCTTCCTTCGGAACCCAAACGAAGACGCCGTGGACTAATCACACCGCCACGCAAATTGTCATGCCTCTCGTGCCAAGACGACATGCTTGTGGTACCCCCACAGGTAGTTATAGCTCATGTATACCCTGCAGTATATTCTAAAAAAAATACTGTGTCACAACACATGCGACATAATACCTATAAAAGGGTTGTATATGTACATTATGAACCAGATCAAATTATAGTCATAATGTCTCAAAAAAAAGTAGAAACATGTACGGCTCTACAATTATCAAAAATAAATACTAAACATGATAACCTAATTCAAATAGTACAAATTCGAGTCATATGTATCAACTCCAAAATGAATCTATTATATGAATTTCACAAGAAACAATTATGTGAAATAATAACGAAATTCGACAAATCAAATTTAACAAGAGAATCGCTGAAAGAGTACGAAATCCGTACCTAAATAAAAATAAGCAATTCATTGAAGCCAAAATATCACACCGCTAGACCTCCTCAATATGATATATATATATATAAGCACCACATCAATACCAGATCATTAATTGGGTTACTAAATTGAAATTTTTTTTATTTTTTTTATTAAATCTAAAAGTTTAAAAAGATTTGGTGATAACATAATTCTTTTGCAAGGAAACAACACTTCTCACTCAAAACAAAATTTAAAAACACTAGGATAATGGCCTTTTTACTTGGTAGAAGAGTTTAACATCAAATGTGACATATGAATGATAGTTATTATACTATTAAATTTCACGTTTAATCAATGAATCAATAAAATGTACATATGCAGATTATTATTATTTTAGTTTATTTATTTATAATTCAAAATACATTAATACCAAGTCTCTAATAATTCAACCGTGAATCTACTAATTATAACTTCCATCATGGAATCTCTAATAACATCATAGCTTAGATTAAAAACATATTAGATTATAATAATTAATTACTCGTTGAATTAACAATTGCTTAAAATTGTATTTTTTTTTTATAAAAAATACTCTAATAATATTAGGTGTAATTAAGTGACCTGTTATTATGTACTCCATATAAAGAGGGCAAAAAAGTGATGTATCCAAAGTATAGTACAACAAAAAAAGTAAATATCACGTGTGTGCATATCCTTCTTCATAAAAGAAGTCAACATATTCATGCCCTTTTTCATAACAGAAACCCATGTTTTCGATAGAGTCATTTACAATTACAGTGTCGTATTAACGACACTGGACAATATATATACATATATATTGTATTCAAAACAAAACCAATAATTACCTTCAGAAAATAAGATTGTTATGGCTTAATTTTAATAATCTTGTTCCCAGTCCTTTAATTCGTCTATGTTGATCTCTCTCCTTCCGCCTCCTCTTTGTTTCTCGCTACGTTAGAAACCCTCTTTAGTCGCTTATGTCAGTATATCTATTAGGAAGGAATTTAACCTAATATATTACTCCTATTCTAATTTGATTTTTAAACTTATCACCTTAATTTGGGCTTAAATAGTTTAACAAGCTCAAACATAAATACTTAGAAATTAGTTTGACTCAATTAGTATAAATTCCCAAATTAATATAACCACATACTTATTATAGTCAGCATCAATTAAATACAATTTGACCAAAATTGTCAAACATAAGAACAGTCCAATTTTACTAAGTTAATTATTCATCACTTATTAATACTTATTAGCCCAAATTAATTAAATAAAAAGTTTGACTCAAATAAAAGACAAAGTCCAAACAATATGTTTTAAGAATATAATTTTTTTTTTCCGGGTATTACATTACCTACCCCTTAAAAAGGATTTCGTCCCCGGAATCAAAAAAAGAACAAATATTTACCTATCATCAAAGAGGTGAAGATACTCTTTCCGAATACTCTCCTCCGCCTCCTAAACAACATCACTCTCTGGATGATTTTTAGGGGGAAAAAATAAAATTAATATTTAATTATAAACAAAAATTCGGATTATTACATTTTTTCCCTCCTTAAAAATAATTCCGTCCTCGAAATTAAAATAAGTTACATAAAGTTTTATTTTAGTTTTTCTTTAAATTACATAATTATTCATAAACTTTAATTAAGATGTATCGTCGCCATTTGTAACTATCAAGCCTTGTAAGTCCATCGGTCCATACAATTATGCATGTACTCGTAAAAGATTCGTCACCTATCGTGTCAAGCCTTGGTAAGGTTCTTCGCGTTAAATCACATGATCTAATGTTGGTGCGGGCCGTCGTTAATATCTTTGAGTTTAATTCTTGTAAACGTACTCTTCGGAACATAATTCAAAATCACAAAAATTTCTGTTTATACAAATACGATTTGAATACCCAAAATATTTAAAATTATTTTTCGTAAAACGTTTATGTTCCACATATGACAAAGATTTAACAAATTATTTTTATTTAATTTACATAAAATCATACAAAACTCTAAAGATATCGGATAAACCAAATAACTCTACAAATTATATCAACTTTTCCTAAATCCTCATAAGCTTCAAAATATTCAAACCTTAATTCAAACTAGCTAGTTCTTAAATATTATTACACCAAAGAATATACTACTAAGATCTCTTTATCATCATATCAACTCTAAGTCAAATATTCTACTATCTGCATAAGCAAACTATAAATATTCAAGATCTCTCAAAATTAATTGAATTTCATCACTTACTATCTAATCATATAATAAATCAATCATCCCTTATTGTAAACCTTAATCCAATAAATTTCAATGTCTCCCCATACTATCATAAAGAAAGTTCATAGAACATAACTCCAATATCCTACTAGAAAATAGCCACAAAATTGATCATTAACTCCAAATGATTAATCTAATTACCTCGAATATCATCACTCAAATTACAAGAAGTCCTCTATACTTAATAATTTTTATTTTATCATATTATCCCATCAATACACAAATCTTAAATTATCCAAAAGCTTAACATAAATCAAAACCTAACTCAAATCAAATCCTCAATTCCACGATCATAATAATTGATACTTGAAATAACTCTTAACAAATGATTCTCCAATATCAAATACTCACTAATATAAACACTCATATCATAAACATATGATCATTTCTTAACAGTACAAAATATAACTTTATTTACCTCAATGATTAAATCACAATTCTTAACTAATAGCATTACTCGGTCACCTTAGTAAATTATTCCACTTTCCTCAAATCAACTACAAATCAAAAAGAAATCGACAATTAGTCAAAATAGAGACCAACCAAACAAAGAACAAAATCAAATCAAACTCCTACGTCTATCCAATGGTTTACCCACAACTCATAGGTCAAACCTAAATAGGTTTTCTACAAGAAAGAACCTAAGCTCTGATACCACCTCTGTAACACCCACTTCCCGAAAAAGAAAGGGAGGTCATGCGAAAAGCACAATAAACCTCAAAATTAGTAAACATAGCACTAATAATTTCAAAATATTAATATTGGTGATCCATTAATAAAGTACTAAATACAATTCTCCAACTAGAGTCAAAATAATCAAAACTAAAAAAATAAATCAACCTAGATCGTCAAAGGCAATACTCTCATCACACTAGCCCTGAATCACCCCTGCAGACCTGGCGAAAGAAAAACACAGCAAGAGTCAATTGCCTAGTACGGATACAGATATATAAAAGATATACAAAATAACTAAGACAAAATACTGAACAAAGCCTCAAGTGTAAAAACTGACAAAAATATAATCTCCAAAGATCTGAATGGAATATATCTGAATCAACAAAATTGACGAAACCAATAGAAAAATAAAGAAATAATAAACTGAAGTAACTAAGTCAATGAATTGAACTGAACATAAACAAACAAAACTAATACAATGAAATAATAGGCTGAATCAAATGGTTGGGTGTTATTTCATACAGAATGAGCTCAGAAATATACATTGCCACGCATGCAAGTCAAAATAATGCCACACAGGCAAATCACACATTGGACCGCGAATCCAAATGTATGTAAATCGGATAGTGTGTTTGGCTCAACATCACCAATCCGCATAACAGAAAACTAGGGTTAACCCATCCGCCTTCCACTACAAAACACCAAATGGCCCACTTCCTCCGGAACCCTAACGGAGATGCCATAGACTAATCACACCACCACTGAAAGTGTCATGCCTCTGGTACCAAGACGACATGCTTGTGGTACCCCCACAGGTAGTTGTACCTTAGGTATACCCTACGGTATATTCTAACAAAAATACTGTGTCACAACACATGCGACATAATACATATAAAAGGGTTCTATATGTACAAGTTGAACCAAATCAAATTATAGTCACAATGCCTCAAAAAAAAAATAGCAACATGTACCGCTCTACAATTATCAAAAATAAATACTAAACCTGATAACCTAATTCAAAGAGTACAAATTCGAGACATATGTATCAACTCCAAAATGAAACTATTATATGAATATCACAAGAAACAATTATGTGAAATAATAACAAAATTCAAAACAAGGAACAAAACGAACAAATCAAATTTAACAAGAGTATCGCTGAAAGAGTACGAAATCCGTACCTAAATAAAAAAAATAAGAAATTCATTGAGGCCATAATATCACGCCGCTAGACCTCCTCAATCTGATCTATATAAGCACCACATCAATACCAGATCATTAATTGGGTTACTAAATTGTAAATTTTTGTATTTTTTTTATTAAATCTAAAAGTTTAAAAAATTTGGTAATAACATAATTCTTTTGCAAGGAAACAACACTTCTCACTTAAAACAAAATGCGAAAACACTAGAATAATGGCCTTTTTACTTGGCAGAAGTGTTTAACATCAAATGTGACATGTGAATGATAGATATTATACTATTAAATTTCAAGTTTAATCAATGAATCAATAAAATGTACATATGCAGATTATTATTTTTTTTAATTTATTTATTTATAATTTAAAATACATTAATACCAAGTCTCTATTAATTCAATCGTGAATCTACTGATTATAACTTCCAACATGGAATCTCTAATAACATCATAGCTTGGATTAAAAACATATTAGATTATAATAATTAATTACTCGTTGAATTAACAATTGCTTAAAATTGTATTTTTTTTATAAAAGATACTCTAATAATATCAGGTGTAATTAAGTGACTTGTTATTATGTACTCCATATAAAGAGGGCAAACAAGTGATGTATCCAAAGTATAGTACAACAAAAAAAAAAGTAAATATCACGTGTGTGCATATCCTTTTTCATAAAAGAAGTCAACATATTCATGCCCTTTTTCATAACAGAAGCCCATGTTTTCGACAGAGAGTCATTCACAATTACAGTATCGTATTAACGGCACTGAACTATATATATACATATATATTGTATTCAAAACAAAACTAATAATTACCTTCAGAAAATAAGATTGTTATGGCTAAATTTTAATAATCTTGTTCCGAGTCCTTTAATTCGTCTCTGTTGATCTCTCTCCTTCCGCATCCTCTTCGTTTCTCGCTACATTAGAAACCTTCTTTAGTCGATTATGTCAGTATATGTATTAGGAAGGAATTTAACTTAATATATTACTCCTATTCTAATTTGATTTTTAAACTCATCACCTTAATTTGGGCTCAAATAGTTTAACAAGCCCAAACATAAATACGTAGAAATTAGTTTGACCCAATTAGTATAAATTTCCAAATTAATATAACCACATACTTATTATAGTCAGCATCAATTAAATACAATTTGACCAAAATTGTCAAACATAAGAACAGTCCAATTTTACTAAGTTAATTATTCATCACTTATTAATACTTATTAGCTCAAATTAATTAAATAATAAGTTTGACTCAAATAAAAGACAAAGTCCAAACAATATGTTTTAAGAATATAATAATTTTTTTTCGGGTATTACATTACCATCTCTGTAACACCCCTTCCCAAAAAAGAAACGGAGGTCACGCGAAAAGCACAACAAACCTCAAAATTAGTAAACATAGCACTAATAATTTCAAAATATTAATAGTGGTGATCCATTAATAAAGTACTAAATACAAATCTCTAACTAGAGTAAAGATAATTAAAACTAAAAAAAATTGAATCAACCTAGATGGTCAAAGGCAATACTCATCACACTAGCCCTGAATCACCCCTGCAAACTTGCCAGAAGAAAAACACAGCATGAGCTAATTGCCCAGTACGGATACAGAAATACAAAAGATATACGAAAACAACTGAGACAAAATACTGAACAAAGCCTCAAGTGTAAATACTGGCGAAAATATAATCTCCAAAGATCTTAATGGAATATATCTGAATCAACAGAATTAACAAAACCAATAAAAGAATAAAGAAATAATGAACTGAAGTAACTAACTCAATGAAATGAACTGAACATAAACAAACAAAACTAATACAATGAAATAATAGGCTGAATCAAATGGTTGGGTGTTATTTCATACCGAATGAGTTCAGAAATACACATTGCCACACATGCAACTGAAAATAATGCAACACAGGTAAATCACACATTAGACCACGAATCCAAATGTATGCAAATCGGATAGTGCGTTTGGCACAACATCACCAATTCGCAAAACAGAAAACTAGGGTCAACCCATAGGTCTCCCCCAACAAAACACCAAATGGCCCACTTCTTCCAGAACCCAAACGGAGACACCGTGGAATAATCACACCGCCACAGAAAGTTTCATGCCTCTCGTGCCAAGACGGCATGCTTGTGGTACCCCCACAGGTAGTTATAGCTCAGGTATACCCTACGATATATTCTAACAAAAATACTATGTCACAACACAGGCGACATAATAACAATAAAAAAATAGATACTGTGTCACAACACATGCGACATAATGCCTATAAAAGGGTTCTATATGTACATGTTGAACCAAATCAAATTATAGTCACAATGTCTCAAAAAAAAGGTAGCAGCATGTACTGCTCTACAATTATAAAAAATAAATACTAAATATGATAACCTAATTAAAAGAGTACAAATTCGAGTCATATGTGTCAACTCCAAAATGAAACTATTATATGAATTTCACAAGAAACAATTATGTGAAATAATAACGAAATTCGAAACAAGGGAACAAAACGAACAAATCAAATTTAACAAGAGTATCGCTGAAAGAGTACGAAATTCGTACCTAAATAAAAAAAATAAGCAATTCATTGAAGCCATAATAATACGCCGCTAGACCTCCTCAATCTGATCTATATAAGCACCACATCAATACCAGATCATTAATTGGGTTACTAAATTGTAAATTTTTGTATTTTTTTATTAAATCTAAAAGTTTAAAAAGATTTGGTGATAACATAATTCTTTTGCAAGGAAACAACACTTCTCACTCAAAACAAAATGTGAAAACACTAGAATAATGAACTTTTTACTTGGTAGAAGTGTTTAACATCAAATGTGACATGTGAATGATAGATATTATACTATTAAATTTCAAGTTTAATCAATGAATCAATAAAATGTACATATGCAGATTATTATTTTTTTAATTTATTTATTTATAATTTAAAATACATTAATACCAAGTCTCTATTAATTCAATCGTGAATCTACTGATTATAACTTCCATCATGGAATCTCTAATAACATAATAGCTTGGATTAAAAACATATTAGATTATAATAATTAATTACTCGTTGAATTAACAATTGCTTAAAATTGTATTTTTTTATAAAAGATACTCTAATAATATTAGGTGTAATTAAGTGACTTGTTATTATGTACTCCATATAAAGAGGGCAAACAAATGATGTATCCAAAGTATAGTATAACAAAAAAAAGAGTAAATATCACGTGTGCGCATATCCTTCTTCATAAAAGAAGTCAACATATTCATGCCCTTTTTCATAACAGAAGCCCATGTTTTCGACAGAGAGTCATTCACAATTACAGTATCGTATTAACGGCACTTAACTATATATATACATATATATTGTATTCAAAACAAAACTAATAATTACCTTCAGAAAATAAGATTCTTATGGCTAAATTTTAATAATCTTGTTCCGAGTCCTTTAATTCGTCTCTGTTGATCTCTCTCCTTCCGCATCCTCTTCGTTTCTCGCTACATTAGAAACCCTCTTTAGTCGATTATGTCAGTATATGTATTAGGAAGGAGTTTAACCTAATATATTACTCCTATTCTAATATGATTTTTAAACTCATCACCTTAATTTGGGTTCAAATAGTTTAACAAGCCCAAATATAAATACTTAGAAATTAGTTTGACCCAATTAGTATAAATTCCCAAATTAATATAACCACATACTTATTATAGTCAACATAAATTAAATACAATTTGACCAAAATTGTCAAAAATAAGAAAAGTCCAATTTTACTAAGTTAATTATTCATCACTTATTAATACTTATTAGCCCAAATTAATTAAATAACAAGTTTGACTCAAATAAAAGACAAAGTCCAAATAATATATTTTAAGAATATAATAAATCTTTTCGGGTATTACATTACCATCTCTGTAACACCTCCTTCCCGAAAAAGAAACGGAGGTCACGCGAAAAGCACAACAAACCTCAAAATTAGTAAACAGAGCACTAATAATTTCAAAATATTAATAGTGGTGATCTATTAATAAAGTACTAAATACAAATCTCTAACTTGAGTAAAAATAATCAAAACTAAAAAAAAAATTGAATCAACCTAAATGGTCAAAGGCAATACTCTCGTCACACTAGCCTTGAATCACCCCTACAAACCTGCCGGAAGAAAAACACAACATGAGCCAATTGCCCGGTATGGATATAGATATACAAAACATATACGAAAATAACTAAGACAAAACCTCAAGTGTAAATACTGACAAAAATATAATCTCCAAAGATCTTAATGGAATATATCTGAATCAACAGAATTGACGAAACCAATAGAAGAATAAAGAAATAATGAACTGAAGTAACTAACTCAATGAATTGAACTGAACATAAACAAACAAAACTAATACAATGAAATAATAGGCTGAATCAAATGGTTGGGTGTTATTTCATACCGAATGAGCTCAGAAATATACATTGCCACACAGGTAAGTCAAAATAATGCAACACGGGCAAATCACACATTGGACCGCGAAACCAAATGTATGCAAACCGGATAGTGTGTTTGGCACAACATCACCAATTCGTAGAAAAGAAAACTAGGGTTAACCCATACGCCTCCCACAACAAAACACCAAATGACCCACTTCCTTCGAAACCCAAATGCAGACGCCGTGGAATAATCACAACGCCACGGAAAGTGGCATGCCTCTCGTGCCAAGACGGCATGCTTGTGGTACCCCCACGGGTAATTATAGCTCAGGTATACCCTACGGTATATTCTAACAAAAATACTATGTCACAACACATGCGACATAATAACAATAAAAAAATAGATACTGTGTTACAACACATGTGACATAATACCTATAAAAGGGTTCTATATGTACATGTTGAACAAAATTAAATTATAGTCACAATGTCTCAAAAAAAAGGTAGCAGCATGTACCACTCTACAATTATCAAAAATAAATACTAAACATGATAACCTAATTCAAAGAGTACAAATTCGAGTCATATGTATAAACTCCAAAATGAAACTATTATATGAATTTCACAAGAAATAATTATGTGAAATAATAAATGAACAAATCAAATTTAACAAGAATAGCGCTTAAAGAGTACGAAATACGTACCTAAATAAAAAAAATAAACAATTCATTGAAGCCAAAATATCACGCCGCTAGACCTCCTTAGTCTGATCTATATAAGCACAACATCAATACCAGATCATTAATTGGGTTACTAAATTGTAATTTTTTGTATTTTTTTTATTAAATCTAAAAGTTTAAAAAGATTTGGTGATAACATAAACCTTTTGCAAGGAAACAACACTTCTCACTCAAAACAAAATGTGAAAACACTAGGATAATGGCCTTTTTACTTGGAAGAAGTGTAACAATCCAGAATTTTAAATTGTAATAATTAAATATTTATTGAATTATATAAATATTTATTTAATGTGGTTATTATTAGTAAATATTGATGAATTAAATTTATTAGATAATATTCTAAATTAAATTAATTTGTAATTAGAGTGTTGTAATATAACATGAGAGGTTATATTGTTATTGAATTTAATAATTTAAATTGGTGTGTTAAGTTATTAAATAAAATTATAAAGAAATTATAATTTTGTGATAATTGTTTAAGTGGAATATTTATTTAAAATATAGTATGGTTGATTAATTTATTGATTAATGTTAGATGTGAAAATCCAAATAAATAATACGTGATTATAAATTATAAACTAAATGGTTTATTAAAATAATGAAAGTAGTTTTAAATTGATTTAAACCAAACAAGGCTTAAATATGTTTAGTCTTTAAATTTTAAAGGGTTTTGCCAAACAAAGCCTTGTGGCTTTTGGATTTTAATTTTTTGAATTTAAATAATATAATTAATATAAATAAAATAAACTAAATAATAAATATAATATATTTATAACATATACGTTAGTTTGTAACTGATATTACAATTAGTAGTAGTATTAAGGTTACCCGTTTTATTTCTTACGCTTGATTATCAGTTTGGGTTTTTACGCATAACCTTAGTTGCCTAGGAAGAACACTGAGAGTTCAGAGAGAGCTTGATAGAGCTTGACAGAGAGAATTAAGAGGAAACCTAAGGATTTCACGACAATTCTAGTGTGTTTAGCAAGGATTTCTTTTAAGCAACAAAAGGTATGTTCTATAACCTTATTATACATATGTGGGTTTCACGACAAAAAAATTCTTATGTCCTGTGAAATCAAATTGTTGAATTGTAGATATATATATTTGGTAATTGTGATTATACGTGTTTATAAAGCTATAGTTTACGTTTAAACATGAATTGCATGCTAATTAAAATTAAAGGTATGAGAGATAATTAGCAGTGTATGTTTGTGTGAATATTTTGTATATGGCTTATGTAAGTACCGAATTTAGTGGTTAGTTTGTATGTTAAACTGAAAATTGAGTCTTGTATATGTTAGTTCATTAAGAAAAGAAGATAACGTAATTTGAAAGAAGCAATTTGGATAGGAATTGTGTTAAAGTGTTAATTTTTGTCTAAGGAACTCAAAAATGAAGTTTTATATGAAAATATGGAATTTGAGGAAATTAAACTAGTATAACTGTTGATTAAATTGTTCTATGTTGAGGAATGTGTTGGTAAACATATTTATGATAGTTTTATACCAATTGTATATGTTAATTTCACTATTTTGTGGGTGAAATTTGTGTTTGTTGGGCTAAAGTCGGCTACTGTTCATAGCCGTCTCTGCCTCGGGTTGTGCACCAGTGCAGTTGCGCTGGTGCCAAGGCTAAAAATTGTGCAACTGCGCATGCACAACTACGCTGTGTATGGCGCAGCTGCGCCATACACTGATCTAAGGCAGAGACTTCTGCTGCTGCTGCAGATTTGGAGTAGCATTACCACTTAGTCTAAGGTCATATTAATGTGTCAAACATGTAGTAAGAAGGTTAAAATAGAACAGTGATATGTAATTGATAAATTCAAAGTTTTGAATGATTAGTAGGCGATGAACGTGGTATATTAGAACTTAGTGAGCATGATGAATAGTAATATAGGTGTTGTAAAGGTTAACACTTGTAATTTCTGATAATTGTATGGTAGCTTAAGACTTGTGCTAAAATAATAAGTCTAACTAGAAATGCATGTTATGTTGGAATGTGAATGTTAGTATATCTAATAGATGGTGGTTCTAAACCTATATGTAGGGGAACATGAGTTTAAGATTATAGCTTACGCTCGAGGCAAGTTCTTTAACTCTACTTTTATAATGATTGTGCAAGTTTCTAAATCTATCTTTTTACATCGAGCAAGTTCTCTAACTCTATGCTTTCGTTGAGCTAGTTTGTTTATTATTATGCAAGTTTATATAATCTGATATACTGATGTTGAATAGTTTTATTGTTCAAACTGCTATTCGTTATGCATGCTTAATATTCAATTCTAAATAACCTTGATTTAATATTGTTCAAGCAAGGCATGTTATAGTTATTCAATATTTATGCTTTTAGATTATTCCTAAAGCTTAACTTTAATATACAATGTTAATTCACTTATGATTTATTCAATAGCATAATGTGATTACATTTTATTTAACTAATCCTTATTCGTTGAAATCCAAATTTTCTCGAAATGTTTCCAAACCAAACTTACTTTGGTGTGAACTTGTAATCTAAATACTGAGATGAACAACCCTATTATTAGGGGTTTACACTTAGCGTTGAAAAATTTGTGCACAACACATTGTACGAAGGGTTGATCCCCCTAAGTACGTAGAGTCCTTATAGTCTTATGACTGTTAAAGTTTAAGTTGAAAGATTACTTATAACTATGGACATGGTTCGTGGTCATTAGACCCTTAGTTGTATATTTCAGAATGTTAATAGAACATATCATCTAGTTCTATTGAGCCTATTATTTGGCAAATGTTGTAAAGTTTATCCGTTATTATTTCAAGTGAGCTTTGTTTGCTCACTCTTGCTTATATAACTATTACAGCTAAGGATGAGAAGGTCGATGTACCTAGCACCAGTAAGGGAAAAGGAAAGATGAACAAGTATTGAAAACTTGTAATATGTTGATATTTTAACAGACTTGTTTTAATGATTGTAATGAAGTATTTAATTTCTGCATTTGAATGATTGTATTTAAAGGTTAGATAACATGGGAGATTTTTATTAAGGTAATCCATTAAGGGAAGGTTTATTATTCAATTTTTATTATGATTGGGTAGTTAGTTATGAATGTTTTGATTAAGTGAGCACCAAATCTTGAGGTAATGAAGTACCGAGATTTGGGGGTGTCACAAGTTGGTATCAAAGCCTTAGGTTATGAACCTTAGGTGTGGGGAAAAACCTTAGAAAGTAACCTTTGAAAAGATAGTGGTGATAAACTCTTATCGAGTTTTAAGGAAGACTTAATAAAACACTTATGTGCTTATGTGTTTTAACTTATGTGCTCGTGAGTGTCGAGTAGTAATGATTAATAATTAAAACTTAAAATTTTGTTGTCAGGATGACTAATGTTGGAGAATCCAGTCAGGCTAGGGAACAAGGACCTCAGATGCGTATAGAGGAGCCTCGCGATATTCAGGTTGTTTGGGAACAACTACTGCCACGGGAGTTAGCCCCGTTGCTCACAGTGGTTGAAGATGAGGATGATGACATGGAACGGATGAGGAGGATCCCGTTGAGCTGCCACAGTCAAATGAGGATGACGAGGACGAGGAGGAGGAGATTCCACTAAACTCGATAGCCGCTCGTATGTATGACGAAGTCTACGAATGCAACGTGGAACTTTATGATACTGTCGAGGAGTTGCAGGAGATAGTAGCTGAATAACAAACTTCACTGGCACAGAAGGATGATGAGATCCAGGATCGAGATGAACATCTGACTAATGTCGAAGAGAAGCTGGTTCACACTGAAGGAGAGAAAGAATAACTGATCGAGGAAGTCGCAGAACTAAAGAACAAGCTGAAGGAAGAAGCTACTAAGAGGGCAAGAGCCGAAGACGCATATGAGGAGGCTTTTCAACGAGTCGGGATAGCAGTGAAAGACGCACAAGCATAGAGAATGAAGATAGAAGAGATGAATAGTGTATTCAACACCGTGATTAATTGAGCTCAAGATCGGGTCATGTGTTATCCAATTCAGTTCGAGACTCTACCATCGTACATGTTAGATCGCCGAACAATGTTATGGGTTATGGAAGAAGAGCGTCAAAAGGATATGGAATATCTTAGTAGGACATCATAGGAAATGTATGCGATTAATAAAATGTTAAATAATGTGTAAATCCCTAGTGTTATGTAACCATGAGATAGGATAATGATGATGTTGTCTTGTAACTTTTGTAGTTCAGGAAAGTAATATAAATAGCAGTGATGCTATCGTTTTATATTTTCAAAGAGATTATGAATAAATGAAAGTTATTATTTCATTCACAGTACTATGTGTTATGTGATTATTTCTTTTTGGAGGTAAGTTAAGTAGAAAGTACTTAAAGAAGTTGAGTAATAATCTAATGAGTGTATATTTTAACAGAAAATGTCTCCAAGACGTCAACCACCACGATAGAGAACCAATGAAAGAACCAATAACAACAATGTTGATGCTAACCCCGTTCAACAACTAATAACGTTACTGACAGGAGCGTTGCAGAATCAACCACAGAACCAATATACAATGTTTAAGGATTTCAAGGCAGTTGGACCACCTGAATTCCGTGGGTCCATGAATCCAGTCGAGGTACAGACTTGGATTATGGAGATAGAAAAGGTGTTTGATGTAGCTAGGGTAGGGGATGATCAGAAGACTGCTTTTGCAACATTCAAGTTAAAAGCAGAGGCTAGTTATTGGTGGCAGACCAATAAAACTCGAGAAGGGCCAGGGGTGATGACCTAGGATAGGTTTAAGGAGATATTCTTCGAGACCTATTTCCTAGAGAGTTCGAAGAGTCAGCTAGAAGTGCAGTTTTTAGAACTAAAGCAGGGAACGATGACGGTGTCTTAGTATGCCGCAAAATTCAACGAGTTGGCAAGGTTTACGCCATACCAAGTCAGTACAGATGAACGCAAAGCGAAGATGTTTGAACAGGGACTGAAGCCCTGGTTGTATAGTATGATCTCCCTGTTCCAGCTGAAGACGTTTGCAGCAGTAATAGAGAAGGCAATTCTCACTGAAGGTGGGGACGAGGCTATGACAAAGTTCAATCAGGAAGAAAAAAAGAAAAAGAATGAGGTGGAGGTTAAGAATGGTAGTGGAAGTAGTGGAAATGGCAACAACAATTTGAAGAGGAAATGGAACAAAAATGTGGGTGCTAGAAACCAACAGGGTAACCAGCAAAATAAGAAGTTCGAAGCATGTGCTATATGCGGGAAGTTTCACAAGGGTATGTGCTTGATGGGGAAACGATTATGCTTCAACTGTGGCTAGGAGGGTCACATCGCCCCAAATTGCACTCAACCTAAGAAGAATGTTTGCTTCACCTACGGATCCAAGGATCACTTTACTCGTGAATGCCCTAAGAAGAAAGCTGGAGAGACAGCGAGAAGCAAGGGAGGTAGTAGTGGAGGTACATGGGTCATTGTTGGACCAACATCATCAAATAGACCCACAACTAGAACATTCAACATGACTATGCAAGATGCTGTGCAATCAAAAGATATGGTGTCAGTTATTATCCCTATCAATGATATAAATGCTTATGTATTATTTTATTCGGGTGCTACTTTCTCGTTTATATCTAATGAATTTCCTAAGAAGTTAGAAATACCTAGTGAAGAATTGAATTTCCCTTTAAACATAAAAATTACGAATTAGGAGGTAATTCCTGTTAGGTTTGTATACAAGAACTGTAGGGTGAATATTAAGGGGAATATCATGATGGTAGATTTGATTCCGATTAGACTTGGAGAGTTTGATGTTATTTTGGAAATGGATTGGCTGGTCAATTATGGAGCGATAATTGATTGCCAAAAGAAATGTGTAAACCTTATGACTCCGTCAAAGGTAGTTTTCTATGGTAGCAAATCGTCTAGACAAATGAGGTGTCTGACGATTATGCAGGCCAAGGAAATGTTGAGTCAAGGCTATGTGGTTTATTTAGCTTACATAGTCGATACTCCGAAGAAGGGTGTGAAATTGGAAGACATACCAGTGGTTAGGGAATTTGTATATGTGTTTCCGGAGGATTTGTTAGGACTTCCTCCTGACAGAGAGATTGAGTTCGTGATCGACTTAGCGCCAGGAACAACACCAATATCGAAGGCCCCGTACAGAATGGTTCCGATAGAGATGAAGGAACTGATGGTACAATTGCAAGAACTGTTAGATAAGAAGTATATTCAACCAAGCGTATCACCGTGGGGAGCGTCGATGTTATTCATGAAGAAGAAGGATGGGCAATGCGTCTTTGCATTGATTACAAAGAATTAAACAAAGTCGCTATTAAAAACAAATATCTATTGCCAAAAATAGATGACTTGTCTGATCAGTTGAAGGGTGCTAAATACTTCTCGAAAATAGATTTGAGAAGTGGGTATCACCAATTGAAAGTGAGGAAGGAGGATATACCTAGAACGACATTCAGAACTCGGTATGGACATTACAAGTTTCTGGTGATGTCTTTTGGTTTGACCAATGCCCCTGTTGCATTCATGGATTTGATGAATAGGGTGTTTAAACCATTTTTAGACAAGTTTGTAGTGGTATTTATCGACGACATTCTGGTGTATTCCAAAACTCAAGAAGAACGCGTGGAACACTTACGTTTGACGTTGGAAACACTAAGAAATGAAAAGTTGTACGCGAAATTCTCTAAGTGCGAATCTTGGCTAGATCGTGTACAATTTCTTGGGCATGTGATTGACAGAGATGGGATTTCAGTAGATCCATCAAAAGTGGAAGCTGTAATAAATTGGGAACAACCAAGAACACCGTCAGAAATTAGGAGTTTCTTGGGACTAGCCGGTTATTATAGAAGATTTATTCAAGATTTTTCCAAGATAGCCACTCCGCTAACAAATTTGACAAGGAAAGCGGTAAAATTTGTTTGGACAGAGAAATGTGAAGAGAGTTTTCAAGATTTGAAGAAGTATTTAAGTGTGGCACCGGTGTTGTCATTACCAGATAATACAGGAAACTTTGTGGTGTCTAGTGATGCCTCACATAAAGGGTTGGGTTGTATTCTTATGCAGAACGACAAAGTTATTGCGTATCCATCAAGAAAACCGAAGGATTATGAGAAAGGTTATCCGACTCATGATTTAGAATTGGCTGCAGTAGTATTTGCTCTGAAGATATGGAGACACTATCGCTATGGAGAAAAATGTGAGATCTACACAGACTATAAAAGTCTGAAGTATATTTACACACAGAAGGACTTGAACATGCATCAAAGAAGATGGATGGAATTGATAAAAGATTACGATTGTGAGATCTTTTATAATCCAGGAAAAGAGAATGTGGTTGTAGATGCTTTAAGCAGAAAAGGTCAGGAAAAATTGATGTTGTTAACCAACTAGGAAGAGCTTATTTCAGAGATGGCAAGGCTAGAGTTAGAAATCAAATTTCCAAAAGAAACTGACAAAAAATTATACCAGATGGAAGCTAGTGCAACTTTGGTGGACAAAGTGAAGAATGCTCAACTAGAAGATGAAGAATGTGAAACAATCAAAGAGAAAGTGGTTGAGGGTGGTGATGTAAAATACAATATCGATACTGAAGGGTTACTGAGGTTCGAGGGAAGAATTTGGGTTCCAGCAGTACCAGAGATTAAAGACGAAATTTTAACAGAAGCTCATAGCTCAAGATATTCGATTCATCTGGGAAGTACGAAGATGTATCAGGATTTACGACAACATTTTTGGTGGCTGAACATGAAAAGAGATGTTGCATAATTTGTCGCGAAATGCTTGACATGCCAAAGAGTCAAGGCCGAGCATCTAAGACCAAGCGGATTACTTCAACTGTTAGAAATACCGGAATGGAAGTGGGAACACATCACAATAGATTTTGTGGTGGGTCTTCCAACTACTCAGAGAGAATGCGATGCGATTTGGGTGATAGTGGACAGACTGACAAAATCAGTGCACTTTTTACCAATAAAGGTTAGGTTCAATCTTGATCAGTTGGCAAGGTTGTACGTTAAAGAGATCATTTCGAGGCATGGAGTGCCAGTGTCAGATAGAGATCTGCAATTGACATCAAACTTCTGGAAGAGACTACAAGAATGTATGGGAATACAATTGCAAATGAGTACATCATACCATCCGCAAACAGACGGGCAAAGTGAACGAACAATCCAAACGTTGGAAGATATGCTGAGAGCATGCATAATGGATTTCAAAGGGAGCTGGGAAGAACATTTACCGTTGGTGGAATTTTCCTACAACAACAGTTACCACACGAGCATCGACATGCCGCCTTATGAGGAATTATACGTTAAAAAGTGCAGAACTCCACTGTGCTGGGATGAAGTCGGTGAATGCCAACTATTAGGACCAAAATTGGTACAACAAACTGCTGAGATTGTCAAACTCATCAGGACAAGATTGGTAGCAGCCTTGTAGCGCCCCCGGACCGCCGCGGATCCGGTTGGATCATTCTATATAACTGTAACTGTTTGCGGAAGATATAAACATATATTGTTTATACAGTACACTTTACACACTATTCCCAAAATCGAATAACCTTAACCTATACAAAATTCATAAACTATCTGACATATAACACATTATCAAACTATACCATTACAATCTAGCTGCACATTCTATCCCAAGCTGAACTTGGCATTATTCTTTTTCCTATATCTGAAGCATTCGCCTTATCTGCAATATTTATCATGATATAGCAAGGGTGAACATGAAAGTTGCCCAACAAGTTTTAAAACAATTTAAAGATATATCATGATTGAAAGAGTTTGAATAATAAGCTGGCTATCCTTCACAATGTATTTGTGAATTAGCATGAACAAAATTTTGACTGAACAAGTATTGAACAGGAACAATAATATATCTGGACAAACTAGTAATGAAGGTGATCAGCCTTTCATACCTGACTTATACATGCAAGATGTACAGAGTACAATTCAACATGGCAATCAGAGATGATTAACCATAAGTATAACCGAATGAACAACTCTTAGTAGAGTTAAGTAAAATGAAATTTGCCTGAACCATTGATTACCGTAACGCAATATAATAAGTTTCGTCTGGGACCTAATATTAATAATATAGATCTCCAATATTAGAATAATATCATCATAGTATAAAATAACCTAAACACATTACCACATAATCCTATCATTCTATTATACACATAAGACATAGCATCAAGTTAAACTATTGCAGTCCGAGTTGAAACCGACACAAGTCTATCATCCCGACGGTCTAGTCGGATGATTGACGAGTTTAAGTTTAATTAAACTTTGCATATATACATATATTTCATACACAAAAAGTATTTTTCCATAATTTTCCAACTTCTTTTAATATTTTTCAAAAATCATTTTTAGTTAATTCCTTAAGAAATTAGCTACCTCATGCCTAACTCCAAAAATTCTCAATCTTGGCACAATCTTATACATGTTAACGTGACACTCCAGTTTAAATTTCGTGGCCATCGGAATTGTAGAACTCCGGTTATAGCGATTTTCGTCGAAAAATCACAAAAATTGAAATGGTCATAACTTGGTCATTTTAAGTCGGAATGAGCTCATTTTTGGACATGAGGTACTTAATACCATATATTTTCATGTCCCAAAAGGCCGGAATTTTTTTGGCAAATTAAGTGGCCAAAACAGCCCTTACAATTTCTTTCGCAGCTTGTTTTCGTCATTTTGCAGCTTTGGAGTCCTTTGCTAAAACTAGTCCATACGGAAATCTATATGTCTAATTTGGGCCCACTTGGTATCGTTAGAACCGTGACTTCCCGAGCTACGTTTTAGGCTCAAGAAACAGTCCATTTGGCCCAGTATAGCACCCTGAAAACAGGCCACTACCGACTGACCATTACATGCCTTGTAAACATTTTCAGTTTTGGAACCTTTTATAGAAACGCTTGTATTACGAGATCCACAAATCCGATTGAGGCCCGATCGGACTCGTTAGATCCGTATCTTCTTGAACTACAATTTTAATTTATCAAACACCAAATTCCAATCTGTCTAGGTGGCAGAAATCAGGCCCAAAGTGACTGGTCAGCAAGGTTTTCGTTAACAGTTTTCATCTTTTTCCCAGATTTACCTTCTTTCGCTAAAACAGTCATAACGTTTTCGTTTTAAGACATTTTTAGGCGATTCTTGACCCCACGCGAAGCTAACTTCCGGGACTACAACTCTTACCTACTGATGTTTTTCCAGATTCCGAACATATCAACCCAGAAATTCCGTTCAAGTGGACTGCACCGCACTTGTTGGACAGTTTTGACACCACTACTTTGAAATGTCATAACTCTCTCCTCCGATGTCGGATTTAGTCCGTTTCGGAGTCTATGGAAAGCTTATTCAGTGTACTACAACATATAAAAAACCCAGAATTTTCTAAACACTCTAGCTAACCCCGAATTTTCATTTTTGGATCAGCAGTCCACTAGTTTTTTGAACTTCTCGTTTTGGCATCCAAAACTCGCCTCGACTCGTTCCAACACAACTTTCTTTACAAATAAGTCTTATTTAACATAATTAGACTCGTCTAAGGTCTCAGCTCCATATCTCTAATTACAATCATTAGAACTCATTTACATAATCAATTCCAAGCCAAAATAAACATAGTAAACTAACTAGTTTATTAACAAAACTAACTAAACTTAAAAAATTCAAACTTTAACTAACAACTAAATACAATATTTAAAATAATAACATTACTAAAAATTAAATATGAAACATACCTGAAAATACGAATTCGACAAACTGAATACGTACTCGACCAAGATTTAACTAAGGAGATCTTTATAAAAAGTCCTCCCACAACAAAGCATTTCTCAAAATTGGATGTCTTATTGTTGGTGAATGAAACAAAGGTCAAGCCTTCTATTTATAGGTTTAGAAAAGGGTGAAGTTCTCAATTTAGTCAATATGAGACTTGGTTTATACTATTTTTTCATATTTTTAACATGCTAAGTGTATTAATTCATTACGAATTCGTTTCTTAACCAATTCGATCCGTTCAAGTTGCGTTGTTTTCATTTTATAGCGGAGAACAACAATCATCCATCAATTTAAAGTTTCAATCACGAATTCATCATCAATTTTAGTTTCAAAGTACACCAAAATACACATTACCATCAAAACCCAAATTCCTCTTCTTTAGCATAAATACATGAATTTGAATTCTTAAAAAATCGTTTTTAGATGACCATTATGAAATTATAAAATCTAATAACATATATAGCATCATAACCCACAAATTCATTAACCAAAACTCTAATATTTAAAAGAAACTCAAGAACACATAACACACACAAATCTAGGAGGTCTGACATATGGCTGTAAGACCACATTTTTCTACTTTTCCAGATTTTTGAAAATATTAAATTCGTGCATCTAGATGTTATAGATCCTTGATCTAACAACCTAGATCACTTATAGACACCCTATTACACAACTTTAACCAATCAATTGCAACATCTAACATCAAATCGTTGGATTTCAAAATTTTAGGGTTCTTACCTTTTTGAACTTGATTTTTGATTTCTGACTTCTTGATCTGTTCTAGGCTTGCTATGAACTGATCTTAGCTTCTCTCCTCACCCTCTCACACTTCCATTTCCCGAATTCTAGAGAGAGGATGGCTTGGGAGAAAATGAAATGGTAAGTAATTTTTTTCTCTCTCTCTCTCTTTAATCTTATAAAATGTAACAATGAAATGATTTGGATGATGCTAGTGGGGCTGATATGTTGGAGATATGTCACATGGACTAGAATTATTACCCAACTCAATTATTTTGCTAGATTCCTCCAACAATGCTCAAATAATATAAAAGGGTAAAATGATAATTTCCCTTTATTTCTAGAATTTCCATTTAATTTAATGGCAATTTGGACAATTAGCCAAACTCTTAAGATTTAGGGTTTGGTTTAGGGTTTAGGGTTTAAGCCAATTTAGTACTTAGGATTTGAAACCCTTAGGGTTTACACAATTAATTTTCTAAAATTTTCAATTTAAATTTTAAAAATATGAAATTAATATTTCTAAATTATAATTAGAATTTTCTAATTATATTAAAATTTCTTAATCATACTTTAATTAGGATTAATAATTCCCAATTAAATATCGCTAATTTAGCAATTAAGCCAAAATCACGGATTAGGGTTTTCAATCCACTAATTAGGGTTTTTAATACCGAAATTAAGATTTTATAAATTCGAAATTAGGGTTTTGCTAATTAACCAAACTTTATCATAATTAAAATTATAAGTATTTACACTTACGCCATTAAGCTCCCGATTTAGGGTTTCATGCACCGAATTAGGGTTTCGGATTCCCGAAACCGAAATTAGGGTTTCTAGAACCGATTTTAGGATTTCTTGTCAAACGCTAGGGTTTTCTAACCGAACGTTGACGTTCTTAATATACGATTAGGGTTTGACTTTGATAAAATTTATCTGGTCAACCCTTGACCTTTAACCACATTCTATACACATAATCACTGACTATACTCACGTATAGACTTAATCCTGAATAATTCTCCAAAAGAAATTTTAAATTCTCAAAATATCCTGAAAATATCAAACACATACACTTATTTTCTGTCTAGGTTCTAATTTGGAACCTTAAATCAATTAATAAAAATTTTAAAATTATGACAAATTTTCGGGTTGTCACAAGCCTAAGACAGACAGAAAAAGTATGCTGATCAACACTGTGACACCCCTAAATTCGGGTTACCTGACCTCCGAGTTTGGTGCTCACGATCCACAATATAAATAACATTTAACTACCCATTTAATTATAAATAGGAACATACACTTCATTAACTGATATAGTTAATATATTACCTCAGATTCTCTAACTTTAACATTACAAACATACCCTTTAGTTATACAAAAATGGATCACAAATACAACATAATAATAATTTTATTCATAACTAATTAATTACATATGCCTTCGCCTTTATTTTTCACAGCACCTCCTGCCACTTTGTCCCTAGCTGAAAAGCTTTATTTAGTAAGGGTGAGCAACAAATTTGCCTCGTAAATTAAGACATGCAATAAATGTATAAGAATCAGGAATAACAAACTATCTATTTCGATAGAATGACACCAAAGTTCGGGGAACTTTGAAATAGCTGAACAAATCTCTAATTACAAATAAGTCTTCTCGTAATCTATCTAACACAATAATTTGATAATGAAATAGTGCAACGCTTTCAAATTTTCTACGATATTCTATTGAATAAACAAGAATCAATTCTACGCAATAACAAAGTGGAATGTTTTTCCAGATTTATGCTGAGCGATCCATTGGATCTAGAACTTCTCTTCTCGGGTATCTATTAAAGATTTAATTTGATATATACGCAGGTGTATCAGATAACCATAAAGATTAAATCATACCCCTCTGCAAGTATAACAAGTGATCAGCTTTATTATGCCCTATATTATGCATAATACTTAAAAGTGCGCAATGGCCGAATATACGACCTAAAATGTTCCCTTTATATAAAAGGTTGTTCTTTTCAGTCTTTGAATCAGAATTTGATTTAACAACGAAATACAATGATTTCAATATTTAATCACTTCTCTTCTCTTCTCTACTCAAACCTATCAAGTTTTCTTTTTCGATCTAGCCGAAACAACTAGCATTGATCTATAAATAATAATTGAATTCTCTTCTCTTCTCTTCTAGAACCTATCAAGTTCTAACAAATGTTCGTCTAGCCAAAACAATTAGCTAAGACATGTTTCAATACGATTAAACAATAGACAGAATTTAACTGTACTATTTGAAATCAATAATAGCTTCTACGGATGTGAATACTCAACAACAGTTATTCTATAAGTATATTCTCAGAATCACTAATTCAATTTGAATTAATAAACATGCACAAACTGTGAATAATCAACAATAAATTATTGAACGTGGTCTAATCAACAATAATTAACCACCATAGTAATTGCACATTATTAACTTAAGGTTGAGTTAGGAAACTTGCTTTTCGCGTTGATTACTGCTACACAATATACTTATCTGCGTTTGAAATGCCTATGCTTACAATTAGCACAATAATTCACAACACACAATACTGTAATTTACAGTCAATACTTCTCATAGACACATTACCACATAGACACATCAGTGTTTATAACCTATATAAACACTTATCAAGACTAACTACTTCGGTCTAGTTAGACTTCGGTCCATTCTCGGTGTTCTGGTCACCCTATCCGATAATTAACACATTTATTGTTAATTAAACTTGGTATCTAAGCTTCAATATTATTTTAGATAAGTCAAATATCGTTTATAATATTTTTCAGAAGCTTTTAATAATTTATAAACAATTATTATAATTTATAATAATTTTTCAAACACTTAGATCGTTTTTAAATGATTTAATTATCAAATAATCTTATCATCATTAATACTTAATAATATAAAAATATCAATAACATACTTGTCAAAATATTAACATTATTTTTACTAACTTAAAATATTTTTAAATCATCATTATTCTACTTAAAAGATTTTTAAATAAATAAAAATCATTTCTTAAACCATCACATTAATATTTAAATATTAATGAATTTATTATTAAAATATTAAAAGTCATTAATTATAACTTAAAATATTTTTAAATCATTTTTCTCTTTTTTAAATAATTTTTAAATCAATAAAATTATTTTTAATGAATTTATTTAATATAATAATTAAATAAATCTAATATCATTAATATTAATTTATTAATGAGAATTCTCCAAAAACATAGAAAATTATATTTTATTATTCAAAATATTTTCTAACACTTTATTCTCATTTAAAATAATTTTTAAATCAATAAAAATTATTTTTAACTTATTTATTTAATTTAATAATTAAATAAATCTAATGCCATTAATATTAAATTATTTTAGAAAATTCTCCAAAAATATTAAAAGTCACATTTTATAACTCGAAATATTTTTAAACTCTTTATTCTTGTTTAAAATATTTTTTATATAATTAAAATCATTTTTTTCTAACTTTATTTAATACACTATTTAAATAAATTAAATAGCATTAATATTCAAATAATTATAAATATTAATGACAAATATCCCAAATAATTTAAAGTTATTTTTCGGAATTTAAAATAATTTTTAAAACCATTTTTGTAATTTTTAGAATTTATTTTCTATTTTTAAATAATTTTCAAAAATTCAGAAATTAAAAATATTGAAAACTGTCGCTATATCCTATAGCGACAGTAACCGCCGCTGTTGATGTTCTTGAGCCTCAAGAACACTGACATGTCGGTTACCAACATGCCCAGTTTGACCGCTTTTATAATCCAATCTGATCATGTTCTGGGGCTAGGTTACGTATTGATCATGCAGTGTTTATGTAACACTACATGAATCAATCTTCATCTCGGTCATACAATAACATATCAAGACGATCTGTGCCTTCAAAATCCTTGTCAGACGGTTTCTGGGTTTCTCGGAACCCTAGCAGTTCATCTCAGTACTTTCTAGAACATTTTAATCTAGGTTCTGGTCACGATTTTGATGGTTTTATGGTTCACACTGGTAGTATACATGACAAGGAACATTACTATAACAACAAATCAGTTTAACAACAACAGATCCACAAGCTATGACTCGGTCAAAGCTTGTCAGAAAAAACTTAATACCCTTTTCTAGAAATTCCAAAAATTCACAGTCATGGCCGAATGACCTACTTTGACCAACTGTTACGATCGATCTGTTGATAGCTTACACAATCTAAGGCGACAAATATAAAGTACACATGACAGACTACCAATTGGTTACAACAACATCAACAAACAACTTAAACACTGATAGATCAACGTGTTATAAAAACTTGTCAGACGCTGGTTTAGTATTTCTTGGTTACCCATATTGTACTCGGTCATGGTCAGTCAACCGACTTTGACCGTTAATAACTTACGATCTAGACATCCAATGACCCTGATTTCACTTGCAGATAAAAGACTACATGACAAGCTACATATAACAACCTTAAAACATCAAAAAACCATAAACGAACAAGAATATGTGGCTCTTGACATTAGCTTGTCAGACCACAAATTTTGTTCTTGGACAGTTTTGAAAAAATTAAATTTTAAAGTACTTTGATGCTATGGATCCATGATGGATCAACATAGATCATCTGAAAACATCTTTTAACACAAATATAAACACTTAAACACAAAATTTTTCTTTACCATTAGGATCAAAAATCAAATTAGATTTATACCTTCTAGCTTTAAATTCTTGATTTTGATCTTCCTAACTGATCTTGGTTGATCAAGGTACTGTTTTTAGGACTGATCTACCTTAGAATTTCGGAAGTTTAGTGTGACGCACCAAAATTATGCATACATCACCCATCTTGAGTTGCCAGATACATGGTACATAAATTCAAATACAACTTAATTATACAACAGTCGTGTAAAATACGACAAAACATAACTGAGAGTTTAAACAGGAATATTGCCTTCTAGACAATATCCACTCTAAAATAGAGTCCATATTACATTTATTTTCACACTATTTTATAGAACAGTGAGGACTACTATAACACCATCTCGGACCATCAATCCGTTCCCCGACTCGTCCCAGCTATATTCTCATTTCCTGAAGAGAACAGTGAAAGAATGGGTGAGCTCAACTAGCCTAGTAAGAAATATTATGACTAAGTTAATGTAGAATAAATTATCATTAGCCTTCAACAGTATAACAACAGATAGAATACAATAGACAACAAGTTTTAGATCAACAACTGTAGCGGAAATAAGCAATCCATTAGAAGAGTCAAGTAGAGCATAAAATTTACTATCTTATATGATTTAAAAAGTTTTTCATCAACTTTATCCTTGAGACTCAGCTTAATAAATAAAATCGAAGCATCCCTGCACCACGACCAAGGATATTCATGTAATCATCATGATTATACCGAATAATCCCTGGTCATAATCATACCAACAACTGTCCATCAATGAACTACAGGCCAATGAAAACTTTTACCACATCATTCGTCACATTACGGTCATGATTATACCGAATAATCCCTGGTCTTAATCATACCAAGTCCATCTATGCACGTAAGCCAAACATGACTTTAATCACAATATAAGCATGAGGATGATGACAATGACATAATAATTCAATAAAATTCAAGGATAAATTTTAAAAATTTATAATTTAATTTATCTAGAAATTAATAACGTCCAAATTGTCAACATAATACTGCTTTGTAGAGTAAAATTAAAGAATAATATTCATATACCAAAAATAATTTGGACATAAAAGAAATATAATTTTTGGGTGAATAGTACCCCGTGAATAGTACTTCAAGAATAGTACCCCGTGAATAGTACCCCCGATACGAAAAGTGTCCCAAATACCCGAGTGAATGATTCTAGAGCGAATAGTAATCGGGTGAATAGTAACCCGTGAATAGTAACTCGTGAATAGTACTCCGACACGAAAAGTGCCCCGAATACCCGAGTGAATAATGCTACAGTAAATAGTAACTGGGTGAATAGTAATCCGTGAATAGTAACTCGTAAAAAATACCAAAGAAAATGATATTTCATGACGAGTACAAAAGAAATGATATCTCATACGAGTATAATAGAATATACGAAACTGCAAATAGATTTTCACCCGCCATGCGGTAATCCACGTAGACAGATCATTTCCACAATTTAATAAAGAATGAATATGAAAGATCATTCACCACATATGTGGTAATCTACATAGACATGTTATTCTAATAGAATAATAAAGAATGGAACCAGGACATGCGTAATCCGCACAAACAGGATATTCCAACAGAATAATAAAGAACGAAACCAGGTTATGCGTAATTCGCACAGACATGATATTCCAATAGAATAATAAAGAACGGAACTAGGTCATACGTAATCCGCACAGACAGAATATTCCAACAGAATAATAAAGAACGGAACTAGGTCATGCATAATCCGCACCGACAGGATATTCCAACAGAATAATAAAGAATGGAATAACAACAGAATTCACCAGGTATGTGATAAGTGAATTTTATATACACGAATCATTGTTCAAATAAAGTTTAAATTCGTATTTATGTTCATGTTTTGTGTTCGTTTTTACTTGTTTCATGTTATTTTATGTGTAGGGTGGTTATGGATGCATTAGGGATGAGAATGTGGTCTTTTTGGAGCAAAAGTGGAAAAAGTTGGAATTCATAAAAAGTTGAAGTCAGTAGGGTGGCCCGTCGGGGCGGGCCTTTTTAAGCTAGCACCCCCCGCCGGGGCGGGGGTCCCGTTTCCTGCAGCTGTCCTGTTTGGTTTCGACTTCTGTTTTGGCTCGGATTTGTGGGCTAGCTGGTGCGTTTTAGAGTCTATTAAAAGGAGAATACGTCCAGAAGTCACGGGAGCTTTCTACCACTTAGAAGAACAACAATTCTCTAGCACAAAGGAAAGATTTTCAGCACGGATTCAAGGATTTGGAGAGCAAAAATTGGAGGAGTGATTTTCAGAGATTGTCACGACGATTGCAGATTGAGGCTACGTGAAGGTGTTTTCTACAATTCTTCTTCTCTTTCATCTATTTTGTAATTGGGATGATGTTTTCAACAGATTATTCAGTTTTTAATTCGTTCGTTATGAACTAATTTACTTATTAGACTTGTGATGGATCTTTAAGCTTAGCGATGATTCTATAACTTGATTTCCAATTTTATAAGATAGTTTCAGTTTATCTATGTTAATTTGAGCGTGAATTTATGAATTGCCTGATCAACAATTTTATGTGGACTTGAAAAGAATCGAGAGAGGATATTCGAGTCTAGACCTAGTTAATATAGCATGTGTCATAAATTATGTCGATAGCATATTTGTGATTATTGTTAAGGTAGAGATACGCTTGACATCGCATGTAATCGTTAAGAGAACTTAAATTTCAACCTTTTTTAATTGTAGTTCACATAGAGATATAGTGAGTTGGTTAATTTAGGTGTTTAACGGATTTCTATCGTAATTGTGGATTGATGTTGATATGGTATTAGTGCATCGAGAGGTGGCTCTTACTACGTGCGTGTTCTTGATTAATAAACTGGAATATTGAATTGAATTGGAATAAAAGTTAGAAAATCAGAGTGAAGCTTAGGGTGAAATCATAAGTCTAACTCTCCATTAATTGTTTGAAAATTCCAAATTTCGTTAATGGTGTTTATTTCTTTTGTGATAATTTAATTATTCATTAATTTAGTTTCTTTTAATTAGTTACTTTTTAAAAAAAACCATTGAATCGATTAGTTTAATAAAATTAGGATTAATAAAAAATTGATAATTGTGAAGTTAAGATTCTTGATATTTTGTCCTTGTGGGAATGATACTCTACTCATCACTATATTACTTGTTGACCACGTATACTTGCGTGTTTTTGTGCGTATTGATTTACCCAACAGCATGCGATAGACCACACAGACAGGTTATTCCAATAGAATAATAAAGAATGGAATAACAGAAGAATTTCACCATGTATGCGGTACTTCACATAGGCAGGTTATTCCAACATAATAATAAAGAATGGAATAACAGAAGAATTTCACCATGTATACGGTAGTCCGCGTATGCAGGTTATTTCAACAGAATAATAAGGAATGGAATAATAATAGCTCTCTTCATGAATATGAAAGAAATAATACCCCTTATCTTAGAAGAAATCTGGATACTGGAATAGTGAGGTAGCAGATTTCACTTCTTCTTCCTCTCTATAATTTCTCTCAATAATAATTGCTCTATAACTTTAGTGAATTGGTGAAAAATAATGAAGGAATGAGCTTCTATTTATAAGAAAATATAGTTTTGATAATTGCACATTTTGGGGCTCAGAATATTACAGTATGATACCTTCCTCTTTTCTTTTATTTTTAATTTAGTCCTGCAAGTATTATCAAACTTGCACCACCTTCCCTAATAGTAAATCATGTTAATCAATAGTTCTAGACATGTGAAAATACGAATTACAGTATATTACCTTCATCTATACCTCCTTTTTTAACTTAGTCATGCAAGTATTATCAATCTTACACCAACTCCCCTAATAGTACAAGAATGTGAATCAATAGTACACACATGTGAACAAATATTTATAATTATGTGAATTAATAGCAATTAATTGCTCATTTATTCGATTAATTACCCGATTGGTCAGTATAACTTCAAGACATCAATTAATATCGAAATAAATGTCGATTTCCACTAACATTAATAATTTCAACACAATGAAACTATCAATTTCATCTTTAATCAACACGAACTTATTCATCACTAATATTATAATTCACAATATTTAACAACCAGGTCGTTCCCAGAAAAGAGGGGGCTTTCAAATAAGGATTTCTCCTTAATAGCACGTAATTAGGTGACCAAACCTCTCCTTGATAGAACTTCTAGACGTTGTCAATATTGCAAATAATAATATGAATAACTTTGTCATCTCAATTATTGATTTAATAATATAACATATTATACAGATGATACTGTGACAATAATTGAATTAACAATATGAGAGATATGATGCAGCAATTACTGTAGCAATAATTGAGTATAACTGAGTGACTTCTTACGTAAGCATCAATAATTAATACCGTGTGCTACTATGCAACCACGTGTATTACTGTACTTTTACTACCGGGTAGTTCAACAGTTTTAACGGTAACACTTTCGTCGTTATTTTTATAAAAAGATAATTCTGTCATTTTCTAACTACGACAATACTTCTGTTGTGGGGTCCACCAATGATTGTGCCGTCGTACGGATATTCCCTGTCAAAAAGAATATTTCTCGGCCAAACAAATATTTTATAACAGCTTGCTTACTTTGCAAAAAAAAAAAATTCACATATCACCCTTAACTTTAACCTTTTATCAATTTAACCATTTACGAAATAAAATAATAATTATAAGAAAATTGAATACTTTCATTTCATAAAATTCGGGGTCTTACAATCTCCCCTCCTTATAAAATTTTTCTCTCGAAATTTACGTACGTACCTGGCATGCCGAAGGGGTGAGGATACCTCGTCAAATTCTAACTCTTAAGGTATAACCTTTGAGTGTTGAATACGATCCTTCTTATCCAAGATTTTAACACATACCTTCTTATACGTTAAATCTTCTGCTATCTCGTCTAGTTCTAATTTAATAATGTGGTTCGGGTCATCCACATATTTACGTAACATCGATACGTGAAAAACGTTATGAACACGCGACATACTTGGCGGTAAAACGAGTCTATAGGCCACAGTTCCTACTCGATCAAGGATTTCAAATGGGCCAATTAAATCGATGGTTGAGATTTTCTCTCTTCATCGATTCTTGCTTTTAGAATAACGCCCTCTTGAACCTTCTTCTTCACATTCATCAGCTCTGAGTATTTAGCTTGCACGACTTTAACTTTATCGATTAAAGTCGATTCTACTCGTATATTCGTTATCTTCACGTGGGTCCCTAGAGTCTTTAACTCTATCTTCATCATTTGTAAGTTATATGAAATTGGTTTTTGTGTTAACAACATCGCACTCGTAAATGCATACGATCTTCTACTCAATGCGTCAGCTACCACGTTTGCTCTTCCACGATGATATTAAATGGTACGATCGTAATCTTCAACGGCTCGAGCCAACGTCTTTGGCGCATGTTACGTTCATTTTAGTTGAAGAAATATTTGAGGGTTTTAGAAATGGGTTTTGTACTGGGGTCAATATAAAATTCAATTTCACGCTCTAGGGTAGGCTAAGAAGTCTTCATTAATACTTCAAGAAATTTATTAACAATAGAAATATCATTCAAAACTATGACTCTCATCCAAGACTTAGATAGCACATGTAATGAAGGTTTCTCCTAATAGAGTTTTAACTGATAAGTCAAAGTCTAATTTCTCCGGAGTCAAATTTAAACGTTGAGCGCAAACAAGAGAGATAAAAAAATAGGTAGAACCGATATCTAATAAGGTATAGACTTCACAAGAATTTATAATTAACTAACACGTGCTAACTTTGTTCAGGTTACTCGCTTTTTGAGAAGTCACGAAAAACGCTCTCCCTGAAACCACCGACTTTGTTTTGTCCGTATCCGCCTTTGGTGCCACCGTCCCAGATGAACTTGACTTTGGTGCACGACAAAATCGGGCTAGGTGACTTTCTTTTCCACAATTGTAACATGCTTTGGACTGCATCACGCAGTTTGGGCTGATATGTCCCTCCCCTCCGCATTTGAAGCATACAATTGGTGGTCGCTATAATTCCTTGAAAATGGGTGTTGGTGTTGCTGTCTTTCCATCGTTGTTGAACCTTCTCTTCTTGAAATTTCCACTCCTATTATCTTAGCCATGATTACCACCGAAGTGGTTACCATTCTTGGCATGATAATTTCCCCCACGATGGTTATCATTGTTCCGATGGCCGCTGCCACCGGTATGATTATTATCGTGTTATTTCTCGTTACCTTTTGGTTGTGCTGACTCATTATCACGCTCCAATAACTGAGCCCTATTCACAACATCTGAATATAAACAAAGTTTGTGAGAAATGAGGTATTGACGTATATCGGGTTTCAAACCTCGAAGAAACATTCGCGTCATTCGCTCCTCATTATCGACCAAATGGGATGCAAACCGAGATAACTCCATAAATTTAGCCTCGTATTGCTACACAGTCATATTGTTTTGCTCCAACTTGATAAACTCCACCTCCTTCATGTGACGAATACTTTCAGGAAAGTACTTGTCATTGAACAGCTCTTAGAACTTCTCCCAAGACATCTTGAGTGCGTCAGGCTGGGTACATTTTATAGATTTCTACCAATAATCTGCCTCTTCACGCAACATAAAGGTGGCAAAGGGAACCTTTTGTTCCTCGGAGCATCCCAAGGCATCAAATATCTTGGTGATCTGCTTTAATCACGTCTCCGCCCTAAGTGGTTCTGGCTTTCCCAAAAACTTCGGTGGTCCCAACTCCTTGAACTGCTTAGCGATGACCGACCGTGGGTTGCCATTATTTCCACCTATATTTTGAACAGGAGTCTCTCTTACCTGATGTTGCATGAATTGCATCATTTGATCGGTGTTGTTATTTACCTGAGGATTATTATCTTCCTGTTGCACATTATCCTAGGTATTGATCGTTGGTGACTCAACGATCTCATGTGCTTCATTACCGATCTCAACATTTTCAGATGCCATTTGTGAGACCCCAGATTTTATGAATAAATATTTAATTTTTCTCGAAATAATTTTTTTTTTTTATATTATGGTGTGGATTTGATATAATAGTTATGGGTAGTATTTATAAATTTTGCAAAGTAAGCAAGTTGTTATAAAAGATTCGTTTGGTCGGAGAATATTCTTTTTGTCGGGGAATATTCGTACGACGGCACAATCATTGGTGGACCCCACAACGGAATTATTGTCGGATTGAGAAAACGACAAAAATATTTTATTAAAAATAACGGCTGAAGTGTTACGTTAAAAACCGTTAAAACTGTTGAACTACTCGGTAGTAAAAGTACAGTAATACGCGTGGTTGCATAGTAGCACACGGTATTGATTATTGATGCTTACGTGAGAAGTCACTCAGCTATACTCAATTATTGCTATAGTAATTGCTGCATCATATCTCTTAAATTATTGTCATAGTATCGTCTGTATAATATGTTATATTATTAAATCAATAATTGAGACGTTGTGGTAAGTTTGGTTATTTTATGGGGGGCCATATGTCATCATCTAAGAGTCTCTTCGTCAATAGTAATTACCGTCGTCAATAGTAATTACCGTCGTCAATAGTAATTACCGTCGTCAATAGTAATTACCGTCGTCAATAGTATTTACCTTGGTCAATAGTAATTACCTTCGTCAATAGTATTTACCTTGGTCAATAGTATTTACCTTGGTCAATAGTAATTACCTTCGTCAATAGTATTTACCTTGGTCAATAGTAATTACTTTCGTCAATAGTAGTTGTCCCTTCAATATTACCAAGAGTCATTTGACCCTTCGTTAAGACCAAGAGTCATTTGACCCTTCGTTAAGACCAAGAGCCACCCTCAGTTTTTCTATAAATAGAGGCCTAGGGCTTCATTATTTTTCACGAATTCATTCAAGCTATAGAGAGAGAAAGTATAGAGAGAATAAGAGAGAGAGAATAAAAGTATTCTGCTACATCACTTTTCCAATATCCAGTTCTTTTAAGGTAGGGAATATTATTTCTTTTATATTCATGAAGAGAACTTCTGTTATTCCATTCGTTATTATTCTGTTGGAATAACCAGTATACGCGGTCTACCCTATACTTGGTGACATTCTTCTATTATTCTGTTGGAACATCCTGTCTGTGTGTTTTACACCGGACCTGGTTCCGTTTATTATTCTGTTGGAACATCCTGTCTGTGTGTTTTACACCGGACCTGGTTCCATTATTATTCTGTCGGAATATCCTGTCTGTGCGTTTACGCCGGACCTGGTTCCATTATTTATTATTCTGTTGGAATAACCTGTCTGTGCGGTCTATCGCATGCATGGTGATTTCTTTTGTTATTCCATTCTTTATTATACTCAGTTGGTTAAGTTTTGACTTCTATACTCCATGAAATTTGTGGAATATCCTTGATAGTTGCGTTTCATCCAGTATCTTTTCAAGAAAATATTCTTCTAAGCATTCTTGAATTTTACTCCACAATGCAGTATCATGTTGACAATTTGGACGTTGTTAATTCCTGGATAAATTAATTCTTGAACTTGTTTTATTGAATTCTTATATCATTGTCATCATCCTCATGTTTATAAAATGTTGAAAGTCATCTGTGGCATGTAGTGCATAGATGGACTTGGTATGATTATGACCAGGGATTATTCGGTATAATCATGACCGTAATGTTACAAATGATGTGGTAAAAGTCCTCATTGGCCCGTAGTGCACTGATGGACAGTTGTTGGCATGATCATGACCATTAATGAATATACGAATATCCTTGGCCGTAGTGCAGGGGTGATTCGATGATGTGGATTATTTTATTAAGCTGAGTCTCAGCGATCACAGTGTTGGAAAATTTTTTTAAATCATAAAAGATAGTAGAGTTTATTTTCTACTTGACTCTTTTAATGGATTGCTTGTTCCGCTACAGTTAAACTTGATGTCTATTATATTTTATCAGTTTAACATTGTTGAAGGCTAATGATAATTTATTCTGCATTATCTTAGTCATAATATTTCTTACTGGGCTAGTTGAGCTCACCCTTTCTTTCACTGTTCTCTTCAGGAAATGAGAACGTAGCTGGGACAAGTCGGGGTACGGAGTGATGGTCCGAAGAATAGTATTAGTTAGTAGTCCTCACTATTCTATATAATGGTGTGTTAATAAATGTAATGAGGACTCCTTTTGAGTATGAATACTCTCTAGAAGATAATATTTGTATTCAAACTCACAGTTTATGTTTTGTCGTATTGTACACGACAGATGTATTAATCAGTTGTATTTGTATTCTGTACTAAGTATCTGACGACTCAAGATGGGTGACGTATACCTAATTTTGGGGGCGTCACACCATTTTCAAACACTGTCACAAAACAAGGTTAATTAACATATCACATATTATCCCTATTCTCTGACCAACCAATTAAATACCAAATAAACTTAGGTAGGTCATACTAGCGAAGGAATTTCCCGTCTCTCCCCTCCTAGTTCTTGTCTCACATCTCAGCCAAGGATCATATCCCTAAGCTTTGATACTAACTATGACGCCCCCCAAAACAGGTATACATCACCCATATTGAGTCACCAGATACATGGTACATAAATTCAAATACAACTTAATTATACAACAGTCGTGTAAAATACGACAAAACATAGCTGAGAGTTTAAACAGGAATATTGCCTTCTAGACAATATCCACTCTCAAATAGAGTCCTTATTATATTTATTTTCACACTATTTTATAGAATATTGAGGACTACTATAACACCATCTCGGACCATCAATCCGTTCCCCGACTCCTCCCAGCTATATTCTCATTTCCTAAAGAGAACAGTGAAAGAAAGGGTGAGCTCAACTAGCCTAGTAAGAAATATTATAACTAAGATAATGTAGAATAAATTATCTTTCGCCTTCAACAGTATAACAACCGATAGAATATAATAGACAACAAGTTTTAGATCAACAACTGCAGCGGAAATAAGCAATCCATTAGAAGAGTCAAGTAGAGCATAAAATTTACTATCTTCTATGATTTAAAAAATTTTTCATCAACTTTATCGCTGAGACTCAGCTTAATAAATAAAATCGAATCATCCATGCACCACGGCCAAGGATATTCATGTAATCATCAATGGTCATGATTATACCGAATAATCCCTGGTCATAATCATACCAACAACTGTCCATCAATGAACTACAGGCCAATGAAGACTTTTACCACATTATTCGTCACATTACGGTTATGATTATACCGAATAATCCTTGGTCAAAATCATACCAAGTCCATCTATGCACGTAAGCCAAACATGACTTTAATCACAATATAAGCATGAGGATGATGACAATGACATAATAATTCAATAAAACAAGTTCAAGGATAAATTTTAAAGAGTTATAATTTAATTTATCCAGAAATCTTGAACGTCCAAATTGTCAACATAATACTGCTTTGTAGAGTAAAATTCAAGAATAATATTCATATACCAAAAATAATTTGGACATAAAAGAAATATATATTTTTTAGGTGAATAGTATCCCGTGAATAGTACTTCGGGAATAGTACTCCAACACGAAAAGTGTTCCGAATACCTGAGTGAATAATTCTAGAGTGAATAGTAATTGGGTGAATAGTACTCCAGCACGAAAAGTTCTCCGAATACCCGAGTGAATAATACTAGAGTAAATAGTAACCGGGTGAATAGTAAGCCGTGAATAGTAACTCGTAAAAAATACCAAAGAAAATGATATTTTATGACGAGTACAAAAGAAATGATATCTCGCACGAGTATAATAGAATATACGAAACTTGTAAGACCCCAATTTTTATAAATAAAGATGAATTTTCTATAAATATCATTTTTGAATATTATGGAGTTAATTTGATATAATGTTATAGTTGTGGGTAATATTTATAAATTTTACAAAGTACGCAAGTTGTTATATAATATTCGATTGGTCGGGGAATATTCGTTTTAACAGGAAATATTCGTACAACGGCACAATCATTGGTGGATCCCACAACAGAATTATTGTCGGATTGAGAAAACGACAAAAATATTTTATTAAAAATAACGGCGGAAGTTTTACCATTGATACTGTTGAACTACTCGGTAGTAAAAGTACAGTAATACGTGTGATTGCATAGTAGCACACTGTATTGATTATTAATGCTTATGTGAGAAGTCACTCAGTTTGATTCAATTATTGTCAGTTAATAATATGAATTATTTAGCGATAATGACGTTTTATTTTATTCGTATTATTAACGTAATAAAACAAAAATATCTTTTTATATAAAACAAAATACTTTATTAAAGTTATTCTATAAATAGAATATATTATATTTTATTTAAAAGAGTTTTCTTTAAATATGGACCGTCAGATTAAAGTAATCAATCTGGACCGTTCATGGATTAGTTACTATGCATTCTATTTTTCTATAAATAGCAGCTCATTCCTTCATCATTTCTTACGAATTCACTGAACTCTAGAGAGAGAAACTATAGAGAGAAACTATAGAGAGAGAGAGAAGAAGAGTATTCTACTACTTAACTACTTCCTTATTTCAGCACTTCTTTAAAACGGTAAGGGGTGTTATTCTTTCTTAATCATGAAGAGAACTGTTGTTATTCCATTTATTATTATTTTGTTGGAATAACCTGTATACGCGGTCTACCCTATACTTGGTGACATTCTTCTATTATTCTGTTGGAACATCCTGTCTGTGTGTTTTACACTGGACCTGGTTCCGTTTTTATTATTATTCTGTTGGAACATCCTGTCTGTGTGTTTTACACCGGACCTGGTTCCGTTTTTATTATTATTCTGTTGGAACATCCTGTCTGTGTGTTTTACACCGGACCTGGTTCCGTTTTTATTATTATTCTGTTGGAACATCCTGTCTGTGTATTTTACACCGGACCTGGTTCCATTATTTATTATTCTGTCGAAATATCCTGTCTGTGCGTTTACGCCGGACCTGGTTCCATTATTTATTATTCTGTCGGAATATCATGTCCATGCGTTTATGCCGGACCTGGTTCCATTATTTATTATTCTGTTGGAATAACCTATCTGTGCGGTCTATCGCATGTCGGGTGATTTCTGCTGTTATTCCATTCTTTATTATACTCAGTTGGTTAAGTTTTGACTTCTATACTCCATGATATTAGTGGAATATCCTTGATAATTGTGGATCATCCAGTATCTTTTCATGAAAATATTTTTCTAAGCATTCTTGAATTTTACTCCACAAAGCAGTATCATGTTGACAATTCGGACGTTGTTAATTCTTGGATAAATTAATTCTTGAACTTGTTTTATTGAATTCTTATATCATTGTCATCATCCTCATGTTTATAAAATGTTGAAAGTTATCTGTGGCCTGTAGTGCATAGATGGACTTGGTATGATTATGACCAGAGATTATTCGGTATAATCATGACCGTAATGTTACAAATGATATGGTAAAAGTCCTCATTGGCCTGTAGTGCATTGATGGATAGTTGTTGGCATGATGATGACCATTAATGAATACACGAATATCCTTGGCCGTAGTGCAGGGGTGATTCGATGATGTGGATTATTATATTAAGCTGAGTCCCAACGATCACAGTGTTGAAACACCTTTTAAATCATAAAAGATAGTAGAGTTTATTTTCTACTTGACTCTTTTAATGGATTGCTTGTTCCGCTGCAGTTAAACTTGATGTCTATTATATTTTATCAGTTTAACATTGTTGAAGGCTAATGATAATTTATTCTGCATTATCTTAGTCATAATATTTCTTACTGGGCTAGTTGAGCTCACCCTTTCTTTCACTGCTCTCTTCAGAAAATGAGAACGTAGCTGGGGCAAGTCGGGGAACGGAGTGATGGTCCGAATGATAGTATTAGTTAGTAGTCCTCACTATTCTATGTAATAGTGTGTTAATAAATGTAATGAGGACTCCTTTTGAGTATGAATACTCTCTAGAAGATAATATTTGTATTCAAACTCACAGTTTATGTTTTGTCGTATTGTACACGACAGTTGTATTAGTAAGTTGTATTTGTATTCTATACTATGTATCTGACGACCCAAGATGGGTGATGTATAGCTAATTTTGGGGGCGTCACAGTTGGTATCAGAGCTTAGGGATATGATCCCTGGCTAAGATGTGAGAATAGAACTAGGAAGGGAGAGACCGGGAATTCCTTCGCTAGTATGACCTACTTAAGTTTATTTGCATGGTATTTAATTGGTCGGTCATAATATAAGGATAATATATGATATATCAATTAACTTTTATTTTGTGGCAGTATCTGAAAATGGCATCTGAGAATGTTGAGAATAGCAATGGAGCACAGGCGACTGTTGATTCACCACATATCAATAATCAGGATAATGTGCATCAGGAAGGTGACAATCCTCATGCAAACAACAACACTGACCAGATGATGAATGATAGAATGTTTAGAAACTTTATACAGTTCATGCAACAGCAGGCGAGAGCGGCTCCTGTCCAAAATATAGGTGGAAACACTGAAAACTCTCGGACAGTCACCGCTAAACAGTTCAAGGAGCTGGGACCACCAGAGTTTAAGGGAGAGCCCAAACCACTTATAGCGGAAACATGGATAAAGTAGATTGCCAAGATATTTGATGTCTTGGGATGCTGTAAAAGGTTCCCTTTGCTGCCTTTATGTTGCGAGGAGAGGCGGATTACTGGTGGGAATCGATTAAGCGTACTCAACCTGCCACACTGAAGATGTCTTGGGAGAAGTTCCAAGAGCTGTTCAATGACAAATACTTTCCCAAAAGTGTTCGTCACATGAAGGAGGTGGAGTTCATCAAATTAGAGCAGAATAATATGACCGTGTCGCAGTATGAGGCCAAATTTGCTGAGTTGTCCCGGTTTGCATCCCACTTGGTGGATAACGAAGAGCGAATGACGCGAATGTTTTTGCGAGGTTTGAAACCTGAGATACGTCAACATCTTATTTGTCATAAACTGTGTTTGTATTCAGATGTTGTGAATAGGGCTCAGTTAGTGGAGCGCGATAACGAGTCAACGCAACCAAAAGAGAGCAATCGGCAAAATGATAATACTAGTGAGAGCAGTCATCGAAGCGGTGACAACAAGCATGGAGGAAATCAACAGGCCAGAAATGGTAACCACTTCGGTGGTAATCAGGGCCAAAACAATATGAATGGTCATTTCAAGAAGAGGAGATTCAACAATGATGGAAAGACGTCAGCACCAGCACCCGTTGTTAAGGAAGGAGAACGACCACCTATCATATGTTTCAAATGCGGAGGGGAGGGGCACATCAGTTCAAACTGCGCGATGTCATCTAAAGCATGTTATAATTATGGAAGAGAAGGTCATTTAGCTCGATTTTGTCGTTTACCAAAAATAAGTTCAGCCAAGTTGGAGACACCAAAGGCCGTTCCAGAAAAGTCAAAACCGGTAGTGCAAGGGAGAGCGTTTGTTGTGACCTCCCAGAAAGTAAGGAACCCGAATGAGGTCATCACGGGTAAGCTTATCATAAACTCTAACGAAGTCTATACTTTATTTGATACCGGTTCTACCCATTCTTTTATTTCTCCTACTTGCGCTCATCGATTAAATTTGACTCCGGATAAATTAGACTTTGATTTATCTGTTGAAACTCCATTGGGAGAAACCTTCATTACATCAACGGTTTAAAAGTCTTATTTGGTTCAAGTTGGTACCCACACATTACCTGTCGATCTGATTTCATTAAAAATACTTGCATTTGACGTGATTCTAGGGATTGATTGGTTAACTACTCATCATGCAAAAATTGATTATTTTCGTAAGGTTGTTAGCTTTCATATTCCTAATCGACCTATTATGCGAATTCAAGCAACCAAACCATTAAAATCAATCGCTGTCATCTCAAGCCATAAAGCTACGGATGTCAAGCTTTCTTAGCTCATGTCACGGATCTAAACAAAAATACGTCAGTTTTGAATGATATTTCTATTGTTAATAAATTCCCTGACGTATTCCCTGAAGACCTTCCTGGCCTACCCCCAGAGCGTGAAATTAAATTTTGTATCGACCTTGAACCCGGTACAAAACCCATTTCCAAAGCCCCATATCGAATGGCTCCTATTGAACTTCAGGAGTTAAAGATCCAACTGCAGGAATTGTTAGACATTGGCTTTATTCGTCCTAGTACTTCTCCTTGGGGTGCTCCTGTGCTATTCGTGAAGAAGAAGGATGGAAGTATGCGACTTTGTATTGATTATCGGGAGTTGAATCATGTCACCATCAAAAACAGGTACCCATTGCCACGTATTGATGACCTGTTTGACTAGTTGCAATGAGCATAATTCTTTTCAAAGATCGATCTTCTTTCTGGATATCATCAGCTGAAGGTTAGAACTGAGGATATTCTAAAGATGGCTTTCAGAACTCGATACATGCATTATGAATTCCTAGTCATGTCTTTTGGATTGACTAATACTCCAGCTGCCTTCATGGATATGATGAACCGGGTATTCAAGGAATATTTGAATCACTTTGTGGTCGTCTTTATTGATGACATCCTTATTTATTCCAAAAGCCGTGAAGATCATGAGCAACACTTGAGGCTGGTACTCCAAAAGCTTCGTGAATACAAGCTTTATGCCAAGTTGAAAAAATGCGAGTTCTGGTTGCAGGAGGTAGCATTCCTTTGGCACGTAGTATCAAGTCGTGGAATATCGGTTGACCCGGCAAAGATTGAAGCTATTCAAAGCTGGGAGCAACCTAAATCAGTGACCGAAGTACGTAGCTTTCTTGGTTTAGCTGGTTATTATCAGAGATTCGTGGAAGGATTTTCTCGAATCGCTATTCCATTAACTCAGCTGACTCGGAAAGATACAAAGTTCGGTTGGAGCAAAGAATGTGAGAAGAGTTTTCAAGAACTCAAGAGGAGACTCATTTCAGCACCTGTTCTAACAATACCATCTGGCTCGGAGGGATTTATCATCTACAGTGATGCTTCGAGCAAAGGGTTGGGATGCGTTCTCATGCAACATGAAAAAGTCATAGCCTATGCATCAAGACAACTCAAGGAATATGAGAGGAATTATCCTACTCATGATCTAGAGTTGGCAGCTGTTGTCTTCACACTTAAAATTTGGAGGCATTACTTGTATGGGGAGAAGGTGGAGAACTTTACGGATCATAAGAGCCTCAAATATTTCTTCACTCAAAAGGAACTCAACATGCGACAACGACGTTGGCTTGAACTGTTAAAAGATTATGATCATACCATTCAACACCATCCTGGAAAAGCGAACGTGGTAGCTGACGCATTGAGTAGAAGATCATATGCAAGTACGAGTGCGATATTGTCAACACAAAGGCCCATTTTGTGTGACTTGCAAAGGATGGAGATAGAGTTAAAGATTCCAGGGACCCATGTGATGACGACGAATATACGAGTAGAACCAACTTTAATCGATAAAGTTAAAGCTGCTCAAGCTACAGACCTGGAGCTGATGCGTATGAGGAAGAAAGTGTAAGAAGGTGCTATGCCGGAAGTAAGAATCGATGAAGAAGGAATACTTCGAGTCAACTCCAGACTTTGTGTTCCTAACAACCCTGATTTAAAGTATGAAATCATGATGGAGGTGCACAACACATCGTTTACAATCCATCCTGGAAGTACCAAAATGTATCATGATCTTCATCATACATTTTGGTGGAGCAATATGAAGAGAGAGATAGCGTTGTTTATCTCAAGGTGTTTAACTTGTCAACGAGTCAAAGCGGAGCATCAAGTACCAAAAGGTCCATTGCAACCACTTGAAATTCTAAAATGGAAGTGGGAGCACATTACCATGGATTTCGTTACCGGTCTTCCTAGGGTTTCTCAAGGTATTAATGCGATTTGGGTCATTGTTGATAGATTGACCAAGTCTGCTCATTTCTTATCGATACGAGAAACTTATACACTTGAACGTCTTGCTCGTATATGCATAAACGAGATTGTAAGACTGCATGGTATGCCAGTATCCATAGTTTCTGATCGAGACCCAAGATTCACTTCACTATTTTGGGTTAGTTTACAAAAAGCTATGGGCACAGATTTACGATTTAGTTCGGCATATCATCCTCAGACGGACGGACAATCAGAGAGGACTATTCAAACTCTAGAAGATTTATTAAGACTCTGTGTCCTTGACTTCAAGGGAAGTTGGGACAAGTTCTTACCATTGGTGGAGTTTTCCTACAACAACAGTTATCAAGCAAGTATTTGCATGGCTCCATTCGAAGCATTGTATGGAAGAAAATGTCGTTCTCCAGTATGCTGGGATGAGGTGGGTGAAGCAACGTTGTTGGGACCGGAGTTGGTACGTATGACTACAGAAAAGATTCAAACGATCCGACAACGTATAAAAACCTCACAAGATCGACAAAAGAGTTATGCTGATCTTCATCGAAAGGACGTGGAATTTGATGTAGGAGATCATGTGTTCTTACGTGTTGCTCCATGGAAAGGAGTTACAAGATTTGGAAAAAGAGGAAAGCTCAATCCTCGATTCATCGGTCCATTTTTAATCCTCGATCGAGTAGGAACTGTGGCTTATAGACTCGCTTTACCGCCAAGTATATCTCGTGTTCATAACGTTTTTCACATATCCATGTTACGCAAATGTGTGGAAGATCCGAACCACATTATTGAGTTAGAACCGGACGAAATAGCAGAAGATTTGACGTATGAAGAAGTTCCTGTTCAAATCTTGGATAAGAAGGAACATATTCTACGCTCCAAGATTATACCTCAAGTCAAAGTTTTGTGGAGAAACCACGATGTTGAGGAAATGACTTGGGAGTTAGAATCTGAAATGAAATCAAGGTATCCTTACCTCTTCGACATACCAGGTACGTACCCTAATTTCGAGGGCAAAATTTCATAAGAAGGGGAGGTTGTAAGACCCCAACTTTTATAAATAAAGATGAATTTTATATAAATATCATTTTTGATTATTATGGAGTTAATTTGATATAATGTTATAGTTGTGGGTAATATTTATAAATTTTGCAAAGTACGCAAGTTGTTATATAATATTCGATTGGTCAGGGAATATTCGTTTTAACAGGGAATTTTTGTACAACGGCACAATCATTGGTGGACCCCACAACGAAATTATTGTCGGATTGAGAAAACGATAAAAATATTTTATTAAAAATAACGACGGAAGTTTTACCATTGATACTGTTGAACTACTCGGTAGTAAAAGTACAGTAATACGTGTGGTTGCATAGTAGCACACGGTATTGATTATTAATGCTTATGTGAGAAGTCACTCAGTTTGATTCAATTATTGTCAGTTAATAATATGAATTATTTAGCGATAATGACGTTTTGTTTTATTCGTATTATTAACGTAATAAAACAGAAACATCTTTTTATATAAAACAAAACACTTTATTAAAGTTATTCTATAAATAGAATATATTATATTTTATTTAAAAGATTTTTTTTTTAAATATGGACCGTCAGATTAAAGTAATCAATCTGGACCGTTCATGGATTAGTTACTATGCATTCTATTTTTCTATAAATAGCAGCTCGTTCCTTCATTATTTCTTACGAATTCACTGAACTCTAGAGAGAGAAACTATAGAGAGAAACTATAGAAAGAGAACAGAAGAGTATTCTACTACTTAACTACTTCCTTATTTCAGCTTTTCTTTAAAACGGTAAGGGGTGTTATTCTTTCTTATTCATGAAGAGAACTGTTGTTATTCCATTTATTATTATTCTGTTGGAATAACATGTATACGCGGTCTACCCTATACTTGGTGACATTCTTCTATTATTCTGTTGGAACATCCTGTCTGTGTGTTTTACACCGGACCTGGTTCCGTTTTATTATTATTTTGTTGGAATATCCTGTCTGTGTGTTTTACACCGGACCTGGTTCCGTTTTTATTATTATTCTGTTGGAACATCCTGTCTGTGTGTTTTACACCGGACCTGGTTCTGTTTTTATTATTATTCTATTGGAACATCCTGTCTGTGTATTTTACACCGAACCTGGTTCCATTATTTATTATTCTGTCAGAATATCCTGTCTGTGCGTTTACGCCGGACCTGGTTCCATTATTTATTATTCTGTCAGAATATCATGTCCGTGCGTTTATGTCGGACCTGGTTCCATTATTTATTATTCTATTGGAATAACCTGTCTGTGCGGTCTATCGCATGCCGGGTGATTTCTATTGTTATTCCATTCTTTATTATACTCAGTTGGTTAAGTTTTGACTTCTATACTACATGAAATTTGTGGAATATCCTTAATAATTGCGGTTCATCCAGTATCTTTTCATGAAAATATTTTTCTAAGCATTCTTGAATTTTACTCCACAAAGCAGTATCATGTTGACAATTTGGACGTTGTTAATTCTTGGATAAATTAATTCTTGAACTTGTTTTATTGAATTCTTATATCATTGTCATCATCCTCATGTTTATAAAATGTTGGAAGTCATCTGTGGCCTGTAGTGCATAGATGGACTTGGTATGATTATGACCAGGGATTATTCGGTATAATCATGACCGTAATGTTACAAATGATGTGGTAAAAGTCCTCATTGGCCCGTAGTGCGTTGATGGACAGTTGTTGGCATGATCATAACCATTAATGAATACACGAATATCCTTGGCCGTAGTGCATGGGTGATTCGATGATGTGGATTATTTTATTAAGCTGAGTCCCAGCGATCACAGTGTTGAAAAACTTTTTAAATCATAAAAGATAGTAGAATTTATTTTCTACTTGACTCTTTTAATGGATTGCTTGTTCCGTTGCTGTTAAACTTGATGTCTATTATATTTTATCAGTTTAACATTGTTGAAGGCTAATGATAATTTATTTTGCATTATCTTAGTCATAATATTTCTTACTAGGCTAGTTGAGCTCACCCTTTCTTTCACTGTTCTCTTCAGGAAATGAGAACGTAGCTGGGGCAAGTCGGGGAACGGAGTGATGGTCCGAATGATAGTATTAGTTAGTAGTCCTCACTATTCTATGTAATAGTGTGTTAATAAATGTAATGAGGACTCCTTTTGAGTATGAATACTCTCTAGAAGATAATATTTGTATTCAAACTCACAGTTTATGTTTTGTCGTATTGTACACGACAGTTGTATTAGTAAGTTGTATTTGTATTCTATACTATGTATCTGACGACCCAAGATGGGTGATGTATACCTAATTTTGGGGGCGTCACAAAATTGCAAATGAATTTTCACCCACCATGCGGTAATCCACGTAGACAGATCATTTCCACAATTTAATAAAGAATGAATACGAAGGATCATTCACCATGCATGCGGTAATCCACATAGACAGGTTATTCCAACAGAATAATAAAGAATGGAACCAGGTCATGCATAATCCGCACAGACAGGATATTCCAACAGAATAATAAAGAACAGAACCAGGTCATGCGTAATCCGCACAGACAGGATATTCTAACAGAATAATGAAGAACGGAACCAGGTCATACGTAATCCGCACAGACAGGATATTCCAACAAAATAATAAAGAACAGAACCAGGTCATGCGTAATCCGCACATACAGGATATTCCAACAGAATAATAAAGAATGGAATAACAACAAAATTCACCAGGCATGCGATAGACCGCACATACAGGTTATTCCAACAGAATAATAAAGAATGGAATAACAGAAGAATTTCACCATGTATGCGGTACTTCGCATAGACAGGTTATTCCAATATAATAATAAAGAATGGAATAATAAAAAAATTTCACCATGTATAAGGTAGTCCACGTATACAGGTTATTCTAACGGAATAATAAGTAATGGAATAATAATAGCTCTCTTCATGAATACGAAAGAAATAATACCCCTTACCTTAAAACAAATCCGGATACTGGAATAGTGAGGTAGCAAACTTCTCTTCTTCTTCCTCTCTATAATTTCTCTCTATAATAATTGCTCTATAGCTTTAGTGAATTGGTGAAAAATAATGAAGGAATGAGCTTCTATTTATAGGAAAATATAGTTTCGATAATTGCACGTTTTGGGGCTCAGAATATTACAGTATAATACCTTCCTCTTTTCTTTTATTTTTAATTTAGTCTTGCAAGTATTATCAAACTTGCACCACCTCCCCTAATAGTATAAGAATGTGAATCAATAGTACACACATGTGAACAAATAGTAATAATCATGTGAATTAATAGCAAGTAATTGCTCATTTATCCGATTAATTACCCGATTGGTCAGTATAACTTCAAGACATCAATTAATATCGAAATAAATGTCGATTTCCACTAACACTAATAACTCTAACACAATGGAACTATCAATTTCATCTTGAATCAACACGAACTTATTCATCATTAATATTATAATTCACAATATTTAACAACCAGGTCGTTCGCAGGAAAGAGGGGACTTTTCGATAAGAATTTCTCCTTATTGGCGCGCAATTAGGTGACCAAACCTCTCCTTGACAGAACTTATAGACATTGTCAATATTGCAAATAATAATATGAATAACTTTGTCGTCTCAATTATTGATTTAATAATATAACATATTATACAGATGATACTGTGACAATAATTGAATCAACAATATGAGAGATATGATGCATCAATTACTGTAGCAATAATTGAGTATAACTGAGTGACTTCTTACGTAAGCATCAATAATCAATATCGTATGCTACTATACAACCACGCGTATTACTGTACTTTTACTACCAGGTAGTTCAACAGTTTTAACGGTAACACTTTCGCCATTATTTTTATAAAAAGATAATTATGTCATTTTCTAAATACGACAATACTTCCGTTGTGGGGTCCACCAATGATTGTGCCGTTGTACGGATATTCCCCGACAAAAAAAATATTCCCGGCCAAACAAATACTTTATAACAACTTGCTTACTTTGCAAAAAAAAAATTCACATATCACCCTTAACTTTAACCTTTTATCAATTTAACCATTTACGAAATAAAATAATAATTATAAGAAAATTGAATACTTTAATTTCATAAAATTTAGGGTCTTACAGTTAGAGAGAGCAAGAGTTGGTAATAGCTTAGATAGGAAATAAGCCAAAATACTAGACTTTCTCTCTCCCAAATCTATATATATTATGATATAACACTTAGATCTGATATAAGGGACTGATATTGTGGAGATTTCATGCCAAAAGTCAATTGAGTTGGTCACCTACTACAAATTTACTAAGATTTGCAAGTTACATATTTAAAAATCTAAAAAGGGCATTTTTGTCATTTGTAAAATAATTTTAATGGTAAACTTGACTTTGTCCAAACCCTTAGGGTTTAACCCTAAGGTTCTAACCCTTAGGTTTTACAAACTCTAATTCTAGAATTTTCTAATTAGAGTTTTAAAATAAAAAATTAAGAATTTCAAAAATAAAATTAGGGTTTTAAATAGAAATTAATATTTCTAAACTATAATTAGGGTTTCCTAATTATATTAACGTTTACTAATCACTTTAGGCTTGTTAATTAGGATTAGGGTTTCCTAATTAGGGTTTAGGATTCCCGAATTTAAAATTTTGAGATTAGGTTTTTTAATCCCTTATTAGGGTTTACTAATTTATACCATACCCGATCAATCATTGATCAATAATTCCCTATAGTACAAACACGTACTCAACAATATAATTATTTTAATTATATTTTCTATCGAATCCCTATCCATAACTAGGATTAGGGTTTTTAAATTTGTTAAGCACAACTCTACTCTTATTTCTCAATCAATACACAAATTAACTAAGTCTCACAGCTCGTATCACAGATACACAACACAATAATAATAATAATAATAATTAAAAAAAAATTTATTCGTAAAATTCGGATTATTTGAAATCTAGGGTTATCACATTCACCCCTCCTTAAAAGGATTTCGTCCTCGGAATCACCACTTTCTTATTCTCTACAATCTTTTAAAGTTGTATCATCAATTCATTCTTATCAACACCATATTAATTTTGTGTTTCAAATTCTAACCTGTGACTTGGATCTATAAAAGAAAACAATTCACAGCAATATCTAACTCGTATTTCTCGCGTAATTTAATTTTTAACCGAACTCGTTACCTATCGCCTCTTCATGGACAGCTGTTGTATTTGGAACTATCATGCTAAAAGTGAATGAAGTTGGTCTTCCATGCTGAGCTGATTCTTTGATCCATAGTGTTCCTCTGCTGGTTCCCTTATTGACCTTCTTCTTTGGGCAATCACGAACCAGATGATCAATTGATCCACGCGTAAAATAATCTCGTGCCTTCTTTGGAACGAAACACTCAGGAGACATGTGTCCCTCATGGCCACAGTTGTAACAGACTCCTTTTTTCTTCAAACAAACTCCTTGATGATGCTTCCCGCAAACTACAAACGGCGCACCTTTCTTCCTAATCTCTACTGGATTATTTCCTGAATTAATATCACCATCCCTCTTACGTTTTTTAAGATCACTACCTCCACTACCACCTATAATATTATTTCCTTCAGCCTCCTTTCTTTGTTCTTGACTATTCTTTAATACAACTTCAAATTCTCCCTCAACGATAATGACTATTGGGAGAATGCATATTATGATTTGATATTTTAATGTATATGCTCATGATTAATTGTAAAGTCCTTCAAGTAATATATGTACAAGGACTTAGTGATAGATCAAATCTGTTAGGTTGATATAAGCTCTCAACGTGTATCATTCTGTAAATGAATGTATAGATTGAAAGATAAAAGCTGTTAGGTTGATCTTGAGATGTAATAGATAGGCTTCGAAGAATTCGTAGTGCATAAATATGATCAACTTCACAGAAGTCAAGGCAGAAACGTAGAGCTTCAAAGATCGTAGTGTGCCTGCCTTGAAGGGCCTCTTCGGAAATCATAGAGTGGTCCCAACGTTTGCCGAGCCAACTCAGAGTTCGTAGTGTGCTCTCGCAAACGTAGAGTTTACAACTCAAGCAAGCGAAGATCGTAGTATGCAAAGATTTAAGAGAAATCATAGTGCTCTCGGCTGATAGCATCAGACCAGGCACCAAGGTGACAAGTCACCACAATCTGAATAGTAGAGTACCACGATCTGAATCGTAGAGTAACACGATCTGAATCGTAGAGTATCATCTGTCTTGTGTCAGAAACGTCAAGCCTCATGATTTGTGTGGAGACAGACTTCAACATATGAGGAATGGATTCTAAACGTTGCAGTACTCACCAGTCCCAAAGTCATAAGAAATATTCTTAGTATGCAACAAAGAAGCGTGTTGAAGAAGCTAAGGAAAGTACCATTGGTAAGGGGTAAAACACCTTTTCAGGTGTTAGGTGAGAAAGCAGTATGCTGTGTTAGTGGGCCAGAATGCAATTCAGAAGATGTGCAGAAAAGTCTCCATCAAAGATCAGAAAGGTCAAACGCATTTAATGCTTCAACGGATGAATCCAACGGATAGTTTTGAAGATCACATATATGCAAATCAAGCAGATGAGAGAGGACAAGCAAGCATCGAACAAAAAACGTGAAGAACTCTCAAAGCTCAACTCTACGATCTGAGAAATAGAAAAGCTTGCTCAGTTACTCAGTCTTTCGAAATAGTGCTTAAACAGCAACTGAGTAGCAACCATCAAGAACTCAACATCTACCAATCAACTAAAGAAAAGTACCAAGTCTGCTGGACTTGAAGAGTTCTAAGTGAACTGTAAGAGAGCCAAGTCTGCTGGACTTGAAGAGTTCAAGAGTGAACTAAGAAGTTCCTAGACTGCTGGTCTAGAAGGAATCTGTGTGATTCAGAAGTTGTAAAAGACATCCTTAGTGGATTTCCTACTCGAGAAGTAGAAGAGTGGACTAGGAGCTCTCAGCGCTCTGAACCACTTAAAACGACTGTGTCTTTTACTCTCTTACTATAACTGCTATATCTGCCATAACTCCTATAACTTCCTTACTCTCATAACTCCACTACTTCGTAAACAAGATTCAAACAAACATTAATTCTGCTAAGTTTTAATCATCATCAAGTAACAAGTCTAAAACGAACAGATTTTTAAATATCTATTCAACCCCCCTTCTAGATAACTATTGTGCCTGCTGGGAACTAACAATTAGTATCAAAGCAGGTTCTATTTTACAGCTTACAAGCTTTAGTAGATCTAATGGAACACGTACCAAGCGAATCAAGGACTGGAGGAGGCAGCAAGCCACCAATGTGCAACAAGAATAAGTTTACAAATTGGAAAGTCAGGATGCAAGCATACATGGACTCAATAGATGAAGATCTATTTGAGACCGTTCAAAATGGGCCCTATATTCCAACGAAGCTTGCACCAACTACGGACGATCCAAATAGAATACAAATCAAAGTCAAAGAGAAGTGGACAGACAACGAGAAGAGAGCTGTCCAACTCGACAAGAAGGATAAGAACATCCTGTTTCAATCCTTAGAAGACGATCTGTTCGAAAACGTTGTCAACAGCAAAACAGCTAAGGAGGTTTGGGAAGCACTGCTCATCATGCACGAAGGAACTAAAGAAGTAAGGGAAAACAAACAATCACTCCTGACACAGCAATATGAGATGTTTGCTCATGTTCAAGGAGAAAACGTAACTGCCACCTATGAGAGATTCAACGTTCTGCTCAACTCTCTATAAGCATATGGGAAGATCTATCCAAACAAAGATTTGATCATAAAGTTCATGAAAGCCCTACCGAGAAGGTGGGATGCCAAAACTACTACTATAAGAGAGTCAAAGAATCTTCACGAGATGACAGTTCAACAGCTTTATGGCAATCTACTGACATACGAACTGGAGCTGACTCAACGAGCTGAAACCCTATCAAATGGAAGAAAGAAGGATAAGGGAGTTGCTCTCAAGGCAACTGAAGGGGCATCTAAGGTCAACACTGAGATTGACTCTGATTATGATGAAAACGATTATGAAGACTTTGCTATGCTGGTAAAAAGACTAAGAAGGTTCATGCGTCAAGGCAAAACCAGCAAGCCAAAGAAGATCAGCAATTACAACAACCAGAAGCAAATGAATGATCTATGCTACAACTGCAAGAAGCCTAGCAACTTCATTGCTAACTGCAACAAACCTTTCAGAGAAGAACTAAAGAAGAAATCACATGCAAAGAAGGAATTCAAAGGCAACAAAAGGCCTCAGAAGACAGACAAAGGCCTGGTAGCTGGAGGATCGTGGAGTGATTCAGACAATGACTCCAATCCTGATTTCGGAGATGATGAAGAACCACAAATGGCTAATCTGTGCCTAATGGCCAAACATGCAAAGGACAAACAAAATTCCATCATACATGATGTAAGTCTCGATGAGGTATTTGACTTCAACTCTCGTGATGTAGACATAAATGATTTAAGAACTGCACTGCATGGCATAACCACTAATCTACATCAATACATGAAGTGGTTCAGAGTTTTGTCTAAGGATCATTCACTTCTTCAAGAGGAAAAAAAGAAAGTTCAAGAAGAGCTTGAAACAACCCTTCTAAGTACTAACCTTCTCTCCAAGCTTGAGGCTGAGAATGAAATCTTAAAACAGTCAAATAAACTCAATACATAAAGATAGTCTAATCTAACCTCTAAAATTGAGGAACTACATGGAACAAATCCTCATCATCCATGGACTCCCTGCTATCTAGTCAGAGAAGTACATTCGACAGAACATGCCTAGGCTTTGGGGAATCCATCTCAGAGCCATGTGTGGAAAAGACAAAGGAAACTAGCACTAGTAATGATTAAAGTTTTAGTAGAAGCATTATCTTTGTGAAATCCTCACAAAAGGAAGAACCAGTTCAACCTTGTTCTACTGCTTCCATTTATACTCAAAGGAGTAAAGGATCTCATGATGGCCTGGGCTTCATAAAAGAAAAGAGTAACCCAACCTCTACTCACCAACTTTGAAGAATCGTAGAGTCAAGCAAGACCAACTCTACGAATCAACTGGGAAGGTACAGTAGAGGTAAGACACACTCATCACTATTTATGAAACCCAAGGACACGTGGAAGAAGGAGAATCAGTTTAACAAAAGGATAACTAAAGAACCACACAAGTCCAAATGGAGGATGAATTATCATACACACACATGCATGCATCATACTAGATGTTTTATATGCAATAAATTTGGTCACAAGGCTACCAAATGTTATTATAATTCCATGCATGTGAGACCCAAGATCAAACACATTTGGGTCCCCAAGGGCACTAACAAAATAGGACCCATGAAAATATTGGTACCAAAATGAAGGTTAAACTTTATGACAGGAAAAGAGCTCCACGATCACAACCTGGTATCTGGACAGTGGATGCTCAAGACACATGACAGGGAACAAAGCCCTTCTATCTAACTACATAGAAAAGGAGGGTCCCTTAGTCATCTTTGGAGACAACGGCTCGGGCAAGACAAGAGGATACGACTCTGCTAGCAGTGGTACAGTATCTTTCAGCAAAGTAGCATATGTGGAAGGTCTCCAACACAACCTTATAAGCATCAGCCAACTCTGCGACAAGGGTCACCAAGTAACATTTCTAAACAACCAGCGTTAAGTCAGAGATCTGAAGACTTCTGCTGTAAAGCTAATCGGGACAAGAGAAGGAAATGTCTACATAGTGAATCTTGGTCAACTAAGCTCAGACGAGACAATATGTTTTCTGGCAAAGGCATCTTAAACTTCAAAAGCATGTCCAAACTGGCATCAAAAGATCTCGTTACTGGCCTACTTAAGTTCAACTTCGTAAAAGAAAGGCTATGCAATGCCTTTTCGCTTGGAAATTAAACCAGAAGCTCATTCAAGAGCAAAATTGCCAACTCTATCGACAAGCCCCTGCAGTTGCTCCACATGGATCTATTTAGGCCAATTCCAACAACTAATCTTGGAGAAAAAAGATACTCTCTAGTTATAGTCGACGACTACACCAGATTCACATGGGCATTCTTCCTAACTTCAAAGGATGAAACAAGCTCCCAATTAATCAAGAAGTTCAGACTGATGATGAACGAGAAAGGAGAGAAAATCAAGTCCATAAGGAGTGATCATGGAAGAGAATTCGACTTCTCAAAAATTGACCAGTTCTGCACAAACAATGGCATCAGTCATAACTTCTCAGGTCCACGAACTCCTCAACAAAATGGAGTAGCTGAAAGAAAGAACAGAACCTTGATAGAAGCTGGAAGAACTCTACTAGTAGCAGCTCATCTACCTGAATACTTCTGGGAAGAAGCGGTCAACACTGCATGCTACACGCAGAACAGATCACTGATACACTCTACGATCAAGAAGACCCCCTACGAACTGTGGAAAGGAAGAAAGCCAAATGTCAGCTACTTTTATGTTTTCGGCTGTGCATGCTACATTCTCAACAATGGAAAGTAGTTGTGACGCCTCCAAAATTAGGTATACATCACCCATCTTGAGTTGTCAGATACATTGTACATAATACAAATACAACTTACTAATACAACTGTCGTGTACAATACGATAAAATATAAACTGTGAGTTTGAATACAAATATTATCTTCTAGAGAGTATTCATACTCAAAAGGAGTCCTCATTACATTTATTAACACACCATTACATAGAATAGTGAGGACTACTAACTAATACTATCATTCGGACCATCACTCCATTCCCCGACTTGCCCCAGCTACGTTCTCATTTCCTGAAGAGAACAGTGAAAGAAAGGGTGAGCTCAACTAGCCTAGTAAGAAATATTATGATTAAGATAATGCAGAATAAATTATCATTAGCCTTCAACAATGTTAAACTGATAAAATATAATAGACATCAAGTTTAACTGCAGCGGAACAAGCAATCCATTAAAAGAGCCAAGTAGAAAATAAACTCTACTATCTTTTATGATTTAAAAGGTTTTTCACCACTGTGATCGCTGGGACTCAGCTTAATAAAATAATTCACATCATCGAATTACCCCTGCACTACGGCCAAGGATATTCGTGTATTCATTAATGGTCATGATCATGCCAACAACTGTCCATCAATGCACTACGGGCCAATGAGAACTTTTACCACATCATTTGTAACATTACGGTCATGATTATACCGAATAATCCCTGGTCATAATCATACCAAGTCCATCTATGCACTACAGGCCACAGATGACTTTTAACATTTTATAAACATGAGGATGATGACAATGATATAAGAATTCAATAAAATAAGTTCAAGAATTAATTTATCCAAGAATTAACAACGTCCAAATTGTCAACATGATACTGCTTTGTGGAGTAAAATTCAAGAATGCTTAGAAGAATATTTTCATGAAAAGATACTGGATGAAACGCAATTATCAAGGATATTCCACAAATTTCATGGAGTATAGAAGTCAAAACTTAACCAACTGAGTATAATAAAGAATGGAATAACAAAAGAAATCACCATGCATGCGATAGACCGCACAGACAGGTTATTCCCACAAAATAATAAATAATGGAACCAGGTTCGGCGTAAAATGCACAAACAGGATATTCCAACAGAATAATAATAAAGACGGAACCAGGTCCGGTGTAAAACACATAGACAGGATGTTCCAACAGAATAATAATAAAGACGGAACCAAGCCTGGTGTAAAACACACAGATAGGATGTTCCAACAGAATAATAACAAAGACGGAACGAGGTCCGGTGCAAAACACACAGACAGGATGTTCCAACAGAATAATAATAAAGACGGAACCAGGTTCGGTGTAAAACACACGGACAAGAAGTTCCAACAGAATAATAAAAGAATATCACCAAGTATAGGGTAGACCGCGTATACAAGTTATTCCAACAGAATAATAAGAAATGGAATAATAAAAGTTCTCTTCATGAATAAGAAAGAATAACACCCCTTACCGTTTTAAAGAAGAGCTGAAATAAGGAAGTAGTTAAGTAGTAGAATATTCTTCTTCTCTCTCTCTATAGTTTCTCTCTCTAGAGTTCAGTGAATTCGTAAGAAATAATGAAGGAATGAGCTGCTATTTATAGAAAAATAGAATGCATAGTAACTAATCCATGAACGGTCCAGATTGATTACTTTAATCTGGCGGTCCATATTTAAAGAAAAATCTTTTAAATAAAATATAATATATTCTATTTATAGAATAACTTTAATAAAGTATTTTGTTTTATATAAAAAGATGTTTCTGTTTTATTACGTTAATAATACGAATAAAACAAAACGTCATTATCGCTAAATAATTCATATTATTAACTGACAATAATTGAATTAAACTGAGTGACTTCTCACATAAGCATTAATAATCAATACCGTGCGCTACTATGCAACCACACGTATTACTGTACTTTTACTACCGAGTAGTTCAACAGTATCAATGGTAAAACTTCCGCCGTTATTTTTAATAAAATATTTTTGTCGTTTTCTCAATCCGACAATAATTCCGTTGTGGGGTCCACAAATGATTGTGCCGTTGTACGAATATTCCCTGTTAAAACGAATATTCTCCGACCAATCGAATATTATATAACAACTTGCGTACTTTGCAAAATTTATAAATACTACCCACAACTATAACATTATATCAAATTAACTCCATAATATTCAAAAATGATATTTATAAAAAATTCATCTTTATTTATAAAAGTTGGGGTCTTACAGTAGTACCTGACAAAATTTTAACCCAAGTCAGACGAAGGAATCTTTCTTGGATATACCACAGACAGTAAGGCCTACAGAGTGTTCAACAAGAAGACACTGGGTGTTGAAGTTTCAATTCACATCATCTTTGATAAAACAAACTTAGACAACACAGTGCTTCAAGACACTACGACCGATAGTACAGACACTACGAATGAAGTCGTCGAGCTCATCACTACGATCGTAGTGCCAGATAGTGAAATCGTTGAGCAAGAGAATGAGATCGTAGAGAGGTCTATGCAAGACAACGAACCTCCACACCAATAAGAAGAAATAGATCTTGAAGACTTAAGACAAGAAGGCATCAGGACAGATGTCCCAACTGGTAATAGATGGGCCAGAGATCACACTCAAGATCTAATCATTGGAGATCCGAGTGCTAGAGTCAAAATAAGAGCTGCCACTCAGAATGAATGTTTTTATCTAAGCTTCATGTCACAAATAGAACCAAAGAAGATAGAGGATGCTATGGAAGACTCCAGTTGGATAGAAGCCATGCAGGAAGAACTCAACCAATTTGAACGAAGCAAAGTATGGAGATTGGTACCAAGACCAAAGAGTCATCCCGTCATTGGAACTAAGTGGGACTTCAAAAATAAAATGGATAAAGATGGAGCTATAAACAGGAACAAGGCAAGATTAGTGGCAAAGGGCTACTCTCAAGAACAAAGGCATTGACTACGATGAAACATTTGCACCTGTTGCCAGACTAGAAGCCATCAGAATCTTTCTTACCTTTGCTGCTCACAAGAAGTTCAAAGTCTTTCAGATGGATGTCAAAAATGCATTCCTAAATAGAGAACTCCAAGAAGAAGTTTATGTAGAGCAACCTCTAGGTTTCATCAATCCATCTCTTTCCAATTATGTTTATAGATTAGATAAAGCCTTATATGGTCTTAAACAAGCACCTAGAGCATGGTATGAAACACTAACTAACTTCCTAATTGAAAATGGGTTCACTAGAGGTAGAGTAGATACCACATTATTTCTTAGAAAGCATAAAGACAAAGTCTTATTGGTTCAAATATATGTTGATGATATTATTTTTGGTTCTACTAACGAAAAGTTATGCAAGAGATTCTCCAAGCTGATGCAGAGCAAGTTTGAAATGAGCATGATGGGTGAGCTGCATTTCTTCCTTAGACTGCAAGTAAAGCAGACTGATGAAGGAATTTTCATAAACCAAGCCAAGTACATCAAAAAATTACTCAAGAAGTATGGCATGGAATCAACCTCTCCCATGAAATCCCCAATTGCTCCTGCAACCAAGCTTGACAAAGATGAAAAAGGTAAAAGTATTGATATAACTCAATATAGAGGTATGATAGGCTCTCTTTTATATCTAACTGCCAGTAGACCAGATATAATGTTTGCAACATGCATATGTGCTAGATTTCAGGCTAACCCTAAAGAATCTCATTTATCTGTTGTAAAAAGGATTTTCAGGTATCTCAAGGGTACACCTTACTTGGGGCTTTGGTACCCCAAGGAATCCTCATTTGAACTAACAGGATAAACAGATGTTGATTTTGCAGGCTGCAAAATAGATAGAAAGAGTACTAGTGATACCTGTCAATTGCTAGGAAATAGACTTATGTCCTGGTTTAGCAAAAAGTAAAACTTAGTGTCTACTTCAGCTGCAGAAGCTGAATACATTGCTGCTGGCAGCTGCTGTGCTCAGATCCTATGGATGAAAAATCAGTTAGCTGATTATGGGTTTGATTTCAAATCCATTCCCATTCACTGTGATAACACAAGTGCCATGGCAATAACTCATAATCAAGTTATGCATTCTAGGACTAAGCATATAGAAATAAGGTATCACTTCATTAGGGATCATGTGCAAAATGGAACTATATCTTTACAATACATCCCTATTGAAAATCAACTTGCTGATGTTTTTACAAAACCTCTAGATGAATCTAGATTTAATAAGTTAATAAGTGAGCTAGGCATGTTAAATCTACAACCATAAAATATGTGCTCTAAATTATTCTAACCATAACAGATACAAAGGCTAAACTCAAAATTGTAGACATGATCAAGAGAAGTCCACAATCGTAGAGCTGAAGAGACAATTACCTTGACGTTCGTAGCAAAGACTCTACTATCGTAGTGCAGACTCAACAATGACAAAAGCCCATTCAACAAAGCATGAATGCATCCTGTGATGATAAGCTTCATAACAAAGCAATCTCTCTGATAAGCGCCTCAAGAATAAACCTAACCCCTGACTCACACCAAGAGGTTGGCCCTTCCTGAGCTACCTTAAAAGAATGCTATGTCAAAAACTCATCACAAGGATTCGGTCAGACTCGATGATCGTAGCTCAGACACGACGATTACTGGACAGACTCAACGATCGTAGCTCATACACGACGAATACTGGACAGACTCAACGATCGTAGCTCAAACATGATGAATACTGGACAGACTCGACGATCGTAGCTCAGACACGACGAATGCTGGACAGACTCGACGATCGTAGCTCAGACTCGACAAATACAGAGCAGACTCAACGATCACAAAACTACCTCAACGATCGTAGTCCTCCCTAAGGACACATCAACTCTGCAAGAGCCAAGGGCAAATCAGTACAATCCTTATCAGTTAAAAACGTAGAGCCAAGCAAAAGTCGACACTTATCCCACTAAGCAAAAAGGAGAGAGGGAAGTTATAAGTACTATTTGAAATCATCTTTTTGAAATTAGAAGTTCAAAAGATCATCTCTCTCATCCTCTCTCAAAGAAGAAACACTAAATCAGAAGAAAGCTCAGTCAAATCACTCTTCTAGCAAGAAAATCAATGGAAGCTTCCAGTATTATCTCCGGCTACAAACTCTTTCGACTAGTTCAAAATAGCTGTACCTAAATTTCACAAGACTTTGTCGTTACTAAAGAAGGCGGGTCTCGAAGAAGCCTTGGGTACAGACACATTGATCTACCCCAAGCTAGTAAAAGAGTTCTACAGGAATGGTGTGTTTGAATACAACACCATCACTACGAGAGTAAAGGAAGTGGAAATCAGATTGAAGGCCGAAGACATCAACCTCGCCCTAGGTCTAAAAAATGAAGGGTATCCAGTCATAGATGGCGTAGACTTCCAAGAGGGTCTTAAAAGAATGCATCACAAGAAACACCCCTCTGTGAAAGGATACAAGAAGAAGGAGTTTCCACAGAGGTATGAATTTCTAGCTGATATTGTTGTGAAATGTATATGCTACAAGAGCTCAGGTCATGACTCTGTGAATGAAGTAAAACTCAAGCTCATGACTGTCATATGTTATGGAATACAACTCAACTACAGAGCTCTATTGCTCGAATGGATTGGAAAGTGGATCATCAACTCAAAGAAGTCAAAAAGCCCTCAAAAGATGCTCTACGGGCGATTCATAAGCATCATTCTACAGTCTGCTCTGGGTGACAAAATTGGGAACGAAGAAGGAGGAGCTATCAACCCAAACAGACGAATGACCCAACAACTGTTTAAAAATTAGAAAAGGAACCCAGCTGAGAATGTTAGCATGATGACCGAGTCCAGTGGAAGAACTGGTGATCTGAAGGACTCAGGCCTTCCTGGAAATATGTCTGTTGTCAAGGAGATCGAAGAAGAAGAAGAAACGAACAAAGGAGAACCCTTTTTCCTTATTAGAAAAAGCAAGGGCAAAAGGAAGCTTAAGGCTAGAATGGTAGAAGAACCCCAGGGATCCACGACTGATAAACTAGTAGAGTCCTCTGACATTGAGACTCTAAGGATCCTGAGAAAGAAGCAACAGCATGATGAGGCTGAAGAAGATAGAGCCACGATATCTCAGATGCTGAACAAGAATAAAATCAGCCACAAACCCAAAAAGCCATCCATCTCCTAAATTGTAGAGTCTCTATTGATCGTAGAGACTAGACCAGACACATCAAGAAAGGAAGTAGCTGCATCAAGCATGTTGGATGTTCAAGAAAGTCATGTGGCTGTGGCTCAGCCTATAAAATCAAGAAGGAAGCTAGTCAAGAAATATCTCCTTGAGAATGAAAAAGTGCTCAAGAAGGAAGACAAGATCATGGTTGCCAAAGAGGAATTGACCAAAGCAAGTCAAGAGGACAATGCTCCAGCTGAGGGGGAGATCCCTGAGATTCAAATGATAGAGAATACACCAGCTGAGGGGGAGATGCTTGAAGCTCTAGAAAATGCTCCAGCTGAGGGGGAGTTTTTGAGCTTACAAGAAGATGATCAAGTTGAGGGGAAGCCTCATGATATCTCCGTGGCAGAAGAAGAGGTCCCTACCAGTAATAAAGAAGAACCAGGGCAAGAACATCAAGAGGCCATTGAGATAATGGAATCCTCCAACGAGAATATTGAAGGGGAAGAAGATGATGGTGACCTTGAGATCACTGGTGTGGGCAAAGATGGGTATAGAAGCTATCTTTACAATCAGATATTCTCTTACCTACCCATGATGCCATATCATCAAGCCCAAATCCTAAACTCTTGGAACCACATGTTCTGAAGTTTTAAAGAGTATCCGGCCATCTCAGTACTAGCTCATGGATTCCCAGGAAGATTCAACCTTGCCAAGAGGTTACTAACCAACAACTCTTCCTCAAAGTATAAACCTGAGGTACTGTCTATCCCAACCCTCTTCAGAATTAATCACTTGCAATCATCCTCATTTAGCAATTTTTATGAATTCCCACGATGGTTGGAAGTGATACTTCATCCACTAAATCAATTTCCAGTTGCAGAATCCCAAAATTCTGTAACTGAGGAACCAAATGCAGTTAACTTCATAATGCTCGCATAAACTATCAACTCTACGGTCACAGACTCTAGCCTCATTGCAGAGTCTCCATCTCAAATTGTAGAGTCACCAAACTCAAACATCCTGACCCAGGCCCCTCCATCAGACATTCCATCCTCCTCGTCAAATGAATATTTTAGCCTTGATCTTGCTCTCTACTCCCTGCAAGATCAATCCTAGAAAATATCCCCTCCATTCAACAATCCTCAACCCAGTGATCCACTCACAAATCTGCCCACGAAAGATAACTTGAATGAAGTGTCCAAAAATATGGTCAAGAACATCGATGAGAGCCTGGAAACTCATTCAGAAGTCATTCATCTCGGGCTAACTCAAATGATCACTGCTGTAAATAATCTCCCAGGCACTCTAAAACTGAGCTTACAAAGAAGTTGAGGGAAATTATCAAGGAAATGATTCAAAGCATGAAGGACAGAGATAAAATTCACTTTAGGATAGCCACCAAACAAAGAGAGGTTGTTCTTGAATTACAGAAAACTCAAGAAGCCCAAAATAACCTTATGATGGAAACCATCATCAACCTGAAAGCTTCGGTTAAAGAATTTTAGAAAGCCTATGTAAACCAGGAACAACAAACTGAAACTATTCTCACTGCCCTCAGAAACAAAGAAGCTAGATCTGAAGCCCTGATCAAGGAAAGTCGAGAGGACATTGCTTAAACACAAAGCCAACTCAACGAGCTTGTCCAAGGAGTAAATCGACTTTCTACAGATATTTAAACCCTTGATGCTGACATAAAGGGGGAGAATAAAAGGAAAGGAGTTCAAGGAAGCCAAGGAGGCCAGGGCAGAGGCAGAGGAGGTCAAGGAAGCCAAGAAAGGGGTAGAGGACAATTTCACACTCCAGTTGCAAGAAGCCCTCCTGCAAGACAATTCCATCATCAGACTCAACGATCTGATCAGCAGGATGTCTTGATGGCTCAGCCATTAAGGAGTCAAGGGCCAACTACCAGCTCACCAAATGTGACCACTACAAGCCTAAGAATGCCAATTAGAGATCCAGCATTCATGAATAGGCATGATCACAACCCGATAGTAAGTCCAAGTAAGCTGGAAGATATAGCCAGAAGAGATGAAGCGAGCAGGAAAAGAAAGGCTGAGGAGTATGCCAATCCTCCACGGAAAAGATCAAAGAAATAGAGATAAGTTGAAACTTTAAATTCTTATTGATGTAAAGCTAAACTGCAATATTCCTTGAACATCAATAAATTCATGCTTATTCTCTAGAAATTTCAGCTGCTCACTGAAATACTAAGTCACGTTTACTTTCTTGTAAATGCATCTAGAAACTAATAATCATGACAGCAAATCTCCTTGGTTATGTTAACATCAAATAGGGGGAGATTATTGGGAGAATGCATATTATGATTTGATGTTTTAATGTATATGCTCATGATTATTTATAAAGTCCTTCAAGTAATATATGTACAAGGACTTAGTGATAGATCAAATCTGTTAAATTGATCTAAGCTCTCAACGTGTATCATTCTGTAATGAATGTATAGATAGAAAGATCAAAGATGTTAGGTTGATCTTGAGATGTAACAGATAAGCTTCAAAGAATTCGTAGTGTATAAATCTGATCAACTTTACAGAAGTCAAGGCAGAAACGTAGAGCTTCAAAGATCGTAGTGTGCATGCCTTTAAGGGCCTCTTCAGAAATCGTAGAGTGGTCCCAACGTTTGCCGAGCCAACTCAGAGTTCGTAGTGTGCTCTCAGAAACGTAGAGTTTACAACTCAAGCAAGCGAAGATCGTAGTGTGCAAAGATTTAAGAGAAATCATAGTACTCTCGGTAGATAGCATCAGACCAGGCACCAAGGTGACAATTCACCACGATTTGAATCGTAGAGTACCACGATCTGAATCGTAGAGTATCACGATCTAAATCGTAGAGTATCATATGTCTTGTGTTAGAAACGTCAAGCCTCATGATTTGTGTGGAGACAGACTTCAACATATGAGGAATGGATTCTAAACATTGCAATACTCACCAGTCCCAAAGTTATAAGAAATATTCTTAGTATGCAACAAAGAAGCGTATTGAAGAAGCTAATGAAAGTACCATTGGTAAGGGGGGAAAACACCTTTTCAGGTGTTAGGTGAGAAAGCAGTCTGCTGTGTCAGTGGGCCAAAATGCAATTCAGAAGATGTGCAGAAAAGTCCTCATCAAAGATCAGAAAGGTCAAACGCATTTAATGCTTCAACGGATGGATCCAACGAATAGTTTTGAAGATCACATATATGCAAATCAAGCAGATGAGAGAGGATAAGAAAGCATTAAACAAAAAATGTGAAGAACTCTCAAAGCTTGACTCTACGATCTGAGAAATATAAAAGCTTGCTCAGCTACTCAGTCTTTCGAACTAGTACTTAAACATCAACTGAGTAGTAACCATCAAGAACTCAACATCTACCAATCAACTGAAGAAAAGTACCAAGTCTGCTGGACTTGAAGAGTTCTAAGTGAACTGTAAGAGAGCCAAGTATGCTGAACTTGAAGAGTTCAAGAGTGAACTAAGAAGTTCCTAGACTGCTGGTCTAGAAGGAATTTGTGTGATTCAGAAGTTGTAAAAGACATCCTTAGTGGATTTCCTACTCGAGAAGTAGAAGAGTGGACTAGGAGCTTTAAGTGCCCTGAACCACTTAAAACGACTGTTTCTTTTACTCTCTTACTATAACTGCTATATCTGCCATAACTGCTATAACTGCCTTACTCTCATAACTCCACTACTTCGTAAAGAAGATTAAAACAAACATTAATTCCGCTAAGTTTTAATCATCACCAACTAACAAGTCTAAAACAAAAAGATTTTTAAATATCTATTCAACCCCCCCCCTTCTAGATAACTATTGTGCCTACTGGGAACTAACAATGGCTTTTTCTAATAACGTTGAAAATGAATTAATTTGCAGCACATTCAACTTCTCGAGTACAGCTGATTTCAATCCATTCTTAAAACATCGTGCTTCAAGCTCCTCAATGTCCACTCGATGCGGAACAAATTTTGCTAATTGTTGAACTTGACAAATATTCTGTCACTGTCATATTCTTCTACTTTAGATTCACAAATTTTTCTTCCATATTTCCCTTTAGAATTCCCTTCCTTGGCGACATTATCTAATAAAAATCTTACATTAATTCTCCTTCCCTATACAAATTTTTATTAATAACACAATAAGAATAAAAAATAAAAAAAAATAAGAAATTCTCATTTAATCGCATATTTATTCAAATAGCACACAGTACATTTAGCTCCTAACACATAGCACTATGCCTTTTTAAATAATATCAGGATTAACAATACAACTTTAAACAAAAGTTGTAATTCTCCTACTTTAAACAAAAAGTCATAACTCTCCATTCACACATAACTTTTCCCAGTTCATCAAACTTACCACACCTAGTGGTTCAGGAAATTGCCACAATTATATGAGTGTATGAACTTATCCTAGTCAGACCTTTGGCGTCCATTCGCTGAGGGGTTCAAAACATTTCATATAATTATGAGTCATGAACTTACAATAAGTATGAGTTTTAAGAACTCAAAAATTAATCTTAATCTTATATTCATATAGAAAATAAAGATTTCATTCATACAAATATATATATTTACGTATGTTCACACATCGTTCTCGATATTATAATCTTTAATATCATATCTTACTACCAAAAGATACTACTGCATATCTCTAAGTTGTCTAGCATCCACTCCCTTCACCAGTCTTCTTCTTGATGGGACACTTGTTGAACCCGTGACCCATCCTTCCACATGAATAACACTTCCTCATATTCGGCTTAGGACGATGTAGAGAAATATGTCCTTCATACTTACAACTGAAGCACACGTTCTTCCGTATCATGCATTCTCCCGCGTGAGTCTTTCCACAATTGCTACATGGTTGCTTCTTCTTCGGGTTTGAATTTTCAGAATTAGGCCTGTCGTTATTCCTTTTTCTCTTTTTCTTGCCTTTCTGCTACTTGATTGTTCCTTCAGACGATCCACCACCTTCAGTCTTCATCCTTTCTACATACGCCTTGAGCTCGTTCTATTCTTTAGTCATTTCGTGTAACACTTGCTCCATCTTCCATAACTCGTCTAAAAGAAACACTTTACAATGGAGTTCTTGAACTTCTGTAGATAGTTAATCTTGTTCTCCAACTTTGATCTTATTCTCTTTATCCACCTTAGCTTCTTCGGACTCTACCTCCTCATCACCACTTAGATACATCTCGGGATAATCGTCATGATTGCTCCCCAGATTGACCATAGGTTAATCTTCTCCCACCTTCTCAACTGATTCACTTTGCGCTGGCACCTAGGCTACTGGCACTGGTGCAAAAGTCGCTAGCATCTCCGCACTCATTTCATCTTCTCTAAACATCCTACAATCAGTCTAAATGACTTGATTAATACTTCTCCAGTACGAACTTCTCACACTATGTGTCCACATATCTCACTATCGATATATTTCGAAAATCCCTCACTTAGTACTCTAAATGAGTATTCTCTATCTCGCTTATGGTTATAATCCTAGGGTTTCCCCACCCCACTTAAGGTTTATAACCTACAGCTTTGATACCAACCTATGACACCCCCAAATTTGGGTTACCTGACCCCCGAGTTTGGTTTTCACGATCCACAATATAAATAACATTTAACTACCCATTTAATTATAAATAGGAACATACACTACATTAACTGATATAGTTAATATATTACCCCAAATTCTCTAACCTTAACATTATAAACATACCCTTTAGTCATACAAAAAGGGTTCATAAATACAACATAATAATAATGTTATTCATAACTAATTATTCACTTATGCCTTCGCCTTTATTTTTCACAGCACCTCCTGCCACTTTATCCCTAGTTGAAAAGTTTTATTTAGCAAGGGTGAGCTACAAATTTGCCCCGCAAGTTAAGATATACAATAAATGTATAAGAATCATGAATAACAGACTATCTATTTCGATAAAATGACACCAAAGTTCAGGAAACTTTGAAATAGCTGAACAAATCTCTAATTACTAAAAAGTCTTCTCGCAATCTATGTAACACAACAATTTGATAATGAAAGAGTGCAACACTTTCAAAGTTTCTACGATATTCTATTGAATAAAAAAGAATCAATTCTACGCAATAATAAAGTGAAATGTTTTTTCAGATTTATGCTGAGCGATCCATTGGATCTAGAACTTTTCTTCTCGGATATCTATCAAAGATTTACTTTGATATATACACAGGTGTATCAGATAACCATAAAGATTAAATCATACCCCCTGCAAGTATAACACGTGATCAGCTTTATTATACCCTATATTATGCATAATACTTAAAAGTGTGCAATAGTCGAATATACGACCTAAAATGTTCCCTTCATATAAAAGATTGTTCTTCTCAGTCTTTGAATCAGAATTTGATTTAACAATGAAATAAAATAATTTCAATATCTAATCACTTCTCTTCTCTTCTCTTCTCAAACCTATCAAGTTTTCTTTTTTGATCTAGCTGAAATAACTAGCATTGATCTATCAATAATAATTGAATTATCTTCTCTTCTCTTCTCGAACCTATCAAGTTCTAACAAATGTTCGTCTAGCCAAAACAATTAGCTAAGACATGTTTCAATACGATTAAACAATAAACAGAATTTAACTGTACTATTTGAAATCAATAAGAGCTTCTACGGATGTAAATATTCAACAACAGTTATTCTACAAGTATATTCTCAGAATCACTAATTCAATTTGAATTAATAAACATGCACTAATTGCGAATAATAAATAATAAATTATTGAACGTGGTCTAATCAACAATAATTAACCACCATAGTACTTGCACAATATTAACTTAAGGTTGAGTTAGGAAACTTGCTTTCCGTGTTGATTACTGCTACATAATATACTTATCTGCGTTTGAAATACCTATAATCATAATATCGGTCTTACAATTAGCACAATAATTCACAACACACAATATTATAATTTACAGTCAATACTTCTCCTAGACACATTACCACATAGACACATAAGTGTTTATAACCTATATAAACACTTATCAAGTCTAACTAGTTCGGTTTGGTTGGACTTCGGTCCATTCTCGGTGTTCTGGTCACCCTATCTTACAATTAACACATTTATTGTTAATTAAACTTGGTCTCTAAGCTTCAATATTATTTTAGATAAGTCAAATATCGTTTATAATATTTTTCAAAAGCTTTTAATAATTTATAAACAATTATTATAATTTATAATAATTTTTTAAACACTTAAATCGTTTTTAAATGATTTAATTATCAAATATTCTTATCATCATTAATATTTAATAATATAAAAATATTAATAACATACTTGTCAAAATATTAACGTTATTTTTAATAACGTAAAATATTTTTAAATCATCAATATTCTACTTAAATAATTTTTAAATAATTAAAATTATTTTTTAAACCATCTCCATTAATATTTAAATATTAATGAATTTATCATCAAAATATTAAAAGTCATTAATTATAACTTAAAATATTTTTAAATCATTTTTCTCATTTTTAAATGATTTTTAAATCAATAAAATTATTTTTAATTCATTTATTTAATATAATAATTAAAAAAATCTAATATCATTAATATTAATTTATTAATGAGAATTCTCCAAAAATATAGAAAATTATATTTTATTACTCGAAATATTTTTAAAGTCTTTATTCTTATTTAAAATGATTTTTATATAATTAAAATTATTTTTTCTAATTTATTTAATACACTAATTAAATAAATTAAATAGCATTAATATTCAAATAATTATAAATATTAATGAAAAATATCCCAAATAATTAAAAGTTTTTTTTCAGAATTTAAAAAAAATTTAAAACCATTTTTGTAATGTTTAGAATTTATTTTCTATTTTTAAATAATTTTTGGAAATTCAAAAATTAGAAATATTCAAAACTGTCGCTATAGCCTATAGCGACAGTAACCGTCGATGTTGGTGTTCTTCAACCTCTAGAACACTGACAGGCCGGTTACCAACATGCCCAGTTTGACCGCTTTTAAAATCCAATCTGATCATGTTCTGGGCTAGGTTAAGTATTGATCATGTAGTGTTTATGTAACGCTACATGAATCAATCTTCATCTCGGTCATACAATAACATATCAAGACGATCTGTGCCTTCAAAATCCTTGTCAGACGTTTTCTAGGTTTTCCCAGAAACCCAACAGTTCATCACGTTACTTTCTAGATCATTTTAATCTAGGTTCTGGTCACGATTTTGATAGTTTTATGGTTCACACTGGTAGTATACATGACAAGGAACATTACTATAACAACAAATAAGTTTAACAACAACAGATCCACAAGCTATGACTCGGTCAAAGCTTGTTAGGAAAAAACTTCATACCCTTTTCTGGAAATTCCAGAAATTCACAGTCATGGCTGAATGACCTACTTTGACCAACTATTACGATCGATCTGTTGATAGCTTACACGATCTAAGGCCACAAATATAAAGTACACATGACAGACTACCAACTGGTTACAACAACATCAACAAACAACTTAAACACTGACAGATCAAAGCATTATAAAAACTTGTCAGACACTGGTTTAGTATTTTTGGGTTACCTAGATTATACTCGGTCATGGTCGGTCAACTGACTTTGACCGTTAATAACTTACGATCTATACATCCGATGACCCTGATTTCACTTGCAGATAAAAGAGTACATGACAAGCTACATATAATAACCTTAAAACATCAAAAACCATAAACGAACAAGAATTTGTGGCTCCTGACATTAGCTTGTCAGACCACAAATTTTGTTCTTGGACAGTTTTGGAAAAACTCAATTTTAAAGCACTTTGATGTTATGGATCCATGATGGATCAACATAGATCATCTAAAAACATCTTTCAACACAAATATAAACACTTAAACACAAAAATTGTCTTAACCATTAGGATCAAAAATCAAATTAGATTTATACCGTCTAGCTTTAAATTCTTGATCTTGATCTTCCTAATAGATCTTGGTTGATCAAGGTACTATTTTTAGGACTAATCTACCTTAGAATTTCGGAAGGTTAGAGAGAGCAAGAGTTTCTCTCTCCCAAATCAATATAGGAAATATGCCAAAATACTAGACTTTCTGTCTCCCAAATCTATATATATTGTGATATAACACTTAGATCTGATATAAGGGACTGATATTGTTGGAGATTTCAAGCCACAAAGTCAATTGAGTTGGTCACCTACTACAAATTTACAAAGATTTGCAAGTTACATATTTAAAAATCCAAAAAGGGCATTTTTATCATTTGTAAAATAATTTTTGTAGACACTCGAAATTTTCTGTACACCTATCACTAACAGTGCAGGAGGACATATTCTTCTTTCAAGAGGGAACCCTGGAAGACAGTTCATATCCATTTCGGATACTACCGGAAGTTCATCATCAACCCCAGAACACACACCGGGAGTAACAATTCCAAACTCGGAGATAACCCCGAGACGTGTAGATCTAATACCGGAACACACACCGGAGAAGACCGATTAATCTCAGAGATTACCCCGAGGTATCCAGTCTCAGTCCCAACCATGGGAATAGCCCCCAACCTTGGTGATCACCCCAAGGAATGCAGTTTCGGCAATAACCCCAGAAATGCTTGTTTCAAATACAACCAGCTTCAATCTCGGCGCTCACAACGAGATACTCAGTACCAACCCGGAGATAACAGCGGGAGGATAGGCACACCTCAGAGATGACATTGAGGACCTTCAACAATTGCAGCAGTCCAATCTCAGCGAAGCCCTGAGCAACGTCTACTTTATCAGCCCAAACTGGCTATAACACCGGTGAAGGGCAACATCGTCATCTCGCCAACGTGATGCCACGCCACGTCATCTCAAACATTTCATACACACATCTCTACACAACGATGTCCCACAAGAATCAAGGAGAACCGATCCCGAGTGACTATTGTGCGGGGTAACGGATAGAATTTGAAGCTTGAAGACCGCAGGGCATCGTCCCATCTTCAATGACTTCGTACAAACTCTAATCCCATGACATTGTACAACTCTCAACAACGACGGTCTGAAATAGGTCCTGTATGCCTCAATCGGATGCCTAGATTGCAATTCTGAAAGTTTGAGTAGACATTACAGTGCCCGAGTGCACGTACTACGAGACAACCCAACCCGAAAAACCCGGGGCAACCCGGGTAGCCTCTGGTACACTTGCAGCTCAGCCGTAGGTACACCTGCGGCTCCACCCTCTATAAATAGAGGGCTTGGGGTGACCATTTTGCAAGAGAAAACGGCGAGGAAGCCCTGCCCAATTTGCTCCGTACTCACCCCATACTGAGTGCTTTCTCATTTTAAACACCAGTGAGCTCATATATAGCTACTTTTGTACTTAAAAAAGCCAGTGTTTACCCACTTTAAAGATATAGAAGTCTTCTTTGGCAATCCACTGTAAGCCTTCTCACACACTTTAAAGTCTTTCTCTTCATCTTTGCACACACCCTTCTTCACATTGAGAGTCGTGCAACGTGCATTTGCCCGAACTTCGGTCCGTGATTTTATTTCAATTTGTATATACATATATATATATATATATATATATATATATATATATATATATATATATGGACTAACATTATCGAGTTATGCCTCGATTGAGCCTAGACTTCAGTCTGGAGCGTTTATTTGCTTATACATATAAAAGCCTCCATGGCGGTTGATAGCTTTTACAGCTTTATTTATATTTCTGATCACCAATGGAGGTGCTTCGTGGTTGGTGATCATGTCTGTATATATATATATATTTACAGCTTTTATATATATATATATATATATATATATATATATATATATATATATATGTAAGACCCTGAATTTTTTGAAATAAAAGTATTCAATTTTTCTTATAGTTACTATTCAGTAAATGGTTAAATTGATAAAAGTTAAAGTTATGGGTGAAATGTGCACATTTTGCAAAATAAACAAGTGGTTATAAAATATTCATTGTTGTCGGGGAATATTCGTTGGATCGTGGAATATTCTTACTGTCGGGGAATATTCATACGACGGTGCAGCCTTTTGTGGGCCCCATAACGGAAAGCGATTTGATGAAGAAAACGACAAGAGTAAGTTGTTTATAAATAACGGCGTAGTTGTTACCGTTAACACTGTTGGAATACCCGGTGGTTAAAACACAGTAATACGCGTTGTTGCACAGTAGCACACGGTATTGCACCAATTATTGATTTTTACGTAAGAATGCATTACTCAATAATTCTTACAGTAATTACTGTTCAGTATTTTATTTTATTAATTCAATAATTGCTGCGTTGATATTTTATATTACTGTTGTTTTAATAATTGTCACTACACAATATTTTCTATTATCGGAGCAATAATTCATATTATTTAAATAATATTATTAGATAATATTATTGGCAATGTCTAGAAAGTTCTGTCTAAGGAGAGGTTTGGTCATCTAATTGCGCGCCAGTAAGGAGAGATCCTTATTAGAAAGCCCCCTCTTTCCTGGGAACGGCCTGGTTGTCAGTACTGTGATTCTGTAATATTATTTGTGTATAATTAATTATTGATTTATATGATGAGGAAAATATTAATTTTATGTGGATATAGATGGAGAAAATTTTTAATGTGACAATTGTTGAAAATTAATATTTTATCTTTTTCTGATAAAATAATTCATTTAAATATATTGTTTTAATAATATATTGATGGTGATATTTTTACAATGAATGTGGAATATATGAGTATATGAGGAGGAAGAGTATTTTTGTGGCATTAAATGATTAACACATGTTTTGTGTGTTGGTGGACACAATTCTTGATCGAAAATTTATTATTGACTGTAAAATCGCCCGTTTGTGGATTTCGGTCAATTTCTATTTAGAATTTGGAAAAACTTTCTTCTGTAAAGTTGTAGAGAATTGAATTTCCTATAAAAAAATGCGAGATTCAAATTTTCTGATAAAAGGGCTATTTATTATGAATTATTGAAGTTCCGAAGTTCCGAAATAATTGATTTTTGGAAGTTTTATTTATTTTTATTAACAAAAACGTTTTTTACACTTTGGTGGGCCCTACTTGCACATGTTGATGGCTGAATCCAGATTTTCAAAGGTGGGCTAAGGAAAATTTATAATTATATTATTATTTTATTAAATTTTCTGCTTTGGTGTTCTAAGCAATTTCTTATAAATAGGGTGCTTATGTTAAAATTGAAAATCACACCAGAAACTGAAGTTTTCTCTCTATTTCTCTCTCTATATTATCGAGTGTATTCTTGTGAGTATTTTGATATCTTGAGTGTTGCTATACGGTGCAAGTTCGTTCTGCGTTATTCCAGTCAGGAGTACTGCTCTTTTGAGGTAAGGGATATTGTCGTAAGGGATTTTATTTTTTTTATCAATGCTATTATTTCTTTCAATATTATTATACCGGAATATTGGTAGGATTTTTCTTGTAAAATTCTTATCTTTTCATGGCGGGGTTACTATTCATGAGTTACTATTCACGAGTTACTATTCATGAGTTACTATTCACGAGTTATTATTCATGAGTTAGTATTCACGAGTTACTATTCATGAGTTACTATTCACGAGTTACTATTCATGGGTTACTATTCACGAGTTACTATTCATGACAAAATTTGTTTCTTTTTCTAACCAAATTTTAGTTGATTTATGAATATTATTATTGAGATTAAAACTATATGTTGATCATATTATTTTTTTTATTATCATATATAACATTTTTATAACCCTAATGATGATATTTCTCTTTGACTTGAGTGTAAAGATGGGTAGATTTTTGGTACGATCATTACTATGGGTTCTCTTTGGCCAGTAGTGCAAAGTTGAATTGTTGACCGGTATGATCATGACCATTGAATTTATAATTGAATATCTTTAGCTTAAGTGCAAAGGTGAAATGATCAATATGGTTATAATTATTGGTTATATAAATTCTGAAATGATTATATATTTCTTTGAGATAATAATATATTTGGCTTGTAGTGCAAATATGAGCTGTTGAGGAATATCTTTGGCCTGTAGTGCAAAGATGAGTTGTTGATGTATTTATCTTTGGCCCGTAGTGCAAAGATGAAATTATTAGTATGATTATAAACAGGAACTGTGATTTGGTATAACCATGATTTTTGATGTTTCAGGTAAAGACAAGTGATGAAAATTATCTTTGTTCTGGATTAGAAGAGGAATTTAGAACTACAATTATGATTATGAGTTATACATGTGATTGTGGACAGGAATTGTTGATTGATGTTACAGGGATAAAACATTGTTGGTAGACTTTTAACATAGAGAAGATAATAGACTTTATAGTCTATTTGACTCTTCTAATGGATTGCTCGTTCCGCTGCAACTATGGTTGAAATTTTTTATCATCTACCATATGTTTTAAATCTCTGATTTAATTCTGTTGAAGGCTATTGATAATTTATTTATCTTTAGTCATGATATTCTTTACTGGGCTAGTTGTGCTCACCCTTCTGTTTCACAATTCCTTTCAGGTAATAAGAGTGTAGCTGGGTCGAGCGGGGGTAACAGGGAAATAGAACGGTGGTCTCTAGCTGTGGAGGTTCTCCCGAAGCAGTATATAAAAGTTCATTTAGTAGTTATATTTGGTGAATCATCTAGGGTGAAGCGAACCCAACGTTGGAAGGGTGTTTTGCCACTATCATACAAGATGTCTAACGACACACAACCTCGTGTCATCATAAGACATGGTTGTGCACATCCACTCGTCGAGTATATCTACGAGCACTACCTATATAATCTTGGTGTTTGTTTGAAGTATAATTCTCAGTTAGAGACAGTGGAGATAATGATATGTCAAGAGAAGACTCACCATTGGAAAGAATATGATAGTAATCTTCTCATTTTTCTTTGGGGTCTATTGGGTCAACCAAGGATAATTCTGTGGCCATATGATATCTATCATAACCTAGAAGCATGGCCTCCCATGTACGAGGGTTTCCTTGAGCACTTCCCAAAGATTCTAATTTCTAAAACAGTTTTTGACTATACCTTTATGTAAGGTGTCATTGTGACGTGCTATCCAAGGTTGGGACATGAGTCACAGTTGGTATATATTTGTACCCAAACTCATAGCATATGTGTTGTTGTATTTTGCACGACAATTGTTGTAATAAAGTTGTAGTTGTTATCTGTACCATGTATTTGGCGACTCAAAATGGGTTGGATGGAATGGACCTATTTTGGGGGCGTTACATTTAGTATCAGAGCTTAGGGATATGATCTCTGGCGGAGATCGGGGAATAGGACTAGGAGGGGAGAGACGAGTAAATCCTTCGCTAGTGTGTCCTACCTAAGCTTATTTGTTGGTCAGTCATGATATCGGGATATAATGTGATATGTTAATTTGTTCAATTAACCTTTGTTTTGAAGCTGTATTCTAGAATGATATCTGAAATACTGGAGATGAGCAATGAAGAAATTATGATGACAGGAAAGATGGAATCTGAAATGAAAGCAAGGTATTCTCAACTCTTTGAAATACAAGGTACGTAAATTTCGAGGACGAAATTTCATAAGGAGGGGAGATTGTAAGACCCCGAATTTTATGAAATAAAAGTATTCAATTTTTCTTATAGTTACTATTCAGTAAATGGTTAAATTGATAAAAGTTAAAGTTATGGATGAAATGTGCACATTTTGCAAAATAAACAAGTGGTTATAAAATATTCATTGTTGTCAGGGAATATTCGTTTGATCGTGGAATATTCTTATTGTCGGGGATTATTCATACGACGGTGCAGCCTTTTGTGGGCCCCATAACGGAAAGCGATTTGATGAAGAAAACGACAAGAGTAAGTTGTTTATAAATAACGGCGTAGTTGTTACCGTTAACACTGTTGGAATACCCGGTGGTTAAAACACAGTAATACGCGTTGTTGCACAGTAGCACACGGTATTGCACCAATTATTGATTTTTACGTAAGAATGCATTACTCAATAATTCTTACAGTAATTACTGTTCAGTATTTTATTTTATTAATTCAATAATTGCTGCGTTGATATTTTATATTACTGTTGTTTTAATAATTGTCACTACACAATATTTTCTATTATCGGAGCAATAATTCATATTATTTAAATAATATTATTAGATAACATTATTGGCAATGTCTAGAAAGTTCTGTCTAAGGAGAGGTTTGGTCATCTAATTGCGCGCCAGTAAGGAGAGATCCTTATTAGAAAGCCCCCTCTTTCCTGGGAACGGCCTGGTTGCCAGTACTGTGATTCTGTAATATTATTTGTGTATAATTAATTATTGATTTATATGATGAGGAAAATATTGATTTTATGTGGATATAGATGGAGAAAATTTTTAATGTGACAATTTTTGAAAATTAATATTTTATCTTTTTCTGATAAAATAATTCACTTAAATATATTGTTTTAATAATATATTGATGGTGATATTTTTATAATGAATGTGGGATATATGAGTATATGAGGAGGAAGAGTATTTTTGTGGCATTAAATGATTAACACATGTTTTGTGTGTTGGTGGACACAATTCTTGATCGAAAATTTATTATTGACTGTAAAATCGCCCGTTTGTGGATTTCGGTCAATTTCTATTTGGAATTTGGAAAAACTTTCTTCTGTAAAGTTGTAGAGAATTGAATTTCCTATAAAAAATGCGAGATTCAAATTTTCTGATAAAAGGGCTATTTATTATGAATTATTGAAGTTCCGAAGTTCCGAAATAATTGATTTTTGGAAGTTTTATTTATTTTTATTAACAAAAACGTTTTTTACACTTTGGTGGGCCCTACTTGCACATGTTGATGGCTGAATCCAGATTTTCAAAGGTGGGCTAAGGAAAATTTATAATTATATTATTATTTTATTAAATTTTCTGCTTTGGTGTTCTAAGCAATTTCCTATAAATAGGGTGCTTATGTTAAAATTGAAAATCACACCAGAAACTGAAGTTTTCTCTCTATTTCTCTCTCTATATTATCGAGTGTATTCTTGTGAGTATTTTGATATCTTGAGTGTTGCTATACGGTGCAAGTTCGTTCTGCGTTATTCCAGTCAGGAGTACTGCTCTTTTGAGGTAAGGGATATTGTCGTAAGGGATGTTATTTTTTTTATCAATGCTATTATTTCTTTCAATATTATTATACCGGAATATTGGTAGGATTTTTCTTGTAAAATTCTTATCTTTTCATGGCGGGGTTACTATTCATGAGTTACTATTCACGAGTTACTATTCATGAGTTACTATTCACGAGTTACTATTCATGAGTTAGTATTCACGAGTTACTATTCATGAGTTACTATTCACGAGTTACTATTCATGAGTTACTATTCACGAGTTACTATTCATGGGTTACTATTCACGAGTTACTATTCATGACAAAATTGGTTTCTTTTTCTAACCAAATTTTAGTTGATTTATGAATATTATTATTGAGATTAAAACTATATATTGATCATATTATTTTTTTTATTATCATATATAACATTTTTATAACCCTAATGATGATATTTCTCTTTGACTTGAGTGTAAAGATGGGTAGATTTTTGGTACGATCATGACTATGGGTTCTCTTTGGCCAGTAGTGCAAAGTTGAATTGTTGACCGGTATGATCATGACCATTGAATTTATAATTGAATATCTTTAGCTTAAGTGCAAAGGTGAAATGATCAATGTGGTTATAATTATTGGTTATATAAATTCTGAAATGATTATATATTTCTTTGAGATAATAATATATTTGGCTTGTAGTGCAAATATGAGCTGTTGAGGAATATCTTTGGCCTGTAGTGCAAAGATGAGTTGTTGATGTATTCATCTTTGGGCCGTAGTGCAAAGATGAAATTATTAGTATGATTATAAACAGGAACTGTGATTTGGTATAACCATGATTTTTGATGTTTCAGGTAAAGACAAGTGATGAAAATTATCTTTGTTCTGGATTAGAAGAGGAATTTAGAACTACAATTATGATTATAAGTTATACATGTGATTGTGGATAGGAATTGTTGATTGATATTACAGGGATAAAACATTGTTGGTGGACTTTTAACATAGAGAAGATAATAGACTTTATAGTCTATTTGACTCTTCTAATGGATTGCTCGTTCCGCTGCAACTATGGTTGAAATTTTTTATCATCTACCATATGTTTTAAATCTCTGATTTAATTCTGTTGAAGGCTATTGATAATTTATTTATCTTTAGTCATGATATTCTTTATTGGGCTAGTTGTGCTCACCCTTCTGTTTCACAATTCCTTTCAGGTAATAAGAGTGTAGCTGGGTCAAGCGGGGGTAACAGGGAAATAGAACGGTGGTCTCTAGCTGTGGAGGTTCTCCCGAAGCAGTATAGAAAAGTTCATTTAGTAGTTATATTTGGTGAATCATCTAGGGTGAAGCGAACCCAACGTTGGAAGGGTGTTTTGCCACTATCATACAAGATGTCTAACGACACACAACCTCGTGTCATCATAAGACATGGTTGTGCACATCCACTCGTCGAGTATATCTACGAGCACTACCTATATAATCTTGGTGTTTGTTTGAAGTATAATTCTCAGTTAGAGACAGTGGAGATAATGATATGTCAAGAGAAGACTCACCATTGGAAAGAATATGATAGTAATCTTGTCATTTTTCTTTGGGGTCTATTGGGTCAACCAAGGATAATTTTGTGGCCATATGATATCTATCATGACCTAGAAGCATGGCCTCCCATGTACGAGGGTTTCCTTGAGCACTTCCCAAAGATTCTAATTTCTAAAACAATTTTTGACTATACCTTTATGTAAGGTGTCATTGTGACGTGCTATCCAAGGTTGGGACATGAGTCACAGTTGGTATATATTTGTACCCAAACTCATAGCATATGTGTTGTTGTATTTTGCACGACAATTGTTGTAATAAAGTTGTAGTTGTTATCTGTACCATGTATTTGGCGACTCAAAATGGGTTGGATGGAATGGACCTATTTTGGGGGCGTTACAATATATATATATATATATATATATATATATATATATATATATATATATATATATATATATATATATATATATATATACCTGCTTACTGCTTTCATACGAATTGCGGTATCATGTGCCCCTAGGAATCATGTGATCACATATTCAACCTATTGGATCTAGATTCGGTTTCCGTGATGGACATTTTCAGCTGTAAGCAGCTTGTAAATTATTCTGAGGTGTCTGAATTTCCTCAGATGGTTTTCATACCCACGAGGAAGTCGGCATTATTTTGTACATTATTTTCTTATAGATGCTTCACATCTCGAAAATAAAATCAATCAAGTCGGATACTTAATAAAGTAGAAGTATCAAAAGGTCTCAATTACTATTGAGTATCAGGGTTTGAAAAACCTTCTTTACAAAACCTCACTGCAATATCTTGCTAAAAACTGAATTTTTACATAAATTCAATCCCTGTGTATATAGGTGCGAACGAAGCCTCGCACTACTTCCAAATAATAGCATATTGACCCACATACACGCATTCAGATAATAGATTCTTTAAAAGAGGTGATCACCGTGGTAACACGGATGTTGGGGGTGCCGAACACCTTCCCTCCGCATAACCAAGTCCCCAGACCATAATGAATCTCAGTTTCACCGACCCGTTTAGCAGTGTCACATCACTGGTTAATGTGCAAACCTTTTTTCGGTTGTGTTGGAACAACCATTTAAAAAACCAACTGGCGACTCTTAACAGTCCATCGTCGACATTATTCATGTCGGACCTTTTTCACTTTTTTTTTCAAACAAATCTCACCTAAAATGAGAACACCAAAGAACAAGTAACGGAAAGGGACATTTAAAAATCCCGACGTCGATAGGTGGCGACGCTGCTGGGGACACAAGTAAGAGGACTTAAGCCGCTAATACAATCTTTTCAAAATTGTTATCTACTTGTGTAACAACCCGATATTTTCTACATAAATAAATAAGAAATTTTGCGTATAATTTTTTTTTATTTATTTAAGGATGAGGATTTGTACAAGATAATGTGTATGTGTATTTATGTGGTAAATAAAAATATATTTATTACATAAATATTTATAAATGAATTTATTTTAGAATTTTTGATTATTATAAAGTATATACTTATAATAATTAAATTATGGTAGAAATGTTTTTTTTAGTAATTATTTTCCATGAAAATATAATCATATATTATATATGAAGTGATTTCTAAAATAATTATCCGACTTTTGTAGTCACAAAGGGATGAATGATGTTTAAAGCATTATGTGTTATGCTATATAAAATATTCGTTAAATGAATATGAATCTAAGTTTGAGAAATAAAACAAGTTTAGAATATTAAACTTATTTGATAATGTTTAGAATGTAAGTAAAATTATGATTTTATTTAATCAGATAATGCCGCCAAGACGTCGAACTCACAACCAAAGGGCAGAAGGATCTGTCAACAACGTCGAGAGACAACCACAACCAGATCCGATGCAGCAATTTGCGAACATGTTAGCTCAGGCTATGTAACAGGGAATACCAGTCGCTGGAAACCAGCCGGACAACCGCTTAGCGAACTTCAAAGACTTTAAGGCTGTAGGACCATCGGAATTCAAAGGTACAACTGACCATGTAGAAGCTCAAACTTGGGTTAAGAAAATTGAAAAAACGTTTGTGGTAGCTAGGGTAGATGAGGGGCAGAAGACTACTTTTTCCACCTACATGATGAAGGGGGAAGCAAATTTTTGGTGGGAAGCGAATCAGGCTAGGGCAGGAGAAGGTGTAGTCACATGGGATATATTTAAAACTTTATTTTTCGAAAACTATTTTTCACCAAGTATGCAGGCGAGGATGGAGGTTAAATTTTTAGAGTTGAAGCAGGAGAAAATGACAGTGTCTGAATACGCCGCCAAATTTAATGAGTTAGCTAGGTTTGCCCCGCATCAAGTCGATACGGAGGCTAGGAAAGCGAGAAGGTTTGAGCTGGGATTGAAACCCTGGCTCTACAACAAAGTGGCGGTGTTGCAAATTCCTACATTTGCAGCACTCATGGAGAAAGCGATCATAGCTGAGGAGGGAAGTGAGGCCATGATCGTTTATAATAAGGAGAGGAAGAATAAGGGTAAGATCGAAGTAGCTGGAAAAGTAGGAGTTAATAGTGGGAGCAGGAATGGAGATAGCAAGAGGAAGGTGAGCAGTTTTGCAAGTGTACAAGTGAAACAGGAAGGTGTTAAGAAACAGATAGTGCCATGTAAGACATGTGGAAAGAATCACTCAGGGGAGTGTTTGAAAGGAAAATTTGTTTGCTATAAATGCGGGCAGGAGGGCCATATTTCTCCCAACTGTCCCAATCCTAGGATGAATAGTGGATGTTTTATATGCGGATCGACAGAGCACAGGGTGAAAGATTGTCCAAAGAGGAGGGTGGAGACAGGAAGTGTGAACATGGGCACTGACAGTGGAACTTTAGCAATCACCGGACCGACTTCGTCAAGCAAGCCAACAAAATCTACTGCGAGGGTCTACAACATGACAGTCCAGGACACGGCAGCAGCTGGCAATGCAACTCCAGGTATTATTCGTATGCCTTTTATTTTCTTATGCATGATTTTCCTATATATAGTAAATTATTTTATAAAGAAATTTTGAGGAGGAATTTGAGTTCTTTTAGAAACCAATTTTTTCGTGTAATAAGAAAGACAAGCTTTATGTGAATAGTTAAAGAACAGTTCGATTAAAGTTGATCGAGATCTACTTACGATGATTATGTATGCTATGTACCAGGTATGTATAGGTTTTAAAACGGTGATTCCGGGGACGGAATCATTATAAGGGAGGGTGAATGTAACAACCCGATATTTTCTACATAAATAAATAAGAAATTTTGCGTATAAATTTTTTATTTTTTTTATTTATTTAAGGATGAGGATTTGTACAAGATAATGTGTATGTGTATTTATGTGGTAAATAAAAATATATTTATTACATAAATATTTACAAATGAATTTATTTTAGAATTTTTGATTATTATAAAGTATATACTTATAATAATTAAATTATGGTAGAAATATTTTTTTTTAGTAATTATTTTCCATGAAAATATAATCATATATTATATATGAAGTGATTTCTAGAATAATTATAATAATTATTTTATTATATAAATTTTAGTATAAGTTATTAAGTTAATTATTTTACCTTAATTGCTAAGGTTAAATATGAAGAATAAATCAGATATGGAATCTAAACCCTAATTTTGGATTATTGTCAAGGTATGAAAATAATAATATAATATTAATTATATTTTGATTTTTCAGTGCTATGTACTGTATTTTCGGATTGATAATGGTAGGTCAATTACGGTGTATTATGACCAAACCCTAGTAATAATGCTAAACCCTAATTTGAGATCCAAATTAGAGTGCAAGATTGTTTTATAAGTGTGTTATATAATTTATGTGGTGTATTAAATGTATTAATTAGGTGAACCCTAATTAAAATTCTAGAAACCCTAAATTTTTAGAAAAACCTAATTATAATCTAAAAACCCTAAATAATTTTTGAAAATGGAAAACCTAAATTTGAAATTCAGATTAGAGTTCGAGATTGATTGGTGATTGTGTTAATATGTTTAATTAGCAAGTATTAGATTTTATTGTTAATTATGGAAAACCTAATTAGCAATTTAAAACCTTAAATATCTAAAACCCTAATTTGATAATTAGAAAACCTAATTATAAATTGGTAACCCTAATTATCAAAATTGTAAACCCTAATTACTATTTTAGCAATGTTAATGATAATTATATAATATTAAACCATAATGTTCCTGTATAAAGTAATAAGAACATTAATCATAATTAGAAAATCCTAATTTCAAAATTTTAGAAACTAAAATTTATTTAATTTATTTTTTTTTATTTTGTGTAAACCCTAGTGGGAAAATTCTTCATTTTGTGCTAAACCTAAGGGTTAAATCCTAAGGGTTTACCAAGTTCCAATTTTCCCATTAAATGATTTATCAATTTACCATTTTGCCCCTAATGCATTATTTTGGCTAACAAATAGGTTTTGACAATAGGTTGAGTGGTTGAACCACTTCAACCACCCCATGTGCTCAAAATAACAACAACAAGTCACCTACACCAGCCAAATACATTGCATTCAAGTTGTATAAATAGATTTGAAGAGAGAGAAATGTCATTTGTTACTTACATTTTTCACAACACTCAAACTAAGCTCTCTCTCTCTCTAACCTCCAAAATATACAAGTATATCAGTCTCAAATCAAAGCCCCACGTTCACCATAAACAGATCAGCAACACAAAATCAGAAAATTTTCAAAGTAAAGGTATAAACCCTAGCCCGAAAATCTGTCCAAAATCTGTTGTTTGATGTTATGATTAAGTGTTAGAATATGTTGTTAGTAGTGTCTGGTGGTGATCTAGGTTGCTAGATGTTAGATACATAACATCTAGAGGCTCGGATTTGACATTTTTCAAAATCTGGAAAATTTTTAAATAGTCGTCTAACAATGAATGTCAGGCCCTGTATATCGTTCTCTGTTTTGTGTTTTTGTGGTTTTAATGTTTGATCTTGTAGTATGCTATGAGAGCTTTGCTCTGGAACTCAAATCAGAGTCAGATCGGTTATAGGTTGCAAGATATGGTTGGTCAAACACTGTTGACCAACCATGACTGGCCATGTTCTGGGTAACCCAGAACGAGCCCAGAAAGGTCTGACATGATTTTCATGAGCACGGATCTGACAGTGGTTTGATTGTATGTTCTTGGTTTTGCATCTAAGTTGTATTACATATGTTAGACTACATTTTTGTGTCTTATTATCACCTAAAAAGTTAACAGGTGAAGCATAGTCGATGGTCAAACCAAGCCAGAGAAGCACGAAAGTCATTTTCTGGGTAACCCAGAAAATGCTTGACCGTGTTGTCTGACATGGGTTGACCAGCATAGATCTGCTAACTCAGTTGTTGTTTTGTTGATTTTATGTAAAGGATATCTTCCTTGTTATGTTTTTTACATACTCCAGGTTTTAAAACACAAAAATATTACGAGATCAATAAGTAGTGGAAGCTCAAATATGACCATCAGAACTGTTCTTCATTTCTGGGTTACCCAGAAAATGAAGAACAGCTCTGACAGTGTTTTATGTGGCTTAGATCTTTCGATTTATGCATGTTTTGCTCAAGGTTGTTATTGGTTAATGTAGTCCTACACTAGCACTACAATCTCTGACCAGAAACGGGTTCAGAAACACAACACACACTAAGAAATCGATGGTCAAAGTAGCATACACGATACTGCCTTATGAATGCTCAAGAACATGAAGAAAACCTACAGCGACGGTTCTATCGCTATAGGTGGTCTTTAGCAACAGATTATTTATAATTTTCTGGAAATTAATTAAAAAATAGAAAAAATTAGTTTTTAATTATTAAAAATACAAAATAAATTATTAAAAATTATTTTAAATTCTGAAAAATTAGTTTTAATATATTTCATAAATATTTAATATTTTTGAAATATTAAAAGTATTTAATTTATTTAATTATAATATTAAATAAATTATTTAAAAATAATTTTAATATTAGAAAAATCATTAAAAAATATATTATGATATAAGAAAATATTTTAAGTTATTTTTAATGACTTTTAATATTTTGTGGTAAATTTCATTAATATTTAAATATTAATGGTAAATAATTTATTTACTAAATAAATTGATTAAAAATGATTTTATTATATTAAAAATCATTTTAAATAATAATAAGGTATTTAAAAATATTTTAAGTTATAAAATATAACTTTTAATATTTAAGGATAAATTTTATTAATTAATTATTATTAATGATATTAAAGTTATTTAATAATTATATTAAATAATTTTGTTTGAAAATGATTTTAATATTATAATAATTATTTTAAATGAAAATAAAGTGTTTAAAGATATTTTAAGTTATAAAATATAAATTTTAATATTTAAAGGATAATTTCATATTAATGATTATTAACTTATTATTAAAAATAATAAATTTATTTAATAATTATATTAAATAAATAGTTTAAAAATGATTTTATTAAGTTAAAAATTATTTAAAATGGATAAAAATGAATTAAAAATATTTTAAGTTATGAATAATGACTTTTAATATTTTGATAAATAGAACATTAATACTTTGATAATAATGATAATTATTTAGAAATGATTTTAAATGTTTTAAAAATCATTTAAGGGTAATTTTAATACTTTAAAAGTATTTCAAGTTATTATAAATAACTTTAATATTTTAGAAATGATTTCATTAATACTTTAATACTAATTAGATATTAATGATAATAGAATTGATTAGTATTTAAATCATTTAAATATGATTCCAATGTTTGAAAATTTATGATAAATTATAATAAATGTTTTAAAATTATATTAAGTCATTTAAAAATAATATGACTGATGCGTACTGATATTAAGTTACAGAATAAAGTCTTAGACTCGATAAATACCCGATAAAGTTGTCGGTACACCGACATGTTTCAGAAATTGATCTGAACTTAGATAATGTGATTAGATAAGTGATTATTTGTGATTCAATAGTTGTTAAATCTATGTGCTAATGTGATTAGGGTATGTGCTGACTGCAATAAGCAGTGTTATGTGTTATACTATGTTGTTCTAATCGAACGAACAATCTTATTAATGTTAGGTCGTGAGATAAGCGATAGATCTTAATTACAAGTTGTAAGCAGCGCTTCAGGCAAGTATCTTATCTTTCCATTTTCTTTATGCAATGGACATGAGTAAGAATGTTTCTAAACTATATTATTACTGTACAGATTATTAACCTTATATTATTCCGCTCATAGAAATGGTATCGTGAAGAACCGAGTTCGGGTTTCAAGTACCCGAGTTTGGGGTCCTCACAACTTGTGTGTGGATGTTGCATTTATATTTATGATGAATATGTACGAATGCATTTCCTTATTGCACTTAGTGCCTCGCACCATAAATTGCTTGTGATATTAGTGCTTCGCACATGTCATCATTTCCATACGGTGAGACGCGATGTATGTGAATGTATGTTGTGTGGTCCCTCCACCAGGAGGCTATCCCGTCGGTGTTTGATTACTGGACTTGTGGGAAGACTAATTCCCCGAGGCTCAGGAAAGGCACCACCCAAATTCGGTCCAGTTGAAAGATCGAATTAATTTTCCGTTGAGTAAATTGAGATGATTTGGGAACCTTCATGCCAAAAAGCAGCGAGAGTAACCTAATATAGGTCAGCCTCTGATATACCCAAAACGGAGGAAAGTCACTTCATACTCTCTCATTTCAATTACTTGTAAACACAATTACTTGTAATTTCATTCCATATCTATCTCCATGTAATGAGAAATATGAAGACATATGTACACATACATATTTAAATTAACATGCTACAAACAGCTAACATCCGTTTTGCAAGATAAAATTCCTAAAATGGACACATCCCATAGCATGTTATTATATATATTCCCTAAAGACTAAACTATGCAAGTCTTTCGCAGGGAACCAATCGGACCTACTACCCGGGCAAAATCCAAACAGGCTACAGGCCTACAGTCAATCATGTCGTCATCTGACCAGACTGACCTTAATCCAGTTTCTCGTAAAGAATTCGACGGATTAAGCAAACAAATTACAAATTTGGCTGTTCTACTCAAAGAACTACACCAGTCTACTCAGGGTCCAAAAATACTCGTACATGCTGAATCCTCCACACAAGGCGGATCCCAGGTTATTACAATACCTGAACTGTAGTTGGATACGACCAACAAAACTCATGATGCTGCCCATCCCACTGGAGATCCAGACGCCGGTGACATCAAAAAGAAAGTCCTCCAAATGGAAGAGACCCTTCATGCTATCACAGGAATTTGTTCACACGGGAGTGTTTCATATGCTGATCTTTGCATTTTTCCCTGGTGTGCGTTATCCAAAAAAGTTTAAAACTCCTGATTTTGAAAAATATGACGGGTTAGGAGATCCTTACACACATTTAAAGGTGTTTATTAGAGAGCTTGGATCTTATACAGAGGACGAAAAGCTCAGAATACAGCTGTTCCAGAAAAGTCTAATTGGAGAAGCTCGTTCGTGGTACACAAGATTAGACAACTCAAAGATTCATAACTGGAAAGAGCTAGCACATGCTTTCCTTACTCAATACAGCTTTCAGTCTCAGATGGCTCCTGATCGGTATCAAATTACCAAATCAAGAAATAGTCTAACGAGTCTTTTAGAGAGTATGCTCAAAGGTGGAGACATCTGGCTGCCCAAGTTATTCCTTCCATAACAGAATCAGAGATGGTCATGACTTTCATAGACATACAAGAAGCTCCTTTCTATGAAAGAGTTTTAGCCGGTGTGACGCCCCCAAAATAGGTAAACAACACCCATTCTGAGTCGCCAAACACATGGTATATAAAGCAAACTACAACTTCAATAATACAAATATCGTGTAAAATATGACAATACATACTGTGAGTTTAAATACAAATATTGTCTTCTAGACAATATCCATACTCAAATAAGTCCTCATTACAATTATTCAAACACTATTTTACAGAAATAGTGAGGACTGCTAAAACATCTTTCTAGAACCATTACTCCATACCCCGACTCGATCCTGCTATGTTCTCATCTCCTAAGAAGAAAAACGGAACAAAAAGGAAAAGGGTGAGCTCAACTAGCCCAGTAAAGAATATTATGACTAAGATAATATACAACAAATTATCATTAGTTTTCAACAGGGAAAAATCTGATAAAATATAATAGACAATAAATTTTAGATCAACAACTGCAGCGGAAACAGCAAACCATTAGAAGAGTCAAGTAGAGAATGAGTTCTACTATCTTCTAAGATTTAAAAGTCCATCATCAATATTTTATCTTTGTAACAACAATCAATAACCATCTTTAATCAAATATTCATCTTTACACTACAGACCAAAGATATTCATTTGTATCACCAGTCGGTCATGTTCATCTCAACACCTGTTCATCTTTGCACTACGGGCCAAAAATATTCATCAGTTAATCATTCATCTTTGCACTACAAGCCAAAGATATTCAGTAATATCATCATTTAGGACTGAGGATAATGAAAAATATCTTAAAGAAAATGAATCTAGTGAGACAGAAGGACATATATTAGGGATTCGTATTATAGTTTATCCAAGTGCAATAATACTCCATAATAACCAATTGTGAAGGAGAATTCAAAAATAAAGATCAAAACATGGATACAATCAAAGATAGTAACCATAATAGACATATTGGACAAAAAGAAATTTTTTTACTTTTCAGTGAATAGTGCCGTATTCGTGAATAGTGCCGTATACGTGAATAGTATCGTATACGTGAATAGTAATCCTGACACAAAAAGTTCCAAATTTGAAAAAAAGTTCAAATCAATATTTCAGCATAATGATATTGAAGAAAATAATATCATTTAAGAAGAAAATAATATCCCTTACCTCAAACGAACAGTACTTCTGATCAGAATATCGTATATGAGGCTGAATGAAACTTGTGCTGAATAACAACTCTCAAAGTATCAAAATACTCACAAAATACGCTCGAGAATATAAAGAGAGAAAGAGAGAAAACTTATGAATTCTGGTGTGATTTTCAATTCTAACTTAGCCCTCTATTTATAGAAAAATGTTAGCACGCCGAAGAAGACTTGACCTGCAACCTGATGGCTTTACCTGCTACTATTCCCACCCACCACATTTGAATAAAAATTTTAGCACATTTCTCACCAACCAAAAGTGGGGCCCACCAATTCTAGAATTTTTCACCAAAATGATAAATTCCGAAACTTCAATAATTTTTGAACCACTCATCTCTTAAAATTCATAACAAATCATACGTTCATTTTTAACGGTTCAAAATTTATGGACATATACTCAACTTATATATGTATAACATATCCAAAAATCACAACGATCCAACGGTCGGATTAAAAATTACAACCCCCGCAATATATCTCAAAAACCCTGATTGATTTTTAATACCTCCATTCCGACAAAAATACTTATAAAACACATCAACATTAACTCCTTCATTTTTAACCACAAAATATAATCAACATTTATATTCACATAAACTAAATATTTTCTTATCATATGAATCAATAATTAATTATTCACAATTAATATTACAGAATCACATTTATGACAATCAGGTCGTTCCCAGGAAAGAGGGGGATTCCAATAAGGATTTCTCCTTACTGGCGAGCAATTAGATGACCAAACCTCTCCTTAGATAGAACTTTCTAGACATTGCCAATAATGTCATCTAATAATATTATTCAAATAATATGAATTATTGATTTGATAATGGGAAATACTGTGCAGTGACAATTATTGAAACAACAATAATATAAAATATCAATGCAACAATTATTGAATCAATAAAATAAAATATTGAATAGTAACTACTGTAATAATTATTGAGTAGTGCCTTCCTTCGTAAGAATCAATAATTCAAAAATACTGTGCAATCCGTATGCTACTGTGCAACCACGCGTATTATTGTATTTTAACCATCGGGTATTCCAACAGTGCTAACGGTAACAACTACGAAGTTATTTATAAAAACTCAATTTTTGTCGTTATCTTCATCCAATCGTTTTCTGTTATGGGGCCCACAAATAGCTGCGCCGTCGTACGAATATTTCCCGACAGAAAAAATATTCCACGACCAAATGAATATTCCCCGATAAAATGAATATTTTATAACCACTTGTTTATTTTGTAAAATTTGCATATTTCACCCATAACCAAAGCATTATATCAAATTAATACCTTATTATTCACAATAATATTTAGAGAAAATTTGATTTTATTCATTAATAAGTTGGGGTCTACAACCTCCCCTCCTTATGAAATTTTGTCCTCGAAATTGACGTACATACCTGGTGTTTCGAAAAGGTGAGGATACCTCGCTTTCATTTCTGATTCTAACTCCTAGGTCATTTCTTTAATAGCATGGTTTCTCCACAAAACCTTAACTTGTGGTATAACCTTCGTGCGTAGCACATGCTCTTTCCTATCCAAGATCTTAACAGGTACCTCCTCGTATGTTAAATCTTCGGCTATCTCGTCTGGTTCTAACTCAACTATGTGGTTCGGGTCTTTCACATATTTACGAAGTACGAATACGTGAAAAATATTATGAACACGAGACATGCTCGGAGGTAATACGAGTCTATAGGCTACATTTCCTATTCGGTCAAGAATCTCAAATGGACCAACAAATCTTGGATTGCGCTTTCCTCTCTTTCTAAATCTTGTAACTCCCTTCCATGGTGCAACACGTAACAGTACATGATCTCCAATATTAAACTCCACGTCCTTTCTATGAAGATCAACATAACTCTTTTGTCGATCTTGTGAGGTTTGAATACGTTATCGAATCATTTGGTTCTTTCCTGTAGTCATGCATACTAATTCTGGTCCCAACAACGTTGCTTCTCCCACCTCGTCCCAGCATACTGGAGAGCGACATTTTCTTTCATACAACGCCTCGAATGGAGCCATGCCTATACTTACTTGATAACTGTTGTTGTAGGAGAATTCCACCAATGGTAGGTACTTATCTCAACTCCCTTTGAAATCTAGAACACAAAGTCTTAATAGATCTTCAAGAGTTTGAATAGTCCTCTCTGATTGTCCGTCCGTTTGACGATGGTATACCGAACTGAATCATAAATTCGTGCCCATAGCTTTCTACAAGCCAACCCAAAATCTTGAAGTGAATCTTGGGTCACGATCCGAAACTATGGATACTGGCATGCCATGCAATCTCACAATCTCATTCACGTACAAACGAGCAAGACGTTCAAGGGAATAGGTCTCACGTATAGGCAAGAAATGGGCAGACTTGGTTAATCTATCAACAATGACCCAAATCGCATCTATGCCTTGAGAAACCTTGGAAAGACCTATAACAAAATCCATAATAATGTGTTCCCACTTCCATTTCAAAATCTCAAGTGGTTGCAATGGGCTCTTTGGTACTTGATGCTCTGCTTTTACACGTTGACAAGTTAAACACCTCGAGATAAACTCCGCGATCTCTCTTTTCATATTGCTCCACCAAAATGTATGTCGAAGTTCGTGATACATTTTGGTACTCCCAGGATGGATTGCAAACGGTGTGTTGTGTGCCTCCATCATGATTCTATGCTTCAAGTCAGAATCGTTAGGAACACAAAGTCTGGAGTTAACTCGAAGTATTCCTTCTTCATCGATTCTTACTTCTGGAATAGCACCTTCTTGCACTTTCTTCTTCATACGCATCAGCTCCATGTCCGTAGCTTGAGCAGCTTTAACTTTATTGATTAAAGTCGGTTCTACTCGTATATTTGATATCATCGCGTGGGTACTTGGAGTCTTTAATTCTACCTCCATCCTTTGCAAGTCATACAGAATGGGCCTTTGCATTAACAACATTGCACTCGTACCCGTATATGATCTTCTACTCAATGCATCAGCTACTATGTTCGCTTTTCTAGGATGATATTAGATGGTATGATCGTAATCTTTCAACAGCTCGAGCCAACGTCGTTGCTGCATGTTGAGTTCCTTTTGGGTAAAGAAATATTTGAGGCTTTTATGATCTGTATAGATCTCCACTTTCTCCCCATACAGGTAGTGTCTCCAGATCTTCAACGCGAAAACGACTACTGCCAACTCTAAATCATGAGTAGGATAATTCCTCTCATATTCTTTGAGTTATCGCGAGGCATAGGCTATGATTTTTCCATGTTGCATGAGAACACATCCTAACCCTTTGCCTGAAGCATCGCTGTAGATAACAAATCCATCCGAACCAGATGGTATTGTCAGAACAGGTGCTGAAATGAGTCTCCTCTTGAGTTCTTGGAAACTCTTCTCGCATTCCTCACTCCATACGAATTTTGTATCTTTCCGAGTCAGCTGAGTTAACGAAGTAGCGATTTGAGAAAATCCTTCCACAAATCTCCGATAATAACCAGCTAAGCCCAGAAAGCTACGTACTTCGATTACCGACTTCGGTTGCTCCCAACTTTGTTTGGCTTCAATTTTCGTCGGGTCGACAGATACTCCATGTTTTGACACCACGTGCCCAAAGAATTCTACTTCCTCAAGCCAGAACTCGCATTTCTTTAGTTTGGCATATAGCTTGTTTTCACGAAGCCTTTGCAATATCAGCTTCAAATGGCGCTCATGATCTTCACGGCTTTTGGAATAGATGAGGATGTCATCAATAAAGACAATAATGAACTGATCCAAATATTCTTTGAACACACGGTTCATCATATACATGAAAGCAGCAAGAGCATTAGTCAATCCAAAAGACATGACTAAGAATTCATAATGCCCGTACCGAGTTCTGAAGGCAGTCTTTGGAATATTCTCAGTTTTAATCTTCAGCTGATGATATCCAGAACGAAGGTCGATCTTTGAAAAGAATTGTGCTCCTTGTAACTGGTCGAACAGGTCATCAATGCGAGGTAGCGGATACCTATTCTTGATGGTGACATGGTTCAATTCCCTATAGTCGATACAAAGTCGCATACTTCCGTCTTTCTTCTTTACGAATAAAACAGGTGCACCCCAAGGAGATGTACTAGGACGAATAAAACTGATGTCTAATAACTCCTGTAATTGGACTTTTAACTCCTGAAGTTCAATAGGAGCCATTCGATATGGGATTTTAGAAATGGGCTTTGTATCGGGTTCAAGGTCAATAAAGAATTTAACTTCACGTTCTGGGGGTAGACCAGGAAGTTCTTCAGGAAATACGTCAGGAAATTCACTAACAACAGAAATATTATTCAAATCTGTCGTATTTTTGTTCAAGTCCATAACATGGGCTAAGAAAGCTTGACATCCGTTTTTCAATAAACGAATGGCTTTATGGCTTGATATAACAGCGATTAATTTTAATAGTTTGGTTGCTTGAATTCGCATAACGTGTTGGTTAGGAATATGAAAACTAACAACCTTACGAAAATAATCAATTTTGGCATGATGAGTAGTTAACCAATCAATCCCTAAAATCACATCAAATGTAAGTATCTTTAAAGAAATAAGGTCAACAGGTAATGTGATGGTGCCAACTTGGATTAAGCAAGATTTATAAACTGTAGATGTAACAAAGGTTTCACCCAACGGAGTTTCAACAAATAAGTCAAAGGCCAATTTCTCCGGAGTCAAGTTCAAACGTTGAGCACAAGCAGGAGAGATAAAAGTATGGGTAGAATCGGTATCTAGTAAAGTATAAACTTCGCAAGAATTTAAGATTAGCTTACCCGTGATCACCTCGTTCGGGTTTCTCGCGTTTTGGCTAGTCACGACAAACGCCCTACCAGGAACCGCTGATTTCGACTTATCTAGGACAACTTTTGGAGTCACCATCTCCGCTGAACTTGGTTTTGCTACAGAACACTCTCGAGCTATATGACCCTCCTTTCCACAGTTATAACATACCTTGGATTGTTGTGGGCAGTTTGGGCTGATATGTCCCTATTTCTCACATTTGTAACATACGACCGGTGGTCGTTCTCCTCCCCTAGAAACAGTTGATGTTTGTGCTGACGTCTTCACGTTATCATTGTTGTACCTTCTCTTCTTGAAATCTCCTCCCGACTCGCTCCTTCTATTATCACGGCCACGATTACCACCAAAGTGGTTACCGCTTTTGTCCGAATATTTTCCTCCCTGCTGGTTTTCATTGCTCCGATGACTGCCACCACCGGTATGTCCCTGGTTGTGGTCCCTCGGTTGAACATACTCATTATCTCGCTCTAATAATTAAGCCATGTTTACAACATCTTAATATAAAGAAAATTTATGAGAGATAAAATATTGTCGAATCTCGGGTTTTAAACCTCTCAAAAACATCCTTGTCATACGTTCCTCATTCTCCACCAAATGAGGTGCAAACCTGGATAACTCCGCGAACTTCACCTCGTACTAAGACACGGCCATGTTGTTTTGTTCTAGTCTGATAAATTCTACCTCCTTCATATGACGAATACTTTCAGGAAAGTACTTATCATTGAACAGCTTCTGAAACGTTTCCCAAGACATGCTGAGTGCGGCTGACTGGGTACGCTTTACATATTTTCACCAATAATCTGCCTCACCGCGGAACATAAATGTGGCGAATGGAACCTTCTGTTCCTCCGTGCATCCCAAGACATCAAATATCTTGGTAATTTATTTGACCCACGTTTCTGCCTTAATCTGATCCGACTTTCCCCAGAATTCTGGTGGTCCCAACTCCTTGAACTGCTTGGTTGTGACAAACCGCGCGTTGCCATCATTTCCACCCATATTTTGTACACAAGTCTCCCTCGTCTGATTTTGCATGAACTGCAAGAAGCTCCTAAATATTCCATCATTCATTGTTTGCCCGATAACGTTGTTTACAGGAGGAATATTGCCTTCCTGTTGCACATTCTCCTGGTTTGGGACTAAAAGTTGTTCCATAGTATCATATACTCCATTGTTAACGTTCTCGGCTGCCATTCTCAAATACTGCCATAAAACAAGGGTTAATTAAACAAATTAACATATCACATAATATCCCTATATTATGACCGACCAATAAATAAGCTTAGGTAGGACACACTAGCGAAGGATTTACTCGTCTCTCCCCTCCTAGTTCTATTCCCAGATCTCCGCCAGAGACCATATCCCTAAGCTCTGATACCAACTGTGACGCCCCCAAAATAGGTATACAACACCCATTCTGAGTCGCCAAACACATGGTACATAAAGCAAACTACAACTTCAGTAATACAAATGTCGTGTGAAATACGACAATACATACTGTGAGTTTAAATATAAATATTGTCTTCTAGATAATATCCATACTCAAATAAGTCCTCATTACAATTATTCAAACACTATTTTACATAAATAGTGAGAACTGCTGAAACATCTTTCTATAACCATTACTCCATACCCAACTCGATCCTGCTATGTTCTCACCTCCTGAGAAGAAAAATAGAACAAAAAGGAAAAGGATGAGCTCAACTAGCCTAGTAAAGAATATTATGACTAAGATAATATACAACAAATTATCATTAGTTTTCAACAGGAAAAAATCTGATAAAATATAATCGACAATAAATTTTAGATCAACAACTGCAGCGGAAATAGCAAACCATTAGAAGAGTCAAGTAGAGAATGAGTTATACTATCTTCTAAGATTTAAAAGTCTATCATCAATATTTTATCCCTGTAACAACAATCAATAACCATCTTTAATCAAATATTCATCTTTGCACTACAGGCCAAAGATATTCATTTGTATCACCAGTCGGTCATGTTCATCTCAACACTTGTTCATCTTTGCACTACGGGCCAAAGATATTCATCAGTTAATCATTCATCTTTGCACTACAAGCCAAAGATATTCAGTAATATCATCATTTAGGACTGAGGATGATGAAAAATATCTTAAAGAAAATGAATCAAATGAGACAGAAGGAAATATATTAGGGATTCATATTATAGTTTATCCAAGTGAAATAATATTCCATAATAACCAATTGTGAAGGAGAATTCAAAAATAAAGATCAAATCATGGATACAATCAAAGGTAGTAACCATAATAGACATCCTGGACAAAAAGAAAAATTTTTATTTTTCGGTTAATAGTGTCGTATTTGTGAATAGTGTCGTATACGTGAATAGTGTCGTATACGTGAATAGTAACCCCGACACAAAAAATTCAAATTTGATAAAAAGTTCATATCAATATTTCAGCATAATGATATTGAAGAAAATAATATCATTTAAGAAGAAAATAATATCCCTTACCTCAAACAAACAGTACTTCTGATCAGAATATCGTATATGAGGCTGAATGAAACTTGTGCTGAATAACAACTCTCAAAGTATCAAAATACTCACAAAATACGCTCGAGAATATAAAGAGAGAAAGAGAGAAAACTTATGAATTCTGGTGTGATTTTCAATTCTAACTTAGCCCTCTATTTATAGGAAAATGTTAGCACGCCGAAGCAGACTTGACCTGCAACCTGATGACTTTACCTTCTACTATTCCCACCCACCACAGTTGAATAAAAATTTTAGCACATTTCTCACCAACCAAAAATGGGGCCCACCAATTCTAGAATTTTCTACCAAAATGATAAATTTCGAAACTTCAACAATTTTTGAACCAGTCATCTCTTAAAATTCATAACAAATCATACGTTCATTTTTAACGGTTCAAAATTTATGGACATATACTCAACTTATATATGTATAACATATCCAAAAATCACAACGATCCAACGGTCGGATTAAAAATTATAACCCCCGCAATATATCTCAAAAACCCTGATTGATTTTTAATACCTTCATTCCGACAAAAATACTTATAAAACACCTCAACATTAACTCCTTCATTTTTAACCACAAAATATATCCAACATTTATATTCACATAAAATAAATATTTCCTTATCATATGAATCAATAATTAACTATTCACAATTAATATTACAGAATCACATTTATGACAACCAGACCGTTCCCAGGAAAGAGTGGGCTTTCCAAAAAAGATTTCTCCTTACTGGCGCGCAATTAGATGACCAAACTTCTCCTTAGACAGAACTTTCTAGACATTACCAATAATGTTATCTAATAATATTATTCAAATAATATAAATTATTGATTTGATAATGGAAAATACTGTGCAGTGACAATTATTGAAACAACAATAATATAAAATATCAATGCAGCAATTATTAAATCAATAAAATAAAATATTGAATAGTAACTACTGTAACAATTATTGAGTAGTGCATTCCTTCATAAGAATTAATAATTCAAAAATACTGTGAAATCCGTGTGCTACTGTGCAACCACGCGTATTACTGTATTTTAACCACCGGGTATTCCAACAGTGTTAACGGTAACAACTACGCCGTTATTTATAAAAACTCAATTTTTGTCGTTATCTTCATCCAATCGTTTTTCGTTATGGGGCCCACAAATAGCTACGCCGTCGTACGAATATTCCTCGACAGAAAGAATATTCCACGACCAAACGAATATTCCCCGACAAAATGAATATTTTATAACCACTTGTTTATTTTGCAAAATTTGCGCATTTCACCTATAACCAAAGCATTATATCAAATTAACACCTTATTATTCACAATAATATTTAGAGAAAATTTGATTTTATTCATTAATAAGTTGGGGTTTTACAGCCGGCATCGGCAAACCATTTTCTGAAATGGTCAAACACGGGGAGATGGCTGAGATGAGTTTGAAGTCCAAAAAAATTCAGGGCCTAGCTGCCCTCAAAGCTGTTGCTGATCACATCCAATCCGGAAATTGTGGAAACAACCCCCGGAGGGTCCATAAAAAGAAAGAGGAAGATGTATCCCTGATATTATAGGGTCAAAAAGGCAATCAGAACATGCCTGTTCAAAGGAGAAACTACACTCCCTTTCAATCACGGTCTGCGAACCCTCAAATACCAAAAGGTTAAAAAGTCAAACGCCCTCGAGTGTTCACACCCTTAGGGGACACCCTCGAGAATATTCTCACTCTTCTGACGACACAAAAGAAAATTACGCATCTTCTTCCACCAGCAAGCCCTAATGGACGGGGTGTCAATACTGCTCGAAAATGTGCTTATCATGCTGGAGCACCTGGACATGGTACTCAGGATTGTTGGGCCTTGAAACACAAGATCCAAGACTTGATAGACAATGGGGAAATCGTGGTCACCAAACCAGATCAGCCTCACGTTTAACACAATCCTCTTCCTCAACACAAAGAAGAAGAAGTCAACATGATCAATTAGAGCAATGGACAGAATTCCAATTTCAACTGTGAATCCTCCCAGACCCTCAAAGATAGTGTTGACAGATGGGATTTTGCCAAGTTCCAGTTCATAATGGAACGAAAGATGAAAGCTCTATGCAAGCAAATTGAACAATTGCTGACTTATCAGCATCAAGTGACACGTCAATTAATCAGCTAGGAGCATGCCAATCTCCTACCTCTTGTCATGAATATTCCCTTGTCACTTTCAGAAAATGAAATGCTGGAAGATAAAGTGACAAAGAGAGCAAATGCCAAAGCCCGTCAGGATTTTGCCAACAAAAGGGAATTCACCTATTTAGGCCAACCTATGGAGGAAATCCTTTAGATGTTAATCAATGAAGGAAGGATCAGTTCCCTTCTACCTCCAATCAACCACCATTCAGGACGGTACAACTCTGATGGAGTATGTCAATATCACTCCTATTCTTGCGGTCACAGCACTGAAGAATGCTGGGCACTCCGCCACCTCATCCAAAATCTAATTAACAGTGGTGTCCTGCATCTAGCGGACGGTGATACTGTGTTAAGTGCGAGTGAGAATACGGGTCCTACTAAGTGGAAGAGTTTGGTAGCAGTCATATCCACTGAAATTGATAGGACTAACAAATCACTCACAATGCCAACAATTCAACTCAAGGGAAGTAACAATCCTTTGAAAGTGGACGCTCCCGAACCAATCAACTTGCCATGTAGAGCACAATATCATATTGTTAGCTTGTGCAAAGTTCCATGGTATTATGGAGAAGGTCAAGGATCCACCTCACATACAATTGATACAGTGTCGAAGGAAAATCCAATGTATCTTCCCCAACAGGTGATGAAGTCTACCATCAAATCAAAGGGGAAAATACCCATGGAGAAGATTGAAAAATTCCTTCGCACTATGAGTCATAACATAACCAAGATGGTTTTAAGCTTAAAAGAAGCTCCACAACAAATATCAATTTTGGACTTGGTCCTAACTTTCGAGAATCACCGAAAGATCTTGCTGAAGGTTTTAGAAGAAGCCTATCTACCAACATCAGTTGATACGGAAAAATTTCAACATCTGGTTGATCGCATTTTCAACAACAATGTGATATCCTTCACTGATGATGACATAACGCCCGAGGGGACCGGTCATTGCAAGCCGTTGCACATTGTGGTCTTGTCCTCCAGATATATGCTAGCTGGAGTCTTGATAGATGGAGGTTCATCTCTAAATATCTGTCCATACGCTACCTTGGTGAAGATGAATATCAATCTCAACCGAATTTGGAGTAGCCATACTGTCATCAAAGCTTTTGATGGAGCCCGCTGGAATTCGGTCGGGGTAATTGAACTGCCAATCGAAATTGGTCCCCATACATTCTGCGTATCTTTCCATGTGCTCAAGATAGATTCGAGATACAACCTGCTCTTGGGAAGACCATGGATTCACATGGCAGGGGCAGTCCCCTCCACCCTTCATTAGCAACTTAAATACACTATCAATAATAGCCTAGTCACGATCAACGCTGAACCAGAGTGTCCTCAGCACGGGGACATGCCATTCATCAATGTCAATGCAGATGTTGAACCGGTCAGTTTTCATGCCTTGGAAGTAAGAAATACCCAATACCATGCTGGTGGAACGCCATTTCCTAAACCCAAGATTTCTACCGAGGTAATGTCGGCTACTCAAGAAATGATGTCACTAGGTCATAAGTCGGGACAAGGGCTGGGTAAAGTTTGCCAGGGTAACAAGTACCCAATTCAATTAACCAAGCAAACTAGAACAGCTGAACTAGGCTATTCTGCCAGTTCTAGTAATAGGAATCCTTATAAGCATCAACAGATTCCTTTAGCTTCGAACGCGCGGCGTTTATCTTCGCCTTCAAACTCTGAGTCCGCACAACCTCCTGGGAAGGTGCCAGCCAATGTAATTGCTATGTTATTTCCCAAGCCGGTGCCGGTGAAGGTGAAAGAAGTCTTTGTTCCAGATTCCCGAGTGGAGGAAGAGAAACAAAGAATTAAACAAGATGTCATTCGAATGATGTCAAGCATACGCATCATCGTTCATGATGAACATACCAACAGATACACCCCAAACGATGATTGCCTAGATGTAATGGCCATCATTTGGGACAGGGAGGATGATAACAATACCTCCATCACTGCAGTCCACCCGGACTTTGCCCTTGCCAATTGGAACAGCACTTCTTGCATTGGTCGTCAAGGGTAAAACGGGCAGAACTCTTTCTGCCCTGTAGATATCATAACTGTTTATTTTTCTGTACAGTATTAGCAGTTTATTTTTCCAGTATATGCTAACACTGTATATGATCAAAACATTTTATATATACTAAGTGAAAACATATTTTGTTTCAGGACCCTGAATTTAGATGTGCTTGTACTTGCTGATACGGTGCCTCTTCTTCACAAGGATTGTACCTTTGATGTATAGATGAATTCAGCCTTAATGGAAATACAGGATGACATTGAGGTGCCTCCAGAAATTCAAGAATAGGTCAAAGACAAACCTAAACCCAACCTTGACCAAACAACTTCTTTCAATCTCCGAACCTTAGAAAGCCCTAAGTTAATCCAGATTGGTTCAGACCTTACCCCAAACCAAAAGAATGACATGGTTACGGTATTAACCCAATTCCAGGATCTATTTGCATGGTCTCATAAAGACATGGTGGGTTTGTCCACTGACATTGTCCTTCATCGCCTTCCCATTAAAGATGGATTTAAGCCAGTCAAGCAAAAGCTCAGGCAATTGAAACCTGAGTGGAGTTTAAAGGTAAAAGAAGAAATTGTGAAACAATTTCAAGCTGGCATCATCATGGTGTCTACATATCCTGAATGGATATTCAACATTGTGCCCGTGCCTAAACCCGGAGGGAAGGTGCGAGTTTGCGTGGATTACCAGGACTTGAACAAAGCTTGCTTAAAAGATAGCTTTCCCGTGCCATTTATCCACATTCTTATTGACAATACTGCGCAATACGACATGTACTCCTTTACTGATTGCTTTGCAGGGTACCATCAGATCATGGTTGTTGAGGAAGATCATGAGAAAACTACTTCATTACGCCTTGGGGAACCTTTTTCTATAAACGGTTGTCATTCAGCCTCATCAATGCTGGAGCCAACTATCAGCGAGCTATGATGGCTCTCTTCCACGACTTAATGCACAAAGAGGTAGAGATCTGTGTGGATGACATTATTGTCAAATCCCGGAAGGAGAATGACCATCTAGACCATCTCAGAAAGTTATTCAACAGGTTGCGTAAGTACAACTTGAAGTTGAATCCAGCTAAATGCGCCTTTGGCATTAAATCAGGCAAGTTGCTAGGATTTCTAGTCAGCCACAAAGGGATTGAGCTGGATCCTGCCAAAATCCAGGCCATCACAGAAATGCCCATTCCTTAGACAGAAAAGGAAATACGGGGATTTTTAGGAAGAATCAACTTCATTAGCAGGTTTATCTCTCAACTCATAGCAACATGTGAGCCAATCTTCAAGCTATTAAGGAAGAACTCTTCCATGAAATGGAATGATGAGTGTCAAAATGCCCTCCTCACAATCAAGAACCAGCTAGTCAAAGCTCCCGTGTTGGTACCAGCTAGGGATGATGTTCCCCTATTCATGTACATGTCCATAAGTGACAATGCCATGGGCTGCATACTGGGATAGAAATACGATAGAGGCCAAGAACGAGCTATCTATTACCTCAGCAAAAGATTCAGCAGCAGTGAACACAAGTACACTCTGATCGAAAAGACGTGTTGTGCTTTAGCATGGGCTTCCATGAGGTTACAACATTATCTCCATGGTCACATAACTCATCTCATATCCCGCGTGGATCCTCTCAAGTACGTGTTCAATAAACCCATGTTAAATTACCAGCTGTCCAGATGGCAGTTGATCCTACAACAATTTGACATCGTATATGTGACTCAAAAGTCCATCAAAGGTCAAGGAATTGCGGATCAACTGGCCGCTGCACCTTCAGGGGATTTCAAACCCTTGGAAACATACTTCCCCGATGAAGGAGTAATGACAGTTCAGCAATACCATCAGTACGATATGCGCCAATCATGGAGGATGTATTTTGATGGAGCTGTTAATATTGAAGGTTCTAGAGCTGGAGCAGTTCTAGTATTCGGTACGGGGGAGCAGTATCCCGTCGCCGTCAAATTGTAATTTGTTAGCACCAACAATACAGCTGAGTATGGAGGTTGTCTCATGGGGCTAATACTTGCCCCGATCAATGGGCATTAGGCAGTTAACTATCTTTAGAGATTCAGAGTTGGTAATCAGACAATCCACTAGAATCTATCAAACCAAGGAACTACATTTACTGCCTTACCATCGACAAGTTTTACATATGGTTTTGGAGTTCGAAGAAATCTCCTTTCTACACATTCCTCGTAATAGGAATGACTTTGTGGACGCGTTAGCAACTTTGGCCTCCTTGATTCACATATCAAACAAGGAACACTTGCCAAGCGTCACAATTTCCCTGCACAAGGCCCCAGCCTATGGGAATTACGTTGGAGAAGTATCGGATGAGCTACCTCCCATCCAACATCCTTGTTATCAGCATATCAAGGAATATCTACGAGATGGATCTACACCCGTGGAAGCGAGCCCGACTGAGAAAAGGTGGATCCATCGACTTGCTATGAAATTCTACCTGAGTGGAGATGCGCTCTACAAAAGAAATGCAGGACTAGGTCTCCTCAGATGTTTAGACAAAGATCAAGCCCAAAGGCTTATGGATGAAATCCATGGTGGAGTCTTTGGCCCCCACATGAGTGGCCCCCTCCTTGTCAAGAAAGTCCTCAGGATAGGACATTATTGGCTATCTCTCAAAGCTGATTGCAATGACCACGTCAGGAGATGCTATCAGTGCCAGATTCATGGGAATGCTATACACGCCCCTCCACGGGAACTCCACAATATGAGATCACCTTAGCTCTTCTCAATGTGGGGAATGGACGTTATCGGGCCCATTGAGCCTAAAGCCAGTAATGGACATCGATTTATCTTCACCATGATTGACTACTTCACCAAGTGGGTAGAGGCAACCTCCTTCCCCAAGGTTACCAAAGAATTCATCATTGCTTTTATCAGAAACAATGTCGTTTGTCGATATGGACAACCAGAGGTGATTGTGTCAAACAATGCTAAGAACCTCAACAACAAAATGATGGAGGAATTATGCAGTAAATTCCACATCAAACATCTTAATTCTGTCATCTATCATCCGAAGATGAATGGCGCTGTTGAAGCGGCTAACAAAAACATCAAGAAGATTATGCAAAAGATGTCCGCCAACCACAAAGATTGGTCTGACTTATTGTCTCTTACTCTGTTAGCCTGCAGAACATCAATGCGCACTTCCACTGGGGCAACCCCCTACGCATTAACCTATAGGATGGAAGCAGTGCTCCCCATAGAAGTAGAAATGGAATCCCTCAGAGTGTTGATAGACGCTCAGCTAGATGAAGACCAATGGGTACAAGACAAGTATCACCAATTGTCTCTAATAGACGAAAGGTGAACCGCGGCTATCTTCCATGGTCAGTTATATCAACAAAGGATCGCCAGATCCTACAACAAAGAAGTCCGGCTACGGCAGTTTAAACATCATGACTTGGTTTTGAAAAGATCATTGACAACCAAGATTAATCTAAGGAAAAATTCGCTCCTAAGAAGGCCCGTTTGTTGTTAAGGAAGTATTGACAGGAGGCGCTCTCAGAATACAAGAAATGGACAACGATGAATTTTCACAACTCATCAACTCAGACGCCGTGAAACGGTACTATGTCTGAAGTAACCAGCAAACACCCTGGTGTTGGACCATCAGATCACCAGTCATTCCTGTTCTTTAACCCTTTACCACATACAACTCTTCCACACTTTGCCCCTCAGGGAAACATACTTTTCAAGCCAGCAGCCTCGCTTCTCTGCGCTCATACAACTCAGGTCATCCCACTATGGATTGAACCTCTCGCGTTTGAAGTTTGGCTACCTATACATGGGATCAAACTTCTTCTACCTACAGTTTATCCTCAACCTATGATTAAACTTTCTCCTCCCCGCAATCTGACCTGCACATGGGATCACACTTTTCATCTCGCCCCTGAGGGGCGAACTACGTCGACCTGATCTCTTCTTCAATAGGAGTATGTAGGCAACCATTTCATATGGCTAGGTCGCAATAAAACAAAAGCAACAAAAACATTTCTACCCTCTTCTCCTAACAAAAATAAAAACAAATTCCTACACCATTTCTGCCATATATAGCGTTGAACCTCTTACACCAGGTTTGAACTACGCAGACCTGATCTCCTCTTCAATAGGAGTAAATAGGCAGTCATTCATGGTGCGGTCTCACCCCGTACCAAAACACAAACCCTTGTCAGTTGGTACTGGGATCAAATATCAATCTACTACATTTCATTGTCTTCAGACCAAAGGGATGGAATTACCTGAACTCCTACTAAATAGGAGATTCGGTGACCATCTAGGCTACGATCATACCTTGAAGAGTAACACCAGTCCATAAGAGATGGAATTAACTAGGGTTCTCCTAAATAGAAGTACTGGCTACCATCTGTGGTGCGGTCAATCTCAAAGAGGAAAGTCACATTCCTCTCTACATTTCCATACAGAAAACAGTCCCAAGACACCAAAGATGGTAGGGATACATACAGATCGATGATCCATTCTGAACTATCCAGAGACAACTCAATGTCCGTCCATCCAGGAGGAATTCAGAATACATCTAGATCACAAGTCCTGAAGCAACAGGCAAAATATCAAGCAAGCAGGAAAGCATATCTAAAAGAGAAGTGATCAAAAATATATTTCCCTGCTATATATATATAATGTTGTTTGATATATACAATGTAAACTGTACATGAAAAAATGGCTAAGCTAGTCTGTGCAGGAAAATACCAGCTCATCTACAAGTCAGGGTATATGCGAGCTAACAAGTCCAACATGGCATCCCTCTCAGAAGAAGGAGGTGAAGCTGAGGTCTCCTGTACGAGAATATCCACACGACCCAATAGATCTGCAGCCATCTGCATGGTGACCATATGCTCATCAATGTAAGCGCTCATCTTTGCGATCATGCCAGTGGTAAGGGACCTCATAGTAGTACTGTCTGTGACGGCTACATCCCGGAAAGATATAACACTATCCCGCTCAACTATCACTACATCTCTGGCTGATCTAGCCTCATCCCGCTCAACAACAGTGATATCTCTGCGAGCTAATGCATCGTCTCTCTCTAATAGAGCTGCGTCTCTCCCATCAAAGGCAGTCAACATCGAAGATCAAGCCTGATCTCTGTCGAAGGTCATCAGATGAAGACTCTACTAAAGGTACTGTGCTGAATGTTGTATAACGACAGTGCTGGTACTGGGAGAATCTAGAGAAAATGCTAGAAACCCAGCAACGGGCTCCTCCTCGATGTGGGAATCAATGTCCTCCATAGGCACTACATCATCTGACTCACTATCCGGTACTGTGGATACTACCGTAGCTGATAAAATCTCTGTCTCCATCCATGCAGAATACTCTGCAGAACAACCTGGATGACTAATAGAAAAATTAGCTATCTCACGTTGATCCCAACATGCATACACACGGGATCGGTCCTCTGCTGAAAGATAACGAGAAGCTAAAAACTGACATATCGCCCCCTCAAAAGGATGAAAATCCTAAAACTGGTCAAACTGCGACATCACGGCCAGCGGGTGATAAGTAGTCACGCCCCTCAAATTAGCCAGAGGGAGGTAGTCCATGCCCGGAGCATGAGTAATAAAGCTATATGGTGAGCTAAGCCCCGAACATGGCAATATGACAAATGGATCTCTGACATCCGCCAAGAATATGGATCAAAACATAGCATCTGTACACTTCGATGGCTGAAAGGAGTACGATATGGCTATATCATGGGTGAACCAGTACCCATGACGTCTAAGAGTGCCAATCGATCTTAAGTGGGACATAAACCACACATATAGCATGACTGAGCTGCCTGTGAACACTCTTGTAGGATAAGTGTAATAGTAGGTGGCTGACCGCAGGGTCTCTGCTATAATCGTCGGTACAATGGTGCGACCCTCCCTGAGAGCTCTCACTGCCATGATGACACCAATGTCTATCTCATCCATGTATCGTGGCATATAGACATACGACAGTATGCACAATAGTAATACATCAACCCTGGCTAAACGCCAATGATCCTCCGGTGCGGTGAAATCCCTGGAATGTCATGAATAACTATCCTCAGAGCCAAATCTGTCAAACAGAAAATGCTGGGATATAACGTGGCTCGATGTAAGCTCATCCTGCACCACTCTACGCCTCAATCCAGTGAGGGTCATGAACCGTTGACTCATGTCCCCCAAACCCATATGAACGCAAGGTCTGTCCAGCGGTAGCATCATCAACCGTGCATACTCCTCCAGAGTAGGAGTCAACTCATGGGTCCCAAATCGGAAAACCTGCCTATCCGATACCCAATGCTCTAGCATACCATCCATAAACCCTGCGAGAACTTGAAACATCAATAAGGTCATGGTATGCTACAACAAATGATCTACAGCCACCCTGTCTGATGGTGACATGCTATCATACCACGATCACATACCTGATGCCACCAATGATGGTGGGGTATGATCAATACGGCTAACTGTCGAAGAAGACATTTGTACGGGCCGTGTCATAAGACCATCCAGGGGTCAATGCTGAATATCTCTGGACATATATACATATGCATAACATGATACATGCATAGCAGATAATAGATGGCAATATGATATAGGGAATGAAAAACTGTGCATACATTCCTAAGTATATCAACATCTAAAAGATCATCTATGTACAGCTACAAATATAGAGAAATGGGGCACAGACGCCCTACTACTAACAGAGTCCTATCAAAAGATATAGCGAGAATGGGGTACATCCACCCAATATCTAACAGAGGCCTATCAAAAGATATAATGAGAATACACATTAAAAGAAGACAATGGTGTCGATGTCCACATCATCAATCATGTCCACCTGATGTAACTCCTCCTGAGTCACTGGATCTCTATCAACAGGGATGTCAGGCCTATATAGAAGAGGATCTGCACCGACAAAACTGAATGGGTCATCTGAGGGGCCACCGCCTGAGCGGGAAGGATCAAACGAAGCTGCCTCTGCCAGATCTCTGCCCAAATGCCGGATAAATATGTGTACCTGGTCCAACTACCGGGTTAAACTATCAATCTGTGTCATATGAGTCGGATATTAGACACAAGCTATCCAATCCGTCATCATCACGGATCCTAGAATCATATCCCCCATGAACTGAGTGGCGCGGGACTGGGCTCCGATAGTACGAGGGAACCACCAACGCTAGAACGTCTCCTGAGTGTAAGGACCCTCTGATAATGTAAAGCCATCAAACCCCAACAATGGGATATCAATGATGTGTGATTGCGATACATGCCAATGATGCTTAGCAGGAGGCAAGATCGGCATACAAATATCTCGTATGGTGCTCCTAATAGCACACTCTCCTAAATAGAGCTCCTAGCCTCCATCTGTGAAGAGTGGAACTCTCCTAGTGGAAATCACATACTCGACGCCAGTCGGGTACCCATCCTCAAATCCGATGGTCAAGTGTTCCCCTTAATAGGGAATCCATGTGATGATATCAGCTGTCAACAACTCCAGCTGCATACGGCAGTGAGTGAAACCCTCAGCTACAGGGACCTCCGGCAAAATGAAATGATGCCATCGTCGTCCTCGTGGATAGGTATCTAAACCTAACACACTCACAGGACGCAAGCATGGGAGCCTCTCATAGGCCCAAAACTGCCAAAATAATGGCAAAACATCTACGATCAGTAAACACCCTTAACCTATAAATGGGAAATGATAAGAGAAATACTCACCAGCAGAAATGGGTAGAAGCCTAGCCAAGCCTCGGTTAAACCCTGTGAGCGTATACGCATGCCCCAGAGGAAAAAGGCAAAGGTGTAGGAACCCCAATCATATTCCCCAATACGGTCCACATGATGCGTGGCGCTGATCAAAGCGAACGACACCGTAGAGGAGTTATCTACTATGAAGCAGCCTCTAATGATCATCAGGAACAATCGCCAAAGAATGCAATCCCTGACTCTGACATCATTAGGCATGAGCTCACTCAAAAGCCGGCTCATAGCATCTACGCTCAAAGGACCTGAATGGATAGTCCTGCCCTTGAGCGCCTCCGCCGAAACTCCTAACAAGGATCTGATGGCAGTAGGGGTAATATTCGTCATGCAAGGCACTAGCTCCCCTCCAAACTCCATACCTGTGATAAATCGCCAATCCATCGGCGTCATCATCACCTCGCAATCCAGTAGATGGAATGACTGAGTCTGATGAAACCATCACTCAGACAATGCCCCGAGGTAACCCCAGGGACAACGACAGGGAAGAATGGAGAAGAATGCCCCGAATTCCCAATCATACACTACCGCTCTGTAATCAGGATGAAGAACCTGATACATGGAGTGTATACTAAACCAATTCCCTCGAAGCTGTGTGAAGCTGGGAACCTGTATGAAATGAAGATCAACATCAGAATCCTTTATTCCTCGTCAATAGGAAAGAAGGAAGATCAAGATCTAACGTCATACCTCGTTAGCATGCAAATACATCGAGGGATATATGCTCAAGTCACCTAGAAGCTCTGGGTTTGCCACCTGAATACAAGGGAGATCCCTACGGGGAACATGTGCGACAGGAGCGGGATCCTCAATCAGAATATCCTCATCCTCGTCCTCAACGTCTGGAACATCAGCCCGAACTGGACGAATCATGATCTCCACCAATCGACGAGGCTATCTGACAGAACGGGGTCGAGGCACTTCAGAAGCCCTCCTCCATATACCAGAAGTGGTCCTACGGGAACTACTCGGCTGATCCGGATCCATAATATTTAGACAATAAGTCTCCAAATCACCTCAGAAAGGGTATAGTATTTCCTTACCTGGAGCTTTTTAGAATGCATTTTATGGCTATATGTATGCATGCATTTACTTTAATAAACAATAGAGTTAAAATGCATGACTACCCAGTGCCTACATTTTGAAATTTTTTGCCATAGTCCCCTTTGAAAATATGACTATCCACATGCACATAGGCATGTCTAGGTGGCCATTCAGCAGCACACATGCCCCAAAGTAATATACATAATATATGCATTAAAAATCAAAATCATCTATGCATAAGGTTAACCTCAAGATCAGGAATACTTTGCCTTTCTACCTTTTGCTCATTGGACCTCAAATAGCACAAAAAATAGCAGAAAAAGGTGCCAATTTGACTATATCAGAAGTCAAATTTTTTCACATCATTATGTTCAGCATGGTCTAATACTAATATTTACTATGTTGAATATTTTTTATCAAGTCATTTGTGCAAACATAATCACTACTATGTGTTTAGATGCATTTAATGCAAAAACTCATTTTCCAACAGATAAAAACTGGAAAAAATACATGCATACATTACCAGGATAGTGCAGAACACTTGTACGGTGACAGAATTTGCAGAAAATAGCCCGAACTCAGTAGATCTGAAGGAGGCTCTCGGATTTTCCTTTACGAAACAAGTTGAAAGTGACTTGTGATACCAACCCGCTGGATTATATCATCCACAGTTGGCCGCAGACTCATCTACGGCTGAAGCAGGCGTACCTGTGGCACCCCTATGTGGGCCCCATCCCTCCGGCTCAGTCCAGTTCGAGTTACAAAGGAGTTCTTGTAGACTAAAAAAGTCAAATCGGGAATAAAAACGCTACGCGAATGAGCAAAATAGCATACAATCGTGGTCTTCTCAGATGAAACTTTGAGTCTGTACATCACTCATTGGTAGTCACCCAAACACACGGTATACCCTGCCAATAATCTCATTTGTTACAAATCACATTCGGCAATACCTTATACAGGTCCAATGCCGCCAACTCCGGATCATTACCCTAAAGATCAACGTGATCCCCGACGGGGGTTACAACGTAGATCCCCGACGAGGGTTACAACGTGAAGGCCCGGCAGGGGATTAAAATGCACATTTCAGCCGTTGACACACATATCAACGAAGGTCAAGCATCCTTGGCGTTATCTCAGCCTATGGAGATTAAACCTATTGGAGCTCTAGAGCTATTCGAGGATTTCATGCTCGATTACTCGTATTCCCCAGCGGATCCCCGGCGGGGGTCACAACGTAATGTTTCGTTGATTCACACGTATGCGAAGGTCAAGCAACCTTGATAATCTACTCACAAAGTATCAGCCGTTGATTCACACGTCAATGAAGGTCAAGCAACCTTGATGGTCTATCCCACAGGGTTTTCAGCCGTTAATTCACATGTCAGTGAAGTACACGTCAACGAAGGTCAGGCATCCCTGACAGCATTTGCTGTTGGCAGTAAACCCAACAGAATCTTGACATGTCCTGGTGATGCCAACCAGGAAAGGTCAACGTTATCAAGGAGGATCGATGATGGAATATGTTATACACATCCTCAAACAAACCAAGCTTTATCCCCGCATATCTTTTACACATAAGAGGTACATCTTCAGGATCAAGTAGTTATCAAAAACCCAGGAATTTGGTGATAACCCCAACATCAACATCCTAATAGATTCAGATTACACATCAAATCTGGTCAACATTGTCAATCCCCCGTTGAAGAAACAGGGAGCCAACAATCATCCCCCACATGTTGGGCCATAACCCCGTACACATGCATCATACATTTGCATCATGTTGCTACATATAGTACCATGTTTGTCTTATTGCATTTCAAGTGTCTAGGATTCTTTATCCTACCCATGCATTGCCTTGCATGAGTATGATAAAGAGGGGCAACTGTAGACACTCGAAATTTTTTGTACACCTGTCACTAACAGTGCAGGAGGACAGATTCGTCTTTCAAGAGGGAACCCTGGAAGACAGTTCATATCCATTTTGAATACTATCAGAAGTTCATCATCAACCCCGGAATACACACCGGGAGTAACAATTCCAACCTCAGGGATAACCCCGAATATCGAAACACACACCGGAGAAGACCGATTAATCTCGGAGATTACCCCGAGGTATCCAGTCTCAGTCCCAACCATGGGAATAGCCCCCAACCTTGGTGATCACCCCAAGGAATGCAGTTTCGGTAATAACCCCAGAAATGCTTGTTTCAAATGCAACCAGCTTCAATCTCGGCGCTCACAATGAGATACTCAGTACCAACCCGGAGATAACACCGGGGGAACAGGCATACCTCAGAGATGACACTGAGGACATTCGACAATTGAAGTAGTCCAACCTCAGTGAAGCCCTAAGCAGCGTCTACTTTATAAGCTCAAACCGGCGATAACACCGGTGAAGGGCAACATCATCATCTCGCCAACGCGATGCCACACCACGTCATCTCAAACATTTCATACACACATCTCTACACAACGATGTCCCAGAAGAATCAAGGAGAACCGATCCCGAGTGACTATTGTGCGGGGTAACAAATAAAATTTGAGGCTTGAAGACCGGAAGGCATCGTTCCATCTTCAATGATTTCGTACAAACTCTAATCCCATGCCATTGCACAACTCTCGACAACAGCGATCCAAAATAAGTCTTGTATACCTCAATCGGATGCCCGGATTGTAATTCTGAAAGTTTAAACGGACATTACAGTGCCCGAGTGCACGTACTACGAGACGACCCGACCCAAAAAACTCGGGGCAACTCGGGTAGCCTCTGGTACACCTGCGGCTCCACCCTCTATAAATAAAGGGCTTGGGGTGGCCATTTTGCAAGAGAAAACAGCGAGGAAGCCCTGCCCAATTTGCTCCGTACTCACCCCATACTGAGTGTTTTCTCATTTTAAACATCTGTGAGCTCATATATAGTTACTTTTTTACTTACAAAAGCCAATGTTTACCCACTTTAAAGATATAAAAGTCTTCTTTGGCAGGCCACTGTAAGCCTTCTCACACACTTTAAAGTCTTACTCTTCATCTTTGTACACATCCTTCTTCACGTTGAGAGTCGTGCTGCGTACGTTTGCCCGGACTTCGGTCCGTGATTTTATTTCAGTTTGCATATACATATATATATATATATATATATATATATATATATATAAAGCAGTAAACGCTCCAGACCGAAGTCTAGGCGTTTTATACGAACTGTGTGTCGAACTTTGTTTGATGAGCCTAGACTTCGATCTGGAGCGTTTACTGCTTTAATATATATATATATATATATATATATATATATATATATAAATGTGTGTCGGACTTTGTTCGATGAGCCTAGACTTCGGTCTGGTGCGTTTATTCGCTTATATATATATATATATATATATATATATATATATATATATATATATATATATATATATGAACTGTTGTTTGTTGAACTCTGTTCGGTGAGCCTGAATTTTATATCTGGTGCGTTTACTCACTTATATATATATATATATATATATATATATATATATATATATATATATATATATATATATATATATATATATATATATATATATATATATATCGTCCCACCTGGAGTTTACTTCGTGGTGGTTGATTGCTTTTACCGTTTTCTTTACGTTTCGTCCTGCCCGGAGTTCACTTCGTGGCAGTTGATTACTTTGTACAGCTTTATTTGTGTTTCATCCCGCCTTCCTCCGTGGCGGTTGATAGCTTTTATAACTTTATTTATATTTCTGATCCCCCACGTAGGTGCTTCGTGGTTGGTGATATGTCTATATATATATATATATATATATATATATATATATATATATATATATATATATATACCTGCTTAGTGCTTTCATACAAATTGCGGTATCATGTGTGCCTAGAAATCATGTGATCACAGATTCAACCTATTGGATCTAGATTCGGTTTCCGTGATGGACATTTTCAGGTGTAAGCAGCTTGTAAATTATTCTGAGGTGTCTGAATTTTCTCAGATGGATTTCATACCCATGAGGAAGTCGGCATTATTTTGTACATTATTTTCTTGTAGATGCTTCGCATCTCGAAAATAAAATCAATCAAGCCGGATGCTTAATAAAATGGAAGTATCAAAAGGTCTCAATTACTATTGAGCATCAGGGTTTGAAAAACCTTCTTTACAAAGCCTCACTGCAATATATTGCTAAAAATTGAATTTTTACATAAATTCAAACCCTGTGTATATAGGTGCGAACGAGGCCTCACACTACTTCCAAATAACAGCACATTGACCCACACACACACATTAAGATAATAGTTTCTTGAAAAGAGGCGGTCACCGTGGTAACACGGATGTCGGAGGGTGCCTAACACCTTCCCTCCGCATAACCAAGTCCCCAGACCCTAATGAATCTCGTTTTCACTGACTCGTTTAGCAGTGTCACATCATTGGGTCAATGTGCAAACCTTTTCTCAGTTGTGTTGGTACAACCATTTAAAAAACCAACTGGCGACTCTTAACAGTCCATCGTCGAAATTATACATGTCGGACCTTTTTCACTTGTTTTTTCAAATAAATCTCACCTAAAATGAGAACACCAAAGAACAAGTAACGGAAATGGACATTTAAAAATCCCGACATCGACAATTTTAAAGACAAACTTGACTTTGTCTAAACCCTTAGGGTTTAGCCCTTAGGGTTTAACCCTAAGGTTCAAACCCTTAGATTTGACAAACTCCAATTCTAGAATTTTTTTAATTAGGGATTTAAAATAGAAAATTAAGAATTTCAAAAATAAAATTAGGGTTTTAAATAGAAATTAATATTTCTAAAGTATAATTAGGGTTTCCTAATTATATTAACGTTTGCTAATGTTTCTAACTGCGCGTTAGGGTTTCTAATCTTGAGATTAAGTTTTTTAATCCCTTATTAGGGTTTACTAAAATTATACCCTACCCGATCAATCATTGATCAATAATTCCATACAGTACAAATACGTACTCAACAATATAATTATTTTAATTATATTTTCTATCGAATTCCTATCCATAACTAGGGTTAGGATTTTTAAATTTGTTAAGCACAACTCTACTCTTATTTCTAAGTCAATACACAAATTGACTAAGTCTCACAGCTTGTATCATAGGTACACAACACAATAATAATAATATTAATTAAAAAAAATTATTTATAAAATTCGAATTATTCGAAATCCCGGGTTAGCACAAACACAGACAAGAACGTGCATTCGACGTAGAAAATTATGTATTCCTAAAAGTTTCTCCTTGGAAGGGAAAAATTCATTTCGGTAAAACGGGAAAGCTAAGCCCAAGGTTTATTGGACCATTCGAAGTGTTGCGAAGAGTTAGAGAAGTGGCTTGTGAGGTAGCTCTACCTCCAGAGTTGGAAAACGCTCATAATGTTTTTCACATTTCGGTGTTACAACCGTATAAACGCGATTACAATCATGTGATCGGGTATGAACCGTTGCAATTCAATAAAGATTTGTCTTATGAAGAGATTCCTATTCAGATAGTCGACAGGAAAGAACAAGTGCTCAGAAATTAAGTGATACCTTTTGTGAAGGTGATATGGAGAAACCACAATGTCGAGAACTCGAAGCTGAAATAATGAAAAATCACCCTGAGTTATTTGTTTAATCTATGTCTTCGATTTTGGGGACAGAATCTTTATAAGAAGGGAAAAATGTGACGATTTGATTGTTTGAGTTATGATTCTGGGGACAGAATCCTTCTAAGGAGGGAAGGATGTAACAATCTGGAATTTCAAATTGGAATAATTAAATATTTATTGAATTATATAAATATTTATTTGATGTGGTTATTATTAGTAAATATTTATGAATTAAATTTATTATATAATATTCTAAATTAAATTAATTTGTAATTAGAGAGTTATAATATAACATGAGAGGTTATATTGTTGTTGAATTTAATAATTTAAATTGGTGTGTTAAGTTATTAAATAAAATTATAAAGAAATTATAATTTTGTGATAATTGTTTAAGTGGAATATTTATTTAAAATATAGTATGGTTGATTAATTTATTGATTAATGTTGGTTATGGAAATCCAAATAAATAATATGTGATTCTAAATTATAAACTAAATGGTTTATTAAAATAATTAAAGTAGTTTTAAATTGATTTAAACCAAACAAGGCTTAAATATGTTATGTCTTTAAATTTTAAAGGGTTTTGCCAAACAAAGCCTTGTGGCTTTTGGATTTTAATTTTTTGAATTTAAATAATATAAATAAAATAAACTAAATAATAAATATAATATATTAATAATATATACGTTAGTTTGTAACTAATATTACAATTAGTAGTAGTATTAAGGTTATCCGTTTTATTTCTTACGCTTGATTATCAGTTTGGGTTTTTACGCATAACCTTAGTTGCCTAGGAAGAACACTAAGAGTTCAGAGAGAGCTTGATAGAGCTTGACAGGGATAAGTGAGAGAGATTGAGAGGAAACCTAAGGATTTCACGATAATTCCAGTGTGTTTAGCAAGGATTTCTTTTAAGCAACAAAAGGTATGTTTTATAACCTTATTATACATATGTGGGTTTCACGGCAAAAATTTTCTTGTCCTGTGAAATCAAATTGTTGAATTGTGGATATATATAGTTGGTAATTGTGATTATACGTGTTTATAATGCTAGAGTTTACGTTTAAACATGAATTGCATGCTAATTACAGTTAAAAGTAGGAGAGATAATTAGCAGTGTATGTTTGTGTGAATATTTTGTATATGGCTTATGTAAGTACCGAATTTAGTGGTTAGTTTGTATGTTAAACTACAAATTGAGTCTTGTATATGTTAGTTCATTAAGAAACGAAAAATTCTGTTTACAGTGTTGATTTTTGTCTAAGGAACTCAAAAATGAAGTTTTATATGAAAATATGGAATTTGAGGAAATTAAACTAGTATAATTGTTGATTAAATTGTTCTATGTTGAGGAATATGTTGGCAAACATGTTTATGATAGTTTTATACCAATTGTATATGTTAATTTCACTATTTTGTGGGTGAAATTCGTGTTTGTTGGGCTAAAGTTGGCTACTGTTCATAGCCATCTCTGCCTCTGTCTGTGTATGGCGCAACTGTGCCATACGCTGATCTGAGGCAGAGGCTTTTGATGTTGCTGCAGATTTGGAGTAACATAAGTGTAACTAGAAATGCGTGTTATGTTAGAATATGAATATTAGTATATCTAATAGATGGTGGTTCTAAACCTATATGTAGGGGAACGTGAGTTTAAGATTATAGCTTACGCTCGAGAAAAGTTCTTTAACTCTACTTTTATAATGATCGTGCAAGTTTCTAAATCTATCTTTTTACATTGAGCAAGTTCTCTAACTCTATACTTTCGTTGAGCTTGTTTGTTTATTATTATGCAAGTTTATATAATCTGATATACTGATGTTGAATAGTTTTATTGTTCAAATTGCTATTCGTTATACATGCTTAATATTCAATTCTAAATAACCTTGGCTTAATATTTTTCAAGCAAGGCATGTTATAGTTATTCAATATTTATGCTTTTAGATTATTCCTAAAGCATAACTTTAATATATAATGTTAATTCACTTATGATTTATTCCATAGCATAATGTGATTACCTTTTATTCAACTAATCCTTAGTTGATGTTCATTGAAATCCAAATTTCCTTGAAATGTATCCAAACTAAACTTACTTTGGTGTGGACTTGTAATCTAAATACTAAGATGAACAACCCTATTATTACGCTTAGCGTTGAAATGTTTGTGCACAATACATTGTACGAAAGGGCTGATCCCCTAAGTACGTGGAGTCCTTATAGTTTTATGAGTATTAAAGTTTAGGTTGAAAGAGTACTTATAACTATGGACATGGTTCGTGGTCATTAGACCCTCAGTTGTATATTATAGAATGTTAATAAAACATATCATTCAGTTCTATTGAGCCTATTATTTGGAAAATGTTGTAAAGTTTATCCGTTATAATTTCAAGTGAGCTTTTTTTGCTCACTCTTGCTTATAGAACTGTTACAGCTAAGGATGAGAAGGTCGATGTACCTAGCACCAGTAAGGGAAAAGGAAAGATGAACAAGTATTGAAGACTTGTAATATGTTGATGTTTTAACAGACTTATTTTAATGATTGTAATGAAGTATTTAATTTTCGCATTTAAATGATTGTATTTAAAGGTTAGATAACTTGGGAAATTTTTTTATTAATGTAATCCCTTAAGGGAAGGTTTATTATTCAATTTTTATTATGATTGGGTAATTAGATATGAATGTTTTGATTAAGTGAACACCAAATCTTGAGGTAATGAAGTACCGGGATTTGGGGGTGTCACAAGAAGAGTTTAACATCAAATGTGACATGTGAATGATAGATATTATACTATTAAATTTCAAGTTTAATCACTGAATCAATAAAATGTATATATGCAGATTAGTATTATTTTTAATTAATTTATTTATAATTTAAAATACATTAATAACAAGTCTCTATTAATTCAATCGTGAATCTACTGATTATAACTTCCATCATGGAATCTCTAATAACATCATAGCTTGGATTAAAAATGTGACGCCCCCAAAACAGGTATACAACATCTATTCTGAGTCGTCAATAATATGGTACAGAAACAACTATAACTTTATTAATACAACATAAAAAGTGTGAGTGTAAATACAAATATTGTCATCTAGACAATATCCACACTCAAATAAGTCCTTATTACAATTATTGGAACAATATTTTACAAAAAAATGGTGAGGACTACTAAAACAACTTCCTAGAACCTTCATTCCATACCCCGACTAGTACTTGCTACATTCTCGCCTCCTGAGAAGAAAATGGAACAACAAGGAAAAGGGTGAGCTCAACTAGCCCAGTAAAGAATATTATGACTAAGATAATATACAACAAATTATCGTTAGTCTTCAACAGGGAAAAAATTTAATAGAATACAATAGACAACAAGTTTTAATTCAATATTCGCAGCGAAAAATATTAAATTCATAGAAGAGTTACGTAGAGAATGAAATCTACGATTATCTATGAATTTAAAAGCCCATCATCAATATTTTATCCCTGTAACATCAATCAATAAATATCTTGAATCAAATAGTCATCTTTGCACTACAGGCCAAAGAAATTCATCAGTTGGTCATGTTCACCTCAACACCTGTTCATCTTTGCACTACGGGCCAAAGATATTCATCAGAAATCATTCATCTTTGCACTACAGGCCAAAGATATTCAGTTATATCATCATTTAAGACTGAGGATGATGAAAAATATTTTTAAGGAAACGAATCCAGTGAAACAAAATAATAAATATTAAGGATTCGTATTTCAGCTATTCCATGTCCAAAAATACCTCATAAATAATCATAGTGGAGTAAAATTCAAGAACGATCAAAACATGGATACAATCAAAGCTAGTATCCAGAATAGATATTTTGAACGAAAAGAAAAAAATTTTATTTTTTGGTGAATAGTAACTCGTGAATAGTAACTCATGAATAGTAACCCCAACATAAAAAGTTTCAAATTTGATAAAAATTCATATCAATACTTCGGCATAATGATATTGAAGAAAATAATATCATTTAAGAAGAAATAACATCCCTTACCTCGGAAAGACGGTACTTCTGACTGGAATACTAGATATAGTGCTGAAGGAAACTTGCACCGTAAAGCAACACTCAAAGTATCAAATACTCACAAGAATACGCTCGATATAGAGAGAGAAATAGAGAGAAACTTGTGTTTCTGGTGTGATTTTCAATTCTAACCTAAGCACCCTATTTATAGGAAAATGTTTAGAACACCAAAGCAGAAAATTTAATATAATATATATATATATATATATATATATATATATATATATATATATATATAAATTTTCAAGCCCACCTTAGAAAATCTGAAATCAGCCACCTTGCACATGTTTATGATGTCCAAAAAAATACAAAAAATGTTTTTCTCAAAATAATTAACTAAAACTCCCAAAAATCAATTATTTCGGAACTTCGAAACTTTAATAATTCATAATAAATAGCCCTTTTGTCAGAAAATTCGAATTTCGCAAGTTTTTATAGGAAATTCAATTCTCTACAACTCTGCAGAAGAAAGTTTTTCCAAATTCCAAACAGAAATTGACCGAAATTCACAAACGGGAGATTTTACAGTCAATAATAAATTTTCGGTCAAGAATTATGTCCACCAACACACAAAACATGTGTTAATCATTTAATGCCACAAAAATACTCTTCCTCCTCATATACTCATATATCCCACATTCATTATAAAAATACCACCATCAATATATTATTAAAATAATATATTTAAATGAATTATTTTATCAGAAAAAGATAAAATATTAATTTTCAACAATTGTCACATTAAAATTTTTCTCTATCTATATCCACATAAAATCACTATTTTCCTCATCATATAAATCAATAATTAATTATACACAAATAATATTACAGAACCACAGTACTGGCAACCAGGCCGTTCCCAGGAAAGAGGGGGTTTTCCAATAAGGATTTCTCCTTACTGGCGCGCAATTAGATGATCAAACCTCTCCTTAGACAGAACTTTCTAGACATTGCCAATAATGTTATCTAATAATATTATTCAGATAATATGAATTCTTGCTCCGATAGAAAATACTGTGTAGTGACAATTATTGAAACAACAGTAATATAAAATATTAACGCAGCAATTATTGAATCAATAAAACAAAATACTGAACAGTAATTACTGTAACCATTATTAAGTAGTGCCTTCTTACGTAAGAATCAATAATTGGTGCAATACCGTGTGCTACGCGTATTACCGTGTTTTAACCACCGGGTATTCCAACAGTATTAACGGTAACAACTACGTCGTTATTTATAAACAACTTATTTTTATCGTTTTCTTCATCCAATCGCTTTCTGTTATGGGGCCCATACACAAAGCTGCGCCGTCGTACGAATATTCCCCAACAAGAATATTCCACGACCAAACAAATATTTCCCGACAACAATGAATATTTTATAACCACTTGCTTATTTAAAATATTTGTGCATTTTACCCATAACTAACCACATTAATCAAATCAACCCTTACTATTTCAGAATAATAAATAGAGGAAATTACATTTCATTTATTAATAATTTGGGGTCTTACAACCTCCCCTCCTTATGAAATTTCGTCCTCGAAATTAGCATACGTACCTGGTGTTTCGAAAAGATGAGGATACCTCGTTTTCATTTTCGTTTCCAACTCTCAGGTCATTTTCTCAATAGCATGGTTTCTCCACAAAACTTTAACTTGTGGTATGACCTTCGTGCGTAGGACATGCTCCTTCTTATCCATGATCTTGACAGGTACCTCCTCGTACGTTAAGTCTTCAGCTATCTCGTCCGGTTCTAACTCAATAACATGGTTCGGGTCTTTCACATATTTACGAAGCATAGATATATGAAAAACATTATGAACACGAGACATACTTGGAGGTAACGCAAGTCTATAGGCCACATTTCCTACTCGGTCAAGAATCTGAAATGGACCAATAAATCGTGGATTGAGCTTTTCTCTCTTCCCAAATCTTGTAACTCCTTTCCATGGAGCTACACGTAATAATACATGATCCCCAATGTCAAATTCCACGTCCTTTCGATGAAGATCCACATAACTCTTTTGTCGATCCTGTGCCGTTTGTATACGTTGTCAAATCGTTTGGATCTTCTCTGTAGTCATTCGTACCAACTCTGGTCCCAACAACGTTGCTTCTCCCACCTCATCCCAACATACTGGAGAGCTACACTTTCGTCCATACAATGCTTCAAAGGGAGCCACACTTATACTTGCCTGATAACTGTTGTTGTAGGAGAATTCCACCAATGGTAGGTACTTATCCCAACTTCCTTTGAAATCTAGGACACAAAGTCTTAATAGATCTTCAAGAGTTTGAATAGTCCTCTCTGATTGTCCGTCCGTTTGAGGATGGTATGCCGAACTAAACCGTAAATCTGTGCCCATAGCTTTTTGCAAGCTAACCCAAAATCTTGAAGTGAATCTTGGGTCACGATCCGAAACTATGGATACTGGCATGCCATACATCCTTACAATCTCATTCACGTACATACTAGCAAGACGTTCAAGGGAATAAGTCTCCCGTATCGGCAAGAAATGAGCAGACTTGGTTAATCTATCAACTATAACCCAAATAGCATTTATGCCTTGAGAAACCGTGGGAAGACCCGTAACAAAATCCATGGTAATGTGTTCCCACTTCCATTTCGGAATCTCAAGTGGTTGCAATGGACCCTTTGGTACTTGATGCTCCGCCTTTACACGTTGACAAGTTAAACACCTCAAGATAAATTTTGCAATCTCTCTCTTCATATTGTTCCACCAAAATGTATGTCGAAGATCACGATACATTTTAGTACTTCCAGGATGGATTGCAAATGGTGTATTGTGTGCCTCCATCATGATCTTGTACTTTAAATCAGAATCGTTAGGAACACAAAGTCTGGAGTGGACTCGAAGTATTCCTTCTTCATCGATTCTTGCTTCTAGAATAGCACCTTCTTGCACTTTCTTCTTCATACGCATCAGCTCCGGATCTGTAGCTTGAGCAACTTTAACTTTATCGATTAAAGTTGGTTCTACGCGTATACTTGACATCATCGCACTCGTTCCTGCATATGATCTTCTACTCAACGCGTCAGCTACCACGTTTGCTTTTCCAGGATGGTATTGAATAGTGTGGTCGTAATCTTTTAACAGCTCGAGCCAACGTCGTTGCCACATGTTGAGTTCTTTTTGAGTGAAGAAATATTTGAGGCTTTTATGGTCTGAATATATCTCCACTTTCTCCCCATATAGATAGTGCCTCCAGATCTTTAGCGCAAAAACGACTGCTGCCAACTCTAGATCATGAGTAGGATAATTCCTCTCATATTCTTTAAGTTGTCGCGAGGCATAGGCTATGACTTTCCCACGTTGCATGAGAACACATCCTAACCCTTTGCCTGAAGCATCGCTGTAGATAACAAATTCATCCGAACCAGATGGTATTGTCAGAACAGGTGCCGAAATGAGTCTCCTCTTAAGCTCTTGGAAACTCTTCTCGCATTCTTCGCTCCATACGAATTTGATATCCTTCCGAGTCAGCTGAGTTAACGGGGTAGCGATTCGAGAAAACCCTTCTACGAATCTCCGATAATAACCAGCTAAGCCTAGAAAGCTACGTACATCGGTCACCGTCTTCGGTTGATCCCAGCTTTGTATTGCTTCAATCTTCGCCGGGTCCACAGATACTCCATGTTTTGACACCACGTGCCCTAGGAATGCTACTTTCTCAAGCCAGAACTCGCATTTCTTCAACTTAGCATATAGCTTGTTTTCACGTAGCCTTTGGAGTACCAGCTTCAAATGGTGCTCATGATCTTCACGGCTTTTGGAATATATGAGGATGTCATCAATAAAGACAACAACGAACTGATCCAAATAATCCTTGAATACTCGGTTCATCATATCCATGAAAGCCGCAGGAGCATTAGTCAATCCAAAAGACATGACTAAGAATTCATAATGCCCGTACCGAGTTCTAAAGGCAGTCTTTGAAATATCCTCAGTTTTAACCTTCAGCTGATGATATCCAGAACGAAGATCGATTTTTGAAAAGAATTGTGCTCCTTGTAACTGGTCAAACAGGTCATCAATACGAGGTAGCGGATACCTATTCTTGATGGTGACATGGTTTAATTCCCGGTAATCGATACAAAGTCGCATACTCCCGTCTTTCTTCTTTACAAATAAAACAGGAGCACCCCAAGGAGATGTACTAGGACGAATGAAACCGATGTCCAACAACTCTTGTAGTTGGACTTTTAACTCCTGAAGTTCAATAGGAGCCATTCGATATGGGGTTTTAGAAATGGGCTTTGTACCAGGTTCAAGATCAATAAAGAATTCAACTTCACGTTTTGTGGGTAGACTGGGAAGTTCTTAAAGAAATACATCAGGAAAGTTGCTAACAACAGGAATATTAATCAAATTTGACGTGTCTTTATTCAAATCCATAACATGGGCTAAGAAAGCTTGACATCCGTTTTTCAATAAACGAATGGCTTTATGACTTGATATGACAGTGATTGATTTTAATGGCTTTGTTACTTGAATTCGAACAACAGGTTGATTAGGAATATGAAAACTAACCACCTTACGAAAATAATCAATTTTGGCATGATGAGTAGTTAACCAATCAATTCCTAAAATCACGTCAAATGCAAGTATCTTTAAAGAGATAAGGTCAACAGGTAAGGTGATGGTGCCAACTTGGATCAAACAAGATTTATAAACAGTGGATGTGATGAAAGTTTCCCCTAACGGAGTCTCCACAGATAAATCAAAGTCTAATTTCTCCGGAGTCAAGTTTAAACGTTGAGCACAAGCAGGAAAAATAAATGAATGGGTAGCACCGGTATCTAGTAAGGTATAAACTTCACATGAATTTATGATTAGCTTACCCGTGATCACCTCGTTTGGGTTCCTCGCATGTTGACCAGTCACGACAAACGCTCTCCCAGGAACCGTTGACTTTGACTTTTCTGGGACAGCCTTTTGAGTCACCATCCCCGCTGAACTTGGTTTCGCTATCGTACAATCTCGAGCGATATGTCCTTCCTTTCCACAATTATAGCATACCTTGAACTGTTGTGGACAGTTTGGGCTGATATGACCCTCTTTTACACATTTATAGCATATGACCGGTGGTCGTTCTCCTCCCTTGGAACCAGTTGCTGCTGGTGCTGACGTCTTCGTATTATCATTGTTGAATCTCCTCTTTTTAAAATCTCCTCCCGAATCGCTTCTTCTATTTTCATAGCCACGATTACCACCAGAGTGGTTGCCGTTCTTGTCTGTACTTTTCTTTCTCCACTGGTTATCATTGTTCTGATGACTGTTGTCACCGATATGATCCTGGTTGTGGTCCCTCGGTTGACCGTACTCGTTATCTCGCTCTAACAATTGAGCCATGTTGACAACATCTGAATAGAGAGAAAATTTATGAGAAATGAGATATTGACGTATGCCGGGTTTCAAACCTCTCAGAAACATCCGTGTCATACATTCCTCATTCTCCACCAAATGAGGTGCAAACCTGGACAACTCTGCAAACTTCGCCTCGTACTAGGACACCGTCATGTTATTCTGCTCCAGTCTAATAAACTCTACCTCCTTCATATGACGAATACTTTCAGGAAAATACTTGTCATTGAATGGTTTCTGAAATGTCTCCCAAGACATGCTGAGTGCGGCTGGATGGGTACGCTTCACAGATTTCCACCAGTAGTCTGCCTCGCCATGGAACATAAAGGTGGCGAATGAAACCTTCTGTTCCTCCGTGCATCCCAAGACATCGAATATCTTGGTAATTTGCTTGACCCACGTTTCCGCCATGATCGGATCCGGCTTTCCCTTAAATTCTGGTGGTCCCAACTCTTTGAACTGCTTGGCTGTGACCAGCTGTGCGTTGCCATTGTTTCTTCCTATATTTTGAACAGGAATCTCATTCGTCTGGTTTTGCATGAACCGCAAAAAACTTTCTAAACATCTCATCGTTTATCGTCTGCTCATTGGTGTTGTTCACAGGAGGAACATTACCAGCCTATTGCACGTTCTCCTCGTTGGTGAGTACAGGTGTCTCCACGGTTTCATTTACTCCACTGTTAACATTCTCAGTCGACATTCTCAAATACTGCCATAAAACAAGGGTTAATTTAACAAATTAACAAATCACATAATATCCCTATATTATGACCGACCAACAAATAAGCTTAGGTAGGACACACTAGCGAAGGATTTACTCGTCTCTCCTCTTCTAGTTCTATTCCTCGATCTCCGCCAGAGATCATATCCCTAAGCTCTGATACCAACTGTGACGCCCCCAAAACAGGTATACAACACCTATTCTGAGTCGTCAATAATATGGTACAGAAACAACTACAACTTTATTAATACAACATAAAAACTGTGAGTGTAAATACAAATATTGTCATCTAGACAATATCCACACTCAAATAAGTCCTCATTACAATTATTGGAACAATATTTTACAAAAAAATGGTGAGGACTACTAAAACAACTTCCTAGAACCTTCATTCCATACCCCGACTAGTACTTGCTACATTCTCGCCTCCTGAGAAGAAAATGGAACAACAAGGAAAAGGGTGAGCTCAACTAGCCCAGTAAAGAATATTATGACTAAGATAATATACAACAAATTATCGTTAGTTTTCAACAGGAAAAAAATTTAATAGAATACAATAGACAACAAGTTTTAATTCAATATTCGCAGCGGAAAATAATAATTCATAGAAGAGTTACGTAGAGAATGAAATCTACGATTATCTATAAATTTAAAAGCCCATTATCAACATTTTATCCCTGTAACATCAATCAATAAATATCTTGAATCAAATAGTCATCTTTGCACTACAGGCCAAAGATATTCATCAGTTGGTCATGTTCACCTCAACACCTGTTCATCTTTGCACTACGGGCCAAAGATATTCATCAGAAATCATTCATCTTTGCATTACAGGCCAAAGATATTCAGTTATATCATCATTTAAGACTGAGGATGATGAAAAATATTTTTAAGGAAACGAATCCAGTGAAACAAAATAATAAATATTAAGGATTCGTATTTCAGCTATTTCATGTCCAAAAATACCTCATAAATAATCATAGTGGAGTAAAATTCAAGAACGATCAAAACATGGATACAATCAAAGCTAGTATCCAGAATAGATATTTTGGACGAAAAGAAGAAAATTTTATTTTTTGGTGAATAGTAACTCGTGAATAGTAACTCGTGAATAGTAACTCATGAATAGTAACCCCGACATAAAAAGTTCCAAATTTGATAAAAATGCAGATCAATACTTCGGCATAATGATATTGAAGAAAATAATATTATTTAAGAAAAAATAACATTCCTTACCTCGGAAAGACGGTACTTCTGACTGGAATACTAGATATAGTACTGAAGGAAACTTGCACCGTAAAGCAACACTCAAAGTATCAAATACTCACAAGAATACGCTCGATATAGAGAGAGAAATAGAGAGAAACTTGTGTTTCTGGTGTGATTTTCAATTCTAACCTAAGCACCCTATTTATAGGAAAATGCTTAGAACACCAAAGCAGAAAATTTAATATAATAATAATATATATATATATATATATATATATATATATATATATATTTTTCAAGCCCACCTTAGAAAATCTAAAATCAGCCACCTTGCACATGTTTATGATGTCCAAAAAAATACAAAAAACATTTTTCTCAAAATAATTAACTAAAACTCCCAAAAATACATTATTTCGGAACTTCGAAACTTCAATAATTCATAATAAATAGCCCTTTTGTCAGAAAATTCGAATCTGGCAAGTTTTTATAGGAAATTCAATTCTCTACAACTTTGCAGAAGAAAGTTTTTCCAAATTCCAAACAGAAATTGACCGAAATTCACAAACGGGTGATTTTACAGTCAATAATAAATTTTCGGTCAAGAATTATGTCCACCAACACACAAAACATGTGTTAATCATTTAATGTCACAAAAATACTCTTCCTCCTCATATACTCATATATCCCACATTCATTATAAAAATACCACCATCAATATATTATTAAAATAATATATTTAAATGAATTATTTTATCAGAAAAAGATAAAATATTAATTTTCAACAATTGTCACATTAAAATTTTTCTCTATCTATATCCACATAAAATCACTATTTTCCTCATCATATAAATCAATAATTAATTATACACAAATAATATTACAGAACCACAGTACTGGCAACCAAGCCGTTCCCAAGAAAGAGGGGGCTTTCCAATAAGGATTTCTCGTTACTGGCGCGCAATTAGATGACCAAACCTCTCCTTAGACAGAACTTTCTAGACATTGCCAATAATGTTATCTAATAATATTATTCATATAATATGAATTATTGCTCCGATAATAGAAAATATTGTGTAGTGACAATTATTGAAACAACAGTAATATAAAATATTAACGCAACAATTATTGAATCAATAAAATAAAATACTGAACAGTAATTACTGTAACCATTATTAAGTAGTGCATTCTTACGTAAGAATCAATAATTGGTGCAATACCGTGTGCTACGCATATTACCGCGTTTTAACCACCGGGTATTCCAACAGTATTAACGGTAACAACTACGCCGTTATTTATAAACAACTTATTTTTGTCATTTTCTTCATCCAATCGCTTTCTGTTATGGGGCCCACACACAAGGTTGCGCCGTCGTACGAATATTCCCCAACAAGAATATTCCACGACCAAACAAATATTCTCCGACAACAATGAATATTTTATAACCACTTGCTTATTTAAAATATTTGCGCATTTTACCCATAACTAACCACATTAATCAAATCAACCCTTACTATTTCAGAATAATAAATAGAGGAAATTAAATTTCATTTATTAATAATTTGGGGTCTTACAAAAAACATATTAGATTATAATAATTAATTACTCGTTGAATTAACAATTGCTTAAAATTGTATTTTTTTAAAAAGATACTCTAATAATATTAGGTGTAATTAAGTGACCTGTTATTATGTACTCCATATAAAGAGGGCAAACAAGTGATGTATCCAAAGTATAGTACAACAAAAAAAAGTATATATCACGTGCGTGCATATCCTTCTTCATAAAAGAAGTTAACATATTCACGCCCTTTTTCGTAACAGAAGCCCATGTTTTCGACAGAGAGTCATTCACAATTACAGTGTCATATTTACGGCACTGGACTATATATATACATATATAATGTATTCAAAATAAAACCAATAATTACCTTCAGAAAATAAGATTGTTATGGCTTAATTTTAATAATCTTGTTCCCAGTCCTTTAATTCGTCTCTGTTGATCTCTCTCCTTCCGCCTCCTCTTCGTTTCTCGCTACATTAGAAACCCTCTTTAGTCGATTATATCAGTATATGTATTAGAAAGGAATTTAACCTAATATATTACTCTTATTCTAATTTGATTTTTAAACTCATCACCTTAATTTGGGCTCAAATAGTTTAACAAGCCCAAACAAAAATACTTAGAAATTAGTTTGACCCAATTAGTATAAATTTCCAAATTAATATAACAACATACTTATTATAGTCAACATAAATTAAATACAATTTGACCAAAATTGTCAAACAGAAGAAAAGTCCAATTTCACTAAGTTAATTATTCATCACTTATTAATACTTATTAGCCTAAATTAATTAAATAACAAATTTGACTCAAATAAAAGACAAAGTCCAAACAATATGTTTTAAGAATATAATTTTTTTTTCTCGGCTATTACATTACCTACCCCTTTCCCAAAATAGAAAGAGAGGTTACTCAAAACACAACTAAACTGATGAATATATAACAAGGCTCTAAACTACAAAAGAATAATTTTAAAATGATTAAATGTCATAAAATAAACCATAATAAATACCACACTAGCTCAAACCATAATCTGAAATAATTATTACAACTCTAAATAGATCAATGTATCATAGCCTAACAAAATGTATATAAACCACTGGATAGAAGGGAGCTCTCATCACACTTGCCCTTTATCCCCCTGATTACCAGCAGAAAGAAAAACACAGCATGAGCCAAATGCCTAATACGGATATAGAGTACAAAATAAAGAACTGAGATAACTAACTCAATTTAATGAACTGAACTGAAACGAACAAAACTAACACAACAAAATAATAGAGTGAATCAAAAGGCTGGGTGTTATTTCATACCGAGCTCAAAACAAAATAGAATATACCTTGCCACACAGGCAAGTCAAATATTGCCACACATGCAAATCAAAATAATGCCACACATGCATAACATACATCGGACCGGCCGGATCCAGATGCATGAAAATCGAAAGGCGTGTTTGGCACAAACATCACTAATCCGCAGAATAGAACAAAACAGAAAATTGGGTCGACCCATACGCCTCCCGCAACAAAACACCAAATGGCAAACTCCCAACGGAGCACAAAACGAAGACGACGTGGACTGATCACACCGCCACGGAAGGTGTCATGCCTCGGTGCCAAGAAGACATGCACGTGGTACTCCCACAGGTGGTTATAGCTTAGGTATACCCTACGGTATTCTAACAAAATATAATTTCACAACACATGCGACACAACAAAGGGGTTCTAACATGTACATGTTAAACTGAAACAAAATATCAACACAGAGTCTCCAAAAATATTAACATGTACTTTCTACAATGAGCGAAATAAATATTAACCATGACACACTAGACCTATAAGACCCCAACATTTATGAATAAAGATTAATTTTTCTCGAAATATATTTTTGAATATTATGGTGTAGATTTGATATGATGTTATTGTTGTGGGTAATATTTACAAATTTTGCAAAGTAAGCAAGTTGTTAGAAAATAATTGATTGGTCAGGAAATATTCGTACGACGTCACAATCATTGGTGGACCCCACAACGAAAGTATTGTCGTGATTAGAAAACGACATAATTATCTTTTTATAAAAATAATGACGAAAGTTTTACCGTTAAACTGTTGAACTACATGTGGTAAAAATACAGTAATACGCGTGGTTGCATTACACATGATATTGATTATTGATGCTTACGCGAGAAGTCACTCATTTATACTCAATTATTACTACAGTAATTTCTACATAATATCTCTCATATTATTGTTTCAATTATTGTCACATTATCATATGCATAATATTTATTATTATTAAATTAATAATTGAGATGACAAAGTTATTTATATTATTATTTGCAATATTAACGATGTCTAGAAAGTTTTGTCGATGAGAGGTTTGGTCACCTAATTGCGCTCCAATAGGAAGAAATCCTTATCGGAAAGCCCCCTCTTTCCTGGGAATAATCTGGTTGTTAAATATTGTGAGTTATAATATTAATGATGAATAAGTTCGTGTAGATTATGTAACAACCCGATATTTTCTATATAATTAAATCAGAAATTTTGCGTATAATTTTTTTTTTAGGATGAGGATTTGTACAAGATAAGGTGTATATATATTTATGTGATAAATAAAAATATATTTATTACATGAATGTTTACAAATAATTTTATTTTAGAATTATTGATTATTATAAATTATATTCTTTTAATAATTAATTTTATGGTGAAAATGTTTTAATTATTTATTTTCCATGAAAATATAATTATATTATTTAAATAATACATGAAATGATTTTTAGAATTATTATAATAATTAATCTATTTTAATATATGAATTTATGCTAGTTTAATTAAGTTAATTATAATAATGTTAAATATGAATAATAAATCAGATATGGAATCCAAACCCTAATTTTGGATTTTTATCAACGAATGAGAATAATAAAATAATATTAATTATATTTTGATATTACAGTGCTATAAATATGTTTTGTATATGTGCGTAGACTATTAATGGTTGTTCAGTTTTAATGCATTATGACCAAACCCTAGTATACTGATAAACCCTAGTTTTACAGTCAAATAAGACTTTAAAATCTATTAAGTCACTGTGTTATATAAATAATGACATGTATGATAGAATATAATTTGTAATTAGGGAAAACCCTAATTATTTTGAAACCCTAATTCAAAAGTCAATTACGACTTTAAAGAATTTGTTATGTCATTTTGTAGTTGTAATACTATGTTAATGTGTTTAATGACAGTTATTATACATTTATATAATAATTAGGAAAAACCTAATTTCTAAACTTAAAAACCCTAATTTCTAAAAGTTAGAAACCTTGATTAGGAACCCTAATTTAAAACTCAATTTGAGTTCGAAACTGCTATATAACTGTGTGATTACGATTAAGGTGAAGTATTATAGAATTTTATATTGATTAGGTAAACCCTAATTAATATTTAGAAATATTAAATTTCTAGAAAATCCTAATATTTATAATTAAACCCTAATTCCTATTTTTGAAATCCTAATTTTCAAATGGAAAACCCTAATTGCTAAATTGAAAAGTTAATTGCTAATTTAGTCATTTTAATGCTAATTAGTAAGTCTTTAAATTTAATATGTATGTTTATATCATTAGAAACCTAAACTAATTTAGGAAAACCCTAATTTGCAATTTTAAGAAACAAAAATTTTCATTTTTACCATAATTGTAAAATTCTAGAAATCTTATAAAAATTTTGTGCTAAACCTTAGGGTTAAACCCTAAGGGTTTTCCATGTTTACCATAATGCCATTAAATTGAAAATGCAAAAGACCAAAATACCTCTCTTTGGAATTTTTTTTATTATGTAACTTGTGAATCTTGCTAAGGTGTGGGTTAGGTGACCAACTTATTTGACCATGTGACACATATCAATACAAATCTCAGCAAAATCAGTAGCAATATCTCAGCCCCTTCATTACAAGTCATATTATATATACATTTGGGGAGAGAAAGTGTGCCATTAAGCTCATTTCATTCCCAAGCTCTCAACCAATCCTCTCTCTATCAAAACCTACGAAATATTGAAGTGTACCAGTCCCACAATCGAGCCCCACCATCACCCAAAACAAATCAGAAGCCCAAATTCCAGAAATTAAAGCATAAAGGTATAAACCCTAATCAAAATTTTGAACCTTGATCCTCTGTTAAAAGTTGTGATTATGTGTTGTAATATGTTCTATGTAGTGTCTATAAGTGATCTGGGTTACTAGATGATAGATCCATAACATCAAGAGGCTCGGATTTGAAGATTTCAAAAATATGGAAAATTTTATTTTAGTGTCTGACAGCCTAATGTCAGACCATGTAAATCTTTGGCTTTTATTGATTTTGTGTGTTTTATATTTTATATTTGTAGTATGTCATGAGGTCTTTGTTCTGGAGTTTGAATCAGGACCAAATAATGTATGGATTGAAAGTTATTCTTGGTCAAAGTCGGTTGACCGACCATGACCAAGTGATTTCTGGGTAACCTAGAAATCCTTTAACCGTGTCTGACAAGATTTTCCTGAGCCTTGATCTTGCTTCTGTTTGTTGTTTTGTTGTTGTTGTTGTAATGGAATCGTAATATGTTATGTGTACTACATATGTATTCCCATAAACCACTTAAATGATAACCAGAAAATAATTAGTGGATTGGTCAAACCAAGCAGAAGATCATGGGATCGGTTTTCTGGGTAACCCAGAAAACTGATGACTATGTCTTCTGACATGGTTTGACCGGACCGGATCTAATGATTGTTATGTTGTTAAAGTGTATTTGTGTAATGGATCTGTTGTTGTACATGTTTTCTACAATCTAGAACTTTTAAATCACAAAAACATCATACGGATAGAAAGTTGTGGAAGCCCAAAAGTGTTAGCATGAACTGTTCTTCAATTCTGGAAAACCCAGAAATTGAAGAACAGTGTCTGACAGGATTTTCAGGGCTTGAATCTCACTTATGTTATAATGTTTGGCCATGTTTGTTATCGAATCGTGTACCCTTGTTCCTGTACTACAAGATCTGACCAAGATCAAGCACAGAAACCTCATAAATTAAGAGTAATCCATGGTCAAAGTAGGTGCCTTTATCACTGACTGTCAGTGTTCTTGAGCCTCAAGAACACCAACAGCGACAGAAAGCATCGCTAAAGGCTACAGCGACGGTTTTAATTTTTTAATTTTCTGAATTTTTGAAAAATGATTAAAAATAGAAAATAAATTCTAAAAATTACAAAAATGGTTTTAAAAATTATTTTAAATTATGAAAAAAAACTTTTAATTATTTGGGATATTTTTCATTTAATATTTATAATTATTTGAATGTTAATGATATTTAAATTATTTAATTAGTGTATTAAATAAATTAGAGAAAAATAATTTTAATGTTATAAAAATCATTTAAAATAAGAATAAAGTGTTTAAAAAAAATTTGAGTTATAAATGTAACTTTTAATATTTTGTGATGAATTTTATTAATTAATTAATATTAATGATAATTAAGTTATTTATTGAATATAATAAATAAATTATGAAAAATAGAATTAATGATTTAGAAATTATAGAAAAATGATTTAAAGGTTATAAAAGTATTTTAAGTTATAAAATATAACTTTTGATATTTTGTCATGAAGAATATTAATATTTTATTAATAATGATATTAGATTTATTTAATAATTATATAAAATAAAAATGATTTTAATATTAGAAACAAATTATTTTAAATGAAAATAAATAGTTTAAAAATATTTTAAGTTATAAAATATAACTTTCAATATTTAAAGGTAGATTTCATTAATTATTTACTATTAATGATATTTGAATTATTTAATAATTATATTAAATAAATTAGTTTAAAAATATTTTTAATATTATAAAAATCATTTAAAATAAAAATAAAGTGTTTAAAGATATTTTAAGTTATAAATTATAACTTTTGATATTTAAAGGAAAATTTCATTAATAATTTAATATTAAATGATATCAAATTTATTTAATAATTATATTAAATAAATAGTTTAAAATGGTTTTATTTATTTAAAAATTATTTAAAAAGAATATAAATGAATTAAAAATATTTTAAGTTATGATTAAGGACTTTTAATATTTTGATAAGTAATACATTAATACTTTAATATTAATGATAATTATTTAAAAATAATTTTAATTCTTTTAAAAATTATTTAAGGGTAATATTAATACTTTAAAAGTATTTTGAGTTATTATAAATAACTTTAACCTTTTGGCAATGGTTTTATTAATGGTTTAATATTAATTAAATATTAATGATAATAGAATTGTTTAATATTTAAATCATTTAATAATGATTCCGGAGTTTGAAAATTCATGATAAATTATAATAAATGTTTAAAAATTATTATAAGTCATTTAAAAATAATATAACTGATACTTACATATATTGAACTACAGGGAAATTACCCGATAAATCCGTCGGCACACCGATATGTTTCAGAAATTGATCTAGACTTAGATAATTTGATTAGATATGTGTTTATTTGTGATTCAATGGTTGTGGAACATATGTGACAATGTGATTAGGTTATGTGCTGACTACAATAAGCAGTGTTATGTGTTATAGTATGTTATTCTAATCGATCAAATGATCTTATTACTGATAGGTGTTATATAAAGATAGAACTAAGTTACGAACTGTAAGCAGCGCATCAAGCAAGTATCTTACCTTTGTATTTTTTTTATGCAATGGACATGAGTAAGAAGTTACAGAATTATATTATTATTATGCTATATTATTAACCCTATTGTAATATATTCTATATCCGATTATTGTTTATCAACATGTTAGTATATGGTAATTCAGATATATATTTTATTCGTTAATTTCTAACCATGGTTACACAAGTGTCCCCACTTGAATAATCATTGTATTTAATCACACGTTGATATATATATATATATATATATATATATATATATATATATATATATATATATATATATATATATCCAAGCTAATTGACCAGCTAGACACAAATTTCGAAATATCATTGAATATGATAAAACCTTTTTGTATCTAATCAAATTGTTTTGGTTTGGATTCCAGACTAAGTATGAACATCCCGATCACGGAAAAACTTTTATGCGCCCAAGGTGGACAGAGTGAACTATCTTATTGTTCTTGTAATGTAGTATTGATGAATACAGGGCCCATGGGAAGTACAACCTAACGCCCGAAAAAGTTATGACGGTTTGCAGATGAAGTTCTGCTAAACCTTAGCAAAAACTAAAGACAATGTTCATAATCTGTCGACTAATACCTATATATATAGTCAATACGTAGTTTAAAAATTTTGAGATAGAATTGTTATGTTGTTATTATCGGTTCAGTTTACTTCATAACTATAAATTTTTTGTAGAAGTGATGTACAAAAAAAACATTTATTTCTTTCAGCTAATTATATTCATAATTGTTATTACTTGTTGGGCACCCAAATGCTCATCATTGCTTAAATTTAAATGTTTTCAGCTAGGCATGATCAACCCGAAGGTTCAGACAAGAACAAGTGAAAAGGAAAGAAAACAAAGCATGTTTAATGGTGTCTTTTTTAATAGTTAGACTGTATTAAGATAATGATATGTATTATATATCATGTAAAAAATATAATAAAGGTTACGTACTGGGGATTAGACTCTGATAAATGTAAGTTAAGTTGGATTTTTATATTATTGTTATTATTATTAGTATTATTCTGCTCATAGAAATGGTATCGTGGAGCACCGAGTTCGGGTTTCAAGTACCCGAGTTTGGGGGCTTTACAAGTTGGTATCAGAGCTTAGGGTTAAAAACCTTAGGTGGGTTAGACCTTAGGCTATAACCTTGGAACAGAGGGAAACATTGAAAATACAAATAACTCATATAGAGTTTAAAAAGGGAGATGAATTGAATTAGTTCATCGTCAAACAAAATAAAAGATAACTTGTATAAAACTATTATTTGCTGTATGTATATATTAGTTGATAATCAAGATAGTTTGTGTGTAGATGTCAGATAGAAAAGGATTAGGATACCCTCAAATCATAAAGAAGAAGTCAACCTCCATAACCGAGCCAATATCAAAGCCAATAGCTGAAATAGAGGCTCACATTGAAAACTACCTCAATGAGGTGGTTGTTTTGAAAAGTATAATACCGGACCCTGAAATGATAATATAACTGATAGGTAGAGTATAGTTAAAGAATATGTGGTCAATGTCGAGTTCTTAAACTCATATGTTTGTGGTGAGTTCTTAAACTCGCAATGTATGGTAAGTTGAACGAACTAGGTGTAGTTAGGTGTGAATGGATTATTGAGGATAATGAGAAGAGACATAATTCTAAGCAATTGATCCTTAGTGGAGGCGTAAGAATCAACTAGTACTAGTATTACTTGAATTGTTATGATTCTATGTTATGTATATAATAGGTATGTTTGTATAAAGTACTATTTTTCAAATTTTGTATAAGTTGTGGTAGCGATTCCCGACTTTTGAGTCACAAAGGGATATCGGATGATTAAAGCAGTATGTGCTATGGTATGTTAAGTGATGTGAGAATGAATTTATATGAGATTAATGAAATAAGTTGGTATAAAGATAGTAGTTAATATATGAGTACTGGTTAATGCAGAAAATAAAAATTTTAAAATATTTAATATTTTAAGTACATGGTAAATATAGAATTTCGTGTTATATGATTATACATATATGATAAGGCTTAGAATAAAGAATAATTTATGATAATGTCACCAAGACGAAAATGAAACCCAAGGATAGAAGAACTGGTTAACAAAGCTGGAGGACAACCTGAGTCAATAAAGATTTTTGCGAATATGGACGATCAAGCTATGCAGAACGGAATACCAGCCGCGAAAAGATCAGCCAAATAATCGATCGACGAACGTCAAAGACTTCAAGGCGATCGTACTGTCAGGATTTAGAGGATCAACTGACCCCTGTAGCAACGTATGTGATAACTAAGGTAACGGAGGAACAAAAGAAAACATTTGCCACCTATACAATGAAAGGAGATAAAAAAAAGTCTGTGTGTTATAAGTGTGAATAGGGGGACATATCTCTCCCAACTGTCCCAATTCAAGAATGTACAGTAGGTGTTTTAAGTGTGGATCAATGGAGTATAAGGTGAAAGACTGTCCAAGAAGGAGATAGGAGGTAAGGAATGCGAATACGGGAAAAGGCAGCAGGACATTGGCGACAACGGGACCAACATCAACAAACAAACCAACGAAATCAACCGTAAGCGTCTTCAACATGACCGTTCAAGATATCGTAGCAGCCGGGGATGCAACTCCAGGTATTATTAGAACAAATTTTTATTTTCTTATATACGATTTTCCTATATATATAATGCATTATTTTGAAGGAGGAATTTGGGTTATTTTAGAAATCAAATTTCCGTTTAATCTGATAGACAAGTTTTATGTGAATAGTTAAAGATCAGTTCTATCAAATTATGATCGAGATCTACTCGTAATGATTGTGTATGCTATGTACCCATGTATGTATGAGTTTTAAAACGGTGATTCCGGGGATGAAATCTTTATAAGGGAGGGTGAATGTAACAACCCGATATTTTCTATATAATTAAATCAAAAAATTTGCGTATAAATTTTTTTTTATTTTAAGGATGAGGATTTGTGCAAGATAAGGTGTATATGTATTTATGTGATAAATAAAAATATATTTATTACATGACTGTTTACAAATAATTTTATTTTAGAATTATTGATTATTATAAATTATGTTCTTTTAATAATTAATTTTATGGTGGAAATGTTTTAATTATTTATTTTCCATGAAAATATAATTATACTATTTAAATAATATATGAAATAATTTTTAGAATTATTATAATAATTAATCTATTTTATTATATGAATTTATGCTAGTTTAATTATGTTAACTATTTTAACTTAATTAATAATGTTAAATATGAATAATAAATCAGATATGGAATTCAAATCCTAATTTTGGATTTTTATCAAGGAATGAGAATAATAATATAATATTAATTATATTTTGATATTACAGTGCTATAAATATGTATTGTATATGTGTGTGGACTGTTAATGGTTGTTCAGTTTTAATGCATTATGACCAAACCCTAGTTTTGCAGTCAAATAAGACTTTAAAATCTGTTAAGTCACTTTGTTATATAAATAATGACATGTATGATAGAATATAATTTGTAATTAGGAAAAACCCTAATTATTTTGAAACCCTAATTCAAAAGTCACTTACGACTTTAAAGAATTTGTTAAGTCATTTTGTAGTTGTAATACTATGTTAATGTGTTTAATGACAGTTATTATACATTTATATAATAATTAGGAAAAACCTAATTTCTAAACTTAAAAACCCTAATTTCTAAAAGTTAGAAACCTTGATTAGGAACCCTAATTTAAAACTCAATTTCAGTTCGAAACTGCTATATAACTATGTGATTACGATTAAGGCGAAGTATTATAGAATTTTATATTGATTAAGTAAACCCTAATTAATATTTAGAAAAATTAAATTTCTAGAAAATCCTAGTATTTATAATTAAACCCTAATTCCTATTTTTGAAACCCTAATTTTCAAATGGAAAACCCTAATTGCTAAATGGAAAAGTTAATTGCTAATTTAGTCATTTTAATGCTAATTAGTATGTCTTTAAATTTAATATGTAAGTTTATATCATTAGAAACCTAAACTAATTTAGGAAAACCCTAATTTGCAATTTTAAGAAACTAAAATTTTCATTTTTACCATAATTGTAAAATTCTAGATATCCTACAAAAATTTTGTGCTAAACCATAAGGTTAAACCCTAAAGGTTTTCCATGTTTACCATAATGCCATTAAATTGAAAATGCAAACGACCAAAATACCCCCTTTGGATTTTTTTTATTATGTAACTTGTGAATCTTGCTAAGGTGTGGGTTAGGTGACCAACTTATTTGACCATGTGACACATATCAATACAAATCTCAGCAAAATCAGCAGTAATATCTCAACCCCTTCATTACAGGTCATAGTATATATAGATTTGGAGAGAGAAAGTGTGCCATTAAGCCCATTTCATTCCCAAGCTCTCAACCAATCCTCTCTCTATCAAAACCTACGAAATATTGAAGGGTACCAGTCCCAAAACCGAGCCCCACCATCACCCAAAACAAATCAGAAGCCCAAATTCAAGAAATCAAAGCATAAAGGTATAAACCCTAATCAAAATTTCGAACCTTGATCCTCTGTTAAAAGTTGTGATTATGTGTTGTAATATGTTCTATGTAGTGTCTATAAGTGATCTGGATTGTTAGATGTTAGATCCATAACATCAAGACGCTCAGATTTGAAGATTTCAAAAATATGGAAAATTTTATTTTAGTGTCTGACAGTCAAATGTCAGACCCTGTAAATCTTTGGCTGTTAATAATTTTGTGTGTTTTATGTTTTATATTTGTAGTATGTCATGAGGTCTTTGTTCTGGAGTTTGAATCAGGACCAAATAATACATACATTGAAAGTTATTCTTGGTCAAAGTCGGTTGACCGACCATGACCAAGTGATTTCTGGGTAACCCAGAAATCCTTTAACCGTGTCTGACAAGATTTTTCTAATCCTTGATCTTGCTTCTGTTTGTTGTTTTGCTGTTGTTGTTGTAATGGAATCATAATATGTTATGTGTACTACATATGTATGCCCGTAAACCACTTAAATGATAACTAGAAAATAATTAGTGGACTGGTCCAACCAAGCAGAAGATCATGGGATCGGTTTTCTTGATAACCCAGAAAACTAATGACCATGTCTTCTGACATGGTTTGACCGGACCGGATCTAATGATTATTATGTTGTTAAAGTGTATTTGTGTAATGGATCTGTTGTCGTACATGTTTTCTGTTAGGTTTATAATATTCATGAACGCAATCAAATTGCACAATATAGCGGAAACGTGGAAAAATCAGAGTTTAAAAAATTTTACAAACCATATACCCAGATCACCCTTTATGTGCAATTATTAATTAAACGAACAATAAAGAACAAGAATCATACCCTTGAAGATCCGAGCTTCCTCAGGTACAAGTTCACCTCCAATCCTTTTCGCGTCCAACTTGAATCCACCGGGTTTGGTTCCTTCCTTTGATCAACGTTAGCCACCCAAGTGTTTGGCCTCTAGAGGTGATCCACCAAGGAAGAAGAAAGATCCAAGAAGATGGGTGTTTGGTCAAACCCTAGTTTTTTCTATCTCTATAGAAAAGGAGCGTACTCTCCAACAAATGGAATAACGTATTCACGTGTTGTGAAAGTGTCAACCACCTCACCCATAATAAGACTCCTCTTATTTATAGATGTAGGCAACCCTCCATAACAATTAAGGAATTGGGTTTTATGTAATTAATTAAATTCTTTTAATTAATTAAGCTCCCTAATCTTATTAGTAATAATTAATTAAACTCTTTTAATTAGTTTGCTTCCTAATCCTATTAGGATATTTGAGAGTTCTTTTATTAATTAATTTCCAAACTCCTTTAGAAATTAAATAATAATAATAATAATAAGACTCCTCTTATTAATTTATATTTAATATTTTCAAAATATTAAATAATAATATTAAGCTATTTAATTTATTCTATCACCATAGATTAAATTAAATATACTTAACTTATTATTACGATTATGCCATTAACTTCTTAAATAATTATTCTTCCTTTTATGGTGTGACCCTTTAGGTTCTCCATATTAAACCGGTTGTGAATAAATCAATTAGAACAATTCTAATCTTATTTATATAAATAAATTAAACTAATAATTTATTTAAATAAATAATATTTATTCTACAATAGGGATAAGCCTCCCTAGCGATCAACAACTTTCCAGATAATATAGATTTCAACATTAATCATAAAAGAACCTTTGAGTAAATAGTTACCGTATAATTCAATCCTTCCACCATACAATGTCCTAATTAAATATAAGATATAGAATTACTGTCAAGTCTTATTTTATTTAATTATATGTATTTCGACTCTTAAATGCACAACTCCAAATAATACAAATTAGAAACTCTTTTCTAATTTCATTCTGCATTGGCCAAGGACTACTGGGTTGTTATTTATCAAATCACATAGGACATTTCTCTTCTTTTACTAGAAGTGGTAGATTCTTTATTGATCATACATTATCTCCATGTATAACTTATTATACCCAAGCATACCCTTTGATATACCCTAAGGGTCTTAAGGAATAAGTCAAAGTATAACTTATCATACACAAGATACTATGATGATCTCAAGTTCAAGGATCACTTGTACTACTATCACTACAGGAATTTCTATTGACAGACAAGTAAAACTCCATTAGGTATTCCTTAGCGAGCCATGTTCAGTGAACTTATTCTCTAATAAGCACCTACATACTTGCTTTAGTGTCTCCACACAAATGATCATGAGATCAATCATTCTCATCCAATGAGCAAGCAACGTATGTACCAATCTATCTGGATTCACTAATCCCCAATTTAGTAATCTAACGATTGGGAACTACTTTAGTTTTAAGCTTTCTAAGAATTTAGATCTCATTAGAATGATCATCATCATTATTCTAAAAGTATTTCTTAAAACTATGGGTTTATCACATATTAAAAACAGCATCATGTAGATAATTAAAAGCTTTTAATAAATTAATACTTTTTATTAATAAATGAATAAGATCGTTACAAAGTATATACTTTATCATCAAACATGATTGGCTTGTGTGCATACTACTTTCAATCTCCCACTTGCACTAAAGTCAATCGCCATGGTATCTCATACCCTTCTTCTCTAAGTGACGATTATCCTACTGTTGGATAAGCTTTAGTTAATGGATATGTAATGTTGTTCTTGGGAGTCCACTATCTCTATAGTGATTTCCCATCTTTCAATGATTCCTTTAATCAAATGAAAGTGCCGCAACACATGTTTAGATCCAAGATGAGACTTAGTAACTATTCCTAGTTCTGTAATAACTTTTATCCAAACAATCAACTTGCAGCTTCATTTATAGCTATATATTTTGTCTTTATCACTAAACCAACAACTCTTTGCTGTTTGGAACCTTTTCAATTCACTGCACCACTGTTCAAGGTAACGCTTTACCTTAAAGTGAATTTTCTGTCGTCTTGGTCTGTCTGAAAAACTTGAGTCTGTTAAGCACTCTAGTTTTAATTCAGACCCACCATGTAGGATCACATCCTTAGTGCCAGTTAAGTACTTTAAGATATTTTTCACTGTCTCACAGTGAACTTCTCCAGAATATAACTGATCAACATCAGGTCTCGTACATTTCATTGCATACATGATAGTTACTCACGTGATCTCTTTTTTTGGAGTCTATGGGGACTATTAAGAGAGATACACTCCATGGCTCATCAACATGAGACAACTCTTGGAGTTTGCCATGCTAAACGACTTTAGCATCAAATGAATATACGTTCCTTGGGTTAAGCCGAGCATCCTTTTAAATCTATCTATATAGATTTGCATCCCCAATTAAGATACTCTTCCCAAATCAATCATGGAGGAGTGTTTAGATAACTTTATCTTTACTGATTGTAGCATTGGTATGTTATTCCTCATCCGTAGTATATCAACATATAATACTAGAAATTTCACGATGCTCCCACTGACCCTTTTGTACACACTAGAACTCTTACCTCATCGTAAGTATCTAGATCATCATCTTCTATGATACGTACCTCATCATCATCATCCATGATGAATCCATACCTCCCAGATATGTTCAGTACTATTCCAGATTTACGATTCGATTGTGGTACAATAGATCTATCTACAGGTTCCTCTTATTTGACTTATATTATTTTGTGGTTCTTGAACTCTTCAAGATCTATTATCCTCCAACTAGCCCCTTCAATGATAAACATTTTTATCTTAGAAGACAGCGTGTTTCGCAATAAACACCTTTTGCTAAGTAAGATTATAGAACATATGCCCTAAACTTACTTTAGGATGTCCCACAAATCTGTACTTGTAAAATTTTGTCCCAAGCTTATCCTTTGAAACCTTTTTCACATAAGTTGGACAACCCCTTAACTTAACATACTTAATATTAAGAATCATCTCTGTCCATAACGTTTATGGAGTCTTGGGGCTGGATTTTGAGGTTACCTTTTCGTAGATATGCAGCCATTTCTAGGACATTACCCTAGAAGGATACTGGTATGTCGGTAAAATCACTATGGACCGTACCATGTCCAATAAGGTATGATTTTTCCTTTCAGATACATCAATCAATTATTGCGTATCAGGAGGCGTCCATTATGAGAAAACCATTTGAAATGATCTAGAAACTTATTGCACAAGTATTTATTCCTTGATCAGATCAAAGAATCCTAATACTTTGCCAATTTGTTTTCCTTCTGAATTCTTTGAACATTTCAAATAATTCACACTTGTATTTCTGTAAATACACACATTCAACTTTTTGAATGATCATCTTTTCTTATACTAGTTTGTTCAATTTGCAAAATAATTTTTCACGTAAGTCAAGCATACAAAATCTATTAAGTAATATTCCAGTTCTATACAAAATATTGTTATTATAAATAGAATAACAATTGTTCTTAAATATAATACCAAAGATTTCATTGTCCAACAACAAAATAAAAATAATATTTCTAACAAGAACTGGAATACAATAACAACTTATTGACTTAATAGATTTGCCCGTAGGCATTACTAAACTATAAGTTTCTATGGCTAATGTAGCAACCTTTACTTCATTTCCCACACATAGGATTACTTATCTTTGTTTAGCTTTCTACTTCTGCTTGGTCCCTTCATAAATCTATATTTATGATAACCAAAGCCGGTATCAAATACCCAAGTAGAACCTTGACTTAAAGAAAAAATTATTTTAAATCATGAACAAATTTATATTTATAACCGAAGCTTCACTAAGCTTCTTTGGTTAGCCTCTGTAAGATGCTTCTTGCAGTTTCTTTCCAGTGTCCAGGCTTATTGCAGTAGAAGCAAACTCCTTTTCTATCCATATCAGTTTTGTTCTTATTAAACTTTGTTTACGCCTTTCTGTTTACCTTCTTTGAATTGCTCTTCTTTTCAGAAGATCCTTTGGCCCCTACCGGTAAGACATAGTCTGTCTTGGTTGAAAAGTGACTCTCAACATTTTTCAACATGTTAAACAAATCAGCGAGGCTGATATCTAGCTTGTTCATATGAAAAATTCACAACAATTGTGAAAGGAGTCCGGGAGTGAGTGCAACATCAAATCTTGACTCAACTCTCCATCCATGACAAAACCCGTTGTCCTAATTGATCAATCAAATTGATAATGTTAAGGACTTTTGTCTGTACTATAGTGTCATTGGTCATTCTAGATCAGAAGAGCTCCTTAGATATCTGATATCTATCAGTCCTACTTTCCTCACCATCAACTACTTGATGTGCAGGAATATAGTATGAGCATCCATAGTTTCATGCTGACGCTGAAGCTCGTTACTCATGGATGCGAGCATGATGCATTGAGCCAACTTTGCATCATCTTGCCACTTTCTAAAAGTAGCAATCTCTTCCTCAGAGGCATTCTCTGCAACCATTGCAGGGATAGGCGTATTAAGGACATAAGATAGCTTTTCAACTATGAGAACTATTCTCAAATTCCTTAACCAGTCCGTTTAATTCGGTCTGATTAATTTAACATCTAATATGCTACGTAGTGATAGTAATTTAGACATTGTAAAATTCTGTAAATGAATTTGTAATTAACAATATTTTAGCATACATTCTTTTATTAGTTACCAAAATAATTTAGGTCTTATTTTAAATTGGTATCTCCCACTATTTTTATCAAACTATATTACCCTCACTTATATAGTTCGACAAAATCTAATTAAAGATTTGCTAGTGAGAATAAGGATCCCATTTCAAATGTATATAGCCTTGTGTGTGCACAACAAACTATATATAAATAAATAGGTAGACAACTCTTGTCAATTGCATCAACTATGTAACTCCTTGTATTTTACCTCTTAGATCATAATGGTCAAGTGTGTGCACATCCAAACTAAAATGATCTAAGTTAAGTCATACCTATCACTTCCATATATTCGAAAGAAAAACATTGTCCTTGTGTGTGAACAACAAAACAGCATTGTTTAGTCTATTTATAAGCATTAAATGTGATAAAACAACATCTTAAATATTTAATACGTGCCTTGTGTGTGCACAACAAACTCATATTAAATATTTAATACTCTATTGTTTTACCATGCTAGAAGGCGACGTTCGATATTCCAAATATCTTTGAACGTTACAACTTAATATAAAATATTTGAGGGGTTTGTTATTAATTTATCTCATCTTGTTTAGCGTGCATGCACACACACACACACACACACACACACACACACACACACACACACACACACACACACACATATATATATATATATATATATATATATATATATATATATATATAGTCTAAGCATGCACATATAGAATATTATATTCTACCCGGATTGATTATGGACTTTTATTCTAGTTTAGTTCACTAGAGCCACCAAGTGAACCAAAAGGTCAAATCCTAGGGGTGCAAGAATTAATATTTAAATATAACTATTACATTTAAACCCGGGCTACATTACAAACGGGTCTTCAAGCGCTCCTTGCTCCTTGATCTCTAATTCTTCAAAATTAATTTTAACTATTCCTATTACAAAATTATTTAAAATAAATAGAAACCTTGATCAGCAGTCAAGGGGAAGTACATAGGAGGGAGATAGAATTTACATTAAGAAAAAAATTAGAAAAGACGAGGTACGCATACCCCATTTAATAAAACTCATACATTCATGCATCCAACTAAAATAAAATCCAATCACATTGGTCAGTAGTTCATAATCAATCCTATTTATTATCATACACATCACAATATGTATCAATAAATAACATTCATCTCATAAATAATAAATATTCAATATATATATTGATATCATTTAATGGGCAAATTTAGTTAGTATAAAATCTAATTTTGAATCAAAATAAACTCCTTTATTTTAATCCAAATTTAAATTAAAATAAACTATTTTATTTTAATTTATCCAATTTTGAATAAAATAAACTATTTTATTTTAATCAAAATAAATTCCTTTACTTTAATTAATTATGGAATCCAGTTCCATATAAAAAAAATAAAACTCCTTTATAAAAGGAAACACGGATTCTCTTTCTTATTCACAAATAAACTCTTTTATTTTGAATAATATGAAATCTTATTTCATATCTAAATAAACTCCTTTATTTAAGAAAATTAGGATTCTCTTTCCTATTCACAAATAAACTCCTTTATTTTGAATAATATGAAATCTTATTTCATATCTAAATAAACTCCTTTATTTAAGGAAACATGGAATCCAATTTCAACTCCAATTAGTTATCATGGAATCCAATTCCAACTCTAATTAGTTAGCATGAAATTTAATTTTAAAATTTAAATAAATCTTTTTTATTTTAATATTAAAATTAACCTTTTATTTTAAGATTAAAATAAACTATTTATTTTAATTATAAAATAATTAAGATTAATATTATATATATATATATATATATATATATATATATATATATATATATATATATATATATATATTATAATAACCGTCCCATGTAATCCTGCAGAATCCATGATGCAAGTGACCATTTTACACCAAAAATTGCTAGCGTAATCATATATATAATATAATAACTTTGAATTAATGGCCGCGAATCACATTGAATCACGGAAATCCGTGAATCATCCTGCAACCTTTTATTATTTCCATATCATAATAGATTACATCTCATAACAGCAACAATATGTGATAATAGAATCTTATCCTTAGCCACGTGAATCATTAACTAACTCACAGGAGAAAAAAAACAGTTCGGTATAACAAGTATCCGGGATTTTTTTATTTTTTTAATTTTATATAACAAAATTATGCCCAATTAAATTGTTCTAAACATATATCAATATACATATCAAATTAAACAATTAATAATTCGCATAAAGGTTTAGCTCTGAAACACTGTTAGGTTTGTAATATTCATGAACGCAATCAAATTGCACAATATAGCGGAAACGTGGAAAAATCAGAGTTTAAAAAATTTTATAAACCATATACCCGGATCACCCTTTATGTGCAATTATTAATTAAACGAAAAAGAAAGAACAAGAATCATACCCTTGAAGATCTGAGCTTCCTCAGGTACAAGTTCACCTCCAATCCTTTTCGCGTCCAACTTGAATCCACCGGGTTTGGTTCCTTCCTTTGATCAACGTTAGCCACCCAAGTGTTTGGCCTCTAGAGGTGATCCACCAAGGAAGAGGAAAGATCCAATAAGATGGGTGTTTGGCAAAACCCTAGTTTTTTCTATCTCTATAGAAAATGAGCGTACTCTCCAACAATTGGAATAACGTATTCACGTGTTGTGAAAGTGTCAACCACCTCACCCATAATAAGACTCCTCTTATTTATAGATGTAGGCAACCCTCCTTAACAATTAAGGAATTGGCTTTTATTTAATTAATTAAATTTTTTTAATTAATTAAGCTCCCTAATCTTATTAGGGATAATTAATTAAACTCTTTTAATTAATTTGCTTCCTAATCCTATTAGGATATTTGAGAGTATTTTTATTAATTAATTCCCAAACTCCTTTAGAAATTAAATAATAATAATAATAATAATAATAATAATAATAATAATAATAATAATAATAATAATAATAATAATAATAATAATAATAATAAGACTCCTCTTATTAATTTATATTTAATATTTTCAAAATATTAAATAATAATATTAAGCTATTTAATTTATTCAATCACCATAGATTAAATTAAATATACTTAACTTATTATTACGATTATGCCATTAACTTCTTAAATAATTATTTTTCCTTTTATGGTGTGACCCTTTAGGTTCTCCATATTAAATCGGTTGTGAATAAATCAATTAGAACAATTCTAATCTTATTTAAATAAACAAATTAAACTAATAATTTATTTAAATAAATAATATTTATTCTACAATATGGATAAGCCTCCCTAGCGATCAACGACTTTCCAGATAATATAGATTTTAACATTAATCATAAAAGAACCTTTGAGTAAATAGTTACCGTACAATTCAATCCTTCCACCATACAATGTCCCAATTAAATATAAGACATGGAATTACTGTCAAGTCTTATTTTATTTAATTATATGTATTTCGACTCTTAAATGCACAACTCCAAATAATACAAATTAGAAACTCCTTTCAAATTTCATTCTACCTTGGCCAAGGACTATTGGGTTGTCATTTATCGAATCACATAGGACATTTCTCTTCTTTTACTAGAAGTGGTAGATTCTTTATTGATCATACATTCTTTAAAATGAAAATAAAGTGTTTAAAGATATTTTAAGTTATAAATTATAACTTTTGATATTTAAAAAAAATTCATTAATAATTTAATATTAAATGATATTATATTTATTTAATAATTATATTAAATAAGTAGTTTAAAAATGGTTTTATTTATTTAAAAATTATTTAAAAAGGATATAAATGAATTAAATATATTTTAAGTTATGATTAAGTACTTTTAATCATTTGATAAGTAATACATTAATACTTTAATAGTAATGATAATTATTTAAAAATGATTTTAATTCTTTTAAAAATCAGTTAAGGGTAATATTAATACTTTAAAAGTATTTTGAGTTATTATAAACAACTTTAACCTTTTGGCAATGGTTTCATTAATAGTTTAATATTAATTAAATATTAATGATAATATAATTATTTAATATTTAAATCATTTAATAATGATTCCGGTATTTAAAAATTCATGATAAATTATAATAAATGTTTAAAAATTATTATAAGTCATTTAAAAATAATATGAATGATACTTACAGATATTGAACTACAAGATAGAGTCTTAGACTCGATAATTACATGATAAAGCCGTCGGTACACCAACATATTTCAGAAATTGATCTGGACTTAGATAATTTGATTAGATATGTGTTTATTTGTGATTCAATAGTGGTGGAACATATGTGACAATGTGATTAGGTTATGTGCTGACTGCAATAAGCAGTGCTATGTGTTATAGTAAGTTATTCTAATCGATCAAATGATCTTATTACTGATAGGTGTTATATAAAGATAGAACTAAGTTACGAACTGTAAGCAGCGCATCAGGCAAGTATCTTACCTTTGCATTTCCTTTATGCAATGGACATGAGTAAGAAGTTTCAGATTATATTATTATTATGCTATATTATTAACCCTATTGTAATATATTTTATATCTGATCATTGTTTATCAACATGTTAGTATATGGTAATTCAGATATATATTCTGTTCGTTAATTTCTAAACATGGTTACACAAGTGTCCCCACTTGGATAATCATTGTATTTAATCACATGTTGATATATATATATATATATATATATATATATATATATATATATATATATATATATATATATATATATATATGTCCAAGCTAATTGACCAGCTAGACACAAATTTTGAAATATCGTTGAATATGATAAAACCTTTTTGTATCCAATCAAATTATTTTGGTTAGGATTCCAAACTAAGTATGAACATCCCGATCACGAAAAAACTTTTATGCGCCCAAGGCGGACAGAGTGAACGATCATATCATTCTTGTAATGTATTATTGATCAATACAGGGCCCATAGGAAGTACAACCTAACTCCCGTAGGTTATGACGGTTTGCAGATGAAGTTCTGCTAAACCTTAGCGAAAACTAAAAATAATGTTCATAATCTGTCGACTAATACCTATATATATGGTCAATACGTAGTTTCAAAATTTTGAGATATAATTGTTATGTTGTTATTATCGGTTCAGTTTACTTCACAACTATAAATTCGTTGTAGAAGTGATGTACAAAGAAAATATTTATTTCTTTCAGCTAATTATATTCATAATCGTTATTACTTGCTGGGCACCCAAATGCTCATCCTTGCTTAAATTTAAATGTTTTCAGCTAGGCATGATCAACCCGAAGGTTTAGACAAAAAACAAGTGAAAAGGAAAGCAACCAGAACAAGTTTAATGGTGTCTTTTATAATAGTTAGATTGTATTAAGATAATGATATGTATTATATATCATGTAAAGAATATAGTAAAGGTTACGTACTTAGGATTAGACTTTGATAAATGTAAGTTAAGTTGGATTTTTATATTATTGTTATTATTATTAGTATTATTCCGCTCATAGAAATGGTATCGTGAAGCACCGAGTTTGGGTTTCAAGTACCCGAGTTTGGGGGCTTTACAAGTTGGTATCAGAGCTTAGGGTTAAAAACCTTAGGTGGGTTAGACCTTAGGCCATAACCTTGGAATAGAGGAAAACGTTGAAAATATAAATAACTCATATAGAGTTTAAAAAGGGAGATGAATTGAATTAGTTCATCGTCAAACAAAATAAAAGATAACTTGTATAAAACTATTATTTGTTGTATGTATATATTAGTTGATAATCAAGATAGTTTGTGTGTAGATGTCAGATAGAAAAGGATTAGGATACCCTCAAATCGTAAAGAAAAAGTCAACCTCCATAACAGAGCCAATATCAAAGCCAGTGGCTGAAATAGAGGCTCACATTGAAAACTACCTCAATGAGGTGGTTGTTTTGAAAAGTATAGTACCGGACCCTGAAATGATAGTATAACTGATAGGTAGAGTATAGTTAAAGAATATGTGGTCAATGTCGAGTTCTTAAACTCATATATTTGTGGTGAGTTCTTAAACTCGTAATGTATGGTAAGTTGGACGAACTAGGTGTAGTTAGGTGTGAATGGATTATTGAGGATAATGAGAATAGACATATTTCTAAGCAATTGATCCTTAGTGGAGGCGTAAGAATCAACTAGTACTAGTATTACTTGAATAGGTATGATTCTATGTTATGTATATAATAGGTATGTTTGTATAAGGTACTATTTTTTTAATTCTGTATAAGTTGTGGTAGCGATTCCTGACTTTTGAGTCACAAAGGGATATCGAATGATTAAAGCAGTATGTGCTATGGTATGTCAAGTGATATGAGTATGAACTTATATGAGATTAATGAAATAAGTTGGTATAAAGATAGTAGTTAATTATATGAATACTGGTTAATGCAGAAAACAAAAATTTTAAAATATATAATATTTTGAGTACATGATAAATATAGAATTTTGTGTTATATGATTATACGTATATGATAAGGCTTAGAATAAAGAATAATTTATGATAATGTCACCAAGACGAAAATGAAATCCAAGGACAGAAGAACCGGTCAACAAAGCTGGAGGACATCTTGAGTCAATATAGAATTTTACGAATATGGACGATCAAGCTATGCAGAACAGAATGCCAGCCGCGAAAAGATCAACCAAATAATCGATCGACGAACGTCAAAGACTTCAAGGTGATCGTACTGTCAGGATTTAGAGGATCAACTGACCCATGTAGCAACGTATGTGATAACTAAGGTAACGGAGGAACAAAAGAAAACATTTGCCACCTATACAATGAAAGGAGATAAAAAAAAGTTTGTGTGTTATAAGTGTGGGCAGAGGGGACATATCTCTCCCAACTGTCCCAATTCAAGAATTTACAGTAGGTGTTTTAAGTGTGGATCAATGGAGTATAAGGTGAAAGACTGTCCAAGAAGGAAATGGGAGGCAAGGAATGCGAATTCGGAAAAAGGCAGCAGGACATTGGCGACAACGGGAACAACATTAACAAATAAACCAACGAAATTAACTGCAAGCGTCTTCAACATGACCGTTCAAGATATCGTAGCAGCCGGGGATGCAACTCTAGGTATTATTTGAATAAATTTTTATTTTCTTATATACGATTTTCCTATATATATAATGAATTATTTTGAAGGAGGAATTTGAGTTCTTTTACAAATCAAATTTTCGTTTAATCAGATAGACAAGTTTTATGTGAATAGTTAAAGATCAGTTCTATCAAATTATGATCGAGATCTACTCGCAATGATTGTGTATGCTATGTATCCATGTATGTATGAGTTTTAAAACGGTGATTCCAGAGACGAAATCTTTGTAAGGGAGGGTGAATGTAACAACCCGATATTTTCTATATAATTAAATCAAAAAATTTTGCGTATAAATTTTTTATTTATTTTAAGGATGAGAATTTGTACAAGATAATGTGTATATGTATTTATGTGATAAATAAAAACATATTTATTACATGAATGTTTACAAATAGTTTTATTTTAGAATTATTGGTTATTATAAATTATATTCTTAATAATTAATTTTATGGTGGAAATGTTTTAAATATTTATTTTCAATGAAAATATAATTATATTATTTAAATAATATATGGAATGATTTTTAGAATTATTATAATAATTAATCTATTTTAATATATGAATTTATGCTAGTTTAATTAAGTTAATTATTTTAACTTAAGTAATAATTTTAAATATGAATAATAAATCAGATATGGAATCCAAACACTAATTTTGGATTTTTATCAAGGAATGAGAATAATAATATAATATTAATTATATTTTAATATTACAGTGCTATAAATATGTATTGTATATGTATGTGGACTGTTAATGGTTATTCAATTTTTATACATAATGACCAAACCCTAGTGTACTGATAAACCCTAGTTTTGCAGTTAAATAAGACTTTAAAATCTGTTAAGTCACTGTGTTATATAAATAATGACATGTATGATAGAATATAATTTGTAATTAGGGAAAACCCTAATTATTTTGAAACCCTAATTCAAAAGTCAATTACGACTTTAAAGAATTTGTTAAGTCATTTTGTAGTTGTAATACTATGTTAATGTGTTTAATGACAGTTATTATACATTTATACAATAATTACGAAAAACCTAATTTCTAAACTTAAAAACCCTAATTTCTAAAAGTTAGAAACCTTGATTAGGAACCCTAATTTAAAACTCAATTTGAGTTCAAAACTGCTATGTAACTGTGTGATTACGATTAAAGTGAAGTATTATAGAATTTTATATTGATTAGGTAAACCCTAATTAATATTTAGAAATATTAAATTTCTAGAAAATCCTAATATTTATAATTAAACCCTAATTCCTATTTTTGAAACCCTAATTGCTAAATGAAAAAGTTAATTGCTAATTTAGTCATTTTAATGCTAATTAGTAAGTCTTTAAATTTAATATGTAAGTTTATATCATTAGAAACCTAAACTAATTTAGGAAAACCCTAATTTGTAATTTTAAGAAACTAAAATTTTCATTTTTACCATAATTGTAAAATTCTAGAAATCTTACAAAAATTTTGTGCTAAACCTTAGGGTTAAACCCTAAGGGTTTTTCATGTTTACCATAATGCCATTAAATTGAAAATGCAAAAGACCAAAATACCCCTCTTTGGATTTTTTTTATTATGTAACTTGTGAATCTTGCTAAGGTGTGGGTTAGGTGGCCAACTTATTTGACCATGTGACATATATCAACACAAATTTCAGCAAAATCAACAGCAATATCTCAGCCCCTTCATTACAGGTCATAGTATATATAGATTTGGAGAGAGAAAGTGTGCCATTAAGCTCATTTCATTCCCAAGCTCTCAACCAATCCTCTCTCTATCAAAACCTACGAAATATTGAAGTGTACCAGTCCCAAAACCGAGCCCCACCATCACCCAAAACAAATCAGAAGCCCAAATTCCAGAAATCAAAGCATAAAGGTATAAACCCTAATCAAAATTTCAAACCTTGATCCTCTGTTAAAAGTTGTGATTATGTGTTGTAATATGTTCTATGTAGTGTCTATAAGTGATCTGGGTTGCTACATGTTAGATCCATAACATCAAGAAGCTCGGATTTGAAGATTTCAAAAATCTGGAAAATTTTGTTTTAGTGTCTGACAATCTAATGTTAGACCTGTAAATCTTTGGCTGTTAATGATTTTGTGTGTTTTGTGTTTTATATTTGTAGTATGTCATGAGGTCTTTGTTCTGGAGTTTGAATCAGGACCAAATAATGCATGGATTGAAAGTTATTCTTGGTCAAAGTCGGTTGACTGACCATGACCAAGTGATTTGTGGGTAACCCAGAAATCCTTTAACCGTCACTACTACAAAACAGTAAATAGACAACGCTTCGTTTTAAAAAAAAATGTTGTAAATATATATACAAAAATGTTATCTATTTAAAAGGATATTTTTTTTTGTTTTAACTAGATAATGTCTTTTTTTAAAAACGTTGTCTGTCTACAAGAACAGGGAGAAAAAAAAAAGACGCAAGAATGAAACAGGGACCAAAAAAAAAAGACACGGAGCAAAATCAGCTTACCACTGTATTCTGTTTCCTACCAGCTACCAGCTATTCTTTCTTCTAAATCCCTAAACCCCCATTCAGCAGATTCAGATCTTCTTCGTAAAAAATTCACTTCTCGTAAGCCGCCTCACCGGAAAGTGAGGAAACCCGGCCTTCCGGCTTTCGGAGTTCGATTGAAGAGGGACGGAACTCCCGTGGGTAAGTGGAGTAGACTGATCTCAGTCCGACGTCGTTTCTCAAGTCTTCAGTTCTCCTCTCCAATATCAAGGTATCTGAATTTGTATTCTAACACTATATGTCTCTGGTTCTCCTCTCCAATATCGCTTCATAGTTGTGTTGGATTCATGAGATGATATATTTTTTACTTAATTATTAGGTGACATTAAATCAATGCCATTCATAGAGGCTTTGCAACAACTATTCTTCTCAGTTGGTAAGGTTACATTGTTTTCTATCTTTTCAGAAAGATTAATTGAGCTCATTCTGTTATTGTTTTATAATCTTCATTGTGTCATATGATATGTGAATTTATTCTATAACATTTAGTGCCAAATAGATTTTGGGATGTTCTGAAAGATCTATTACTAGGGGACCTAGCTCCCACTCATTTTTTCTAGCATTTACTAGCTTAGCTTGGTGGTGTAGAGATGAGATATCTTTTGAGCATAATGATGTGTAGTTGATAGTTTATTGGATTTTTGTTGTTATGATATCTTCCTATGGTCATCGAGCTTGTCTATTTCTATTACGTTCTGTAATGTTTCTGTATTGCATGCTATATAGCTGTATAAATAGTGCCTATTATATATGTAAATAGAAGCCTCTTCTCAAGTGTATAAATTTGCCTGGTTTTTTATTTAAATGTTAAATAAGCTTTTTCTCTTGTTACACTTCAATCTTTTCTTCAGGACAAGATAATTTCTGCCTCATTCACGTGAGCCTTATACCTGTATTGGGTGTGGTGGGAGAGCAAGTAATATTCTAAAGCATTTAACTTTAAATTTAACCTAAATTTGGTCTTTTGATCTAATTATATTCCCCAAGGTTGTTACATTATCTGAAGTTAGTTTCCACCTATTTTTGCCTTTGGCCGGAAAGAAAACAAAACCTACGCAACACAGTGTGCGGGAATTAAGAGCACTAGGCTTGACTCCTCATGTTTTAGCATGTCGTTATGCTCAGGTATGTTCTTATATCTATAATATGCATGTGTTACTATACGCATTTAAGGGATTTGATGTAATTGATAGACTTCAATACAAGTCATATTTGGTGGATGTAATGTTTCTTGCATACTTCATCCTAGTTATGGAACTTGATCATGTTATAACAGCATAACTGTTTCCATTTTTTTTTCAGAATGAATTTGAAGGAAATGAATTTATATTTTTGTTTTGGCAAAATATTAGAAAACAATGTGTTGCATCTCCTGTAAAAATGAATTTTAAGTGTCTTTTCATAATTTGGTTGCTTTGTAATTTAAATATTCATTTTTTAAAAGTGTTGTGGTCAATATTTTTAGGAATAAATTATGCTTTATAATGATATTACAGCCATTACTGGAGAGCACAAAACCGAAACTTTCACAATTTTGCCATGTTCCTGTAAGTTGTTTGCCAAGTTTTTCCTTTTGTCTAGATTTCAGCCTTTCAAATGAATTGTGTTCTCAGATACAAAAATTTTCATGATTTTTATCTTCACAGGTTGGTAACATTCTTAATGTCTATGATGTTCCAAACATTTGGCATGTTCCTTTTTACTTTAGGTGGGTAATATTCACTTTATATCTGGTTTGTGATGGATAATTAGGAAGAGAATATATTTTAGGGAGGAAGTGAAATGTAACTTTGGAGAATATAAGAACACTTTGATTTCACTTAATTCAAATGAACAAAATACAAGACTATTTATAGGACTCATAGGACACTTCTAGATCCACAATAATAATTACTACATGACCACATTCATGTACATGAACCTAACCATTACATGTTCCAAGACAATTCAAATACATTCATGTACTTAGATATCACCAATTCATGTACTAATATTAATTAAGATATTTCTTGAATAATCTAGAATATATTAGGTTTAGTTAACAAGGCCTCCCGTAAACCAAATTTATTCTTCACTCCGAGCTTAGCGATTTGCTTCTTGAATACTTCTCCAGAAACCGGCTTTGTAAAAATGTCAGCTGCCTGCTCCTCAGATTTACAATACTTGATATTAATAATTCCATCATTCACAAGTTCCCTTAAGAAATGATATCGAATGCGAATATGCTTTGTCTTTCCATGAAGAACTGGATTTTTGGTAACTGAAATTGTTGAAGTATTATCCAAAAACAAAGTTGGATCAGTTTCTTGTTTTTGCTTGAGATACTTCAAAATTTCTTCTAACCAAACTAGATGACATCCAGCATGTGCAGCCGCTATATATTCAGCTTCAGTTGTTGAAAGAGCAACAATTGGTTGTTTCTTTGAACTCCAAGAAATAGCTCCGCTTCCTATATTAAAAACATAACCTGAAGTACTTTTGCTATCATCAATGCTACCTCCAAAATCACTGTCTGTGAATCCAGTAAGACTAACTGGAACACCAGCTTCATAAAAAATTCCATAATCAACTGTGCCTTTCACATATCTCAAAATTCGTTTTGCTGCTTCCCAATGTTCTGAGTGAGGCTTCTCCATGAACCTACTAATCATACTAACAACAAACATTAAATCTGGTCTTGTGGCAGTTAAATACATCAAATTTCCAACCAAACTCCTGTAAATAGTTGGATCCACAAGCTTTCCTTCACCTTTCTTGCTTAACTTAAGCCCAGTAACACATGGAGTTGAAACAGAATTAGCATTCTCCATTTTAAACTTTTTCAAAATTTCCCTTGCATATCTCCCTTGAGAAATAAAAATTCCCTTACTGGACTGACTAACTTCAATGCCCAAAAAATGATGTAATTCTCCCAAATCAGTCATGTCAAACTCTTGTTTCATTGAAGCTTTGAAATCATTAAGCATCTCCATATCATTACCAGTAAAAATGAGATCATCAACATAGAGACTTACCACCATAAATCTTCCTTTTGAAGGAATAATTTTGATGTATAAAGTATGCTCCTGAGGACATTTTTGAAAATCATTCTTCTCAAAGTAAGAATTAATGCGACTATACCAAGCCCTTGGTGACTGTCTCAAACCATATAAAGCCTTCTTTAACTTGTAAACTTTCTCTTCTTCACCTTTCTTCACGAAACCGGGTGGCTGATCAACATAAATTTCTTCCTCAAGAAACCCATTTAGAAATGCCGATTTGACATCCATTTGGAATAACTTCCAATTATTTTGAGCAGCAAGTGATATAATTAAACAAACAGTATCAAGTCTTGAAACAGGTGCAAATACCTCATTAAAATCTTTTCCTTCCTTTTGTGCATACCCCTTTGCAACGAGCCTCGCTTTGTACTTATTGATGGAGCCATCTGAATTTAACTTTGTCTTAAAAATCCATTTAACTCCAATGGGTCTTTTGTTTGGTGGTAAACTGACGAGCTCCCATGTGTCATTTCTTTCGATAGCCATAATTTCTTCCTTCATGGATTGTTTCCATTTTTCTTCTTTTGCTGCATCTTCATGGGAGATTGGATCTTCTCCTGCATAGAAAGCAAAGAAAATAGCTCCTGCATCTACTGGCTCCGTAGTATCATAAATCTCCTGCAAAGTTCTTGTCTTGATTGCTTCGGGGCTGCTCTCAGAAGATGCTCCTGTTAAGGATGATGGAACATCAGTTGGGTTCAAGGATGAATCATCTTCACTTGGCATACTGCTACAACCTTCCAAATCCTCCACGAGCAATGGTACCTCATCTGCAATATTTATGTCAGCATCATTGAAAAAAGATTTTTCATCAAAGTTTACATCCCTGCTAATGACAATTTTCTTTGTTTTTGAATTATATAGCTTGTAGGCTTTTGACCTTTCACTGTATCCAACAAAAATACATTTTTCTGCCTTGTCATCAAGTTTTGTCCTTATTGCATTTGGTACATGAGCAAAAGCTACACTTCCAAAAATCTTCAAGTGTTGGACACTTGGTTTTCTCCCATACCAAACTTCATGAGGAGTACAATTTTTTAAACTTTTTGTTGGTGACCTGTTGATCAAGTAAACCGCACAAGAAACAGCTTCTGCCCAAAATTGGCGTGGCAACCTTTTTCTTTTCAACATGCATCGAACCATGTCCATGATTGTACGATTTTTCCTCTCGCAAACACCATTTTGTTGCGGTGTATAGCGAACTGTCAATTCATGCCTTATGCCATTATCTTTACAAAAAAGCTGAAAATCATTTGAAAGATATTCTGACCCTCGATCTGTTCTCAAAGTCTTTATGTGACAACCAGAAAATTTTTCAACTTCTGCTTTAAAAATTTTGAAAGCTTGAAAACTTTCTGATTTTTCATGGAGAAGATAAGTCCACACTTTTCTTGTGTAATCATCAATAAAAGAAATGAAGTATCGATTACCTCCAAAAGATGACACTGTCATAGGTCCACACAGGTCTGAATGAACAAGTTCAAGCGGTTGTCTTGCACCCCATGAAGATTTTGAGGGAAATGGATTACGGTGCAACTTTCCCAACTGACATGCTTCACAAGTCTCCTCCGTTTTATTAATCTGGGGTAATCCATTCACCATTCCTTTCACTGCTAACAATTTTAGGCTGTCGAAATTCAAGTGGCCATACCTGTCATGCCACAACTTGGAAACTTCTTCATTAAAACCAGCGAAACAATGAAAATTTTCCACTTGGAGAGGAAGTGGAAATAAATTATTCTCCGCCAAGCTAATCTTTGCCACAACCAGATTATTTTTTGACAGAGTACACAATTTATCATGAAAGAATATATCAAACCCTTTTCGCAAAAGTTGTCCAGTACTTAGCAAATTGCTTTTAATGCCTGGAACAAAATAAACATCTGACATTTTTTCAAATTTTCCAGATTTTGTTTTGAAAGTGACTTCTCCAACTCCTTTAATTGTATAGGCTCTAGCATCACCAATTTTTATTTGCCCAAAATTTGACTCCACCAGGGTAGAAAATAAATCCTTATTCCCTGTCATATGTTTGCTAGCACCACTATCCAAATACCAAACATGATTATTATTTTCTTGACAAGCAATTAATAATGACTCTGAACAATCTTTCTCAACTGATTCATTTTCATGCACCAATCCCGATTCTTTTTTAATAGATGGTGCAAACCAACATTCACTGATTTTATGACCAGGCCTATGACAATGAAAACATTCAATATATCCTTTTCTCCCTCTTTGATTAAAAACACGACCTCTTCCTCTTTGAGAATTGTTTGAATACTCAAATGACTCTTCCTTAAAATTATTATTGTTACCTTGTGATCCTCTTCCATTTTCACGAAAATTGGAGCCTCTACCTCTGTTTCCTTGGAAGCCACCTCTTCCATGTCCACGACATCCTCCACGGCCGCGACCACGGGGAGCACCTCGGCCTCCCGTAATTTCAGACTTGAGAGCTTGATCATTAGAAGGTGGATTTCTTTGATTAACACGAAACTCATGTGCTTTTAAAGAAGCCTGCAAATCTTCCAAAGATAATTTTGACACATCTTTGGACTCTTCGATAGCTACCACGATAAAATCAAACTTTTGTGGTAAGCTTCGAAGAATTTTCTCAACAACTTTTTGATCTTGCAAAACTTCTCCATTAGTTGCCATTTGGTTAACAATTGAAGTAACTTTTGAAAAATAATCAGCAATAGTCTCATTTCCTTGCATTTGCAACTTCTCAAATTCTAAACGCAAAGATTGGAGTCGTACCTTTTTTACCTTTTCTTCACCTTTATATATTGATTGCAAAATATCCCAAGCTTCTTTTGAAGTTTCTGCCTTCGAAATTCTATCAAAAATTGGTCTTTCAATTGCTTGATAAATTTGGAAGAGTGCCTTGTTATCCTTCTCCCTTTTCTCATTCAAACTATTTTTCTGGGCTTGTGACAAACCCTCTTCAGTTTCTGGTTCTTCATAACCATCTTCAACAATACTCCACAACTTGAAAGACTTTAATAATACTTTCATATTATGGCTCCAATAATCAAAGTCTTCTCCATTAAAATGAGTAATTAGAGAGACTAAATTGTTTGAATTTGCCATCACGACGTTGCTTTGAAAAAATCAACAATGATTCCGAGTTCCCACTTTGCACACCAGGTGACTTTTTTTTGAAATTAGGTGGTACCTGCTGAACGACTTTTCTAGAGAAACAAAAATAATAATAGCTGGTGTGCTTAGTTTTGCCCCTGCTATATTGTTCCTTTGTTGAATACCACTTGTTCACAATATCACAATATCACAAAATTGACTCAGCTGCTTTCACGTTAAAGCAAGGCAGAAGAATACTTTTAGTATTGATGATGGGGCCACGTGTGGATATTGTGAATATTGGCGCTACTGTTAAGACCAAAGCTCTGATGCCACTTTGATGGATAATTAGGAAGAGAATATATTTTAGGGAGGAAGTGAAATGTAACTTTGGAGAATATAAGAACACTTTGATTTCACTTAATTCAAATGAACAAAATACAAGACTATTTATAGGACTCATAGGACACTTCTAGATCCACAATAATAATTACTACATGACCACATTCATGTACATGAACCTAACCATTACATGTTCCAAGACAATTCAAATACATTCATGTACTTAGATATCACCAATTCATGTACTAATATTAATTAAGATATTTCTTGAATAATCTAGAATATATTTGGTTTAGTTAACAGTTTGTTCTTCTATATTCCTTATATCACGTTTCAAGGTTCTATTAGGTTTCTAACACTATATTCTTGTTCCAGAACCAAAAAGCCCATGATGTCATTCTAAAGCAATTAGACTTGTTTAGGTAAGCTTTTGTTTGAAATTTGTAACACTGAATAAGAGGATCTACTTATGTTCCTAATTACTGAAATGAGTATGGGTCATATTTTATCTTGGACATTTAAGTTTGGCCTCAAGTATGGGGATTGGAACTAGTTGTCTTGAGGTTATTCCTCAAGGTCTACCATTTCTCCCATGTCTTGGGGTTCTAACTTGGACCTTTTTTTTGTTGAAAAATATTTTTTTTCTTCTAATAATTATGCATATGTAGGGGGTAACAAGATTACGAATTTAGTATCTGACTAATGATGAGACTTCTGTTTCAGCGTAGCTACACCACCTAATTTACAAGAGTGGACCAACAGGGCCGAAAATTTTGATGGCCTCACTGATTCTGTTAGTATCAACCAAAATTAGTGACTGCGTTCAAAATATTTTGTACTTGGTGATTTAAAAATATACTGCTTTTTGCAGGTGAGGATTGCAATGGTTGGGAAATATGTTGGCCTAACAGATTCTTATTTGTCTGTCGTGAAGGTGAAGCAAAACTTTTACCTCCATGATTAATTTGAAAACTAAACATGTGTGATCATTAGTGCATTGTTGTTTGTTTGTTGATTTGCTTGTAACCGAAAACTATTACGAGCAGTTTTCTTCTCTCTTTTCAAGGAGACATTTAACAAAATTAAAAATTGCGGTGAGTATTTTTTTACACCTCAACCTGTATGCATACCGACTTGCAACAGACAATAATATTCACTCCATGAGCCAATTGTATAATTTCAGAGGCCAATCTTTTGATAACATGCAACCTCTATTCTGGTTATGTGACATAGGGTCTACTCTTATGCAGCAGAGTTTTGCTTTTATGAGTTGCTAACTTATTTTGATTTTCTGATCACAGGTTATCAGTGGCATAAATATGGTAGCAACTGTTGTTATCACATGTTAGTAACACCTTTTATCTTTTGTGCCATCTTGGCCTTGATATGGTTAGCTATCTCATTACTGCCTAAATTGAGATATAAGTGTCAATTTATAACGCAAACATGAAGGCGAACTTATTGTAAACATATTATATGGTATTAATTGTAAGAACCCAACTTATTAATAAATGAAATTAAATTTTCTCTATTTATTATTTTGAAATAGAAAGGGTTGATTTGATTAATGTGGTTAGTTATGGGTAAAATGCGCAAATATTTCAAATAAGCAAGTGGTTATAAAATATTCATTTTTGGTCGGTGAATATTCGTTTGGTCGTGGAATATTCTTGCTGTCGGGGATTATTCGTACGACGGCGCAGCCTTGTGTGGGTCCCATAACGGAAAGCGATTGGATGAAGAAAACGACAAGTATAAGTTGTTTATAATTAACGGCGTAGTTGTTACCGTTAATACTGTTGGAATACCTGGTAGTTAAAATACAGTAGCACACGGTATTGCACCAATTATTGATTCTTACGAAGGAAGGCACTACTCAATAATTGTTACAGTAGTTACTGTTCAATATTTTATTTTATTGATTCAATAATTGCTGCATTGATATTTTATATTATTGTTGTTTTAATAATTGTCACTGCACAGTATTTTCCATTATCAGATTAGTAATTCATATTATTTGAATAATATTATTAGATAACATTATTGGCAATGTCTAGAAAGTTCTGTCTAAGGAGAGGTTTGATCATCTAATTGCGCGCCAGTAAGGAGAAATTCTTATTAGAAAGCCCCCTCTTTCCTAGGAACGGCCTGGTTGTCATAAATGTGATTCTGTAATATTATTTGTGAATAATTAATTATTGATTCATATGATAAAGAAATATTTATTTTATGTGGATATAAATGAGGGATATATTTTTGTGGTTAAAAATGAAGGAGTTAATGTTGAGGTTTTTATCAGTATTTTTGTCGGAATGGAGGTATTAAAAATCAGGGTTTTTGAGATATTTTGCGGAGGTTATAATTTTTAATCCGACCGTTGGATCGTGGTAATTTTTGGATATGTTATACATATATAAGTTGAGTATATGTCCACAAATTTTGAACCGTTAAAAATGAACGTATGATTTATTATGAATTTTACGAGATGACTGGTTCAAAAATTGTTGAATTTTCGGAGTTTATCATTTTGGTGGAAAATTCTAGAATTGGTGGGCCCCACTCTTGGTAGGTGAAAAAATGTGCTGAGATTTTTATTCAACTGTGGTAGGCTTGAATAGTAGCAGGTAAAGACATCAGGTTGCAGGTTAAGTCTGCTTCGGCATGCTAACATTTTCCTATAAATAGAGGGCTAAGTTAGAATTGAAAATCACACCAGAAACAAGTTTTTTCTCTTTCTATCTCTAGATTATTGAGTGTATTTTGTGAGTATTTAGATACTTTGAGAGTTTCTATTCATCAGAGCAAGTTTCTTTCAGTCTTATACCGGTATTCCGACCAAAAGTACTGATATTTTGAGGTAAGAGATACTATCTTCTTCTTAAATGATATTTTCTTCAATATCATTATGCCGAAATATTGATATGAATTTTTTATCAAATTTAAAACTTTTTGTGTCGGGGTTACTATTCACGTATACGTTACTATTCACGTAAACGTTACTATTCAACGAAAAATAAAATTTTTCCTTTTTGTCCAAGATATCTATTATGGTTACTATCTTTAATTGTATCCATGTTTTGATCTTTATTTTTGAATTCTGCTTCACAATTGATTATTATGAAGTATTATTGATCTTGGATAAACTGTTATACGAATCCCTACTATTTGTCCTCCTGTCTCACTGGATTCGTTTTCTTTAAGATATTTTTCATCATCCTTAGTTCTAAATGATGATATTATTGAATATCTTTGGCCTGTATTGCAAAGATGTATGATTACCTGATGAATATCTTAAGCCTGTAGTGCAAAGATGAACAGGTGTTGAGATGAACATGACCGACTGGTGATACAAATGAATATCTTTGGCCTGTATTGCAAAGATGTATGATTACCTGATGAATATCTTTGGCCTGTAGTGCAAAGATGAACAGGTGTTGAGATGAACATGACCGACTGGTGATACAAATGAATATCTTTGGCCTGTAGTACAAAGATGAATATTTGGTTAAAGATGATTATTAATTGATGTTACAGGGATAAAATATTGATGATGGACTTTTAAATCTTAGAAGATAGTAGAATTCATTCTTTACTTGACTCTTCTAATGGTTTATTGTTTCCGCTGCAGTTGTTGATCTAAAACTTGTTGTCGATTATATTCTATCAGATTTTTCCCTGTTGAATACTAATGATAATTTGTTGTATATTATCTTAGTCATAATATTCTTTACTGGGCTAGTTGAGCTCACCCTTTTTCTTTTTGTTCCATTTTTTTTCTCAGGAGGTGAGAACATAACAGGATCTAGTCGGGGTATGGAGTGATAGTTCTAGAAAGATGTTTTAGCAGTCCTCACTATTTCTGTAAAATAGTGTTTGAATAATTGTAATGAGGACTTATTTAAGTGTGGATATTGTCTAGAAGATAATATTTGTATTTAAACTCACAGTATGTGTTGTCGTATTTTGTACGACAATTGTATTATTGAAGTTGTAGTTTGCTTTTTGTACCATGTATTTGGCGACTCAGAATGGGTGTTGTATACCTATTTTGGGGGCGTCACAATTGGTATCAGAGCGTAGGGATATGATCCCTGGCTAAGATGTGAGACAAGAACTAGGAGGGGAGAGACGGAGAATTCCTTCGCTAGTATGACCTGACTAAGTTTATTTGGTGTTTATTTGGTCGGTCAGAGTATAGAGATAATATTTGACATGACTATTAACCCTTGTTTTATGGCAGTATTTAAGAATGGCAGCTGAGAACGTTAATAATGGAGTAAATCAGACCGTGGAGACACCTTTGATCACCACCCAGGGGAACGTGCAACAGGAAGGAAATATTTCTCCTGTAAACAACGTTACCGAGCAAACTATGAATGATGGAATGTTGAGGAGGTTTTTGCAGTTCATGCAAAATCAGAAGAGGGAGACTCGTGTGCAGAATACGGGTGGAAATGATAACAATACGCGGTTTGTCACAGCCAAGCAGTTCAAAGAATTGGGACCACCAGAATTTAAGGGAAAGCTGGATCCGATCATGGCGGAAACGTGGGTCAAGCAAATTACCAAGATATTCGATGTCTTGGGATGCACGGAGGAACAGAAGGTTCCATTCGTCACCTTTATGTTCTGCGATGAGGCAGACTACTGGTGGGAGTCTGTGAAGCGTACCCAGCCTGACGCACTCAACATGTCCTGGGAAACATTTCAGAAACTGTTCAATGACAAGTACTTTCCTGAAAGTATTCGTCATATGAAGGAGGTGGAGTTTATCAGACTAGAACAAAACAACATGACGGTGTCCCAGTACGAGGCGAAGTTTGTAGAGTTATCCAGGTTTGCACCTCATTTGGTCGAAAATGAGGAACGAATGACAAGGATGTTTCTAAGAGTTCTAAAACACGAGATTCGGCAATATCTTATCTCTCATAAATTTTCTTTATATTCAGATGTTGTAAACAGAGCTCATTTATTAGAGCGAGATAATGAGTATGTGCAACCGAGGGACCACAACCAGGGTCATACCGGTGACAGCAGTCATCAGAGCGATGATAACTAACGAGGAGGGAAAAATACGAACAAAGGTGGTAACCACTTGGGTGGTCATCGTGGCCATTACAATAGGAGAGGTGAGTCAAGTGAAAATTTCAGAAAGAGAAGATTCAACAATGACGGGAAGACATCAGCAGCTGCACCAGCACCAACAACAAATTCTAGGGGAGGAGAACGACCGCCAGTTAGATGTTATAAATGCGGGAAAGAGGGACATATCAGCCCAAACTGTTCACAACAATCTAAGGTATGTTACAACTGTGGAAAGGAAGGCCATATAGCTCGGGATTGTTCTGTAGCAAAACCAAGTTCAACGGGGATGGTGACTCCAAGGGTTGTCCCGAATAAGTCTAAATCAGCGGATCCTAGAAGAGCGTTTATCGTGACTGGCCAAAACGTGAGGAACCCGAACGAGGTGATCACGGGTAAGCTAATCATAAACTCTTGCGAAGTTTATACCTTATTAGATACCGGTTCTACCCATTCTTTTATCTCTCTTGCTTGTGCTCAACGTTTAAACTTGACTCCGGAGAAATTGAACTTTGACTTATCTGTTGAAACTCCGTTGGGTGAAACCTTCGTTACATCTACAGTTTATAAATCTTGCATGATCCAAGTTGGCACTATCACAGTCCCTGTTGATCTTATCTCTTTAAAGATACTTATTTTTGATGTGATTTTAGGAATTGATTGGTTAACCACTCATCATGCTAAAATTGATTGTTTTCGTAAGGTTGTTAGTTTTCATATTCCTAACCAACCTGTCATACGAATTCAAACTACTAAACCACTAAAATCAGTCACTGTCATATCAAGCCACAAAGCTATTCGTTTATTAAAAAACGGATGTCAAGCTTTCTTAGCCCATGTTATGGATTTGAACAAAGACAAGTCAGATTTGAATAATATTTCTATTGTTAGAGAATTTCCCCATGTATTTCCTGAAGAACTTCCTGGTCTACACCCAGAACGTGAAGTTAAATTCTTTATTGACCTTGAAACCGGTACAAAGCCCATTTCTAAAACTCCATATCGAATGGCTCCTATTGAACTTCAGGAGTTAAAAGTCCAATTACATGAGTTATTAGACATCGGTTTTATTCGTCCTAGTACATCTCCTTGGGGTGCTCCTATTTTATTCGTAAAGAAGAAAGACGAGAGTATGCGACTTTGTATCGACTATAGGGAATTGAACCATGTCACCATCAAGAATAGGTATCCGCTACCTCGCATTGATGACCTGTTTGACCAGTTGCAAGGAGCACAATTCTTTTCAAATATCGATCTTCGTTCTGGATATCATCAGCTGAAGATTAAAACTGAAGATATTCCAAAGACTGCCTTCGGAACTCGGTACGGGCATTATGAATTCTTACTCATGTCTTTTGGATTGACTAATGCTCCTGCTGCTTTCATGGATATGATGAACTGTGTATTCAAAGAATATTTAGATCAGTTCGTTGTTGTCTTTATTGATGACATCCTCATCTATTCCAAAAGCCGTGAAGATCATGAGCGCCATTTGAAGCTGGTACTGCAAAGGCTTCGTGAAAACAAGCTATATGCCAAATTGAAGAAATGCGAGTTCTGGCTTGAGGAAGTAGCATTCCTTGGGCACGTGGTGTCAAAACATAGAGTATCTGTCGACCCGGCGAAGATTGAAGCCATACAAAGTTGGGAGCAACCGAAGTCGGTGATCGAAGTACGTAACTTTCTGGGCTTAGCTGGGTATTATCGGAGATTTGTGGAAGGATTTTCTAGAATCGCTACTCCGTTAACTCAGCTGACTCGGAAGGATACAAAATTCGGTTGGAGCGAGGATTGTGAGAAGAGTTTTTAAGAACTCAAGAGGAGACTCATTTCGGCACCTGTTCTGACAATACCATCTGGTTCGGATGGATTTGTTATCTACAACGATGCTTCAGGCAAAGGGTTAGGATGTGTTCTCATGCAACATGGGAAAGTCATAGCCTATGCCTCGCGACAACTCAAAGAATATGAGAGGAATTATCCTACTCATGATTTGGAGTTGGCAGCAGTCATTTTTGCGTTGAAGATTTGGAGACACTACCTATATGGGGAGAAAGTGGAGATCTATACGGATCATAAAAGCCTCAAATATTTTTTCACCCAAAAGGAACTCAACATGCGGCAACGACGTTGGCTTGAGCTGTTGAAAGATTACGATCATACCATCCAATATCATCTTGGAAAAGCGAACGTAGTAGCTGACGTATTGAGTAGAAGATCATACGCGGGTACGAGTGCAATGATGTTAACACAAAGGCCCATTTGTATGATTTGCAAAGGATGGAGATAGAGATGAAGGCTCCAAGTACCCACATGATGATATCAAATATACGAGTAGAATCGACTTTAATTGATAAAGTTAAAGCCGCTCAAGCTACGGACATAGAGCTGATGCGTATGAAGAAGAAAGTGCAAGAAGGTGTTATTCCAGAAGCAAGAATCGATGAAGAAGGAATACTTCGAGTCAACTCCAGACTTTGTGTTCCTAACGATTTTGACTTGAAGCATAGAATAATGATGGAGGCACACAACACACCGCTTGCAATCCATCCTGGGAGTACCAAAATGTATCACGATCTTCGACATACATTTTGGTGGAGCAATATAAAAAGAGAGATCGCGGAGTTTATCTCGAAGTGTTTAACTTGTCAACGTGTAAAGGCAGAGCATCAAGTGCCAAAGGGTCCATTGCAACCACTTGAGATCCCGAAATGGAAGTGGGAACACATTACCATGGATTTCGTTACAGGTCTTCCCAAGGTTTCTCAAGGCATAGATGCGATTTGGGTCATTATTGATAGATTAACTAAGTTTGCCCATTTCTTGCCTATACGTGAGACTTATTCCCTTGAACGTCTTGCTAGTATGTACGTGAATGAGATTGTGAGATTGCATGGCATGCTAGTATCCATAGTTTCGGATCGTGACCCAAGATTCACTTCACGATTTTGGGTTAGCTTGCAGAAAGCTATGAGCACAGATTTACGATTTAGTTCAGCATACCATCCTCAAACGGACGGGCAATCAGAGAGGACTATTCAAACCCTTGAAGATCTATTAAGACTCTATGTTCTAGATTTAAAAGAAGTTGGGATAAGTACTTGCCACTGGCGGAATTCTCCTACAACAATAATTATCAGGCAAGTATAGGTATGGCTCCATTTGAAGCCTTATATGGACGAAAGTGTCATTCTCCAGTATGCTGGGACGAGGTGGGTGAAGCAACATTGTTGGGACCAGAATTGGTACGCATAACTACAGAGAAGATCCAAACAATTCGACAACGTATACAAACGGCACAGGATCGACAAAAGAGTTATGATGATCTTCATCGAAAGGATGTAGAATTCAATATTGGGGATCATGTATTGTTACGTGTTGCACCATGAAAAGGAGTTACAAGATTTGGGAAGAGAGGAAAGCTCAATCCACGATTTGTCGGTCCATTTGAGATTCTTGACCGAATAGGAAATGTGGCCTATAGACTCGCATTACCTCCAAGCATGTCTCGTGTTAATAATATTTTTTACATATCTGTGCTTCGTAAATATGTGAAAGACCCGAACCACATAATTTAGTTAGAACCAGACGAGATAGCCGAAGATTTAACATACAAGGAGGTACCTGTGAAGATCTTGGATAGGAAAGAGCATGTTCTACGCACAAAGGTTATACCATAAGTTAAGATTTTGTGGAGAAACCATGCTATTGAAAAAATGACCTGGGAGTTGGAATCAGAAATGAAAGCGAGGTATCCTCACCTTTTCGAAACACCAGGTACGTACGTCAAATTTCGAGGACGAAATTTCATTAGGAGGGGAGGTTGTAAGACCCCAACTTATTAATAAATGAAATTAAATTTCCTCTATTTATTATTTTGAAATAGAAATGGTTGATTTGATTAATGTGGTTAGTTATGGGTAAAATGCGCAAATATTTCAAATAAGCAAGTGGTTATAAAATATTCATTTTTGGTCGGTGAATATTCGTTTGGTCGTGGAATATTCTTGCTGTCGGGGAATATTCGTACGACGGCGCAGCCTTGTGTGGGTCCCATAACGAAAAGCGATTGGATGAAGAAAATGACAAGTATAAGTTATTTATAATTAACGGCGTAGTTGTTACCGTTAATACTGTTGAAATACCTGGTGGTTAAAATACAGTAGCACACGGTATTGCACCAATTATTGATTCTTACGAATGAAGGCACTACTCAATAATTGTTACAGTAGTTACTGTTCAATATTTTATTTTATTGATTCAATAATTCCTGCATTGATATTTTATATTATTGTTGTTTCAATAATTGTCACTGCACAGTATTTTCCATTATCAGATCAATAATTTATATTATTTGAATAATATTATTAGATAATATTATTGGCAATATCTAGAAAGTTCTGTCTAAGGAGAGGTTTGGTCATCTAATTGCGCGCCAGTAAGGAGAAATTCTTATTGAAAAACCCCCTCTTTCCTGGGAACGGCCTGGTTGTCATAAATGTGATTCTGTAATATTATTTGTGAATAATTAATTATTGATTCATATGATAAGGAAATATTTATTTTATGTGGATATAAATGAGGAATATATTTTTATGGTTAAAAATGAAGGAGTTAATGTTGAGGTTTTTATCAGTATTTTTGTCGAAATGGAGGTATTAAAAATCAAGGTTTTTGAGATATTTTGCGGGGGTTATAATTTTTAATCCGACGATTGGATCGTGGTAATTTTTGGATATGTTATACATATATAAGTTGAGTATATGTCCACAAATTTTGAATCGTTAAAAATGAACGTATGATTTATTATGAATTTTACGAGATGACTTGTTCAGAAATTGTTGAATTATCAGAGTTTATCATTTTGGTGGAAAATTTTAGAATTGGAGGGCCCCACTCTTGGTTGGTGAAGAAATGTGCTGAGATTTTTATTAAAATATGATAGGCTTGAATAGTAGCAGGTAAAGCCATCAGGTTGCAGGTTAAGTCTGCTTCGGCGTGCTAACATTTTCCTATAAATAGAGGGATAAGTTAAAATTAAAAATCACACCAGAAACAAGTTTTCTCTCTTTCTCTCTCTAGATTATTGAGTGTATTTTGTGAGTATTTTGATACTTTGAGAGTTTCTATTCATCAGAACAAGTTTCTTTCAGCCTTATACCGGTATTCCGACCATAAGTATTGATATTTTGAGGTAAGGGATATTATCTTCTTCTTAAATGATATTTTCTTCAATATCATTATGCCGAAATATTGATATGAATTTTTTATCAAATTTAGAACTTTTTGTGTCGGAGTTACTATTCACGTATACGTTACTATTCACGTATACGGCACTATTCACGAATACGACACTATTCACCGAAAAATAAAATTTTCCCTTTTTGTCCAAGATATCTATTATGGTTACTATCTTTGATTGTATCTATGTTTTGATCTTTATTTTTGAATTCTGCTTCACAATTGATTATTATGAAGTATTATTGATCTTGGATAAACTGTTATACGAATCCCTACTATTTGTCCTCTTGTCTCACTGGATTCATTTTCTTTACGATATTTTTCATCATCCTCAGTCCTAAATGATGATATTATTGAATATCTTTGGCCTGTATTGCAAAGATGTATGATTACCTGATGAATATCTTTGGCCTGTAGTGTAAAGATGAACAGGTGTTGAGATGAACATGACCGACTGGTGATACAAATGAATATCTTTGGCCTGTAGTGCAAAGATGAATATTTGGTTAAAGATGATTATTAATTGATGTTACAGGGATAAAATATTGATGATGGACTTTTAAATCTTAGAAGATAGTAGAATTCATTCTCTACTTGACTCTTCTAATGGTTTGCTGTTTCCGCTGCAGTTGTTGATCTAAAACTTGTTGTCGATTATATTTTATCAGATTTTTTCCTGTTGAATACTAATGATAATTTGTTGTATATTATCTTAGTCATAATATTCTTTACTGGGCTAGTTGAGCTCACCCTTTTCTTTTTTGTTCCATTTTTCTTCTCAGGAGGTGAGAACATAGCAAGATCTAGTCGGGGTATGGAGTGATGGTTCTAAAAAGATGTTTTAGCAGTCCTCACTATTTCTATAAAATAGTGTTTGAATAATTGTAATAAGGACTTATTTAAGTATGGATATTGTCTAGAAGACAATATTTATATTTAAACTCACAGTATGTGTTGTCGTATTTTGCACGACAATTGTATTATTGAAGTTGTAGTTTGCTTTTTGTACCATGTATTTGGCGACTCAGAATGGGTGTTGTATACCTATTTTGGGGGCGTCACATTAATATTTTTTGTAATGGGTATATTTTGAATTTGAGATGTATGGATAGTAATATTATTTGTAATTGGTAATATAGGTGAACCACAACCTTTTTTTTTCTTTTTTTTATCTACAATATTTTAAAAACGTTGTGTAAATGTGCATACACGTTGTCTGATATACTAAACAACAACTTGTTTATCCAGAAAACGTTGTGGAATCATACATTCCACAACGTTTTTAAGCATTTGCTAATTTTTGAAAAACAAATCAACAACGTTTTTTTCTTAACTACAACGTTTTAAAAACGTTGTGTAAGGGTGTCAAATAGACAACACCCTTAACCACGACGTTTTTCTGACTGATACCACAACGTTTTTTCCGCGTTGTCTATTTACTATTTTGTAGTAGTGCGCGTCTGACAAGATTTTTCTGAGCCTTGATCTTGCTTCTGTTTGTTGTTTTGTTGTTGTAATGGAATCATAATATGTTATGTGTACTACATATGTATGCCCGTAAACCACTTAAATGATAACCAGAAAATAATTAGTGGATTGGTCAAACCAAGCAGAAGATCATGGGATCAGTTTTCTGGGTAACCCAAAAAACTGATGACCATGTCTTCTGACATGGTTTGACCGGACCGGATCTAATGATTGCTATGTTGTTAAAGTGTATTTGTGTAATGGATCTGTTTTCGTACATGTTTTCTACAATCTAGAACTTTTAAATCACAAAAACATCATACGGATAGAAAGTTGTGGAAGCCCAAAAGTGTTAGCATAAACTGTTCTTCAATTATGGAAAACCCAGAAATTGAAGAACAGTGTCTGACAGGATTTCCAGGGCTTGGATCTCACTTATGTTATGATGTTTGGCCATGTTTGTTATAGAATCGTGTACCCTTGTTCGTGTACTACAAGATCTGACCAAGATCAAGCACAGAAACCTCATAGATTAAGAGTAATCCATGGTCAAAGTAGGTACCTTTATCACTGACTGTCAGTGTTCTTCAGCCTCAAGAACACCAACAAAGACAGAAAGCGTCGCTAAAGCCTACAGCGACGGTTTTAATTTTTTAATTTTTTGAATTTCCGAAAAATGATTAAAAATAGAAAATAAATTCTAAAAATTACAAAAATAGTTTTAAAAATTATTTTAAATTATGAAAAATAACTTTTAATTATTTGGGATATTTTTTATTAATATTTATAATTATTTGAATATTAATGATATTTAATTTATTTAATTTGTGTATTAAATAAATTAGAGAAAAATGATTTTAATGTTATAAAAAACATTTTAAATAAGAATAAAGTGTTTAACAATATTTTTGAGTTATAAATGTAACTTTTAATATTTTGTGATGAATTTCATTAATTAATTAATATTAATGATAATTAAGTTATTTATTAAATATATTAAATAAATTATGAAAAATAGAATTAATGATTTAGAAATTATAGAAAAATGATTTAAAGGTTATAAAAGTATTTTAAGCTATAAAATATAACTTTTGATATTTTGTCATGAAGAATATTAATATTTTAATATTAATGATATTAGATTTGTTTAATAATTATATAAAATAAAAATGATTTTAATATTAGGAAAAAATTATTTTAAATGAAAATAAATAGTTTAAAAATATTTTAAGTTATAAAATATAACTTTCAATATTTAAAGGTAGATTTCATTAATTATTTACTATTAATGATATTAGAATTATTTAATATTTATATTAAATAAATTAGTTTAAAAATGTTTTTAATATTATAAAAATTATTTAAAATGAAAATAAAGTGTTTAAAGATATTTTAAGTTATAAATTATAACTTTTGATATGCAAAGGAAAATTTCATTAATAATTTAATAGTAAATGATATTAGATTTATTTAATAATTATATTAAATAAATAGTTTAAAAATGGTTTTATTTATTTAAAAATTATTTAACAATGATATAAATGAATTAAAAATATTTTAAGTTATGATTAAGGACTTTTAATATTTTGATAAGTAATACATTAATACTTTAATATTAATGATAATTATTTAAAAATGATTTTAATTCTTTTAAAAATCATTTAAGGGTAATATTAATACTTTAAAAGTATTTTGAGCTAATATAAATAACTTTAACCTTTTGGCAATAGTTTCATTAATGGTTTAATATTAATTAAATATTAATGATAATATAATTGTTTAATATTTAAATCATTTAATAATGATTCCGGTGTTTGAAATTCATGGTAAATTATAATAAATGTTTAAAAATTATTATAAGTCATTTAAAAATAATATGACTGATACTTACAGATATTGAACTACAGGATAGAGTCTTAGACTCGATAATTACCCGATAAAGCCGTCGGTACACCGACATGTTTCAGAAATTGATCTGGACTTAGATAATTTGATTAGATATGTGTTTATTTGTGAATCAATGGTTGTGGAACATATGTAACAATGTGATTAGGTTATGTGCTGACTGCAATAAGCAGTGCTATGCGTTATAGTATGTTATTCTAATCGATCAAATGATCTTATTACTGATAGGTGTTATATAAAGATAGAACTAAGTTATGAACTGTAAGCAGCACATTAGGCAAGTATCTTACCTTTGCATTTCTTTTATGCAATGGACATGAGTAAGAAGTTTCAGAATTATATTATTATTATGCTATATTATTAACCCTATTGTAATATATTCTATATCCGATCATTGTTTATCAACATGTTAGTATATGATAATTCAGATATATATTCTGTTCGTTAATTTCTAAACATGGTTACACAAGTGTTCCTACTTGGATAATCATTGTATTTAGTCACATGTTGATATATATATATATATATATATATATATATATATATATATATATATATATATATATATATATATATGTCCAAGCAAATTGACCAGCTAGACACAAATTTCGAAATATCGTTGAATATGATAAAACCTTTTTGTATCCAATCAAATTATTTTGGTTCGGATTCCAGACTAAGTATGAACATCCCGATCACGAAAAAACTTTTATGCACCCAAGGCGGACAGAGTGAACGATCCTATCATTCTTGTAATTTAGTATTGATCAATACAGGGCCCATGGGAAGTATAACCTAACCCCCGTAAGTTATAACGGTTTGCAGATGAAGTTCTGCTAAACCTTAGCGAAAACTAAAAACAATGTTCATAATCTGTCGACTAATACCTATATATATAGTCAATACGTAGTTTCAAAAATTTGAGATAGAATTGTTCTGTTGTTATTATCGGTTCAGTTTACTTCACAACTATAAATTCGTTGTAGAAGTGATGTACAAAGAAAATATTTATTTCTTTTAGCTAATTATATTCATAATTGTTATTACTTGCTGGGCACCCAAATGCTCATCCTTGCTTAAATTTAAATGTTTTCAGATAGGCATGATTAACCCGAAGGTTCAGACAAGAACAAGTGAAAAGGAAAGCAAACGGAACATGTTTAATGGTGTCTTTTGTAATAGTTAGATTGTATTAAGATAATGATATGTATTATATATCATGTAAAGAATATAGTAAATATTACGTACTTGGGATTAGACTCTTATAAATGTAAGTTAAGTTGGATTTTTATATTATTATTATTATTAGTATTATTCTGCTCATAGAAATGGTATTGTGAAGCACCGAGTTCGTGTTTCAAGTATCCGAGTTTGGGGGCTTTACAGATTAAAGATGAAATTGATATTTTCATTATGTTGGGATTATTAGTGTTAGTGAAAATCGACATCTATTCCGATAATAATTGATGTCTGGAGGTTATATTGACTAATCATGTAACTAATTAGATAAATGAGCAATTAATTATTATTAATTCACATGCATATAACTATTTGTTCATATGTATGTACTATTGATTCACATGCATGTACTATTAGGGGAGGTGGTGCAAGATTGATAATACTTGCATGACTAAATAAAAAATGGAGGTATAGATGAAGGTATTATACTATAATTATTTTTTTTCACATGTATAGAACTATTGATTCACATGATTGTACTATTGATTCACATGATGTACTATTAGGGGAGGTGGTGCAAGTTTGATAATACTTGCAGGACTAAATTAAAAATGAAGGAAAAGATGAAGGTATTATACAGTAATATTTCGAGCCCCAAAATGTGCAATTATCGAAACTATATTTTTTTATAAATAGAAGCTCATTCTTCCTTCATTCTCATCAATTCACTAAGACTAACAAGAGCAATTATATAGAGAGAAGCTATAGAGAGAAAGAATAAGAGTAGTCTGCTACTTCACTATTCTAGTATCAAGTCTTCTTCTGAGGTAAGGGGTATTATTTATTTCATATTCTGAAGAGTTATTATTTTTCGTATTTGTATTATTTAAAAACTCAGCTATGTTTTGTCGTATTTTTACACAATAGTTGTATTAATAAAGTTTGTATTTGATTGAGCCGATTTCAATTTCTTCTTAGCCATTGCTACCTTCTCCGTAGTGATTTGAACTAACTCAGGCCTTTCTATGGCCCTTTTGCCAACCCTCTCCCAACAAGTTGTGCTCAAAACCTTATATGGGGAAAAAGCCTTAGGAAGTAACCTTGGAAAAGATAGTGATGATAAACTCTTATCGAGTTTTAAGGAAGAAGTAATAAAACACTTATGTGCTTATGTGCTCGTGAGTGTCGAGTAGTAATGATTAATAATTTAAACTTAAAAATTTTGTTGTCAGGATGACTAATGTCGGAGAATCCAGTCAGGCTAGGGAAGAGGTACCTTAGATGCCTAGAGAAGAGGAGTCTCGTGACGTTCAGGTGGTTTGGGAACAACTAATTCCACGGGAGTCAGCCCCGTTGGTCACAATGGTTAAATATGAGGATGATGATGTGGAAACGGATGAGGAGGATCTCGTTGAGCTGCCACAGTCACATGAGTATGACGAGGACTAGGAGGAAGAGATTTCACTGACCTCGATTGCTGCTCGTATGTACGATGAAGTCTACGACCGCAACTTGGAACTTCAGGATACCGTCGGGGAGTTGCAAGAGATAGTAGTTGAGCAATAGACCTTGATAGCAGAGAAGGACGATGAGATCCAGGATCGAGATGAACGTTTGAACAATGTCGAAGAGAAGCTGGTTCACACGGAAGGAGTGAATGAACAACTGACCGAGGATATCACAAAACTGAAGAACAAGCTGAAAGAAGAATCTACTAAGAGGGAAAGAGCCGAAGACGCATATGAGGAAGCTTTTCAACGAGCCGGGATAGCAGTGAAAGATGCACAAGCAAAGAGAATGAAGATGGAAGTGATGAATAGCGTATTCAACACCGTGAAAAATCAAGCTCAAGATTGGGTCATGGGTTATCCGATTCAGTTCGAGACGCTGCCATCATACATATTAGATCGCAGAACAATGTTCTCGATTATGGAGGAAGAACGTAGTAAGGCTAAGCAGCATCTTAGTAGAACATCGTAGTTGTTATGCGATTAATAAAATGTAAAATAATTTGTAAATCCTGTAGTGACATTTAACCTATGGGATATGATGATGATGTTGTCCTGAAACTTTAGTGGTTCAGGAAAGTAATGTAAGTACCAGGGATGCTATTGTTATTATCTTTTTCAAAAAGATTATGAATGAATATAAGTTATTATTTTATTCCAGAGTGTTATGTGATATGTAATTATTTCTTTTATGGGGGTAAGTTAAGTAGAAATTACTTAAAAGAGTTGAGTAATAATCTAATGAGTGTATTTTTAACAGAAAATGCCTCCAAGACGTCAACCACCCCGACAGAGAACCACTGAAGAAACCAATAACGATAATGTTGATGCTAACCCTGTTCAACAACTAGTGATGTTACTAATATGAGCATTGCAGAATCAACCTCAGAATCAAGGCACAACATTTAAGGATTTCAAGGCGATTGGACCACCTGAATTCTGTGGGTCCATGAATCTCGTGGAGGCACAGACATGGATCATGGAAATAGAAAAGGTATTCGATGTTGCGAGAGTAGGGGAGGACCAGAAGATTGCTTTTGCAACATTCATGTTGAAAGTAGAGGCTAGTTATTGGTGGCAGGCCAATAAAACTCGAGGAGGTCAAGGGATTATGACCTGGGATAGGTTTAAGGAAATATTCTTCGAGTCCTATTTCCCAGAGAGTTCGAAGAGTCAACTAGAAGTGCAGTGTTTGGAACTGAAGCAAGGAACTATGACGGTGCTTGAGTATGCCACAAGATTCAACAAGTTAGCAAGGTTTGCACCATATCAAGTCAGCACAGATGAACACAAGGCGAAGAGGTTTGAACAAGGACTGGAGCCCTGGTTGTACAGTAGACGTTTGCAGCGATAATAGAGAAGGCAATTCTCGCTGAAGGTGGGGGCGAGGCTGTAACTAAGTTCAATCAAGAACAGAAAAAGAAGAAGAATGAAGTGGAGTTTAAGAATGGAGGGCGTAGTAGTGGAAACGGCAACAACAATCTAAATAGGAAATGGACTGGAAATATGAGTGTTAGAAGTCAGCAGAGTAACCAGCAAAATAAGAAGTTCAAAGCATGTGCTACATGCGGGAAGTTTCACAAGGGTGTGTGCTTAATGGGGAAATGGTGTAAGACCCCAAATTTTATGTATTCAATTTTTCTATTTAGTAAATGGTTAAATTGATAAAAAGTTAAAGTTAAGGGTGATATATGAATATTTTTCAAAATAAGCAAGTGGTTATAAAATATTCTTTCTGTCGGGGAATATTTGTTTGGTCGTGGAATATTCTTTCTGTCGGAGAATATTCGTACGACGGCGCAGCTATTTGTGGGCCCCATAACGAATAACTGTCGGATAAAAAAAATGACAAATTTGAGTTTTTACAAATAACGGCGTAGTTGTTACCGTTAATACTGTTGGAATACTCGGTGGTTAAAATACAGTAGCACACAGTATTGCACCAATTATTGATTCTTACGTAAGAAGGCACTACTCAATAATTGTTACAGTAATTACTGTTCAATATTTTATTTTATTGATTCAATAATTGCTACGTTGAAATTTTATATTATTGTTGTTCAATAATTGTCACTGCACAGTATTTCCCATTATCAGATCAATAATTCATATTATTTGAATAATATTATTAGATAGCATTATTGGCAATGTCTAGAAAGTTCTGTCTAAGGAGAGGTTTGGTCATCTAATTGCGCACTAGTAAGGAGAAATCCTTATTGGAAAGCCCCCTCTTTCCTGGGAACGACCTGGTTGTCATAAATGTGATTCTGTAATATTATTTGTGAATAATTAATTATTGATTCATATGATAAGGAAATATTTATTTGATGTGGATATAAATGATGGATTTATTTATGTGGTTATAAATAAAGGAATTAATGTTGAGGTATTTTATCAGTATTTTTGTCGGAATGAAGGTATTAAAAATTAAACCAGTGTTTTTGAGATATATTGCGTGAGTTATAATTTTTAATCCGACCGTTGGATCGTTGTAATTTTTGGATATGTTATACATATATAAGTTGAGTATATGTCCCCAAATTTTGAACCGTTAAAAATGAACGTATGATTTGTTATGAATTTTAAGAGGTGAATGGTTCAGAAATTGTTGAAGTATCCGAATTTAGCATTTTGGTGAAAAAATCTAAAATTGAGTGGGCCCCACTTGTGGTTGGTGAAGAAATGTGCTGAATTATATTTCAAATGTAGTGGGTGGGAATAGTAGCAGGTAAAGCCATCAGGTTGCAGGTCAAGCCTACTAAAATTTTCCTATAAATAGAGGGCTAAGTTAGAATTGAAAATCACACCAGAATTCATAAGTTTTCTCTCTTTCTCTCTCTAGATTATTGAGTGTATTTTGTGAGTATTTAGATACTCTGTGAGTTTCTATTCATCAGTGCAATTTTCCTTCAGCCTTATACCAATCAGAAGTACTGCTCTTTTGAGGTAAGAGATAGTAAGGGATAGTAAGGGATTTTAAGGGTTGTTATATTTTTCAGTTTCGTAATTTTTTTGACCTTCAAAAATTTTGGAAAAATTTGAAATGATATTTTGATGAGTTTTCTTGATTGTGTCCAAAAATGGTGATTTTTGGATGTATAGATTAAGAGTTATGAATTTTATAAGAAAAGACTATTTTAAAAGTAATCGCTTATAACTTCTTGTGGTTAACTCCAAAATTGATGAAATTTTTATTGGAAGTACATGTATATGATAGGAGTATACTCTGTGAATTTCAGAATTTTTGGACAAAAGTACAATTTTTGATAAATGTCTAAATATTCGGCTGTTTTGGCCATATGAAAAATAGTAAATGACTTTTCAAATTCTGAGAAAAATATATGTTTACTATGGGACTATATTATGCTAAATCCCAGAAAAGAAATATTTTTGGAACTGATTTGGTATTTTTCATGAAAATAGTCTAGTTATGAGTAAATGAATTAAATATGTTTTGTGAAGTAAGAAAATTAGAAAATAGGATTTTATGGCTTGAGAATCCTATATGAGGTATATGCAGATTTTTGATGAGGGTTTTGATTATTGGTGATAAAATCTTATGAGTTTGATATTTTAGAATGATTAAATGCATTATTTAGTAAAGTGTAAACAATTTAAATAAATTGTTTATAAGCTTAAGAAATATTATTCTTTCAATATCATTATACCGAAATACTGGTATAGATTTTATTGTGAAATTTCTACCTTTTTGTGTCGGATTTACTATTTATGAGTTACTATTCACGAGTTACTATTCATGAGTTACTATTCACGATAAAAATTGGTTTTTTTTTTAACCAAATTATAGTTGATTTACGAATATTACTCTTAAGATTAAAACTAGATGTTGATCATATTATTTTTATTATTATATATAACATTTTTATAATCATAATGATGATATTTCTCTTTGACTTGAGTGTAAAGATGGGTAGATTTTTGGTATGATCATGACTATGGGTTATCTTTGGCCAGTAGTGCAAAGTTGAATCGTTGATTGGTATGATCATGACCATTGAATTTATAAGTGAATATCTTTAGCTTAAGTGCAAAGGTGAATTGATCAACATGGTTATAATTATTGTTTATATAAATTCTGAAATGATTATATATTTATTTGAAATATTAATATCTTTGGCCTGTAGTGCAAAGATGAAATATTGATGAATATCTTTGGCCTGTAGTGCAAGGATAAATTGTTGATGAATATCTTTGGCCTGTAGTGCAAAGATGACATGTTGCTGAATATCTTTGGCCAGTAGTGCAAAGATGAACAGATGTTGAGATAAACATGATCAACTGGTGATACAAATGAATATCTTTGGTCGTGGTGCAAAGATGAAGTTATTAGTATGATTATGAACAGGAAATGTGATTTGGTGTAACCATGATCTTTGATATTTCAGGTAAAGATAGGTGATGAAAATTATCTTCGTCCTGGATGAGAAGAGGAATTTAGAACTACAGTTATGATTATGAGTTATTCATATGATTGTGGACCAGAATTGTTGATTGATGTTACAGGGATAAAATATTATTGGTGGATTTTTAACATGGAGAAGATAATAGACTTTATAGTCTATTTGACTCTTCTAATGGATTGCTCGTTCCGCTGCAACTATGGTTGAAATTTTTATCATTTACCATATGTTCAAAATCTCTGATTTATTATTGATGAAGACTATTGATAATTTATTTATCTTTAGTCATGATATTCTTTATTAGGCTAGTTGTGCTCACCCTTCTGTTCACAATTCCTTTCAGGTAATAAGAGTGTAGCTGGGTCGAGCGGGGGTAACAGGGGAATAGAACGATGGTCATCATTTAGTAGTTATATTTGGTGAATCAAATAGGGTGAGGCGAACCCAACGTTGGAAGGGTGTTTTGCCACTATCATACAAGATGTCTAATGATATACAATCCCGTGTCACCATAAGACAGGGATGTGCTCATCCACTTGCTGAGTATATCTACGAGCACTACCTATATAATCTTGGTGTTTGTTTGAAGTATAATTCTCAATTAGAGACAGTAGAGATAATGATAAGTCAAGAGAAGACTCACCATTGGGAAGAATATTATAGTAATCTTCTCGTTTTTCTTTGGGGTCTATTGGGTCAACCAAGGATAATTCTGTGGCCATATGATATCTATCATAACCTAGAAGCATGGCCTCCCATGTACGAAGGTTTCCTTGAGCACTTCCCAAATATTCTAGTTTCTAAAATAGTTTTTGACTATACCTTTATGTAAGGTGTTACTGTGAGGTGCTGTCCACGGTTGGGACATGTGTCACATTTGGTATATATTTGTATTCAAACTCACAGCATATGTGTTATTGTATTTTGTACGACAATTGTTGTAATAGAGTTGTAGTTGTTTTCTGTACCATGTATTTGATGACTCAGAATGGGTTGGATGGAATGGACCTGTTTTGGGGTTGTCACATTTGGTATCAGAGCTTAGGGATATGGTCTCTGGCGGAGATCGGGAAATATAACTAGGAGGGGAGAGATGAGTAAATCCTTCGCTAGTGTGTCCTACCTAAGCTTATTTGTTGGTCAGTCATAATATCGGGATATTATGTCATATGTTAATTTGTTCAATTAACCCTTGTTTTGAAGCTGTATTCTAGAATGATATCTGAAATACAGGAGATGATCAATAGAGAAATCATGATGACAGGAAAGATAGAATCTGAAATGAAAGCAAGGTATTCTGAACTCTTTGAATTACCAGGTATGTAAATTTTGAGGACGAAATTTCATAAGGAGGGGAGATTGTAAGACCCCAAATTTTATGTATTCAATTTTTCTATTTAGTAAATGGTTAAATTGATAAAAAGTTAAAGTTAAGGGTGATATATGAATATTTTTCAAAATAAGCAAGTGGTTATAAAATATTCTTTCTGTCGGGAAATATTTGTTTGGTCGTGGAATATTCTTTCTGTCGGAGAATATTCGTACGACGGCGCAGCTATTTGTGGGTCCCATAACGAATAACTGTCGGATAAAGAAAATGACAAATTTGAGTTTTTACAAATAACGGCGTAGTTGTTACCGTTAATACTGTTGGAATACCCGGTTGTTAAAATACAGTAGCACACGGTATTGCACCAATTATTGATTCTTACGTAAGAAGGCACTACTCAATAATTGTTACAGTAATTACTGTTCAATATTTTATTTTATTGATTTAATAATTGCTACGTTGAAATTTTATATTATTGTTGTTCAATAATTGTCACTGCACAGTATTTCCCATTATCAGATCAATAATTTATATTATTTGAATAATATTATTAGATAGCATTATTGGCAATGTCTAGAAAGTTCTGTCTAAGGAGAGGTTTGGTCATCTAATTGCGCGCTAGTAAGGAGAAATCCTTATTGAAAAGCCCCTCTTTCCTGGGAACGACCTGGTTGTCATAAATGTGATTCTGTAATATTATTTGTGAATAATTAATTATTGATTCATATGATAAGAAAATATTTATTTGATGTGGATATAAATGATGGATTTATTTATGTGGTTATAAATAAAGGAATTAATGTTGAGGTATTTTATCAGTATTTTTGTCGGAATGAAGGTATTAAAAATTAAACCAGTGTTTTTGAGATATATTGCGTGAGTTATAATTTTTAATCCGACCGTTGGATCGTTGTAATTTTTGGATATGTTATACATATATAAGTTGAGTATATGTCTCCAAATTTTGAACCGTTAAAAATGAACGTATGATTTGTTATGAATTTTAAGAGGTGAATAGTTCAGAAATTGTTGAAGTATCCGAATTTAGCATTTTGGTAGAAAATTCTAGAATTGAGTGGGCCTCAATTGTGGTTGGTGAAGAAATGTGCTGACTTATATTTCAAATGTGGTGGGTGGAAATAGTAGCAGGTAAAGCCATCAGGTTGCAGGTCAAGCCTACTAAAATTTTCCTATAAATAGAGGGCTAAGTTAGAATTGAAAATCACACCATAATTCATAAGTTTTCTCTCTTTCTCTCTCTAGATTATTGAGTGTATTTTGTGAGTATTTAGATATTCTGTGAGTTTCTATTCATCAGTGCAAGTTTCCTTCAGCCTTATATCGATCAGAAGTACTGCTCTTTTGAGGTAAGGGATAGTAAGGGATTTTAAGGGTTGTTATATTTTTCAGTTTCGTAATTTTTCTGACCTTCAAAAATTCTGGAAAAATTTGAAATGATATTTTGATGAGTTTTCTTGATTGTTTCCAAAAATGGTGATTTTTGGATGTATAGATTAAGAGCTATGAATTTTATAAGAAAAGACTATTTTAAAAGTATCCGCTTATAACTTCTTGTGGTTAACTCCAAAATTGATGAAATTTTTATTGGGAGTACATGTATATGATAGGAGTATACTCTGTAAATTTCAGAATTTTTGGATAAAAGTACAATTTTTGATAAATGTCTAAATATTCGGATGTTTTGGCCATATGAAAAATAGTAAATGACTTTTAAAAATTCTGAGAAAAATATATGCTCACTCTGGGACTATATTATGCTAAATCCCAGAAAAGAAATATTTTTGGAACTGATTTGGTATTTTTCATGAAAATAGTCTAGTTATGAGTAAATGAATTAAATATGTTTTGTGAAGTAAAAAAATTAGAAAATAGGATTTTATGGCTTGAGAATCCTATATGAGGTATATGCAGATTTTTGATGAGGGTTTTGATTATTGGTGATAAAATCTTATGAGTTTGGTATTTTAGAATGATTAAATGCATTATTTAGTAAAGTGTAAACAATTTAAATAAATTGTTTATAAGCTTAAGAAATATTATTCTTTCAATATCATTATACCGAAATACTGGTATGGATTTCATGAGTTACTATTCACGAGTTACTATTCACGAGTTACTATTCACGATAAAAATTAGTTTCTTTTTCTAACCAAATTATAGTTGATTTACGAATATTACTCTTGAGATTAAAACTAGATGTTGATCATATTATTTTTATTATTATATATAACATTTTTATAACCCTAATGATGATATTTCTCTTTGACTTGAGTGTAAAGATGGGTAGATTTTTAGTATGATCATGACTATGGGTTATCTTTGGCCAGTAGTGCAAAGTTGAATCGTTCATTGGTATGATCATAATCATTGAATTTATAAGTGAATATCTTTAGCTTAAGTGCAAAGGTGAATTGATCAACATGGTTATAATTATTGTTTATATAAATTCTGAAATGATTATATATTTCTTTGAAATATTAATATCTTTGGCCTGTAGTGCAAAGATGAAATATTGATGAATATCTTTGGCCTGTAGTGCAAAGATGAATTGTTGATGAATATCTTTGGCCCGTAGTGCAAAGATGACATGTTGTTGAATATCTTTGGCCCGTAGTGCAAAGATGACATGTTGTTGAATATCTTTGGCCAGTAGTGTAAAGATGAACAGATGTTAAGATAAACATGACCAACTGGTGATACAAATGAATATCTTTGGTCGTAGTGCAAAGATGAAGTTATTAGTATGATTATGAACAGGAAATGTGATTTGGTGTAACCATGATCTTTGATATTTCAGGTAAAGATAGGTGATGAAAATTATCTTCGTCCTGGATGAGAAGAGGAATTTAGAACTACAGTTATGATTATGAGTTATTCATATGATTGTGGACCAGAATTGTTGATTGATGTTACAGGGATAAAATATTGTTGGTAGATTTTTAACATGGAGAAGATAATAGACTTTATAGTCTATTTGACTCTTCTAATGGATTGCTCGTTCCGCTGTAACTATGGTTGAAATTTTTATCATTTACCATATGTTCTAAATCTCTGATTTATTATTGATGAAGACTATTGATAATTTATTTATCTTTAGTCATGATATTCTTTACTGGGCTAGTTGTGCTCACCCTTCTGCTCACAATTCCTTTCAGGTAATAAGAGTGTAGCTGGGTCGAGCGGAGGTAACAGGAGAATAGAACGGTGGTCATCATTTAATAGTTATATTTGGTGAATGAAATAGGGTGAGGCGAACCCAACGTTGGAAGGGTGTTTTGCCACTATCATACAAGATGTCTAATGATATACAATCTCGTGTCACCATAAAACAGGGATGTGCTCATCCACTTGCTGAGTATATCTACCAGCACTACCTATATAATCTTGGTGTTTGTTTGAAGTATAATTCTCAATTAGAGACAGTGGAGATAATGATAAGTCAAGAGAAGACTCACCATTGGGAAGAATATGATAGTAATCTTCTCGTTTTTCTTTGGGGTCTATTGGGTCAACCAAGGATAATTCTGTGGCCATATGATATCTATCATAACCTAGAAGCATGGCCTCCCATGTACGAAGGTTTCCTTGAGCACTTCCCAAATATTCTAGTTTCTAAAACAGTTTTTGACTATATCTTTATGTAAGGTGTTACTGTGAGGTGCTGTCCACGGTTGGGACATGTGTCACATTTGGTATATATTTGTATTCAAACTCACAGCATATGTGTTGTTGTATTTTGTACGACAATTGTTGTAATAGAGTTGTAGTTGTTTTCTGTACCATGTATTTGACGACTCAGAATGGGTTGGATGGAATGGACCTATTTTGGGGTCGTTACAAATGGGTATGCTTCAACTGTGGCCAGGAGGGTCACATCGCCCCAAATTGCACTCAACCCAAAAAGAACGTGTACTTCACATGCGGGTACTTTCATGTTCTGTTTTTGGAATTGTTTAGCTATTTATGTTCTAATTTAGGTGTAATTGATGTTCAATATTGTTAATTTCTTCCAAAGTTAATGGTGCGAGTTAGGTGATCGAATTTTGGGCTTAATTGTTATCCATCTTTTATTGACTGTTGCATGTTTTTTTATTCAGCTGAGTGTTAAACTCTTCAGTCAGATGCAAAGATAATATGTGAAAGTGAGGAATCAATTTCTTAACTATCTCAAGTTTTGTCTCTCTTTTTTTGGACTCTTACCCAGTGTTTGGTGGAAAGGTAAAATGTTGATGACTAAAGATGTCTGCTATTATCAGTGGCCTCTTCATGGTGTTGAGCAGGTTTAGTAATCTTTGAAGGTTTTCTTCTTAAGTTGGTATTCTATTTTCTGAGCCACTAATTTGTTTAATTGCTGACATTTTAGTTTGGAATGTTTGGCATATGCGATGGACATGGAGGAGCAGTAGCTGCCATATTTGCTAGCAAGTTAGTGTCATTTCTGTTTTTTGGCTAACTTACCTCTTGTACTACCAAAAAGAAGTGATTACAAACTATAGATTTATATTATATGGCAATCTATATTTCCAATTCACATTTAAGGATACTGGTAATGAATTCAAATGCATGCTTCGTTTAGGCATGAATAAATATATTTCCAATGCATGCTTCATTTGCGTGTTCGTTGATGTTCAGTTGTTAATGAACGTGAATGTTCAAAATTAGGTACCATGTCCTTTTTCGCTGTTTTACATTTTCTGTTGTTTACGCTCTCAACAGAGAATATACTAGATTTACTTGAAATTGATGACTTTTACATGTTTGAATATGTTATCAACAAATGCTTATGGACACGCTAGAATTTTAGAAAATAAAACCCTTGGTTTTCCCCAAAGAGTATCTATCTTAATTTTGTGGTGCTATCATTATACAGATTAGAATTGTTAATTAACTGAACAATATAGGATCTCAGTCTTCTCAGAGGTTACAACAATTTTTTTTACTTCACTTTTTGTCTTTTTAACTTTAGTTGCTTAAACGTGTATGAACTGCATTTTTTATTGTTCTAAACTTGTATAATCCATTGTTATGATTTGAGACTATGACATAAATTGCTTCTGTCATACTTACGTCTGTTTACCATGTTGTTGGTGCAGGAAGTTTTACTGTGGATCAAATCTGTGGTTTCTGAGTGCGGAGAAAATATGACCACCGAACAGTTGAAAGAACATGTTTGGAAAACCTTGAACAGTGGAAAGGTCTTGTTTCAATGTTGTTCAATAAATCCAGTCTCATGCTTGAATGTGTTAATGTGATCTTTCAGAATTTTCTTTATTAAGTTCCCTTTATCATTTTTTCATCCTTTACATGGTTGAGGCTTATTATTGAAGAACCATGGCAGTGGCTTTTTTCTTTTTGTTAATAAATTAAATGGTTAAGTTTCTTTACAGCTTGAAATTAACTTTACTTTTTCTTTACTGAATCCTTACTTGAATGTAGATTGTGGGCTTGACTCAAACTTTTTCAACATAATCTTATGGCTGGATACATGTGTTCATACTAGGAACAAGCATTCTGATACTCTTTATGTTTCTCCACGTCCTTTTATTTGAAATTGCAGGTTGTTCCTGGATTTGGACATGGAGTTTTGCGTAATACAGATCCAAGATATACATATCAAAGAGAGTTTGCATTGAAGCATTTAGCCGATATTCCACTCTTCCAACTGGTTACCTCCTTAAGCACTGCTCATGATAAATACCTTCTGATGGTATAAATAAGTGAATAAGCCAATGTATAAACTTAAACAAGTATTTCTTTTCATCTTCTCTGTTTCTTTTGGCCCTGAAAAAGAAATAGAAAGCTGTCTTTTCTAACATTTATTTTGTCTATTTGCAGCAAACCCTTCCAGCAGGTGATACTAGACTATGACTATACCTTCACAACACCTTATTGTGGAAGTGCAACTTTTGAAATAAACTCAGAGGTGTGAGCTATTCATTTTTTATTATTTTTTGGTGTTTGATATAAATTTTTTAAGGAAGTGTTGTACTCTAATTACTTACTCTCTCGAGAATCTGCATTCCATATTACGTGAGCCTTTATTTTAAGTGTTTTACATTTCGAGATACAGTCGACTTGAGTAAGTAATAAACTGAAGGATAGTTGATGCTGATCTAAATGTGGAGCTCTAATCATAGTTCTCTAACGGATGTTCATATTACGTCAATAGTATCATAGTTCTCTAATAGTCAATGTCCGTTTTGCTAGACCTTTTCACTTACGAATGTTACTACTCCTCTGTGTACTTTAGCAGCATAAAGAAATAGTTCTTTTGCAATAAAACGTGATAACTAGAACCAAAGATGTACGAAAGGCTCAATAGATGTACGAAAGAATTTGTTCCAAAGAATGCCTTCAGGGGGAAGAGCACATTTTTAGACTGTCAGATTCAACTACACCATGTCGACTTTATCAGGACTAGTATTCTGATTGCGAGGTTTTTGAGCACTAACACACATGCACAGGCACATATGCAGATAGACTTTGCTACCAGTAGGATTTTCCTTTTACAATGACATCTGAATGTATGTAGATGGATGCTAGTACTGTTTCGATTGAGGTAGATTATCTGAGATATTCGTCTCTGATAAGGTTAGTCATCCAAGCTGGATGCTAGTACTGTTTATGGTTGTCATAATTTGAAAGGTTTTTAAAGCTATTTGGTCCCTGTAGGTATTGATTGAGCTACAGAATGGTTGATGCCATGCCAAATAGCATTGGAAGTTAATGTCCTACATTCTCTATATATTTGTGTCATTAATTACAAAACTGACATAGCAATCTGTCCTGTTCAACAGGAATAAGGGCCTTCTTGCGCTTGGAAATGTTATCAGCGTACTCGGAGATAAGAAAAAACAGAAAGAAGGCGTTCATGTTCCATATCGTGACAGTAAACTTACTCGGCTTTTGCAGGTTTGCCTCACTTCTACAGTTTAAAGGTTCAAGTAGCATAACCTTGTGTATACAATTGTGAATTTATTCAGTAGTGACAAGCTTATGAGCTTATGCAGTTTAAGCAACCTACCCTCAACTTTTGTTTACAAATACCCCCTCTCCTATCAACGGCCTGAGTTCTCCACGCCCTGATCACCATCACTTAGCACTTGGCAGTTTAATTGTTTGTTAGCAACATTTGTTTCATGTTTTTATACTTTTGTATTAATTTATTTCATGTTTAATCTAAGTTCTTGTATACTTGTAGGATTCTCTTGGTGGTAACAGCAGAACAGTAATGATAGGCAAGTCTTGTTTGTTTATGTATATTTTGTTATCTACAGGAAGTTGCTATTATGGTGATGGAATTATACCCATTATAGTTTCTGATTACTTGTAGGAAAGAAAGTGCAGTTCTCTAGGTATATCTTACTGATTTTCAATTATAATTTCATTTCATTTACTTGTAGAATTGTTGTGCGTGTATTTAGAAATTTCAGACTTTAGAAAGGAAATGTTAGGTTGTTGAGCAGTGACAGTGAACTGAAGGAACTTGTCTTTCCATAGAGAAGCTAAAGGCCTATCTACCATGGATGGTTTAGTGTTTTATAGCATATTGGATTCTGTTTTTTTGATCTATGCTGCATATTAAATGCCAAGTATTCTCTTTCAGGTTTGTCAGAAGCTTTTAGGGCGGGAACTTGAGCCCTGGGAAACAATTTTAGTTGGGGCTATATCTGGTGGGCTAGCTTCAGTTACTACAACTCCTTTCGTATGTCATTGTCTGTCATTGCAAACCAAACTGGGAAACTAGGATACCTGTTCACATGTCTCAACAATGGGGTGAGGTGAAATACTGTTATTGCAAACCAAACTGGGATCAATTCAACATTGGTCTAGGGTTTTTTGCATATGCTTAGGTAGTAGCTTAATTTTATAGTTAGATTGGTTTATTTTGTGAATTGAAAAGTGAATTTGAGATGTATATATGGATAGTTTGGTATATATTTTGTGGATATAGTAATTTGAAACTGTAAACGAATGGTATTATTGGGATGTATTTTGAATGGTCGATACATTTTGGCTTTAAATTTAAATGAGAATTTAGACCTTTTAGCTATATATCATGGCATTAGTATATTGCAGGTGTATTGATAATGTTGGTGGATTATGATTTTTTTTCTTTTTTTTAATCTATAACATTTTAAAAACGTTATGTAAATGTGCCTAGATATTGTCTGATATACTAAACAACATTTTTATCTAAAAAACGTTGTGCAATCATACCTTCTACAACGTTTTTAAGCATTTGCTAATTTTTGAAAAATAAATTTACAATGTTTTTTTCATAAAAAAACGTTGTGTATTGTGCTTAATTACAACGTTTTAAAAACGTTGTGTAAGGGTGTCAAATAGACAACACCCTTAACTACGACTTTTTTCTAACTGAAACCATAACGTTTTTTTTGCGTTGTCTATTTACTGTTTTGTAGTAGTGAAGATCGATATTGAAGGGTTACTGAGGTTCGAGGGAAGAATTTGGGTTCCAGCAGTACCAGAAATTAAAGACGAAATTTTGACTGAAGCACATAACACCAGATATTCGATTCATCTAGGGAAGTACGAAGATGTATCTGGATTTACGACGACATTTTTGGTGGCCAAACATGAAAAGAGATGTTGCAGAATGTGTCGCGAAATGTTGACATGTCAAAGAGTCAAAGCCGAGCATCAAAGACCAAGTGGATTGCTCAACCGTTGGAAGTACCGAAATGGAAGTGGGAACACATCACACTGGATTTTGTGGTGGGTCTTCCAACTACTCAGAGGATGCGATGCGATTTGGGTGATTGTGGACAGACTGACAAAATCAACACACTTTTTGCCAATAAAAATTAGGTTCAATTTTGATCAGTTGGCAAGGTTGTATGTTAAAGAGATAGTTTCAAGAGAGATCCGCGATTCACGTCAAACTTCTGGAAGATATTACAAGAATGTATGGGAACACAGTTACGAATGAGTACGGCTTATCATCCACAAACAGATGGCCAAAGCGAACGAACAATCCAGACATTGGAAGATATTCTGAGGGCATGCATCATGGATTTCAAAGGGAGCTGGGAGGAATAATTATCGTTGGTGGAATTTTCTTACAACAACAGTTATCACGCGAGCATTGGTATGCCGCCTTACGAAGCATTGTACGGCAAGAGGTGCAGAACTCCACTTTACTGGGATGAAGTCGGTGAATGCCAACTGTTAGGACCAGAACTGGTACAACAAACTGCTGAGGTTGTCAAACTCATCAGAACAAGATTGGTAGCTACTCAAGACAGACAAAAGAAGTATGCTGATCAACACAGACAAGATTGTGCATTCGACGTAGGAAATTACGTATTCCTAAAAGTTTCTCCTTGGAAGGAAAAAATTCGGCTCGGTAAAAAGGAAAAACTAAGCCCGAGGTTTATTGGACCCTTCGAAGTGCTACAAAGAGTTAGAGAGGTGGCTTACGAGGTAGCTCTACCTCCAGAATTGCAAAACGTTCATAATGTCTTTCACGTTTCGGTGTTACGACCATATAAACCCGATTACAAGTACGTGATCGAGTACGAACCATTGCAGTTTGATAAAGACTTGTCCTATGAAGAGGTTCCTATCTAGATAATCGACAGGAAATAACATGTGCTCAAGAATAAAGTTATACCTTATGTGAAAGTGATATGGAGGAACCACAATGCTGAAGAAGTTACGTGAAAACTCGAAGATAAAATGATGAAAGATTACCCTGAGTTATTTGTTTAGTTTGTGTCTTCGATTTTGGGGACAGAATCTTCGTAAGTAGGGAAGAATGTAACGAATGATTTGTTTGAGTTGTGATTCTGGGGAAAGAATCCTTATAAGGAGGAAATGATGTAACAATCCATAATTTTAAATTATAATTTTAAATATTTATTGTATAATATAAATATTTAATGGATATGGTTAGTGTTGAATAAATATTTAATTTTATTTGACTTAATTGGTTAATTATTTGTTAAGTAAATAATTACGGAGTTAAGAAAATTAATTGTTATGAGTTAATATACTAATTTAATTTAATAATTAAATTAGAGAGTTTATAATGATTAAATGAATTATTATATTTTAATGTGAATTTGTAATTAAAATGGTGTGTTAGTTGATTAAATAAAATTATAATTATAAAAAAAATTATAATTATGTGGTATTGATTTATGTGTAAAGTAATTTAATAAATTGTTATTAGAACTAATTAAATTGGTTATTGAAAATTTAATTAAATAAAAGTGTGACAAATAACCTTACTATAAATGAGTTATTAAAATAAATTAAAGGAGTTTAATTCGATTTTACCAAACAAGGCTTAATGCATATTAAGTTTTTAATCTAATTGTGTTTTACCAAACAAGGTATAAAGGATTAATCGATTATTTTAATTATGTTTACCAAACAAGGTGTAAGATTTAATGGATTATTTTTAATTAGCTACCCAAACAAGCTTTATGGCTTTTAATTTTTAAAAAATTTGATAACTGATATCAGTTATACCTATATTTATATTATATAATTAATATATATTATTATCGATACGTTATATTCTAGTACGTATGTTAGAATAGAGAAGAAAGACTCAGAAAAAGAAAAAGAAGAGAAGAAGAAAAAAAAAGTGAAAGAGAAGTTGAGAGAGTTTTGAGAGAAGAATTGAGAAAAAGAAAGTTTGTTGATCAAAGGGAAGGTTGTCATCTTCTCAAACAAAGGTATCGTCTTAATTCTTTTATTTTTAAAGTTTTGGTTTTTCTCTTCTAAAAATTCTTTGTAAAATCTTTGTGAAGGATAAATTGTTTGTTGTATATGACTTTATATGATAAATTATTTGTTATAAAACTGTGTTCATAAGTTTATAGATGAATTAAATCATGCATGTATGTAAACTGTGACGAAAACCATATTACAGTGAGTTTATATGAATATATATGAATATGACTTAGTTTAAAGTAAAATTAAGGTTTAACTAGTTGTTTAATATATATATATATATATATATATATATATATATATATATATATATATATATACTATGATTTCGAAAGTAGATGAATAAACTAAAACAAAGTATTTTGAATTAATTGTTTTGGTTGAAAAACAAAGCTACAATGATGATTTTTACTAAAAATGTCAAAAAGTTAAGTTTTATCAAAAAACAATGAAATTGGATGTTTTAAATTCGATGTTTATGTTGTTTTATGGGTAGAATCATATTAAGAGTCTTTGAATATGCTTATATGAAGTCTCTGTATGAATTACATGTTAATTAGGTTGTTAGAAAGTAGCTTGTAGGCCAAATTGGCTTTTGTTCATGCTGTTGCCGAGGCTGGTCGCCGAGCTCTGTAGTTCGGCACCGCAGCGTGGCCCAGCAGTGTTATTGTCGCGCTGCAGCGCCAGCGCCACGCCGCAACACCAATCGTTAGCCTGTATCTCGCGCAGTAGCGTCAGTGCCGCGCCGTAGCGCCGGCCCACAGTGTAAATTGTGGCGCCATAGCGCGAATTAGCAGAATGGTAAGATAGTGTGATTTATTTACACAAAGTCTGAAAAAGTTGTTATGTGTTAATAGTAGGACTGTTAGATTATGGTTTCAATATTTCTATACTAAGAATGAACATGTTATTAACGATTAACTAGTTTTATTACTAATGTAATTTGATTATGTGATTAATAATCAAAATCTTACTTGATGAATGTACTTAGTTATGTATATAATGTGACTAATTATGTCATGATATATATATATATATATATATATATATATATATATATATATATATATATGGTATTGTGATTCGAGTTGTTACGGTTTAGCCTACAAGCAAGGCAAGTTCTCTAAATCTATTGTTTCGTTGAGCAAATTATTGTTTCTAATTCGATTACATTACACAAGTTTTTTAACTCTACATTTTCATTGAATTAGTGTTATTATTACATTGTGCAAGTTTACTTATCATATTTCAATTATATTGAGCAAGTTATTCTTGTTTTTAACTTGTTTCGTTAAGTAAATATATCGTTCAAATTACTATTTAGTATGGATGCTCAATACTCAATTCTAAATAAGATCTTAACCTTAGCTTAACGTTGTTCAAGCAAGGTAGGTTATATTATTCAATATGTATGCTATTAGATTATTCTTAAAGCATGACCTTAATTTATAATGTCGATTTAGTTATGATTATTCCATAGCACAACGTTATTAATTTTATTCAACTAATCCTTAGTTGATGTTCGTTGAATTCCAAATTATCTTGAAATGTATCAAAACCAAACTTACTTTGGTGCGGACTTGTACTCTAAATACTGAGATGAACAATCCTAATATTAGGGGATAATTTATGCTTAGCATTGAAATGTTTGTGCACAATACATTGTACGAAGAGCTGATCCCCCTAAGTACGAGGAGTCGCTATAGTCTTATGACTGTAAAGTTTAAGTTGAAAGATTACTTATAACTATGGACATAGTTCGTGGTCTTAGGACCCTCAGTTATATATTTCAGAATGTTGATAGAACATATTGTTCATTTCTATTGAGCCTCTTATTTGGCAGTTGTTGTAAAGATTTTTATGTATTGTTATTTCAAGTGAGCTTTGTTTGCTCACTCTTGTTTATATAACTATTACAGCTAAGGATGAGAAGGTCGATATACCTAGCACTAATAAGGGAAAGGGAAAGATGAAAAAGTATTGAAGACTTGTAACATGTTGATATTTTATTATTAGACTTTATTTTTATGATTGTAATGAACTTATTTAAATTTCGCATTTAAATGACTATATTTAAATGTTAGACAACCTGGGAGATTTTTATTAATGTAATCCTTTAATGGGAAGGTTTTATTAATCAATTTTATTATGATTGGGTAGTTAGATATGAATATTTTTATCAAGTGAACACCAAATCATGTTAGAATGAAGTACCTGAATTTGGGGTGTCACAGACTTAAACCTTAATAAGCCAAGTTGCAAGTGAATCATAGTCATAGAAGTTATGAACTAATGAAGAACTTTGAAGAATTGTAATATTGTTGTTGATAGACAAATTGAAAACAATCATGTATAAGATTGAATGAAATATGTTTGGTTAGGTTGATAGAATAATGGAATGAATCCATTTTGAACGGTGTAAAAATCTCAAGTAACGAAGTTATGGCGAAATTTATGAGATTAGACGATAATCGTCGAAATTGTGAAAACCTCGAAATGAAAGTCAAAAGTCATCGTTTAACTCGAAAAAATTGTTTTTTGATGGAGAATAGTCTAAGTTTGCATTTTAGAGTTGCGGACTCGAAAATGGTCAAATTCCGACTAAGAACGATGAAACGAGATTTGAACGTTCACGAACGTTTAACGAACGCTCAATAAAGAACTTAATCAGTGAATTTCGTGATGACAGATTCGAAATGTAAAATTTTCTAATGAAATCATAGTGTATGTGATATGTAAGCTAACGGCTTTTGAACGAGCCAATTCGGATCTATAATGAATAAGGTATGAGGTCAGAAAATATTGCAGAAGAAAAGTCTGTGAAATTTTTTTGAGGCTCAGGGTCGGCGCCGCAGCGCGACCCAAGAGTGTAAAGCCGGCGCCGCAGCGCCAGGCCAAGCCCTTAGCCACTGTGAAGTGGTGTCGCAACATGGCACATAGAAGAAAGCTGGTGCCGCAACGCCAGCACTAGGGAAAACATAGTAAGGAAGGGAAATGAATATAAAGAATATGGAAGTTAATTGATGGTGAATTATATACTTAATAAACCTAAAGTAACATCATTAAAGATTATTATAACCTTAAGAATTATAACCAAAGGTTGACGAAAGATTACTTGAACGTAAATACAAAGTAATACGATAAACCATAACAGATATTAACCAATCTAAAGAATGATTATATTGAGAAGAAGGGTAAGATACAATAGAGACCATATATGATTCTTTATGACCTAATGTGGTATGTTATGTAATCATGTATTGTAGAATCCTTAAAGACTCAAAGGAAAAATATATTAATGGTAGAAGACGCTGAAGGCCATTGTTCTAACCCTTGTCAAAGTTATCCTAGACAAGCTTTGTAATTCATGTATCTTACGTATGAATTGATGTATAATGAAGTCGAAGTCAATTTCTTCGGCTAAGGCTTAATGTGTTTTTTGGATTTCCTTATAATCTATCAAAATAATATCAATGTTGCTATCTTTTGCCAAACTGTTTTGGTATTGATTTCAAAGAAAGACTGAGTATGATAAACAAATGTTTTGTCGTCAAACGACAGGCACGTGAGGTTGCCAAAACGTAAACGTAAATATGTTTAAAGAAATACTAGTGTTGTACACCATAGAGTACTATAGGCTGATCACCTAGACGTGCTTGTAAAATATGCCGGACTTACGGACTTGGTACCGGGTTGTCCTTTTCAAAAAAAGAATAAAATGCTCAAGGTCTTGGACCGAAATTGATGTTTAACTTATGTTGTTCACTGTTAAACGTTTTAAGGAAAAGAGAAATGCTATTTTGAATTATCTATAGTACTTCATAACTATTGATTTAGTTATTGAAGATATATGATTCATATGATTCAAACCATATTGCTTAAATGAAACTGTCATACTTGCTGAGCTAGTTATGTTCACTCTTGCTTGAACCATATGAATGCAGCTAAGACCGAACGGACTGAAGGATCCGGTAAAGATAAAGGAAAGGCTAAGGCAGACAAATATATTTTCTTTGTAATAGTATAGTAGAAATGTTGTGAAAGTAGTATGCACACAAGCCTATCATGTTTGATGATAAAACATATACTTTGTATCAATCTTATTCATTTATTAATAAAAAAAATATTAATTTATTAAAGGCTTTTAATTATCTACATGATGCAGCTTTATAATATGTGAGAAACTTATAGTTTTAAGCAATGCTATTAAAATAATGACGATGATCATTCTAATGAGATCTAAATTCTTAGAAAGCTTAAAACTAAAATAGTTCCCAATCGTTGGATTACTAAATTGGGGATTAGTGAATCCGAATAGATTGGTACATACGTTGCTTGCTCATTGGATGAAGATGATTGATCTCATGATCATTTGTGTGGAGACACTAAAGCAAGTATGTAGGTGCTTATTAGAGAATAAGTTCACTGAACGTGGCTTACTAAGGAATACCTAATGGAGTTTTACTTTCATGTCAATAGGAATTCCTGTAGTGATAGTAGTACAAGTGATCCTTGGACTTGAGATCATCATAGTATCTTGTGTATGATGAGTTATACTTTGACTTATTCCCTAAGACCCGTAGGGTATTTCAAAGGGTATGCTTGGGTATAATAAGTTGTACATGGAGATAATGTATAATCAATAAAGAATCTACCACTTCTAGTAAAAGAAGAGAAATGTCCTATGTGATTCGTTAAATGACAACCCAGTAGTCCTTGGCCAAGGCAGAATGAAATTAGAAAGGAGTTTCTAAGTTGCATTATTTGGTGTTATGCATTTAAGAGTTGAAATACATATAATTAAATAAAATAAGACTTGACAGTAATTCTATGTCTTATATTTAATTGGGATATTGTATGGTAGAAGGATTGAATTGTACGGTAACTATTTACTCAAATGTTCTTTTATGATTAATGTTAAAATCTATATTATCTGGAAAGTCGTTAATCGCTAGGGAGGGCTTATCCCTATTGTAGAATAAATATTATTTATTTAAATAAATTAATATTTTAATTTATTTAAATAAGATTAGAATTGTTCTAATTGATTTATTCACAACCGGTTTAATATGGAGAACCTAAAGGGTGACACCATAAAAGGAAGAATAATTATTTAAGAAATTAATAGCATAATAATAATAATAATAAGTTAAGTATATTTAATTTAATTTATGGTGATAGAATAAATTAAATAGCTTAATATTTATTATTTAATATTTTAAAAATATTAAATATAAATTAATAAGAGGAGTCTTATTATTATTATCACTATTACAATTATTTAATTCCTAAAGGAGTTTGAGAATTAATTAATAAAAGTACTCTCATATATTTCTAATAAGATTAGGAGCCTAATTAATTTAAGGAATTTAATTAATTAAAATAAAATATTATTCCTTAATTGTTAAGGAAGGTTGCCTACATCTATAAATAAGAGGAGTCTTATTATGGGTGTAGAGTTGTTGTTGACTTTTTGACAACAGACGTAATTTCAATAGTTGGGAGAATACGCTCTTTTTCTATGAGAGATAAAATAAAACTAAGGTTTTGCCAAACACCCATCTTCTTGAATATTTTTTCTTCCTTGATGGATCACCTCTTGAGGCCAAACACTTGGGTGGTTAACGTTGATCAAAGGAAGGAACCAAACCCGGTCGATTCAAGTTGAACGCGAAAAGAATTTAGAGGTGAACTTGTACCTGAGGAAGGTCGAATCTTCAAGGGTATGATTCTTATTCTTTATCTTTTTTGTTTAATTAATAATTGCGCATAAAGGATGATCCAGGTATATGGTTTGTAAAATTTTAAAACTCTGATTTTCCACGCTTCCGCTTATTTTGTGCAATTTGATTGCGTTCATAGATATTACAAACCTAACATGTTGTAATTGTGACGCCCCTAAAAATAGGTATACATCACCCATCTTGGGTCGCCAGATACATGGTACAGAATTCAAATACAACTTACTAATACAACTGTCGTGCACAATACGACAAAATATAAACTATGAGTTTGAATACAAATATTATCTTCTAGAGAGTATCCATACTCAAAAGGAGTCCTCATTATAATTATTATCACACTATTACATAGAATAGTGAGGACTACTAATACTATCATCTGGTTCATCACTCCGTTCCTCGACTCGTCCCAGCTATATTCTCATGTCCTGAAGAGAACAGTGAAAGAAAGGGTGAGCTCAACTAGCCCAGTAAGAAATATTATGACTAAGATAATGCAGAATAAATTATCATTAACCTTCAACAGTGTTAAACTGATAAAATATAACGAACATCAAGTTTAACTGCAGCGGAACAAGCAATCTATTAAAAGAGTCAAGTAGAAAATAAAATCTACTATCTTCTATGATTTAAAAGATTTTTCAACACTGTTATCGCTGAGACTCAGCTTAATAAAATAATCCACATCATCGAATCACCCCTGCACTACAGCTAAGGATATTCGTGTATTCATTAATGATCATGATCATGCCAACAACTGTCCATCAATGCACTACGGGCCAATGGGGACTTTTACCACAACATTTGTAACATTACGGTCATGATTATACCGAATAATCCCTGGTCATAATCATACCAAGTCCATCTATGCACTACAGGCCACAGATGACTTTCAACATTTTATAAACATGAGGATGATGACAATGATATAAGAATTCAATAAAATAAGTTCAAGAATTAATTTATCCAAGAATTAACAACGTCCAAATTGTCAACATGATACTGCTTTGTGGAGTAAAATTCAAGAATACTTAGAAGAATATTTTCATGAAAAGATATTGGATGAAACACAATTATCAAGGATATTCCACAAATTTCATGGAGTATAGAAGTCAAAACTTAACCAACTGAGTATAATAAAGAATGAAATAACAAAAGAAATCACCATGCATGCGATAGACCGCACAGACAGATTATTCCCACAGAATAATAAATAATAGAACCAGGTCCGGCGTAAAACGCACAAACATGATATTCCAACAGAATAATAATAAAGACGGAACCAGGTCCGATGTAAAATACACAAACAGGATGTTCTAACAGAATAATAATAAAAACGGAACCAGGTCCGGTGTAAAACACACAGACAAGATGTTCCAACAGAATAATAATAAAAACGGAACCAGGTCCGGTGTAAAACACACAGACAGGATGTTCTAACAAAATAATAGAAGAATGTCACCAAGTATAGGGTAGACCGCGTATACAGGTTATTCCAACAGAATAATAAGAAATGGAATAACAACAGTTCTCTTCATGAATAAGAAAGAATAACACCCCTTACCGTTTTAAAGAAGAGCTGAAATAAGGAAGTAGTTAAGTAGCAGAATACTTTTCTTCTCTCTCCCTATAGTTTCTCTCTATAGTTTCTCTCTCTAGAGTTCAGTGAATTCGTAAGAAATAATGAAGGAATGAGCTGCTATTTATAGAAAAATGGAATGCATAGTAACTAATCCATGAACAGTCCAGATTGATTACTTTAATCTGACGGTCCATATTTAAAAAAAAATCTTTTAAATAAAATATAATATATTCTATTTATAGAATAACTTTAATAAAGTATTCTGTTTTATATAAAAAGATGTTTCTGTTTTATTACGTTAATAATACGAATAAAACAAAACGTCATTATCGCTAAATAATTCATATTATTAACTGACAATAATTGAATCAAACTGAGTGACTTCTCACATAAGCATTAATAATCAATACCGTGTGCTACTATGCAACCACACGTATTACTGTACTTTTACTACCGAGTAGTTCAACAGTATCAATGGTAAAACTTCCGTCGTTATTTTTAATAAAATATTTTTGTCGTTTTCTCAATCCGACAATAATTCCGTTGTGGGGTCCACCAATGATTGTGCCGTTGTACGAATATTCTCTGTTAAAACGAATATTCCCCGACCAATCGAATATTATATAACAACTTGCGTACTTTGCAAAATTTATAAATATTATCCACAACTATAACATTATATCAAATTAACTCCATAATATTCAAAAATGATATTTATAGAAAATTCATCTTTATTTATAAAAGTTGGGGTCTTACAACCTCCCCTTCTTATGAAATTTCGCCCTCGAAATTAGGGTACGTACCTGGTATGTCGAAGAGGTAAGGATACCTTGATTTCATTTCAGATTCTAACTCCCAAGTCATTTCCTCAACATCGTGGTTTCTCCACAAAATTTTGACTTGAGGTATAACCTTGGAACGTAGAATATGTTCCTTCTTATCCAAGATTTGAACAGGAATTTCTTCATACGTCAAATCCTCCGCTATTTCGTCCGGTTCTAACTCAATAATGTGGTTCGGGTTTTCCACATATTTGCGTAACATGGATATGTGAAAAACGTTATGAACACGAGACATACTTGGCGGTAAAGCGAGTCTATAAGCCACAGTTCCTACTCGATCGAGGATTAAAAATAGACCGATGAATCGAGGATTGAGCTTTCCTCTCTTTCCAAATCTCGTAACTCCTTTCCATGGAGCAACACGTAAGAACACTTGATCTCCTATATCAAATTTCACGTCCTTTCGATGAAGATCAGTATAACTCTTTTGTCGATCTTGTGAGGTTTTTATACGTTGTCGGACCGTTTGAATCTTTTCTGTAGTCATACGTACCAACTCCGGTCCCAACAACGTTGCTTCACCCACCTCATCCCAGCATACTGGAGAACGACATTTTCTTCCATACAATGCTTCGAATGAAGCCATGCCAATACTTGCTTGATAACTGTTGTTGTAGGAAAACTCCATCAATGGTAAGAACTTGTCCCAACTTTCCTTGAAGTCAAGGACACAGAGTCTTAATAAATCTTCTAGAGTTTGAATAGTCCTATCTGATTGTCCGTCCGTCTGAGGATGATATGTCGAACTAAATCGTAAATCTGTGCCCATAGCTTTTTGTAAACTAACCCAAAATCGTGAAGTGAATCTTGGGTCTCGATCAGAAACTATGGATACTGGCATACCATGCAGTCTTACAATCTCGTTTATGTACATACGAGCAAGACGTTCAAGTGTATAAGTTTCTCGTATCGGTAAGAAATGAGCAGACTTGGTCAATCTATCAACAATGACCCAAATCGCATCAATACCTTGAGAAACCCTAGGAAGACTGGTAACGAAATCCATGGTAATGTGCTCCCACTTCCATTTTGGAATTTTAAGTGGTTGCAATGGACCTTTTGGTACTTGATGCTCCGCTTTGACTCGTTGACAAGTTAGACACCTTGAGATAAATAGCGCTATCTCTCTCTTCATATTGCTCCACCAAAATGTATGACGAAGATCATGATACATTTTGGTCCTTCCAGGATGGATTGCAAACGGTGTGTTGTGCGCCTCCATCATGATTTTATACTTTAAATCAGGGTTGTTAGGAACACAAAGTCTGGAGTTGACTCGAAGTATTCCTTCTTCATCGATTCTTGCTTCCGGCATAGCACCTTCTTGCACTTTCTTCCTCATACGCATCAGCTATAGGTCTGTAGCTTGAGCAACTTTAACTTTATCGATTAAAGTTGGTTCTACTCGTATATTCGTCATCATCACATGGGTCCCTGGAGTCTTTAACTCTATCTCCATCCTTTGCAAGTCACACAAAATGGGCCTTTGTGTTGACAATATCGCACTCGTACTTGCATATGATCTTCTACTCAATGCGTCAGCTACCACGTTCGCTTTTCCAGGATGGTATTGAATGGTATGATTATAATCTTTCAATAGTTCAAGCCAACGTCGTTGTCGCATGTTGAGTTCCTTTTGAGTGAAGAAATATTTGAGACTTTTATGATCCGTAAAGATCTCCACCTTCTTCCCATACAAGTAATGCCTCCAAATTTTAAGTGCAAAGACAACATCTGCCAACTCTAGATCATGAGTAGGATAATTTCTCTCATATTCCTTGAGTTATCTTGATGCATAGGCTATGACTTTTCCATATTGCATGAGAACGCATCCCAATCCTTTGCTCGAAGCATCACTGTAGATGACAAATCCCTCCGAGCCAGATGGTATTGTTAGAACAGGTGCTGAAATGAGTCTCCTCTTGAGTTCTTGAAAACTCTTCTCACATTCTTCGCTCCAACCGAACTTTGTATCTTTCCGAGTCAGCTGAGTTAATGGAGTAGCGATTCGAGAAAATCCTTCCACGAATCTCCGATAATAACCAGCTAAACCAAGAAAGCTACGTACTTCGGTCACTGATTTAGGTTGCTCCCAGCTTTGAATAGCTTCAATCTTTGCCGGGTCAACTGATATTCCACGACTTGATACTACGTGCCCAAGAAATGCTACCTCCTCCAACCAGAACTCGCATTTCTTCAACTTGGCATAAAGCTTGTATTCACGAAGCTTTTGGAGTACCAGCCTCAAGTGTTGCTCATGATCTTCACGGCTTTTTGAATAAATAAGGATGTCATCAATAAAGACGACCACAAAGTGATCCAAATATTCCTTGAATACCCGGTTCATCATATCCATGAAGGCAGCAGGAGCATTAGTCAATCCAAAGGACATGACTAGGAATTCATAATGCCCGTACCGAGTTCTGAAAGCCGTCTTTGAAATATCCTCAGTTCTAACCTTCAGCTGATGATATCCAGAACGAAGATCGATCTTTGAAAAGAATTGTGCTCCTTGCAACTGGTCAAACAGGTCATCAATACGTGGCAATGGGTACCTGTTTTTGATGGTGACATGATTCAACTCCCGATAATCAATACAAAGTTGCATACTTCCATCTTTCTTCTTCACGAATAGCACAGGAGCACCCCAAGGAGAAGTACTAGGACGAATAAAGCCAATGTCTAACAATTTCTGCAGTTGGATCTTTAACTCCTGAAGTTCAATAGGAGCCATTCGATATGGGGCTTTAGAAATGGGTTTTGTACCGGGTTCAAGGTCGATACAAAATTCAATTTCACGCTCTGGGGGTAGGCCAGGAAGTTCTTCAGGGAATACGTCAGGGAATTTATTAACAATAGCAATATCATTCAAAACTGACGTATTTTTATTTAGATCCGTGACATGAGCTAAGAAAGCTTGACATCCATTTTTCAATAAACGAATAGCTTTATGGCTTGAGATGACAGCGATTGATTTTAATGGTTTGGTTGCTTGAATTCGCATAATAGGTCGATTAGGAATATGAAAGCTAACAACCTTACGAAAATAATCAATTTTTGCATGATGAGTAGTTAACCAATCAATCCCTAGAATCACGTCAAATGCAAGTATTTTTAATGAAATAAGATCGACAGGTAATGTGTGGGTACCAACTTGAACCAAACAAGACTTATAAACCGTGGATGTAATGAAGGTTTCCCCCAATAGATTTTCAACAGATAAGTCAAAGTCTAATTTCTCCGGAGTCAAATTTAATCGATGAGCGCAAGTAGGAGAAATAAAAGAATGGGTAGAACCGGTATCAAATAAAGTATAGACTTCGTTAGAGTTTATGATAAGCTTACCCGTGATGACCTCATTCGGGTTCTTTGCTTTCTGGGAGGTCACAACAAATGCTCTCCCTTGCACTACCGGTTTGGAATTTTCTGGGACGGCCTTTGGTGTCTCCATCTTGGCTGAACTTGTTTTTGGTAAACGACAAAATCGAGCTAAATGACCTTCTCTTCCATAACTATAACATGCTTTAGATGGCATCGCGCAGTTTGGACTGATGTGCCCCTCCCCTCTGCATTTGAAACATATGATAGGTGGTCGTTCTCCTTCCTTAACAACGGGTGCTGGTGCTGACGTCTTTCCATTATTGTTGAATCTCCTCTTCTTGAAATGACCATTCTTATTGTTTTGGCCCTGATTACCACCGAAGTGGTTACTATTTCTGGCCTGTTGATTCCCTCCACGCTTGTTGTCACCGCTTCGATGACTGCTCTCACTGGTATTATCATTTTGCTGACTGCTCTCTTTTGGTTGCGTTGACTCGTTATCGCGTTCCACTAACTGAGCCCTATTCACAACATCTGAATACAAACACAGTTTATGAGAAATAAGATGTTGACGTATCTCAGGTTTCAAACCTCACAAAAACATTCGCGTCATTCGCTCTTCATTATCCACCAAGTGGGACGCAAACCGGGACAACTCAGCAAATTTAGCCTCATACTACGACACGGTCATATTATTCTGCTCTAATTTGATGAACTCCACCTCCTTCATGTGACGAACACTTTCGGGAAAGTATTTGTCATTGAATAACTCTTGGAACTTCTCCCAAGACATCTTCAGTGCGACAGGTTGAGTACGCTTAATCGATTCCCACCAGTAATCTGCCTCTCTTCGCAATATAAAGGCGGCAAAGGGAACCTTTTGCTCCTTGGAGCATCCCAAGACATCAAATATCTTGGTAATCTGCTTTATCCATGTTTTCGCTATAAGTGGTTTTGGCTCTCCCTTAAACTCTGGTGGTCCCAGCTCCTTAAACTGTTTAGCGGTGACCGTCCGAGAGTTTTCAGTGTTTCCACCTATATTTTGGACAGGAGCCGCTCTCGCCTGCTGTTGCATGAACTGCATAAAGTTTCTGAATATTCCATCATTCATCATCTGGTCAGTGTTGTTGTTTGCATGAGGATTGTCACCTTCCTGATACACATTATCCTGATTATTGATATATGGTGAATCAACAGTCGTCTGTGCTCCATTGCTATTCTCAACATTCTCAGATGCCATTTTCAGATACTGCCACAAAATAAAAGTTAATTGATATGTCATATATTATCCTTATATTCTGACCGACCAATTAAATGTCATGCAAATAAACTTAGGTAGGTCATACTAGCGAAGGAATTCCCCGTCTCTCCCCTCCTAGTTCTATTCTCACATCTTAGCCAGGGATCATATCCCTAAGCTCTGATACCAACTGTGACGCCCCCAAAAATAGGTATATATCACCTATCTTGGGTCGCCAGATATATGGTACAGAATTCAAATACAACTTACTAATACAACTGTCGTGCACAATACGACAAAATATAAACTGTGAGTTTGAATACAAATATTGTCTTCTACAGAGTATCCATACTCAAAAGGAGTCCTCATTACAATTATTATCACACTATTACATAGAATAGTGAGGACTACTAATACTATCATCTGGTTCATCACTCCGTTTCCCGACTCGTCCCAGCTATATTCTCATGTCCTGAAAAGAACAGTGAAAGAAAGGGTGAGCTCAACTAGCCCAGAAAGAAATATTATGACTAAGATAATGCAGAATAAATTATCATTAGCCTTCAACAGTGTTAAACTGATAAAATATAACGAACATCAAGTTTAACTGCAGCGGAACAAGTAATCCATTAAAAGAGTCAAGTAGAAAATAAAATCTACTATCTTCTATGATTTAAAAGGTTTTTCAACACTGTTATCGCTGAGACTCAGCTTAATAAAATAATCTACATCATCGAATCACCCCTGCACTACGGCCAAGGATATTCGTGTATTCATTAATGGTCATGATCATGCCAACAACTGTCCATCAATGCACTACGGGCCAATAGGGACTTTTACCACATCATTTGTAACATTACGGTCATGATTATACCGAATAATCCCTGGTCATAATTATACCAAGTTCATCTATGCACTACAGGCCACAGATGACTTTCAACATTTTATAAACATGAGGATGATGACAATTATATAAGAATTCAATAAAACAAGTTCAAGAATTAATTTATCCAAGAATTAACAACGTCCAAATTGTCAACATGATACTGCTTTGTGGAGTAAAATTCAAGAATGCTTAGAAGAATATTTTCATAAAAAGATACTGGATGAAAAGCAATTATCAAGGATATTCCACCAATTTCATGGAGTATAGAAGTCAAAACTTAACCAACTGAGTATAATAAAGAATGGAATAACAAAAGAAATCACTATGCATGCGATAGACCGCACAGACAGGTTATTCCCACAGAATAATAAATAATGGAACCAGGTCCGGCGTAAAACGCACAGACAGGATATTCCAACAGAATAATAAAAAGACGGAACCAGGTCCGGTGTAAAACACACAGACATGATGTTCCAACAGAATAATAATAAAAATGGAACCAGGTCCGGTGTAAAACACACAGACAGGATATTCCAACAGAATAATAGAAGAATGTCACCAAGTATAGGGTAGACCGCGTATACAGGTTATTCCAACAGAATAATAAGAAATGGAATAACAACAGTTCTCTTCATGAATAAGAATGAATAACACCCCTTACCGTTTTAAAGAAGAGCTGAAATAAGGAAGTAGTTAAGTAGCAGAATACTTTTCTTCTCTCTCTCTATAGTTTCTCTCTCTAGAGTTCAGTGAATTCGTAAGAAATAATGAAGGAATGAGCTGCTATTTATAGAAAAATGGAATTCATAGTAACTAATCCATGAACGGTCCAAATTGATTACTTTAATCTGACGGTCCATATTTAAAGAAAAATCCTTTAAATAAAATATAATATATTCTATTTATAGAATAACTTTAATAAAGTATTCTGTTTTATATAAAAAGATGTTTCTATTTTATTACGTTAATAATACGAATAAAACAAAACGTCATTATCGCTAAATAATTCATATTATTAACTGACAATAATTGAATCAAACTGGGTGACTTCTCACATAAGCATTAATAATCAATACCGTGTGCTACTATGCAACCACACGTATTACTGTACTTTTACTACCGAGTAGTTCAACAGTATCAATGGTAAAACTTCCGCCGTTATATTTAATAAAATATTTTTGTCGTTTTCTCAATTCGATAATAATTCCGTTATGGGGTCCACCAATAATTGTGCCGTTGTACGAATATTCTCTGCTAAAACGAATATTCTCCGACCAATCGAATATTATATAACAACTTGCGTACTTTGTAAAATTTATAAATATTACCCATAACTATAACATTATATCAAATTAACTCCATAATATTCAAAAATGATATTTATAAAAAATTCATCTTTATTTATAAAAGTTGGGGTCTTACAGTAATTATTTGATATTATGACAAAGAATACATGTAATGGTTATAAAGAACCTGGAAATTGTAATGTTGTTTTGAAATATATATAAGACATATTCACTCTTTTGAGGTATTTCAATTGAAGGTATGTGTGAACTGTAGCACCATGTAGCACTATATGTCGGGTTGGAAGATATCCGGATTTGGGAGCGTTACAATAGTACTCTATGTTGTACTCTGCTTTAGTAATAAAGATAAAGTATGTAGCTGTAAATGAAGCTGCAAGTTAATCGTTTGGATGAAAAGTTCATGACAGAACTAGGAATAGTTCCTAAGTCTCATCTTGGATCTAAACATGTGTTGTGGCACTTTCATTTGATTATGGGAATCATTGAAAGATGGAAAATCACTATACAAATAGTGAACTCTCAAGAACAACATTACATATCCATTAACTAAAGCTTATCCAACAACAAGATAATCGTCACTTAAAGAAGAAGGGTATGAGATACCAAAACGATTAGCTTTAGTACAAGTGGAAGATTGAAAGTAGTATGCACACAAGCCAATCATGTTTGATGATAAAGCATATACTTTATAACAATCTTATTCATTTATTAATAAAAATGTATTAATTTATTAAAGGCTTTTAATTATCTACATGATACTGCTTTATAATATGTGATAAATCCGTAGTTTTAAGCAATACTTTTAGAATAACGATGATAATCATTCTAATGAGATCTAAATTCTTAGAAAGCTTAAAACTAAAATAGTTCCCAATCGTTAGATTACTAAATTGGGGATTAGTGAATACGGATAGATTGGTACATACGTTGCTTGCTCATTGGATGAGGATGATTGATCTCATGATCAGTTGTGTGGAGACACTAAAGCAAGTATGTAGGTGATTATTAGAGAATAAGTTCACTGAACGTGGCTCGCTAAGGAATACCTAATGGAGTTTTACTTACCTGTCAATAGGAATTCCTGTAGTGATAGTAGTACAAGTGATCCTTGGACTTAAGATCATCATAGTATCTTGTGTATGATGAGTTATACATTGACTTATTCTTTAAGACCCTTAGGGTATTTCAAAGGGTATGCTTGGTTATAATAAGTTGTACATGGAGATAATGTATGATCAATAAAGAATCTACTACTTCTAGTAAAAGAAGAGAAATGTCCTATGTGATTCGATAAATGACAACCCAGTAGTCCTTGGCCAAGGCAGAATGAAATTAGAAAGGAGTTTCTAATTTACATTATTTGGTGTTGTGCATTTAAGAGTCGAAATACATATAATTAAATAAAATAAGACTTGACTGTAATTCCATGTCTTATATTTAATTGGGACATTATATGGTGGAATGATTGAATTGTTCGGTAACTATTTACTCAAATATTCTTTTATGATTAATGTTAAAATCTATATTATCTGGAAAGTCGTTAATCGCTAGGGAGGCTTATCCATATTGTAGAATAAATATTATTTATTTAAATAAATTAATATTTTAATTTATTTATTTAAATAAGATTAGAATTATTATAATTGATTTATTCACAACCGGTTTAATATGGAGAACCTACAGGGTCACACCATAAAAGAAAAATAATTATTTAAGAAGTTAATGACATAATCATAATAATAAGTTAAGTATATTTAATTTAATCTATGGTGATAGAATAAATTAAATAGCTTAATATTTATTATTTAATATTTTAGAAATATTAAATATAAATTAATAAAAGGAGTCTTATTATTATTATTACTATTACTATTATTTAATTCCTAAAGGAGTTTTGGAATTAATTAATAAAAGTACTCTCATATATTCCTAATAAGATTGAGAGCCTAATTAATTAAAGGAGTTTAATTAATTAAAATAAAATATTATTCCTTAATTGTTAAGGAGGGTTGCCTACTTCTATAAATAAGAGGAGTCTTATTATGGGTGTAGAGTTGTTGTTGACTTTTTGATAACAGACGTAATTCCAATAGTTGGGAGAATACGCTCTTTTTTTATGAGAGATAGAAAAAACTAGATTTTTGCCAAACACCCATCTTCTTGAATCTTTCTTCTTCCTTGGTGGATCACCTCTAGAGGTCAAACACTTAGGTGGCTAACGCTGATCAAAGGAAGTTACCAAACCTAGTGGATTCAAGTTAAACGCGAAAAGAATTTGGAGGTGAACTTGCACCTGAGGAAGGTCGAATCTTCAAGGGTATGATTCTTGTTCTTTATATTTTCGTTTAATTAATAATTGCGCATAAAGGATGATCTGGGTATATGGTTTGTAAAATTTTAAAACTCTAATTTTCCACGTTTCTGATAAGTGGGTTTTATACCTACTTATTGGATAGCAATTCACGCGAACTGTGCCCTTCTCAAGTACATTTTAATGTGTTTTTAGTTGCATTTCATGATATTTTTCATTGCATTTACTTAAAACTCCTTTGGTGTAAAAGTGCAGGATATGGCACGATTTGGTGATGTAAATGGCATGAGGCTATGGACGCATGGTGTGAGGATCAATTGGAGCAGGAGACTAAGCATGGAGGGAAAAAAGAATGAACAATAAAAAAGATCAGTGCAGCAGTGGAACATATCATTGCAGCAGAACCAGAGTTGCAGAAGCCGCGTGGCCGCGCGACAGAATACGCTTGAGGACGCGCACCCGCGCGAGCTCGGCTGGACCGACTTTGCACACTGCAAGTTGTGCGCCCGCGCGAGCACCCGGCTGGACAGACTTTGCACACTGCAAGTTACGCGCCCACGCGAGGATTGCAAAGGAGGGGCGCACGGCCGCATGCGACGTTGACTGCAACTGCTGACTTTATTTTAAATTAGAAATTGGAAGCGTAACTGAAGGGGGAGTTGAACTAGGGCTTATATATTAAACTTATATCAGTGGTAAAGGGAGACCAACCCTTGGGGGAACTATTAGCTATTGTTGCTATCTTTAATTTTGATATTAGATTAGGGTAGATTAGAATAGTGAATTCTAGAGTTGATGAGATTGAAGACTTGAAGCAATTGGGAGGCATCAGAGATTCTATCTTGGAGCAGTAGAGCAGATTTGCACTTTAATTCTCTACTTCTATCCTCTCTTTGATTCTTATTTGTAATCTTATGATGTTTATTCAATATGTGGATGATAGATTTGATTAAACTATGATTTAAACTCTATTCTGATATTGCAATGGATTCTATGGATTAGTTTATTCTGATATATTTCATTGTTAGCCTTATTGATTGCTATAGGATTGTCTATTAAGATTAACGCTTAATTGCTTAATTGATTGGCCATCAATTTACTGTGATAATCCATATAGACTTGAGAAACGAAGTATGGGTTGAGATATGATCTTATTAGCTTTTGATTGTATATTTTGCATTGTGTTGGGATGTATGATTTTTGCTCAGGATAGACATATATCGAAGCACCATTCGTAGTCAATTGAGAATTTAGGATTAAACCCTAATTATTTGTAAATCACATAGACATATAATGGTTTAGGTAATGTGGATGTTCACGTGTATTCTATCAAATGTGGATTATACATGATATGGGGATTGTACATTTAGAGATGGCTATACTTTACTTTCGTGTTCTCGACTAACAATCCGGTATAATTAATTTGGTTTAACAAGAAGTGTGTGGATTTGAATGAGTCAATAGATGAAATTGTAATCTCAGGTCTTTATTATCTAGTCTCACACTAGGATTAGTTAGGTTTATTTAATTTCGTAGTTTAAATACAAAATATAATATCATTCGTTTAAATAAGACTGAGATGGTTATGGGTTAATGCTTGGTGAACATTGTTAGTTAATTATCTGTGGGAACGATACTTTACTTACTCTTTATTACTTGTTGACCACGTATACTTGCGTGTTGTGCGTAACTAGAATTTACCCAACAGTTTCCGCTTATTTTGTACAATTTGATTGTGTTCATGGATATTACAAACCTAACAGTGGTATCAAAGCCAACCTTTAGGCGAATTATTATTTGTTTTTAATTTGATATGTATATTTGTATGTGTTTAGAATAATTTAATTGGGCATAATTTATTGTATAAAATTAATTTCAAAAAAAAAACAAAAAAATATCATTGGCGAATTGAATTTCCCGAATTCCATGTGGATGATGATTTGGTTATTCCAAATGTTAAGGAGGGGATTCACGTGAACCAAAGGAAGAAATATGATCCAGGTGATATGATTCATGTGAATCACTATTACAGCTTTACTTATATATATATATATATATATATATATATATATATATATATATATAAATAGTTAACAGATTACTTTGGTATATATATATTCTATATGATAGTTGTTCCGTGATTCGCGTGCCACAGTTATTATATATATTTTTATATATAATATTCATATGAATTATATATATATAAGTAATATTCTTAATTATTTTATAATTAAAATAAAATTTTTGTTAATCTTAAAATAAAAAGTTTATTTTAATTTTAAAATTGAATCTCATGCTAACTAATTAGAGTTGGAATTGGATTCCATGATAACTAATTAGAGTTGGAATTAGATTCCATGATAACTAATTGGAATTAAAAACGGATTACATGTTTTCTTAAATAAAGGAGTTAATTTAGATATGAAATAAGATTTCATATTATTCAAAATAAATGAGTTTATTTGTGAATAGGAAAGAAAATATGTGTTTTCTTAAAATAAAAGAGTTATTTTGGCTTGGAATTGGATTCCATAATTAATTAAAATAAATGAGTTTATTTTGATTAAATATTTTGATTAAATAAAATGGTTTATTTTATTCAAAATTAGAAAAATTAAATTAAAAGAGGTTTATTTTTATTTAAATTTGGATTAAAATAAAGGAGTTTATTTTGATTCAAAATTATATTTTATGCTAACTAAATTTGCTTATTAAATGATATCAATATATATATTAAATGTTTATTATTCATGAGATGAATTTATTTATTAATGCATATGTAGATGTGTATAATAATAAATGAGATTGATTATGGACTATTGACCAATGTAATTGGATTTTATTTTAGTTGGATGCATGAATGTATGAGTTTTATTAAATGGTGTCTGTGTACCTCGTCTTCTTTAATTTTTCTTAATGTAAATTCTATCTTCCTCCTATGTACTTCCCCTTGACTGCTGATCAATGTTTCTATTTATTTTAAATAGTTTTGTAATAGGAATAGTTAGAATTAATTTTTGAAGAATTGGAGATCAAGGAACAAGGAGCGCTTGAAGACCCGTTTGTAATGGAGCCCGAGTTTAAATGTAATAGTTATATTTAAATATTAATTCTTGCACCCCTAGGATTTGACCTTTTGGTTCACTTGGTGGCTCTTGTAAACTAAACTAGAATAAAAGTCCATAATCAATCCGGGTAGAATATTGTATTCTATATGTGCATGCTTATACTATATATATATATATATATATATATATATATGTGTGTGTGTGTGTGTGTGTGTGTGTGTGTGTGTGTGTGTGTGTGTGTGTGTGTGTGTGCATGTGCGCTAAACAAGATGAGACAAATTAATAACAAATCCCTCAAAATTTTTATATTAAGTCATAAGCATTCAAAGATATTTGGAATATCGAACGTCGTCTTTTACCATGACAAAAATAATAGAGTATTGATTAATTATTATAAGTTTGTTGTGTCACCACAAGGCTTATCTTAATTCTTTGATATGTTAATTTTATCACATTTGATGCTTATAAAGAAAATTGAACAATGTTATTTTGTTGTGTCACCACAAGGACAATATTTCTCTTTTTTGAATATATGGAGTGCTATGTTGGACCTAACTTAGATAATTTTGAGTTGGATATGCCACCACTTGATAAAAATAATCAAAGAGGCAAAATACTAGAAGTTGCATAGTTGATATAATTGACAAGAGTTGTCTACCTATTTATTTATATATAGTTTGTTGTGTCACCACAAGGCTATATACATTTTAAATGGGATCCTTGTTCTCACTAGCAAATCTTTAATTAGATTTTGCCGAACTATATAATTGAGGGTAATATAGTTTGAAGAAAATAGTGAGAGATACCAATTTAAAACAAGACCTAATTTATTTTGGAAATTAATAAAAGAATGTATGCTAAAATGTTGTTAATTATAAATTCATTTACAGAATTTTACAATGTCTAAATTACTATCACTGCGAAACATATTAGATGTTAATTTAGTCGGACCGAATTAAATGGATTGGTTACGAAAATTGAGAATAGTTATCACAGTTGAAAAGCTATTTTATGTCCTTACTACGCCCATCCTTGCAATGGTTGCAGACAGTGCCTCTAAGGAAGAGATTGCTACTTTTAGAAAGTGGCAAGATGATGCACAGTTGGCTCAATGTATCATGCTCGAATCCATGAATAACGATCTTCAGCGTCAGCATGAAACTATAGATCCTCCTACTATACTCCTGCACATAAAGTAGTTGATTGTGAGAAAAGAAGGACTGATAGATATCAAATATCAAAGGAGCTCTTTCGATCTAGAATGACCAATGACACTATAGTACAGACAAAAGTCCTTAACATGATCAATTTGATTGAACAATAAGGACAACAGATTTTGTCATGGATGGAGATTTGAGCTAAGATTTGATCTTGCACTCACTCCTGGACTCCTTTCACAATTGTTGTGAATTTTTCATATGAACAAGCTAGTTATCAGCTTCGCTAATTTGCTTAACATGTTGAAAAATGATGAGAGTCACTTTCCAACCAAGAAAGACGAAGTCTTACTGGTAGGGGTCAAAGGATCTTCTAAAAGAAGAACGATTCTAAGAAGGTAAATAGAAAAGACAAAAACACAGGATAATAAGAACAAAACTGATATGGATAGCAAAGGAGTTTGCTTCCACGACAATAAGCCAGGACACTGGAAAGAAACTACAAGAAGCATCTTGCAGAGGCTAACCAGAAGAAGCTTAGTGAAGTTTTGGTTACAAATACAATTTTGTTCATGATTTAAAATAAATTTTTCTTTTAGTCAAGATTCTACTTGGGAATTGGATACTGACTTTGGTTATCATAAATATAGATTTATGAAGGAACCAAGTAGAAGTAGAAAGCAAAACAAAGATAAGTAATTCTATGTGTGGGAAAAGCAAAGGTTGCTACATTAGCTATAGAAACTTATAGTTTAGCAATGCCTACGAGCAAATCTATTAAATCAATAAGTTGTTATTGTATTCCAGTTCTTGTTAGAAACATTATTTCTATTTTGTTATTGGATAATGAAATCTTTGGTATTATATTTAAGAACAATTGTTGTTCTATTCATAATAACAATGTTCTGTATAGAACTGGAATATTACTTAATGGAAATTATTTTACAAATTGAATAAACTCGTATAAAAAAAGGAGATGATCATTCAAAGAGTTAAATGTTTGTATTTGATGAAATATAAGTATGAATTATTTGAAAGGTTTAAAGATTTCAAAAGTGAAACTAATTGAAAAGTATTATAATTCTTCAATCGAATTGAAGAAGGGATACTTGTGCAATAAGTTTCTATATCATCTTAAATGGTTTTCTCACAATGGACGCTTCTTGATATGCAATAATTGATTGATGTATTTGAAAGGAAAAATCGTACCTTGTTGGACATGGTACGGTCCATAATGATTTTACTAACATTCTAATATCTCTCTAGGGTCATGCCCCAGAAATGGCTGCATACCTACGAAAAGGTAACCTCAAAATCCAGCCCCAATACTCCATAAAAGTTATGGACATAGAGGATTCCTAATCTTAAGTATGTTAAGATAAAGAGTAGTCCAACTTATGTGAAAAAGGTTTCAAAGGATAAGCTTGGGACAAGATTTGACAAGTATATATTTGTGGGACATCCTAATGTAAGTTTAGGATATATGTTCTATAATCCTACTTAACAAAAGGTGTTTGTTGCGAAACATGCTACCTTCTAAGATAAAGGTGTTTATCATTAAAGGGGCTAGTGGGAGGATACAAGAATCTTGAAGAGTTCAAGAGCCACAAAACACTATAAGTCAAATAAGAGGAACTTATAGATAGACCTATTGTACCATAACCGAATAGTAAATCTGGAATAGTACCGAAGATACCTGGGAGGTATGGATTCATCATAGATGATGATGATGAGGTATACTTCATAGAAGATGATGATCTAGTTACATACGATGAGGTAAGAGTTGTAGACACTCAAAGAAATGGATTGAAGCAAGCTTCTCAAATATGGAACATTCATTTTGATGAGACAATCAAAAGAGTTTGATTTTATCAAAAATAAGAATGAACCTAGTGTGTACAAAAGGGTCAATGGGAGCGTCGTGACATTCCTAGTATTATATGTTGATATACTACGGATAAAGAATGACATACCAATGTTACAATCAGTAAAGATTAAGTTGTCTAAACATTCCTCCATGAATGATTTGGGAAGAGTATCATAAATTGGGGATACAAATCTATATTGATAGATTTAAAGGATACTCGACTTAACCCAATGAACGTATATTCATTTGATGCTAAAGTCGTTTAGCATGACAAACTCCAAGAGATGTCTTATGTTGATAAGCCATGGAGTGTATCTCTCTTAATAGTTCCCACAGACTCCTAAAAAGAGAGATCTCATGAGTGACAATCATGTATACAATGAAATGTACGAGACCTGATGTTAATTAGTCATATTTTGGAGAAGTTCACTCTAAATCAGTGAAAAATATCTTAAAGTACTTAACCGACAATAAGGATGTAATAATATCATGGTGGGTCTGAATTAAAACTAGAGGGCTTAACAGACTTAAGTTTTTCAGACTAACCAAGATGATAACAAATCTACTTTAGGGTAAAGCGTTACCTTAAACGGTGGTGTAGTAAATTGGAAAAGTTTCAAACAGTAAAGAGTTGCTGGTTTAGTAATAAAGACAAAGTATGTAGCTGTAAATGAAGCTGCAAGTTAATTGTTTGGATGAAAAGTTAATGACAGAACTAGGAATAGTTCCTATGTCTCATCTTGGATCTAAACATGTGTTGTGGCACTTTCATTTGATTATGGGAATCATTGAAAGATGGAAAATCACTATACATTTAGTGAACTCTTAAGAACAACATTACATATCCATTAACTAAAGCTTATCCAACAATAAGATAATCGTCACTTAGAGAAGAAGGGTATGCGATACCATGATGATTGGCTTTAGTGCAAGTGGGAGATTGAAAGTAGTATGCACACAAGCCAATCATGTTTGATGATAAAGTATATACTTTGTAACAATCTTATTCATTTATTAATAAAAAAGTATTAATTTATTAAAGGCTTTTAATTATCTACATGATACTTCTTTATAATATGTGATAAACTCATAGTTTTAAGCAATGCTTTTAGAATAATGATGATGATCATTCTAATGATATCTAAATTCTTAGAAAGCTTAAAACTAAAATAGTTCCCAATCGTTGGAATACTAAATTGGGGATTAGTGAATCCAGATAGATTGGTACATATGTTACTTGTTCATTGGATGAGGATGATTGATCTCATGATCAGTTGTGTGGAGACACTAAAGCAAGTATATAGGTGCTTATTAGAGAATAAGTTCACTGAACATGGCTCGCTAATGAATACCTAATGGAGTTTTACTTACCTGTTAATAGGAATTCCTGTAGTGATAGTAGTACAAATGATCCTTGGACTTGAGATCATCATAATATCTTGTGTATGATGAGTTATACTTTGACTTATTCTTTAAGACCCTTAGGGTATTTCAAAGGGTATGCTTGGGTATAATAAGTTGTATATGGAGATAATGTATGATCAATAAAGAATCTACCACTTCTAGTAAAAGAAGAAAAATGTCCTATGTGATTCGATAAATGACAACCCAGTAGTCCTTGGCCAAGGCAGAATGAAATTAGAAAGGAGTTTCTAATTTGTATTATTTGGTGTTGTGCATTTAAGAGTTGAAATACATATAATTAAATAAAATAAGGCTTGATAGTAATTCCATGTCTTATATTTAATTGGGACATTGTATGATGGAAGGATTGAATTGTACGGTAACTATTTACTCAAATATTTTTTTATGATTAATGTTAAAATCTATATTATCTGGAAAGTCGTTAATCGCTAGGGATGCTTATCCATATTGTAGAATAAATATTATTTATTTAAATATATTAATATTTTAATTTATTTATTTAAATAAGATTAGAATTGTTCTAATTGATTTATTCACAACCGGTTTAATATGGAGAACATAAAGGGTCACACAATAAAAGGAAGAATAATTATTTAAGAAGTTAATGGCATAATCATAATAATAAGTTAAGTATATTTAATTTAATCTATGATAATAACATAAATTAAATAGCTTAATATTTATTATTTAATATTTTAGAAATATTAAATATAAATTAATAAGAGGAGTCTTATTATTATTACTACTATTACTATTATTTAATTCCTAAAGGAGTTTGTGAATTAATTAATAAAAGTACTCTTTTATTATCCTAATAAGATTTAGAGCCTAATTAATTAAATGAGTTTTATTAATTAAAATAAAACATTATTCCGTAATCGTTAAGGAGGGTTGCCTACATCTATAAATAAGAGGAGTCTTATTATGGGTGTAGAGTTGTTGTTGACTTTTTAATAACAGACATAATTTCAATAGTTGGGAGAATACGCTCTTTTTCTACGAGAGATAGAAAAAACTAGGGTTTTGCTAAACACCCATCTTCTTGAATCTTTCTTCTTCATTTGTGGATCACCTCTAGAGGCCAAACACTTGGGTGGCTAACGTTGATCAAAGGAAGGAACCAAACTCGGTGGATTCAAGTTGAACGCGAAAAGAATTTAGAGGTGAACTTGTACCTAAGGAAACTCGAATCTTCAAGGGTATGATTCTTGTTCTTTATCTTTTTGTTTAATTAATAATTGAGCATAAAGGATGATCCGGGTATATGATTTGTAAAATTTTAAAACTCTGATTTTCCACGTTTCTGCTTATTTTGTGCAATTTGATTGCGTTCATGGATATTACAAACCTAACATGTTGTAATTATTTGATATTATGACAAATAATACATGTAATGGTTATTAAGAACCTGAGAATGGTAATATTGTTTTGAAATATATAGAAGACATATTCACTCTTTTGAGGTAATTTAATTGAAGGTATGTGTGAATTGTAGCACCGTGTAGCACCATATGTGGGGTTGGAAGATACCAGGATTTGGGGGCATTACAATAGTATTCTATGTTGTACAACACTACTTCATTAAACTCATTTACATTTAATGTTTGGTAACCTCACGTGCCTATCGATTGACGAAAAAACATTTATTTATTCATACTCAGTCTTTCTTTGAAATCCATACCAAAATAGTTGGCATAAGATAGCAACATTGATAATATTTTGATGGATTATAATGAAATCCACAAAACACATTAAGTCTAGCCGAAGAAATTGGCTTCGACTTCGTTATACATCAATTCATGCGTAAGATACATTAATCATAAAGCTTGTCTAAAAGGAACATAGACAAGGGTTTAGAACACTTGCCTTCAGCGTCTTCTACAGTTAATTCACTTCTCTTTTGTGTCTTTATAGATTCTACATTACATGATTACATAACATACCACTTTAGGACATAAACAATCAAGTATTGTCACTAACCTATCTTCCTCTTCTTCTCAGTCTAATCATTCATTAGATTAGTTAACGTGCGTTACGGTTTATCGTATTAATTTGAGTTACATTCTCGTAACCTTTCGTCAACTTTTAATTGTAATTCTTAAGGTTATAATCATCCTTAATGATGTTACTTTAAGTTAATTAAGGTAATAATTCACCTTCAATCAACTTTATCTTTCTTTACATTTATTATCTTTCTTTACTGTCCCTTCTCTAGTACTGGCGCTGCGGTGCCAGTTTTTTATGTATGTCTTGCGCTGCGGCGCGAGTTAGCAATGTCTGGGACTTAGTCTCGGCGCTGCAACGCCAAACTCTTCACTATGTGCCGCGCTGCAGCGCGACTTAGCAGTGGGTGGGATTTCGTTCTGGCGCTGCGGCGCCAACTTCATATGCTTGGGCGGCACCACGGCGCCGGCCCTGAGCCTCAGAGAAATTTTGAAATTTTTGCAACTGTAATCCTTTTTGGGCTTATAACTTAATCATTATAAGTAGGAATTGGCTCGTTCAAAAGGCGTTATTTCACATATCTTGTGTACTACGATTTCATTAGGACATCTTATATTTTTGAATCCGTTAACATTGAATTCACAGTTTAAATTCTTTATTAAGCGTTCGTTAAACGTTCGTGAATGCTCATAGCTCGTTTCTTTGTTTTAAGTCAGAATTCAACCATTCTTCAGTCCACGACTCTAAAATGGAAAGTTATACTATACGCCATCGAAAACTAAGGTTTTCGAGTTAAACGGTGACTTTTAACTTTCATTCCGAGAATTTCACGATTTCGACGATTATCGTCTAATCTCGTAAATTTCGCCATAACTTCGTTACTTGAGTTTTTACTCCGTTCAAAATGGATTCATTCCATCATTCTATCATCCTAATCAAGCATATATCATCTAATCCTATACACGATGGTTTTAAACTTGTCCATCAACAACCAATGATAAATTTTCAAGTGTTTCTTACTTAGTTCATATATCTATGATTATGATTCCACTTGTAACATGGTTTATTAATTTTTAAGTCCACTAATAGCCATCCTTGTTACTCCTTATGATACATGCTCCACTAATATTCACTTCTCTATCAAACTACAATTGAAGAGATGAAGAATAATGGTCTAAGGATTTATTACCTTTTGATATACAAGCTTTCTTTCTTCTTCTTCTTGGATTAGCAAAGACTCGCTCTCACTTTTCTCTCAATGTAATTATTCTTAGTGTTGGTGAATTTTAACAAGCAACAAATGACCAACAACCTCTCATATTTATAGTCTTTCAAAGTGAGGGCAAAAGGGTCATTGGTCCCACCTCCTCAACCAAACTTCCTAAGCAAGCCATCCCACCTCCTTAATAGGCCAGCCATGACTCACCATGGGGGGCCCACATGGGTTATCCCATGGGTTTTTCTTACCCAGTGACCCATCGGTTACTATCCACGGGTCCGGTTCTTAGTTCAGGCTTAGGTTTAATTAACTTTGGGCTTAACGTTGGGCTTGAATTACTTATCTTTTGGCCTTAACAATAATCCACTTGGGCTTGCCCAATATATGAGTAAATCCTATTAGTCCATTACAATTGGCTTAAACTTTTAACGTATAATTCTCGTATTCTCCTCGTATACTAGTCGTATAATCATTCATCATATACGGTATATTATCTTTCGTATATACTTGTATAATACCTCGTATTATACTCGTATTCATTACCTCGTATAATAACTTTCTTATTATACGATCATCATTATTCGAATTTTCACTTTCCTTAACATTCTCAAACTAAGTACGCAGGCGAAAAACTACGTTTGTCATAACTGAATTATTATTACTAATACATCCTTCCTTATCATTTTATCGTTTTGTATTTCGCGAAAGTTCAAAAATAATTTCCGAGCAAAAATGGATGAATAGTATTATTCGGAGAATTTCTCGAAATTTTTTTATTTTCGTCTTGGAAATTCAAACACCTTAAATCTATCACGTAGCCAGAATACTACGACATTATTCCACTTTTAGGTTATAGAATAACCTTCATCTTGCTTACTCGTTATAAATAACGTATATAATAATTTTATTCAGATAAAATTATTTTACAAATAATCTGATTTTCTCGGTTGTTACAGCTTGCCTATTCCAGCCAGGACCCTCTCATAAAATGGAGCTTCTTGAATGTCTATGAAGATCATCACCATTTTAGACTATATCATAGACGGGATAACTTGAGCAACCAAGCGCCTCCATCTTGGGCATACTCTCTAAATGACTCAGTGACTTGTTTCTTGACCTTGGTAATTTGATACCGGTCTGGAGCCATTTGAGTTTGAAAGTTATATTGACTGAGGAAAGTATGGGCTAACTCCTCCCAGCTATAAATTTTGGAGTTATCCAATTTGGTATACCATGCTCTCGCTTTTCCAGTCAGACTTTTCTGAAATAGCTGCATTCTGAGCTTTTCATTCTCGGCATAAAATCCGAGCTCTCTAATAAATACCTTTAACTGCGTGTAAGGATCTCCCAATCCATCATATTTCTCAAAATCGGGAGTCTTGAATTTTTTAGGATAATGAACCCCGTGGAAGATACAAAGATCTGAATATGAAACACTTCCATGTGTCCCAATCCCTTTGATGGACTGAATGGTCTCTTCCATTTGTAGACATTTCTTCTGAATATCACTGGAGTCTTGATCTTGTTTAAGATGGGTGATTTCAGGGGTTTTGTTGGTCTTATTAGACTGAGACTCAGGTGCTAAAACTTCTTTGTCCGGACCCTGGATTCCTCCATGTGCAGAGGGTTTTGTGTGGATGGGTATTTATGGACGCTGAGTTGACTTGTGTAATTCTTTAAGCAGATCAACCAACTCTGTAATTTGATTGATTAACCCTTCAAACTCCTCGCAAGAGACATGAGTAGGATTATGTTGGCCAGATGTAGCCATGTTTGGCTGTAGGCTTAGTACCTTCTTGGACTTTGAACGGGTAACGAGACCAATCGTCTCCCTACAGAAAGACTTGTATAGTTTAGTTTTATGGAAACATGGAAATGTTACATGCTATGTAATGTATCCATTTCTTAGGAGTATTACTGTGATGTCCACAAATCTGGGTCCCAAGAACCTCGGACTTGGTACGTCACGATACTTCATCATCATACATGTAACACCCCCTTCTCGAAAAGGAAAGGGAGGTCACATGCAAAGCACAACAAACCTCAAAATTAGTAAAAAGGGCACTAATAACTTCAAAATATTAATAATGATATCCATCAATGAAGTACTAAATACAATTCTCCAACTAGAATCAAAATAATCAAAACCAAAATAATTTAATAAACCTAGATGGTCAAGGCAACACTCTCATCACACTAGCCTTTAATCACCCCTGCAAACCTGCCGGAAGAAAAACACAACATGAGCCAATTGCCCAGTATGGGAACAGATATACAAAAGATATACAACTGATATACGAAAACAACTGAGACAAAATACTGAACAAGCCTCAAGTGCAAATACGAACGAAAATATAATATCTAAAGATCTGAAAGGAATATAGCTGAATCAACATAATTGACGAAACCAATAAAAGAATAAAGAAATAACAAACTGAAGTAACTAACTCAATGACTTGAACTGAACAGAAACCAACAAAACTAATACAATAGAACAATAGGCTGAAACAACTTGCTGGAGTTATTTCATACCGAATGAGCTCAGAAGTATACCTTGCCACATAGGCAAGTCAAAATAATGCCACATAGGCAAGTCAAAACAATGCCACACAGGCAAGTCAAAATAATGCCACACAGGAAAATCACACATTGGACCGCGAATCCAAATGTATGCAAATCGAATAGGTGTGTTTGGTACAACATCACCAATCCGCAAAACAGAAAACTAGGGTTAATCCATACGCCTCCCACAACAAAACACCAAATGGCCCACTTCCTCCAGAGCCCAAAACGGAGATGCCATGAACGAATCACACCGCCACGGAAAGTGTCATGTCTCTCGTGCCAAGACGACATGCCTGTGGTACCCCCACAGGTGGTTATAGCTCATGTATATCCTACGGTATATTCTAACAAAAATATCATGTCACAATACATGCGACAAAATACTAACAAAAGGGTTCTATATGTACATGTTGAACCAAATCAAATTCTAGTCACAAAGTCTCAAAAGAAGGTAGCAACATGTACCGCTCTAAAATTATCAAAAATAAATACTAAACATGATATCCTAATTCAAAGAGTACAAATACGAGTCCAAGGTGTCAACTCCAAATGAAACAAATATATGAATTTCACAAGAAACAATTATGTGAAATCATAACAAAATTCAAACTAAGGAAACAAACGAACAAATCAAATTTAACAAGAGTATTGCTGAAAGAGTATGGAATCCGTACCTGATACTTCCAAACTATTTATAGCACACTCCACAAAATGTTACCCTCAAATGCGAACGATATCAAATACGAAACGTTATTCACCACCTAAACATAGTCACCTCAAATTAAATATAATCCAACTCATAAACTCCAAAATAATTCACAATTCATTCAAGGTACGTTTAATCATCGCCTTAAATCAATTATTAATACTCCAAAATTTATATACTAAGTTTAACTCTTTAAATTCTTTCCGTTCAATTTAAATAATTTAATAAGATTTTATTACAATCCAATCGTTAATAACATAATACTATTAAATTATTATTAAAAACTTTTATAACTATGTTGGCAAAATTAATTAATTCAAAATAATATATATAACTTCACTTTAATTTACTACTTTCGTTTATAAGATTCTGGCCAAAATTTATTAACATATAATATATATAATTTAAAATAACGAATTATAACTTATAATTACTGAAATATACTATATATATATATATATATATATATATATATATATATATATATATATATATATATATATATATATATAACATAAACTAACACTGCTGCATATATAAAATAATATAATTCAACACTTACTGCAGTGCTGCAGACATGCAGGCGACTTCCAACAATTAAGTTATAACATATATTATTAAATTAATTTGCATCACTCCTATACACAACACATAACAATTAGGACAAAATAAAAGAAATAATTACCCGAATAAAATCGCAATTATTTCTCACTGCTTCTCTAATTTTGTCAGCCGCTTCTTCTTCTTTTTCCCTCAGTTACGTATTAGGTATAAAGCTCAAGTAAATTAGGTTTAGCTATTGATCTATTTATTAACAATTCTTATTAATTCTCCTAATTATAATTGGATTTATTATTACCCATATGTAATTAAAGTAAACCCAAATAGATTTAAGGCCCAAATTGTACTAAATTAATTTACCCATCTCTTATTAAAATTTATTAGCCCACACAAATTAAATAAATAGTTTGACCCAAATAAATGACAAGTCCAAACAATATGTTTTAAGAATATAAATTTATATATATATATATATATATATATATATATATATATATATATATATATATATATATATATATATATTATTTTTATTTTTGGGATATTACATTACCTACCCCTTAAAAAGAATTCCGTCCCCGGAATCAAAATAATGAAAAGTACCTATAATTATCAAAAAGATGCGGATACTCCGCTCGAATAAACTCCTCAATCTCCCAAGTAGCTTCCCGCTCCGAATGATTTTACCACAAGACTTTAACAAAAGGAATTATCTTCCCCAATTTTAATTTAATCAATTATTTAAGTACCAACTAAAAGAATTTAATTTTTCAAACAAAACAAGGAAGAAAAGAGGGAACAAAACTCATTTACCTTTTTCAATATAAATACAATTGTATACAATAAAATTAATTAATATTTAATTTTTTTTAAATATGGGTTATTACATTTTTCACCCCTTAAAAATAATTCCGTCCTCGAAATTCAAATAAGCTACAAAATAAATAAATAAATTTAGTTACGACGTAGCGTCGCCATTTGTAACAATCAATGCGGATAAGTCATCGGTCCACGTAATTATCAATGTACTTGTAAAAGGTTCGCCAGCTACCGTGTCAAGCCTTGGTAAGGTTCTTCGTTTTGCATTAAATTAAACCACATGCTCCACAGCTGGCGCGACCCCCGTTAATATCATTGAGTTTCACTCTTGCAAACGTACGTACTCTTCAGAACATAATTCGAAATCACAAAAAAAATTTCTCTGCATTTAAATACGATACGAATACCCAAAATATTTAAAGTTATCTTCAATTCGAAAAATAATTTTCCACACATGACAAAGATTTTACAAATTATTTTTTTTTATTAAATTTTTACATAAATTCATGCAAAACTCTAGGGGTGTCAAATAAACATAACAACTTAAATTATATCACCAATTCTCACTAAGTCCTCAAGAATTTCAAAATATCATAACCTCAAATCAAATTAGTTTTCAAATATTATTACACCAAAATATACTACCAAGATCTCCTTATCACCATATCAAACTCCAAGTCACATATTTTACCATCTGTATAAGCAAACTACAATTATTCAATATCTCTCAAAGTCAATTGAATTTCATCACTTACTATCTAATCGTTCAATGAATCAATCATTCTCTTAATGCAAATATTAACCCAACAAATTTCTAGATCTCCTCATACTATCACTCAAAATTTCATATACGATAACTTCAATATTCTACTAGAAAATAATCGCAAAACTCATCTACTCCAAAAGAATAATCTAATTACCTCGAATCTTTACAACAACTCAAAATTACAAGAGATCCTTTGTACTTAATAGTTTTCACTTTATCATATTATCCCACTGATGCACATACCTCAATTATTCACAACTTAACAAAAATTAGAGTCTAACCCAAAAAAATCCTCAATTCCAAAATCATAATAATTTGTAATTACCTGAAATAACTCTTAACAAATAATTCTCCAATATCAAAACTTACTGATACAAATGCTCAAATCATAATTGTATAATCATTTATCATATTATCTCATCAATACACATACCTCAAATTATCCACAACTTAACAAAACTAAATCATCACTCAAATCAAATCCTTAATTCTAAGATCATAATAGATTATTACCCAAAAGCACTATATAAAAAAAAAATCTCCAAAACCAAATTCTCATTGATAAAAATAATCACATCATAATTGCATCTCATAAATGATCATTTATTAACTGTACAAGGTATAACTTTATTCTCCTTAATGATCCAATCATAATCTTTAACTAATATTATTGCTCCAACGCATAACCATAATAATCTTAACAAACTATCTCACCTTTATCGGACCAACTACAACTCGAAAAGTGGAGGACACTTCGTCAAAATCAAGACCAACAAAATAGAGAACAAAATCGAGTTGAACTCCTACGTCTACCCAGTGATTTACCCACAACTCACAGGTCAAACCTAAATAGGTTTTCTACAAGAAAGAACCTAAGCTCTGATACCATATCTGTAACACCCCCTTGCCGAAAAGAAAAGGGAGGTCACGTGCAAAGCACAACAACCTCAAAATTAGTAAACATGCACTAATAACTTCAAAATATTAATAATGATATCCATCAATGAAGTACTAAATACAATTCTCCAACAAGAATCAAAATATTCAAAACCAAAAAAATTTAATCAACCTAGATGGTCAAGGCAACACTCTCATCACACTAGCCTTTAATCACCCCTGCAAACCTGCCGAAAGAAAAATACAGCATGAGCCAATTGCCCAGTACGGATACAGATATACAAAAGATATACAACTGATATATGAAAACAACTGAGACAAAATACTGAACAAGCCTCAAGTGCAAATATGAACAAAAATATAATATCTAAAGATCTGAATGGAATATAGCTGAATCAACATAATTGACGAAACCAATAAAAGAATAAAGAAATAACAAACTGAAGTAACTAACTCAATGACTTGAACTAAACAGAAACCAACAAAACTAATACAATAAAATAATAGGCTGAATTAAATGGCTGGAGTTATTTTATACCGAATGAGCTCAGAAATATACCTTGCCACATAGGCAAGTCAAAACAATGCCACATAGGCAAGTCAAAACAATGCCACATAGGCAAGTCAAAATAATGCCACACAGGCAAATCACACATTCGACCGCGAATCCAAATGTATGCAAATCGGATAGGTGTGTTTGGCACAACATCACCAATTCGCAAAACAGAAAACTAGGGTTAACCCATACGCCTCCCACAACAAAATACCAAATGGCCCACTTCCTCCGGAGCCCAAAACGGAGATGCCGCGAACTAATCACACCGCCACGAAAAGTGTCATGTCTCTCGTGCCAAGACGACATGCCTGTGGTACCCCCACAGGTGGTTATAGCTCATGTATACCCTACGGTATATTCTAACAAAAATATCATGTCACAACACATGCGACAAAATACCAACAAAAGGGTTCTATATGTACATGTTGAACCAAATCAAATTCTAGTCACAAAGTCTCAAAAGAAGGTAGCAACATGTACCGCTCTAAAATTATCAAAAATAAATACTAAACATGATATCCTAATTCAAAGAGTACAAATACGAGTCCAAGGTGTCAACTCCAAATGAAACAAATATATGAATTTCACAAGAAACAATTATGTGAAATCATAACAAAATTCAAACTAAGGAAACAAACGAACAAATCAAATTTAACAAGAGTATTGCTAAAAGAGTATGGAATCCGTACCTGATACTTCCAAACCATTTATAGCACACTCCACAAAATGTTACCCTCAAATGCGAACGATATCAAATACGAAACGTTATTCACCACCTAAACATATTCACCTCAAATTAAATATAATCCAACTCATAAACTCCAAAATAATTCATAATTCATTCAAGGTACGTTTAATCATCGCCTTAAATCAATTATTAATACTCCAAAATTTATATACCAAGTTTAACTCTTTAAATTCTTTCCGTTCAATTTAAATAATTTAATAAAATTTTATTACAATCCAATCGTTAATAACATAATACTATTAAATTATTATTAAAAACTTTTATAACTATGTTGGCAAAATTAATTAATTCAAAATAATATATATAACTTCACTTTAATTTACTAATTTCGTTTATAAGATTCTGACCAAAATTTATTAACATATAATATATATATTTTAAAATAACGAATTATAACGTATAATTACCGAAATATACTATATATATATATATATATATATATATATATATATATATATATGAGGTTATATATATATATATATAATTATATATAATTCTTTTATTTCGTCCTAATTGTTATGTGTTGTGTATAGGAGTGATGCAAATTAATTTAATAATATATGTTATAATTTAATTGTTGGAAGTCGGCTGCATATCTGCAGCACTGTAGTAAGTGTTGAATTATATTATTTTATATATGCAGCAGTGTTAGTTTATGTTATATATATATATATATATATATATATATATATATATATATATATATATATATTATTTTTTTGGGATATTACAATACATATTTTATCATCTAATGCGGAACAAATAAACATATATTGTTTATTTTACATAATTCTATAACATTTTTCCAGGTTTATTAACCTTAACTGAATACATACCTTCAAATTTACAATGAGATAACTAAATAGTTATTCTTATAACTATCTATTACTGTATTTTGCTTTTGTCTCTATCCTTCTTCATGGCTTCGCCTTTATCTAAAATTTATTATCATGATATAAAAAGGGTGAGCAATTACTTTGCCCAGCGTTTAAATTCAATAAAGATATATCATGATTGAAAGAATTATAAGCTTTCAAGTTTTCAACAATTTAATAATTGTGAAGGAACATGAATCAAGATGTCAATAATTGAATGACTGAATCAATAATGTTTGAAGGTCAACAATGATCATGAACAATTTAATTGAATCTTATGGTAATGAAGGTGATCAGCCTTTCATACCTGATGAACATATGTAACATGCACTAAGTGCGAATCAATAATCAGTTTAGACATGGATAATCATCAATAATCATTCACTAACATACTTTGAAATATAACCCGAGTTTGAGTTAAGGAAAGTTGCCTACATAGTCGATTACCGCTACACAATTTAATTTAATCTCTTTATTGAAAAGACCTATCATATATAAGATTGATATTTCAATTAGCATATCATACCTTATTTCATAATACTATCTAACACTTAATCACATAGTCAAATATTAGATAATCTTAACACCATATTCATTTACTTACTTATAATCTCATCATCTTATATTAACTTGTCTAACCTTCACTCACAAAGTTAAGTATTAGACATTACACCTTAGTCTTAGTATTATCACTATACTTTGATAATCTTTTCATCACTTATAACTTATACTTATAAGTTTTCCCTGTATATGTTATCTTAGTAAGCTAAATAACCTTTCAGTAAACTGAAATATCATTTCAGTAAATCGGATTACATTTCAGCATTATGAAATTAATTACTATTTCAACAGGCCACAAAATATTTCAGTAGACTGAAACCATTTCAGCAATCCAAAATCCAATTCAGCAACCTTAATTCTCATTGTAGTATATTACAAGCAAAACATAGTTCATTGAATACCAAATTCAATAATTATATTAAAAAATAACATAAATCCCTGATTTTAATCTCTCATCGAATATTATTAATTATGTAATAATATTTTACGCTAAGGTTATTAACCTTTTAATAACATTCCAGTCAAATACTACTAATAATATCTTACTATAATATTATTAATCATATAAAAATAATTTAAGTCATTAATCACATTAATAAACAATTTAATTCAATTGTTTTCCTTTCCTTAATTAACTCATTAAACATTCTAAAATGCCATAAATATCACAACACTTCACACTCGACCTAAAACTTCATCAAAAATCTGCATAAGTCATGCTCAAGGGTCTCAAGTCATAAATCATGTTTTTCATATTTTTGGACATCATATATTTAATTAAATCCATTTATCCATTTATCATCATTTAGATAAAAAATAACAAAGCAATCCCAAAACTATTTCTTTTCTGAGATTTGACAGAATATAGTTCCATATTGAACATATATTTTTCTCGGAATTTTTAAAATCCATTTACTATATTTAAATAGTCCATAATAGCCAAATATTCTCAGATTTTTCATAAATCGAGATTAAGTCCAAAAACTCTGAAATTTTTATAGTATGTTCCTATTATACACATGTACTTCCAGTAAAACCTTTGTAATTTGTGGACTTATACACAGAGAGTTATTCGGGTGGCTTCATAAAAATAGCCCTTCATCGTAAAATCCATAACTCTCAAACCGTATGTCCAAATATTCTCAAATATTTACACAACCTTCATATCTTCTTATATTAACACTCCAAATTTTTCAGAATTTTTAAAGCACAAAAAGTGGACGAAAATGCTCCCGCTTCTGACTCGTCCAAAACAGTACCAAGAAAACGGGACTGTTTTTACCAAAATCTACACCATGACTTTTAGAAACATGCTTTTTGAATTCTACCACTTGGGTTAACTAGTTAACACATATATCTAGAACTACTCTTCAATGGATCATGAAAAGAAGGTCTAGATTTAACATACCATTTGTTTAAAGGAAGCAAAAGCTAGGGTTTTCTAGATTTCTAGAAACCTAGCTTCATTTCTCTCATTTTGATCCACTTTTAAATACTTGCACAAGTTAGATTCATACATAAATCTACATAAAACACATAAATAAAAGGGTTCTAACTTCCAAATCACAAAACCATTTTCTCCATCAAATCCATAAAAAGAAAAGAAAATAAATTCTTAAAATTAATTTTTGTACCTTGACTTTTTAGCCTTCTTCCTTCTATACCCAAAGTAGGTTATAAATTTTTGGGTGCATGAGCTTAGAACCTCTTCCGTCTTCTTCTTCCCACAAGTTCCTCTCTCTCTCTCTCTCTTTCTAGTATTTTCCTTTTCTCTCTCTATTTTATCTTTCTCTAGCAAATAAAATGAGAATAAAATTGATGTCCTAAATTTGCTAGCATAATCCAAAGGATTAGATTGTATCTCATCATATCTTACCTACTCTCTCATCATAGCCAAGCTAACTTGAAAGAAACACTTAATGTGTTGTCCAAATAATAAGATATTAACTAAAGAAGTTGTTTACCTTCTAAAGTTAACTTAATTATTACATTCCACTCCTTTTTCCCCTCCTCTAATTTTCGGCCACATGCCCGCTTTATCTACCAATTTGGTTGTTATTAGCTAGCTTAATTAAAGACTGTAATAACCTCTCCAAGTGGACTTAACAATTGGGCTTGCAATTAAATATTTAATGGGCTTGCACTTTTATTATCATGATTGCTTACAAAATTGAACTTGGCTTCTCCATTAATTCAATTGGGCCATTGCTATATTTATCTTATACATCACCTCTTGGGCTAATTTAATAAACTAATTGCCCTAAAATTAATTTTATCTACAAGTCCCACACTAAAAATATAATTGGGCTTGTTTAATTACATAATTTTCTTTCATTATTATCTCTTGAGCTTATGCTCATTATTATTAATATTCTTATATTATTATTCAATAATAATATTAATTCACTCACATAACCCAATTAAACTTGTCTTATTCAAGTTTATTTAGTATTTAACTAGGGTTTAACACCTTACATCTATTTTCTAGATTAATAAAATACTTAGGTTAATTCACTAACTTATTTAACTTATTAGTGAGATTTCCTTTAAATATTATAGCATATTATTCACATAATTACTTAATCATCCATAATATATTAGAGATTATTTAATATATTTATTTACAATGTAGTATAAAAATTCTTGGTTATTACAAAAAGTCAACTATTGACTTTGACCAAAAGTCAACCTTTACACATTTTTGTGTTTACTATCCATTCTGACTAAACTTAACGTTCCGGATGCAATCGAACAGTCTGTTCTTCAAAATTTTATCTCTAACTCAAAATTTGAGTTTTATCTTACTCCCTTCATATTGCTAATTGTATTAAATAACAACTTTATACTTATTCAAATTCTTATTTGCCCGTCAAGGCCAACGTTCAAGCTATGCTAATTACTAACATAGTTTTATCTTGATCCTTATATCATTAAATTAATTCGTCATTCCTCTTGTTAAAATATATATAGCATCTTACTAAGTATATATATTTCTATACATATACTCATCTTCGTTTAACATCATAACTTTTCTTCCTGTGAAATCTTATTTCGTTAATAAAATTCCACCTGTATTAATATAACATTTCTTACACTATTCAATTCACATCAAATTTTACAGGTATCATAATACCTTATTCTCGATATTCATTAAAATACATATCAATTCATTTCTAGGGTTTTGGAATTTTGTAACCCATATTTTTTTATTCTCATTCAATTAAGAAACCATATAGGTTCTTCTTAAAAATTTTAAATAAATCCTCAAATTCTCTTCTAGGTTTTATTCTTTAACCTTTATTCTAATCATTCAAGATTTTATAAATTTTTGGGTTGTCACATTCACCCCTTCTTCTAAGAATTTCGTCCTCAAAATTTTAGTCTACTAATCACCACTCCTTTTATTAATCAAAACTAGGTTTTTAAATTAACCTTTACTTGATTTCATGCGCAATTTAATGAGTACATCTTGCTTCCTACTATGAGGAGCTCTGCTACTATCACATTCTTCCATGACTTCTCTCTAAGGGGTTAAAACTTTTTAAATCATGCTGAGGGGTCATATAGACCATGAACGCATAGTTTTAACGATATTTATATTGCAAAACAGTAAATTACTAGGTATGTTTACAATCACAAAGAAGGTAAACTATCGTTGCTAGTACTTTAGGTGATTAGCCTATCGTACTCTTACGTCATGCATAACGTATCAATCATGTCTAGCGAATATTTACGCTACTAGATTGGTTTATTTTATCCAATCAGCATAGTTCACCTCAGTCTTATCATAGGATTTCGAACCAAAACAATTTGGTTCGGGATAAATTCTCAAAACTACTCTAAATTTTTATAAACATTTGTATAGCTGAATCAAATATCTTTAGACGTATACCAATAATTCGAATTTCAATCGAAGCATGTGTCAGTCCAAATTTAATTGGCACTTAACTTTTCTTTAAAATTCTAAAAATCATTTTATGACGTCATGATACCGCACTGTATTTACAGTCCGTTTGAGAATTTCGTCATTGTGTGACTTTGTCATACTACATCATTCCATAGTTGGCTGACGATCTTTAGATCACATCCAACACTAGGTAATTCTGCATTGATAACTCCATCATTTTTATCATTCTGCATCAGGTTCCATGATACATTGATGATATATAAAATACACTTTGACATCTCAAATCATTTTTGTCTAGCCAAAATAAATTAGCATAGATTCATCTTTAAACATCTCAAAATTATCAAAAATAATTTTTCAATGCTATCATGCCGCAACTGGTAATGATGTGTCAATGTTTCGAAGTTCACAAATACACACTTGTCACCATGTGTTGCTGATAACAAATTTTCATTTTATTTCGAAAGGCACATCAGTGCGAATTTAACTTGATGTCAAAAATTTGAAATCTAGCACAGCTAGAAGATTTGGAATACATATGCTTCCATCATCAACTTTAATTTCTCTAATGATCATTTGCTTAATCATTCTATCTATTAAAAATCCTCAATTCTTAATCCATAACTTTTCAATACCCCAATATAGTTCATCAAACTTATCACACGTTAGGAGTTCAGGAACTTACCACAATCATATGGGTTTAGGAACTTATCCTAGTTAGACCATAGTCGTCCATTCGCTAAGGGGTTCCACCATATGATTATGAGTCACGAACTTACCCTACGTATGAGTTTAAAGAACTCGTACCTAATCTTATATTCTCTACCTATTCGTTATACACATGAGAAAAGAATCACCTTCTCAACATGTTATATAGCAAACAACGCGACACAAACATTTCAATGATTATCAGTACCAGAGGTTAAGTGGTCGTCGAACCAAACTCGGCCACTAATCAATATAGGAAGCTAAACGGTTGTTACACCAAGGACAATTCCCCGCCCATACAAAGAATTGTTCAACTTAATCACTATATCGAGTAGGAAGCTGAGTGGTTCTAAAATCAATTACGAATTCTCCGCCCATACAAGGAATCATACAACCCAACTGTTGATATAAGTCCTCAGTTGAAATCCCACATAATCCTAGTTCCATACTTTCTCCATACGAATTTCATTTAATCCGTATTTACAATTCATAACTCTTTCATGAGTTTTCATAGTAAAATTTTATAGTACAACTGTCGTACAACAATTCTGCTATAAAGTTTTTAATCCTTTGATTGATCCTTCTCCTGCTATGACCTTATCAGATCACGTTGTGATCTCATATTATAATTGTATTATGATCGTTTTAGTTTACGATCTTCTTTTCCTTTAATCATATAATATTATGATTTTACACTTTTCATCTTATAGACATAGTCTATTTATTTTCACTTTTCATCTTTATTACCGGAGTCAGGTAACTCCAGATTCTTATCCATATAACCCTTCAAGATTCTTCTTTAAATCTTCTTTACTTAATAATGAATTTTCTAAATTCATTTCTTATCACTTAAACTAGATCTGAGTTTATTCCTTATCATCTCCGCGGTTATAGCTTAAGATACCCCTACCTAAGGTTTATAACCTATGGCTTTGATACTAACTGTGACGTCCCCAAATTCGGGTCCCAAGAACCTCGGACTTGGTAAGTTACGGTACTTCATCATCATACATATTCTATCATCTAATTCGGAACAAATAAACATATATTGTTTATTTTACATAATTCTATAACATTTTCCCAGGTTTATTAACCTTAACTGAATACATAATGTAAGACCCTAACTTATTAATAAATGAAATTAAATTTCCTCTATTTATTATTTTGAAATAGAAAGGGTTGATTTGATTAATGTGATTAGTTATGGGTATAATGCGCAAATATTTCAAATAAGCAAGTGGTTATAAAATATTTATTTTTGGTCGGTGAATATTCGTTTGGTCGTGGAATATTCTTGCTGTCGGAGAATATTCGTACGATGGCGCAGCCTTGTGTGGGCCCCATAACGGAAAGCGATTGGATGAAAAAAACGACAAGTATAAGTTATTTATAATTAACGGCGTAGTTGTTACCGTTAATACTGTTGGAATACCTGGTGGTTAAAATACAGTAGCACACGGTATTGTACCAATTATTGATTCTTACGAAGAAAGGCACTACTCAATAATTGTTACAGTAGTTACTGTTCAATATTTTATTTTATTGATTCAATAATTGTTGCATTGATATTTTATATTATTGTTGTTTCAATAATTGTCACTGCACAGTATTTCCCATTATCAGATCAATAATTCATATTATTTAAAAAATATTAGTAGATAACATTATTGGTAATGTCTAGAAAGTTCTGTCTAAGGAGAGGTTTGGTCATCTAATTGCGCGCCAGTAAAGAGAGATTCTTATTGGAAATCCCCCTCTTTCCTGAGAACGGCATGGTTGTCATAAATGTGATTCTGTAATATTATTGGTGAATAATTAATTATTGATTCATATGATAAAGAAATATTTATTTTATGTAGATATAAATGAGCTATATATTTTTGTGGTTAAAAATGAAGGAGTTAATGTTGAGATTTTTATCAGTATTTTTGTCGGAATGGAGGTATTAAAAATCAGGGTTTTTGAGATATTTTGCGGGGGTTATAATTTTTAATTCGATAATTGGATCGTGGTAATTTTTGGATATGTTATACATATATAAGTTGAGTATATGTCCATAAATTTTGAACCGTTAAAAATGAACGTATGATTTATTATGAATTTTACGAGATGATTGGTTCAGAAATTGTTGAATTTTCGGAGTTTATCATTTTGGTGGAAAATTCTAGAATTTATGGGCCCCACTCTTGGTTGGTGAAGAAATGTGCTGAGATTTTTATTCAAATGTGGTAGGCTTGAATAGTAGCAGGTAAAGCCATCAGGTTGCAGGTTAAGTCTACTTCGGCGTGCTAACATTTTCCTATAAATAGAGGGCTAAGTTAGAATTGAAAATCACACTAGAAACCAGTTTTCGCTCTTTCTCTCTCTAGATTATTGAGTGTATTTTGTGAGTATTTAGATACTTTGAGAGTTTTTATTCATTAGAGCAAGTTTCTTTCAGCCTTATACCGGTATTCTGACCAGAAGTACTGATATTTTGAGGTAAGAGATATTATCTTCTTCTTAAATGATATTTTCTTCAATATCATTATGTCGAAATATTGATATGAATTTTTTTTATCAAATTTGGAACTTTTTGTGTCGGGGTTACTATTCACGTATACGCTACTATTCACGTATACGACACTATTCACGAATACGGCACTATTCACCGAAAAATAAAATTTTTCTTTTTTGTCCAAGATATCTATTATGGTTACTATCTTTGATTGTATCCATGTTTTGATCTTTATTTTTGAATTCTGCTTCACAATTGATTATTATAAAGTATTATTGATCTTGGATAAACTGTTATACGAATCCCTACTATTTGTCCTCCTGTCTCACTGGATTCGTTTTCTTTAAGATATTTTTCATCATCCTCAGTCCTAAATGATGATATTATTGAATATCTTTGGCCTGTATTACAAAGATGTATGATTACCTGATGAATATCTTTAGCCTGTAGTGCAAAGATGAACAGGTGTTGAGATGAACATGACCGACTGGTGTTACAAATGAATATCTTTGGCCTGTAGTGCAAAGATGAATATTTGGTAAAAGATGATTATTAATTGATGTTACAGGGATAAAATATTGATGATGGACTTTTAAATCTTAGAAGATAGTATAATTCATTCTCTACTTGACTCTTCTAATGGTTTGCTGTTTCCGCTGCAGTTGTTGATCTAAAACTTGTTGTCGATTATATTCTATCAGATTTTTCCATGTTGAATACTAATGATAATTTGTTGTATATTATCTTAGTCATAATATTCTTTATTGGGCTAGTTGAGCTCACCCTTTTCCTTTTTGTTCCATTTTTTTTCTCAGGAGGTGAGAACATAGCAGGATCTAGTCGGGGTATGGAGTGATGGTTCTAGAAAGATGTTTTAGCAGTCCTCACTATTTCTGTAAAATAGTGTTTGAATGATTGTAATGAGGACTTATTTGAGCGTGGATATTGTGTAACGACCCCAAAATAGGTCCATTCCATCCAACCTATTCTGAGTCGCCAAATACATGGTACAGAAAACAACTGTAACTTTATTACAACAATTGTCGTGCAAAATACAACAACACATATGCTGTGAGTTTGGATACAAATATATACCAAATGTGACTCATGTTCCAACCTTGGACATCACCTCACAATGACACCTTACATAAAGGTATAGTCAAAAACTGTTTTAGAAATTAGAAACTTTGGGAAGTGCTCAAGGAAACCTTCGTACATGGGAGGCCATGCGTCTAGGTTATGATAGATATCATACGGCCACAGAATTATCCTTGGTTGACCCAATAGACCCCAAAGAAAAACGAGAAGATTACTATCATATTCTTCCCAATGGTGAGTCTTCTCTTGACTTATCATTATCTCCACTGTCTTTAATCGTGAATTATACTTCAAACAAACACCAAGATTATATAGGTAGTGCTCATAGATATACTTAGCAAGCGGATGTGCACAATCCTGTCTTATGATGACACGAGGTTGTATGTCGTTAGACATCTTGTATGATAGTGGTAAAAACACCCTTCCAACGTTGGATACACCTTACCCTATTAGATTCACCAAATAAAACTACTAAATGGACTTTTCTATACTGCTTCGGGAGAACCTCCACAGCTAGAGACCACCGTTCTATTTCCCCGTTACCCTCGCTCGACCCAGCTACACTCTTATTACCTGAAAGGAATTGTGAAGCAAAAGGGCGAGCACAACTAGCTCAGTAAAGAATATCATGACTAAATATAATTAAATTATCAATAGCCTTCATCAATAATAAATCAGAGATTTAGAACATATGGTAAATGATAAAAATTTCAACCATAGTTGCAGCGGAACGAGCAATCCATTAGAAGAGTCAAATAGACTATAAAGTCTATTATCTTCTCCATGTTAAAAATCCACCAACAATGTTTTATCCCTGTAACATCAATCAACAGTTTTGGTCCACAATCATATAAATAACTCATAATCATAATTATGATTCTAAATTTTTCTTCGCACCCACGACGAAGAATATTTTCATCACCTGTCTTTACCTGAAACATCAAAGATCATGGTTATACCAAATCACAGTTCCTGTTCATAATCATACTAATAAATCCATCTTTGCACTATGGCCAAAGATATTCAACAACAGTTCATCTTTACACTACAGACCAACGATATTCATCAACAGACCATCTTTGAACTACAGGCCAAAGATATTCAACAACAGTTCATCTTTGCACTACGGGTCAAAGATATTCATCAACAATTCATATTTGCACTACATGCCAAATATATTTATATCTCAAAGAAATATATAATCATTTCAGAATTTATATAAACAATAATTATAACCATGTTGATCAATTCACCTTTGCACTTAAGCTTAAGATATTCAATTATAAATTCAATGGTCATGATCATACCAGTCACAATTCAACTTTGCACTACAGGCCAAAGAGAACCCTAGTCATGATCATACCAATAATCCACCCATCTTTACACTCCAGTGAAAGAGAATTTTAACATCAGGATTACAAAAATGTTATATATGATGATAAAAATAATATGATCAACATATAGTTTTAATCTCAAGAGTAATATTCGTAACTCATGAATAGTAAATCGTGAATAGTAACTCATGAATAGTAACCCCGACACAAAAGATAGAAATTTCACAATAAAATTCATACCAATATTTCGGTATAATGATATTGAAAGAATAACATATCTTATGCTTATAAACAATTTATTTTAATTGTTTACACTTTACTAAATAATGCATTTAATCATCTTAAAATGTCAAACTCATAATATTTCATCACCAATAACCAGAAACCCTCATCAAAAATCTGCATATACCTCATATAGGATTCTCAAGCCATAAAATCCTATTTTCCAATTTTTTTTATTTCACATAACATATTTAATTCATTTACTCATAACTAGTCCATTTTCATGAAAAATACCAAATCAGTTCCAAAAATATTTCTTTTCTAAGATTTAGTAGAATATAGTCCCATATTGAACATATATTTTTCTCAGAATTTTTAAAACTAATTTACTATTTTTCATATGGCCAAAATAGCCGAATATTTAGACATTTATCAAAAATTATACTTTTGTCCAAAAATTCTGAAATTCACATAGTATACTTCTATCATATATATGTACTCCCAATAAAAATTTCATCAATTTAGGAGTTAACCACAAGGAATTATAAGCGGTTACTTTTAAAATAGTCTTTTCTCATAAAATTCATAACTCTCAATCTATACATCCAAAAATCACCATTTTTGGACACAATCAAGAAAACTCATCAAAATATCATTTCAAATTTTTCCAGAATTTTTGAAGGTCAGAAAAATTACGAAACTGAAAAACATAACAACCCTTAAAATTCCTTACTTTCCCTTACCTCAAAAGTGCAGTATTTCTGACTGGAATGCAAAGCCGAAGGAAACTTGCACTGAATAGCAACTCTCAAAGTATCTAAATACTCACAAAATATGCTTCATAATATAGAGAGAGAAAGAGAGAAAGCTTATGTTTCTGGTGTGATTTTCAATTCTAACTTAGCCCTCTATTTATAGAAAAATTTTAGCAGACTTGACCTGCAACCTGATGGCTTTACCTGTTACTATTCCCACCCACCACATTTGAAAAAAAATCTCAGCACATTTCTTCACCAACTAAAAATGGGGCCCACCAATTCTAGAATTTTCCACCAAAATGATTAACTCTGAAAATTCAACAATTTCTGAACCAATCATCTCGTAAAATTCATAACAAATCATACGTTCATTTTTAACGGTTCAAAATTTGTGCACATATACTCAACTTATATATGTATAACATATCAAAATATTACCACGATCCAACGGTCGGATTAAAAATTATAACCCCCGCAAAATATCTCAAAAACCCTAATTTTAATACCTCCATTCCGACAAAAATACTGATAAAAATCTCAACACTAATTCTTTCATTTTTAACCACAAAAATATATCCCTCATTTATATCCACATAAAATAAATATTTTCTTATCATATGAATCAATAATTAATTATTCACAAATAATATTACAGAATCACATTTATGACAACCAGGCCGTTCCCAGGAAAGAGGGGGCTTTCCAATAAGAATTTCTCCTTACTGGCGCGCAATTAGGTGACCAAACCTCTCCTTAGACAGAACTTTCTAGATATTGCCAATAATGTTATCTAATAATATTATTCAAATAATACGAATTATTGATCTGATAATGGGAAATTCTGTGCAGTGACAATTATTGAACAACAATAATATAAAATTTTAACGTAGCAATTATTGAATCAATAAAATAAAATATTGAACAGTAATTACTGTAATAATTATTGAGTAGTGCCTTCTTACGTAAGAATCAATAATTTCAAAAATACTGTGCAATATCGTGTGCTACTGTGCAATAACGCGTATTACTGTATTTTAACCACCGGGTATTTCAACAGTATTAACGGTAACAACTACGCCGTTATTTGTAAAAACTCAAATTTGTCGTTTTCTTCATCCGACAGTTATTCGTTATGGGGTCCACAAATAGCTGCGCCGTCGTACGAATATTCCCCGACAGAAAGAATATTCCACGATCAAACGAATATTCTCCGACAACAATGACCACTTGCTTATTTTCAAAAAAAATTCACATTTCACCCATAACTTTAAACTTTTATCAATTTAACCATTTACTGAATAGTAATTATAAGAAAAAATTGAATACTTTTATTTCATAAAATTCGGGGTCTTACATATTGTCTAGACGACAATATTTGTATTTAAACTCACAGTATGTGTTGTCGTATTTTGCACGACAATTGTATTATTGAAGTTGTAGTTTACTTTTTGTACCATGTATTTGGCGACTCAGAATGGGTGTTGTATACCTATTTTGGGGGCGTCAAAGTTGGTATCAGAGCTTAGGGATATGATCCCTGGCTGAGATGTGAGATAAGAACTAGGAGGGGAGAGAAGAGAAATGTAAGACCCCGAATTTTATGAAATAAAAGTATTCAATTTTTCTTATAATTACTATTCAGTAAATGGTTAAATTGATAAAAGTTTAAAGTTATGGGTGAAATGTGAAATTTTTTGAAAGTAAGCAAGTGGTTATAAAATAATCATTGTTGTTGGGGAATATTCGTTTGGTCGTGGAATATTCTTTCTGTCGGGGAATATTCGTACGACGGTGCAACTATTTGTGGGCCCCATAACGAATAACTGTCGGATGAAGAAAACGACAAATTTGAGTTTTTACAAATAACGGCTTAGTTGTTACCGTTAACACTATTGGAATACCCGGTGGTTAAAATACAGTAATACGCGTTATTGCACAGTAGCACACGGTATTGCACAGTATTTTTGAAATTATTGATTTTTACGTAAGAAGGCACTACTCAATAATTGTTACAGTAATTACTGTTCAATATTTTATTATTGATTCAATAATTGCTGCATTGATATTTTATATTGTTGTTGTTTCAATAATTGTTGCTGCACAGTATTTTTCATTATCAGATTAATAATTCATATTATTTAAATAATATTATTAGATAGCATTATTGACAATGTCTAGAAAGTTCTGTCTAAGGAGAGGTTTGGTCATTTAATTGCACACCAATAAGGAGAAATTCTTATTGGAAAGCCCCCTCTTTCCGGGAACGGCCTGGTTGTCATAAATGTGATTCTGTAATATTATCTGTGAATAATTAATTATTGATTCATATGATAAGGAAATATTTATTTTATATGGATATAAATGAGGGATATATTTTTGTGGTTAAAAATGAAGGAGTTAATGTTGAGGTGTTTTATCTGTATTTTTATCAGAACGGAGGTATTGAAAATCAAATTAGGGTTTTTGAGATATTTTGCGAGGGTTATAATTTTTAATCCGACCGTTGGATCGTGGTAATATTTGGATATGTTATACATATATAAGTTGAGTATATGTCCATAAATTTTGAACCGTTAAAAATGAACGTATGATTTGTTATGAATTTTAAGATGTGAATGGTTCAGAAATTATTGAAGTATCCGAATTTAGCATTTTGGTAGAAAATTCTAGAATTGGTGGGCCCCACTTGTGGTTGGTGAAGAAATGTGCTGAATTTTATTTCAAATGTGGTGGGTGGGAATAGTAGCAGGTAAAGCCATAAGGTTGCAGGTCAAGTCTACTAAAATTTTCCTATAAATAGAGGGCTAAGTTAGAGTTGAAAATCACACCAGAAACATAAGCTTTCTCTCTTTCTCTTTCTATATTATGAAGCATATTTTGTGAGTATTTAGATACTTTGAGAGTTACTATTCAGTGTAAGTTTCCTTTGGCTTTGCATTCCAGTCAGAAATACTTTGAGAGTTATTATGTTTTTCAGTTTCATAATTTTTCTGACCTTCAAAAATTCTGGAAAAATTTAAAATGATATTTTGATGAGTTTTCTTGATTGTGTCCAAAAATGGTGATTTTTGGATGTATAGATTAAGAGTTATGAATTTTATGAGAAAAGACTATTTTAAAAGTAACCGCTTATAACTCCTTGTGGTTAACTCCAAAATTGATGAAATTTTTATTGGAAGTACATGTATATGATAGGAGTATACTCTGTGAATTTTAGAATTTTTAGATAAAAGTATAATTTTTGATAAATGTCTAAATATTCGGCTATGTTGGCCATATGAAAAATAGTAAATGACTTTTAAAAATTCTGAGAAAAATATATGTTCACTATGGGACTATATTATGCTAAATCCCAGAAAAGAAATATTTTTGTAACTGATTTGGTATTTTTTATGAAAATGGTCTAGTTATGCGTAAATAAATTAAATATGTTATATGAAGTAAGAAAATTGGAAAATAGGATTTTATGGCTTGAGAATCCTATATGAGGTATATGCAGATTTTTGATGAGGGTTTTGGTTATTGGTGATGAAATCTTATGAGTTTGGCATTTTAGAATGATTAAATACATTATTTTAGTAAAGTGTAAATAATTAAAATAAATTATTTATAAATTTAAGAAATGTTATTCTTTTAATATCATTATACTGAAATATTGGTATGGATTTTATTGTGAAATTTCTACCTTTTTGAGTCTGGGTTACTATTCACGAGATACTATTCATGAGTTACTATTCACGAGTTACTATTCATGAGTTACTATTCATGAGTTACTATTCACGAGTTGCTATTCGTGATAGAATTGGTTTCTTTTTCTGACCAAATTATAGTTGAGTTATGAATATTACTCTTGAGATTAAATCTATATATTGATTATATTATTTTTATTATCATATATAACATTTTTATAACCCTGATGTTGAATTTCTCTTTCACCTGAGTGTAAAGATGGGTAAATTATTGGTATGATCATGACTGAGGAATGTCTTTGGCCTGTAGTGCAAAGATGAATTGTTAACTGGTATGATCATGACCATTGAATTTATAATTGAATATCTTTAGCTTAAGTGTAAAGATGAATTGATCAACATGGTTATAATTATTGTTTATATAAATTTTGAAATGATTATATATTTTTTTGAGATATGAATATATTTGGCATGTAGTGCAAATATGAACTGTTGATGAATATCTTTGGCCTGTAGTGCAAAGATGAATTATTGATGAATATCTTTGGCCTGTAGTGCAAAGATGAATTGTTGATGAATATATTTGGCCTGTAGTGCAAAGATGAATTATTGATGAATATCTTTGGCCTGTAGTGCAAATATGAATTGTTGATGAATATCTTTAGCCCGTAGTGTAAAGATGACATGTTGTTGAATATCTTTGGCCAGTAATGCAAAGATGAACAGGTGTTGAGATGAACATGACCAACTGGTGATACAAATGAATATCTTTGGCCGTAGTACAAAGATGAAGTTATTAGTATGATTATGAAAAGGAAATGTGATTTGGTGTAACCATGATCTTTGATGTTTCAGGTAAAGACAGGTGATGAAAATAATCTTCGTCCTGGGTACGAAGAAAAATTTAGAGTCACAATTATGATTATGAGTTATTCATATGATTGTGGAAAAGAACTGTTGAGTGATGTTACATGGATAAAACGTTGTTGGTGGATTTTTAACATGGAGGAGATAATAGACTTTATGGTCTATTTGACTCTTCTAATGGATTGCTCGTTCCGCTGTAACTATGGTTGAAATTTTTATCATTTACCATATGTTCTAAATCTCTGATTTATTATTGATGAAGGCTATTGATAATTTAATTATCTTTAGTCATGATATTCTTTACTGAGCTAGTTGTACTCACCCTTTTGCTTCACAATTCCTTTCAGGTAATAAGAGTGTAGCTGGGTCGAGCGGGGGTAACAAGGGAATAGAACGGTGGTCATCATTTAGTAGTTATATTTGGTGAAGAAAATAGGGTGAGGCGAACCCAACGTTGGAAGGGTGTTTTGTCACTATCATACAAGATGTCTAATGACATACAACCTCGTGTCATCATAAGACAGGGTTGTGCTCATCCACTTGCTGAGTATATCTACGAGCACGACCTATATAATCTTGGTATTTGTTTGAAGTATAATTCACGATTAAAGATAATGGAGATAATGATAAGTCAAGAGAAGACTCACCATTGGGAAGAATATAATAGTAATCTTCTCGTTTTTCTTTGGGGTCCATTGGGTCAACTAAGGATAATTCTGTGGCCATATGATATCTATCACAACCTAGAAGCATGGCCTCCCATGTACGAAGGTTTCTTTGAGTACTTCCCAAAGATTCTAATTTCTAAAACACTTTTTGACTATACCTTTATGTAAGGTGTCATTGTGAGGTGTTGTCCACGGTTGGGACATGAGTCACATTTGGTATATATTTGTATCCAAACTCACAGCATATGTGTTGTTGTATTTTGCACGACATTTGTTGTAATAAAGTTGTAGTTGTTTTCTGTTCCATGTATTTGGCGACTCAGAATAGATTGGATGGAATGGACCTATTTTGGGGTTGTCACAGTTGGTATCAGAGCTTAGGGATATGATCTCTGGCAGAGATCAGGGAATACAACTAGGAGGGGAGAGACGAGTAAATCCTTCGCTAGTGTGTCCTACCTAAGCTTATTTGTTGGTCAGTCATAATATCAGGATATTATGTGATATTTTAATTTGTCAAATTAACCCTTGTTTTGAAGCTGTATTCTAGAATGATATTCGGAATACAGGAGATGAGCAATGGAGAAATTATGATGACAGGAAAGATGGAATCTGAAATGAAAGGAAGGTATTCTCAACTCTTTGAAATACCAGGTACGTAAATTTCGAGAACGAAATTTCATAAGGAGGGGAGATTGTAAGACACCGAATTTTATGAAATAAAAGTATTCAATTTTTCTTATAATTACTATTCAGTAAATGGTTAAATTGATAAAAGTTTAAAGTTATGGGTGAAATGTGAAATTTTTTCAAAATAAGCAAGTGGTTATAAAATAATCATTGTTGTTGGGGAATATTCGTTTGGTCGTGGAATATTCTTTCTGTCGGGGAATATTCGTACGACGGCGCAGCTATTTGTGGGCCCCATAACGAATAACTGTCGGATGAAGAAAACGATAAATTTGAGTTTTTACAAATAACGGCGTAGTTGTTACCGTTAATACTATTGAAATACCCGGTGGTTAAAATACAGTAATACGCGTTATTGCACAGTAGCACACGGTATTGCACAGTATTTTTGAAATTATTAATTTTTACGTAAGAAGGCACTACTCAATAATTGTTACAGTAATTACTGTTCAATATTTTATTATTGATTCAATAATTGCTGCATTGATATTTTATATTATTGTTGTTTCAATAATTGTTGCTGCACAGTATTTTCCATTATCAGATCAATAATTCATATTATTTAAATAATATTATTAGATAGCATTATTGACAATGTCTAGAAAGTTCTGTCTAAGGAGAGGTTTGGTCATTTAATTGCGCACCAGTAAGGAGAAATTCTTATTGGAAAGCCCCCTCTTTCCTGAGAACGGCCTGGTTGTCATAAATGTGATTCTGTAATATTATCTGTGAATAATTAATTATTGATTCATATGATAAGGAAATATTTATTTTATGTGGATATAAATGAGGGATATATTTTTGTGGTTAAAAATGAAAGAGTTAATGTTAAGGTGTTTTATCTGTATTTTTGTCGGAACGGAGGTATTGAAAATCAAATTAGGGTTTTTGAGATATTTTGCGAGGGTTATAATTTTTAATCCGACCGTTGGATCGTGGTAATATTTGAATATGTTATACATATATAAGTTGAGTATATGTCCACAAATTTTGAACTGTTAAAAATGAACGTATGGTTTGTTATGAATTTTAAGATGTGAATGGTTCAGAAATTGTTGAAGTATCCGAATTTAGCATTTTGGTGAAAAATTCTAGAATTGGTGGGTCGCACTTGTGGTTGGTGAAAAAATGTGCTGAATTTTATTTCAAATGTGGTGGGTGGGAATAGTAGCAGGTAAAGCCATCAGGTTGCAGGTCAAGTCTGCTAAAATTTTCCTATAAATAGAGGGCTAAGTTAGAATTGAAAATCACACCAGAAACATAAGCTTTCTCTATTTCTCTCTCTATATTATGAAGCATATTTTGTGAGTATTTAGATACTTTGAGAGTTACTATTCAGTGCAAGTTTCCTTCGGCTTTGCATTCCAGTCAGAAATACTGCACTTTTGAGGTAAGGGATAGTAAGGGATTTTAAGGGTTATTATGTTTGTCAGTTTCGTATTTTTTCTGACCTTCAAAAATTCTGGAAAAATTTGAAATGATATTTTGATGAGTTTTCTTGATTGTGTCCAAAAATGGTGATTTTTGGATGTATAGATTAAGAGTTATGAATTTTATGAGAAAAGACTATTTTAAAAGTAACCGCTTATAACTCCTTGTGGTTAACTCCAAAATTGATGAAATTTTTATTGGAAGTACATGTATATGATAGGAGTATACTCTGTGAATTTCAGAATTTTTAGATAAAAATACAATTTTTGATAAATGTCTAAATATTCGGCTGTTTTGGCCATATGAAAAATAGTAAATGACTTTTAAAAATTCTGAGAAAAATATATGTTCACTATGGGACTATATTATGCTAAATCCCAGAAAAGAAATATTTTTGTAACTGATTTGGTATTTTTCATGAAAATGGTCTAGTTATGCGTAAATAAATTAAATATGTTATATGAAGTAAGAAAATTGAAAAATAGAATTTTATGGCTTGAGAATCCTATATGAGGTATATGCAGATTTTTGATGAGGGTTTTAGTTATTGGTGATGAAATCTTATGAGTTTGGCATTTTAGAATGATTAAATGCATTATTTTAGTAAAGTGTAAACAATTAAAATAAATTGTTTATAAATTTAAGAAATGTTATTCTTTCAATATCATTATACTGGAATATTGGTATGGATTTTATTATGAAATTTCTACCTTTTTGAGTCGGGGTTACTATTCACGAGTTACTATTCATGAGTTACTATTCACGAGTTACTATTCACGAGTTACTATTCATGGGTTACTATTCACGAGTTGCTATTCATGACAAAATTGGTTTCTTTTTCTGACCAAATTATAGTTGAGTTATGAATATTACTCTTGAGATTAAATCTATATGTTGATTATATTATTTTTATTATCATATATAACATTTTTATAACTCTGATGTTGAATTTCTCTTTCACTTGAGTGTAAAGATGGGTAAATTATTGGTATGATCGTGACTGAGGAATGTCTTTGGCCTGTAGTGCAAAGATGAATTGTTAACTGGTATGATCATGACCATTGAATTTATAATTGAATATCTTTAGCTTAAGTGTAAAGATGAATTGATCAACATGGTTATAATTATTGTTTATATAAATTTTAAAATGATTATATATTTCTTTGAGATATGAATATATTTGACATGTAGTGCAAATATGAACTGTTGAGGAATATTTTTGGCCTGTAGTGCAAATATGAATTATTGATGAATATCTTTGGCCTGTAGTGCAAAGATGAATTGTTGATGAATATATTTGGCCTGTAGTGCAAATATGAACTGTTGATGAATATCTTTGGCTTGTAGAGCAAAGATGAATTATTGATAAATATCTTTGGCCTGTAGTGCAAATATGAATTGTTGATGAATATCTTTGGCCCGTAGTGCAAAGATGACATGTTGTTGAATATCTTTGGCCAGTAATGCAAAGATGAACAGGTGTTGAGATGAACATGACCAACTGGTGATACAAATGAATATCTTTGGCCGTAGTACAAAGATGAAGTTATTAGTATGATTATGAACATGAAATGTGATTTGGTGTAACCACGATCTTTGATGTTTCAGGTAAAGACAGGTGATGAAAATAATCTTCGTCCTGGGTACGAAGAAAAATTTAGAGTCACAATTATGATTATGAGTTATTCATATGATTGTGGAAAGGAACTGTTGAGTGATGTTACATGCATAAAATATTGTTGGTGGATTTTTAACATGGAGGAGATAATAGACTTTATGGTCTATTTGACTCTTCTAATGGATTTCTCGTTCCGCTGCAACTATGGTTGAAATTTTTATCATTTACCATATGTTCTAAATCTCTGATTTATTATTGATGAAGGCTATTGATAATTTAATTATCTTTAGTCATGATATTCTTTACTGAGCTAGTTGTGCTCACCCTTTTGCTTCACAATTCCTTTCAGGTAATAAGAGTGTAGCTGGGTCGAGCGGGGGTAACAAGGGAATAGAACGGTGGTCTTCATTTAGTAGTTATATTTGGTGAAGAAAATAGGGTGAGGCGAACCCAACGTTGGAAGGGTGTTTTGTCACTATCATACAAGATGTCTAATGACATACAACCTCGTGTCATCATAAGACAGGGTTGTGCTCATCTACTTGCTGAGTTTATCTACGAGCACTACCTATATAATCTTGGTATTTGTTTGAAGTATAATTCACGATTAAATACAATGGAGATAATGATAAGTCAAGAGAAGACTCACCGTTGGGAAGAATATAATAGTAATCTTCTCGTTTTTCTTTGGGGTCTATTGGGTCAACCAAGGATAATTCTGTGGCCATATGATATCTATCATAACCTAGAAGCATGGCCTCCCATGTACGAAGGTTTCCTTGAGTACTTTCCAAAGATTCTAATTTCTAAAACACTTTTTGACTATACCTTTATGTAAGGTGTCATTGTGAGGTGTTGTCCACGGTTGGGACATGAGTCACATTTGGTATATATTTGTATCTAAACTCACAGCATATGTGTTGTTGTATTTTGCACGACATTTGTTGTAATAAAGTTGTAGTTATTTTCTGTACCATGTATTTGGCGACTCAGAATAGGTTGGATGGAATGGACCTATTTTGGGGTTGTCACAAGAAATTCCTTCGCTAGTATGATCTGACTAAGTTTATTTGGTGTTTATTTGGTCGGTCAGAGTATAGGGATAATATATGACATGACTATTAACCCTTGTTTTATGGCAGTATTTAAGAATGGCAGCTGAGAACGTTAATAATGGAGTAAATCAAACCGTGGAGACACCTTTGATCACCACCCAGGGGAACGTGCAACAGGAAAGCAATATTCCTCCTGTAAACAATGTTACCGAGCAAACTATGAATGATGGAATGTTTAGGAGCTTTTTGCAGTTCATGCAAAATTAGACGAGGGAGACTCGTGTGCAGAATACGGGTGGAAATGATAACAATGCGCTGTTTATCACAGTCAAGCAGTTCAAAGAATTGGGACCACCAGAATTTAAGGGAAAGCCGGATCCGATCATGGTGAAAACGTGGGTCAAGCAAATTACCAAGATATTCGATGTCTTGGGATGCACGGAGGAACAGAAGGTTCCATTCGCCACCTTTATGTTCTGCGATGAGGCAGACTACTAGTGGAAGTATGTGAAGCGTACCCAGCCTGACGCACTCAACATGTCCTGGGAAACATTTCAGAAACTGTACAATGACAAGTACTTTCCTGAAAGTATTCGTCATATGAAGGAGGTAGAGTTTATCAGACTGGAACAAAATAACATTACGGTGTCCCAGTACGAGGCGAAGTTTGCAGAGTTAGCCAGGTTTGCACCTCATTTGGTCGAAAATGAGGAACGAATGACAATGATGTTTCTAAGAGGTCTAAAACCTGAGATTCGACAATATCTTATCTCTCATAATTTTTTTTTATATTCAGATGTTGTAAACAGGGCTCAATTATTAGAGCGAGATAATGAGTATGTGCAACCGAGGGACCACAACCAGGGTCATATCGGTGACAGCAGTCATCAGAGCGATGATAACCAACGAGGAGGGAAAAATACGAACAAAGGTGGTAACCACTTGGGTGGTCATCATGGCCATGATAATTGGGGAGGTGAGTCAAGTGGAAATTTCAGAAAGAGGAGATTCAACAATGACGGGAAGACATCAGTAGCTACACCAGCACCAACAACAAATTCTAGGGGAGGAGAACGACCGCCAGTTAGATGTTATAAATGCGGAAAAGAGGGACATATCAGCCCAAACTGTCCATAACAATCCAAGGTATGTTACAACTGTGGAAAGGAAGGCCACATAGCTCGGAATTGTTCTGTAGCAAAACCAAGTTCAACGGGGATGGTGACTCGGCTGTCCCGGATAAGTCGAAATTAGCTGTTCCTGGAAGAGCGTTTGTCGTGACTGGCCAAAACGTGAGGAGCCCGAACGAGGTTGTAAGACCCCGAATTTTATGAAATAAAAGTATTCAATTTTTCTATTCAGTAAATGGTTAAATTGATAAAAAATTAAAGTTATGGGTGAAATGTGAAAATTCTTCAAAATAAACAAGTGGTTATAAAATAATCATTGTTGTCGGGAAATATTCGTTTGGTCGTGGAATATTCTTTCTGTCGGGGAATATTCGTACGACGGCGCAGCTATTTATGGGCCCCATAACGAATAACTGTCGGGTGAAGAAAATGACAAATTTAAGTTTTTACTAATAACGGCGTAGTTGTTACCGTTAACACTGTTGGAATACCCGGTGGTTAAAATACAGTAATACGCGTTATTGCACAGTAGCACACGGTATTGCATAATATTTTTGAAATTATTGATTCTTACGTAAGAAGACACTACTCAATAATTGTTACAGTAATTACTGTTCAATATTTTATTTTATTGATTCAATAATTGCTACGTTGAAATTTTACATTATTGTTGTTCAATAATTGTCACTGCACAATATTTCTCATTATCAGATCAATAATTCATATTATTTGAATAATATTATTAGATAACATTATTGGCAATGTCTAGAAAGTTCTGTTTAAGGAGAGGTTTGGTCACCTAATTGCGCGCCAGTAAGGAAAAATTCTTATTGGAAAGCCCCCTCTTTTCTAGGAACGGCCTGGTTGCCAGTACTGTGATTCTGTAATATTATTTGTGAATAATTAATTATTAATTCATATGATAAGGAAATATTTATTTTATGTGGATATAAATGAGGGATATATTTTTGTGGTTAAAAATAAAAGAGTTAATGTTGAGGTTTTTATCATTATTTTTGTCGGAATGGATGTATTAAAAATTAGGGTTTCTAAGATATTTTGCGGGGGTTATAATTTTTAATCCGATCGTTGGATCGTGGTAATTTTTGGATATGTTATACATATAAAAGTTGAGTATATGTCCACAAATTTTGAACCATTAAAAATGAACGTATGATTTATTATGAATTTTACGAGATGACTGGTTCAAAAATTGTTGAATTTTCAGAGTTTATCATTTTGGTGAAAAATTCTAGAATTGGTGGGCCCCACTTGTGGTTGGTGAAGAAATGTGCTGAATTATATTTCAAATGTGGTGGGTGGGAATAGTAGCAGGTAAAGCCATCAGGTTGCAGGTCATGCCTACTAAAATTTTCCTATAAATAGAGGGCTAAGTTAGAATTGAAAATCACACCAGAAACATAAGCTTTCTCTCTTTCTCTCTCTATATTATGAAGCATATTTTGTGAGTTTTTAGATACTTGGTGAGTTGCTATTCATCAGTGCAAGTTTCCTTGAGCATCATATCCGATATCCAGTCAGAAGTACTGCTCTTTTGAGGTAAGGTATAGTAAGGGATTTTAAGGGTTGTTATAATTTTCAATTTCGTAATTTTTCTGAACTTCAAAAATTCTGGAAAAATTTGAAATGATATTTTGATGAGTTTTATTGATTGTTTCCAAAAATGGTGATTTTTGGATGTATAGATTAAGAGTTATGAATTTTACGGGAAAAGACTATTTTGAAAATAACCGCTTATAACTCTTTGTGGTTAACTCTAAAATTGATGAAATTTTTATTGGGAGTACATGTGTATGATAGGAGTATACTCTGTGAATTTCAAAATTTTTAGATAAAAATATAATTTATGATAAATGTCTAAATATTCGGCGGTTTTGGCCATATGAAAAATAGTAAATGAGTTTTAAAAATTCTGAGAAAAATATATGTTCAATATGGGACTATATTCTGCTAAATCTCAGAAAAGAAATATTTTTGGAACTGATTTGGTATTTTTCATAAAAATAGACTAGTTATGAGTAAATGAATTAAATATGTTATGTGATGTAAAAAAATTAGAAAAATAGGATTTTATGGCTTGAGAATCCTATATGAGGTATATGCAGATTTTTAATGAGGGTTTTGGATATTGGTGATGAAATTTTATGAGTTTGGCATTTTAGAATGATTAAATGCATTATTTAGTAAAGTGTAAACAATTAAAATAAATTGTTTATAAGTTTAAGAAATGTTATTTCAATATCATTATACCGAAAGATTGGTATGTATTTTATTGTAGAATTTCTACCTTTTTGTGTCGGGGTTACTATTCACGAGTTACTATTCATGAATTACTATTCACGAGTTACTATTCATGACAAAATTGGTTTCTTTTTCTGACCAAATTATAGTTGAGTTATGAATATTACTCTTGAGATTAAAACTATATGTTGATCATATTGTTTTTATTATCATATATAACATTTTTATAATCCTGATGTTGAAATTCCCTTTCACTGGAGTGTAAAGATGGGTAGATTATTGGTATGATCATGACTAGGGTTCTCTTTGGCCTGTAGTGCAAAGTTGAATTGTGACTGGTATGATCATGACCATTGAATTTACAATTGAATATCTTTAGCTTAAGTGTAAAGATGAATTGATTAACATGGTTATAATTATGGTGTACATAAATTCTGAAATGATTATATATTTCTTTGAGATATTAATATCTTTGGCCTGTAGTGCAAAGATGAACTGTTGTTGAATATCTTTGGCCTGTAGTGCAAAGATGGTCTGTTGATGAATATCTTTGGCCTGTAGTGCAAAGATGAACTGTTGTTGAATATCTTTGGCCGTAGTGCAAAGATGGATTTATTAGTATGATTATGAACAGGAACCGTGATTTGGTATAACCATGATCTTTGATGTTTCAGGTAAAGACAGTGATGAAAATATTCTTCGTCGTGGGTGCGAAGAAAAATTTAGAATCATAATTATGATTATGAGTTATTTATATGATTGTGGACCAGAACTGTTGATTAATGTTACAGGGATAAAACATTGTTGGTGGATTTTTAACATGGAGAAGATAATAGACTTTATGGTCTATTTGACTCTTCTAATGGATTGCTCGTTCCGCTGCAACTATGGTTGAAATTTTTATCATTTACCATATATTCTAAATCTCTGATTTATTATTGATGAAGGCTATTGATAATTTAATTATCTTTAGTCATGATATTCTTTACTGAGCTAGTTGTGCTCACCCTTTTGCTTCACAATTCCTTTCAGGTAATAAGAGTGTAGCTAGGTCGAGCGAGGGTAACAGGGAAATAGAACGGTTGGTCTCTAGCTGTGGATGTTCTCCCGAAGCAGTATAGAAAAGTTTATTTAGTAGTTTTATTTGGTGAATCCAATAGGGTAAGGTGTACCCAACGTTGGAAGGGTGGTTTGCCACTATCATACAAGATGTCTAACGACATACAACCTCGTGTCATCATAAGACAGGGATGTGCTCATCCACTTGCCGAGTATATCTACAAGCACTACCTATATAATCTTGGTGTTTGTTTGAAGTATAATTCTCAGTTAGATACAGTGGAGATAATGATATGTCAAGAGAAGACTCACCATTGGGAAGAATATGATAGTAATCTTCTCGTTTTTCTTTGGGGTCTATTGGGTCAACCAAGAATAATTCTGTGGCCATATGATATCTATCATAACCTAGACGCATGGCCTCCCATGTACGAAGGTTTCCTTGAGCACTTCCTAAAGATTCTAATTTCTAAAACAGTTTTTGACTATACCTTTATGTAAGGTGTCATTGTGAGGTGATGTCCACGGTTGGAACATGAGTCACATTTGGTATATATTTGTATCCAAACTCACAGCATATGTGTTGTTGTATTTTGCACGATAATTATTGTAATAAAGTTATAGTTGTTTTCTGTACCATGTATTTGGCGACTCAGAATAGGTTGGATGGAATGGACCTATTTTGGGTTCGTTACATTTTGTATCAGAGCTTAGGGATATGATCTCTGGCAGAGATCGGGGAATAAAACTAGGAGGGGAGAGATGAGTAAATCCTTCGCTAGTGTGTCCTACCTAAGCTTATTTGTTGGTCAGTCATAATATCGGGATATTATGTAATATGTTAATTTGTTCAATTGACCTTTGTTTTGAAGCTGTATTCTAGAATGATATCTGAAATACAGGAGATGAGCAATGGAGAAATCATGATGACAGAAAGATGGAATCTGAAATGAAAACAAGGTATTCTCAACTCTTCGAAATACCAGGTACGCAAATTTCGAGGACGAAATTTCATAAGGAGGGGAGATTGTAAGACCCCGAATTTTATGAAATAAAAGTATTCAATTTTTCTATTCAGTAAATGGTTAAATTGATAAAAAAATAAAGTTATGGGTGAAATGTGAAATTTTTTCAAAATAAACAAGTGGTTATAAAATAATCATTGTTGTCGGGAAATATTCGTTTGGTCGGGGAATATTCTTTCTGTCGGAGAATATTCGTACGACGGCGCAGCTGTTTATGGGCCCCATAACGAATAACTGTCGGGTGAAGAAAACGACAAATTTGAATTTTTACAAATAACGGCGTAGTTGTTACCGTTAACACTGTTGGAATACCCGGTGGTTAAAATACAGTAATACGCGTTATTGCACAGTAGCACACGGTATTGCATAGTATTTTTGAAATTATTGATGCTTACGTAAGAAGGCACTACTCAATAATTGTTACAGTAATTACTGTTCAATATTTTATTTTATTGATTCAATAATTGCTACATTGAAATTTTACATTATTGTTGTTCAATAATTGTCACTGCACAGTATTTCCCATTATCAGATCAATAATTCATATTATTTGAATAATATTATTAGATAACATTATTGGCAATGTCTAGAAAGTTCTGTTTAAGGAGAGGTTTGGTCACCTAATTGCGCGCCAGTAAGGAAAAATTCTTATTGGAAAGCCCCCTCTTTCCTGGGAACGGCCTGGTTGTCAATACTGTGATTCTGTAATATTATTTGTGAATAATTAATTATTGATTCATATAATAAGGAAATATTTATTTTATGTGGATATAAATGAGGGATATATTTTTGTGGTTAAAAATGAAAGAGTTAATGTTGAGGTTTTTATCATTATTTTTGTCGGAATGGAGGTATTAAAAATTAGGGTTTCTAAGATATTTTGCGGGGGTTATAATTTTTAATCCGACCGTTGGATCGTGGTAATTTTTGGATATGTTATACATATAAAAGTTGAGTATATGTCCACAAATTTTGAACCGTTAAAAATGAACGTATGATTTATTATGAATTTTACGAGATGACTGGTTCAGAAATTGTTGAATTTTCGGAGTTTATCATTTTGGTAAAAAAATTTAGAATTGGTGGGCCCCACTTGTGGTTGGTGAAAAAATGTGCTGAATTATATTTCAAATGTGGTGGGTGGGAATAGTAGCAGGTAAAGCCATCAGGTTGCAGGTCAAGCTTACTAAAATTTTCCTATAAATAGAGGGCTAAGTTAGAATTGAAAATCACACCAGAAACATAAGCTTTCTCTATTTCTCTCTCTCTATATTTTGAAGCATATTTTGTGAGTTTTTAGATACTTGGTGAGTTACTATTCATCAGTGCAAGTTTTCTTGAGCATCATATCCGATATCCAGTCAGAAGTACTGCTCTTTTGAGGTAAGGGATAGTAAGGGATTTTAAGGGTTGTTATAATTTTCAATTTCGTAATTTTTCTGAACTTCAAAAATTCTGGAAAAATTTGAAATGATATTTTGATGAGTTTTATTGATTGTTTCCAAAAATGGTGATTTTTGGATGTATAGATTAAGAGTTATGAATTTTACGGGAAAAGACTATTTTGAAAATAACCGCTTATAACTCTTTGTGGTTAACTCTAAAATTGATGAAATTTTTATTGGGAGTACATGTGTATGATAGGAGTATACTCTGTGAATTTCAAAATTTTTAGATAAAAATACAATTTATGATAAATGTCTAAATATTCGGCGGTTTTGGCCATATGAAAAATAGTAAATGAGTTTTAAAAATTCTGAGAAAAATATATGTTCAATATGGGACTATATTCTGCTAAATCTCAGAAAAGAAATATTTTTAGAACTGATTTGGTATTTTTCATAAAAATAGACTAGTTATGAGTAAATAAATTAAATATGTTATGTGATGTAAAAAAATTAGAAAAATAGGATTTTATGGCTTGAGAATCCTATATGAGGTATATGCAGATTTTTAATGAGGGTTTTGGATATTGGTGATGAAATTTTATGAGTTTGGCATTTTAGAATGATTAAATGCATTATTTAGTAAAGTGTAAACAATTAAAATAAATTGTTTATAAGTTTAAGAAATGTTATTTCAATATCATTATACCGAAAGATTGGTATGTATTTTATTGTGGAATTTCTACCTTTTTGTGTCGGGGTTACTATTCACGAGTTACTATTCATGAATTACTATTCACGAGTTACTATTCATGACAAAATTGGTTTCTTTTTCTGACCAAATTATAGTTGAGTTATGAATATTACTCTTGAGATTAAAACTATATGTTGATCATATTGTTTTTATTATCATATATAACATTTTTATAATCCTGATGTTGAAATTCCCTTTCACTGGAGTGTAAAGATGGGTAGATTATTGGTATGATCATGACTAGGGTTCTCTTTGGCCTGTAGTGCAAAGTTGAATTGTGACTGGTATGATCATGACCATTGAATTTACAATTGAATATCTTTAGCTGAAGTGTAAAGATGAATTGATTAACATGGTTATAATTATGGTGTATATAAATTCTGAAATGATTATATATTTCTTTGAGATATTAATATCTTTGGCCTGTAGTGCAAAGATGAACTGTTGTTGAATATCTTTGGCCTGTAGTGCAAAGATGGTCTGTTGATGAATATCTTTGGCCTGTAGTGCAAAGGTGAACTGTTGTTGATTATCTTTGGCCGTAGTGCAAAGATGGATTTATTAGTATGATTATGAACAGGAACTGTGATTTGGTATAACCATGATCTTTGATGTTTCAGGTAAAGACAGTGATGAAAATATTCTTCGTCGTGGGTGCGAAGAAAAATTTAGAATCATAATTATGATTATGAGTTATTTATATGATTGTGGACCAGAACTATTGATTAATGTTACAGGGATAAAACATTGTTGGTGGATTTTTAACATGGAGAAGATAATAGACTTTATGGTCTATTTGACTCTTTTAATGGATTGCTCGTTCCGCTGTAACTATGGTTGAAATTTTTATCATTTACCATATGTTCTAAATCTCTGATTTATTATTGATGAAGGCTATTGATAATTTAATTATCTTTAGTCATGATATTCTTTACTGAGCTAGTTGTGCTCAACCTTTTGCTTCACAATTCCTTTCAGGTAATAAGAGTGTAGCTGGGTCGAGCGAGGGTAACAGGGAAATAGAACGGTTGGTCTCTAGCTGTGGATGTTCTCCCGAAGCAGTATAGAAAAGTTTATTTAGTAGTTTTATTTGGTGAATCCAATAGGGTAAGGTGTACCCAACGTTGGAAGGGTGGTTTGCCACTATCATACAAGATGTCTAACGACATACAACCTCGTGTCATCATAAGACAGGGATGTGCTCATCCACTTGCCGAGTATATCTACAAGCACTACCTATATAATCTTGGTGTTTGTTTGAAGTATAATTCTCAGTTAGATACAGTGGAGATAATGATATGTCAAGAGAAGACTCACCATTGGGAAGAATATGATAGTAATCTTGTCGTTTTTCTTTGGGGTCTATTGGGTCAACCAAGAATAATTCTATGGCCATATGATATCTATCATAACCTAGACGCATGGCCTCCCATGTACGAAGGTTTCCTTGAGCACTTCCCAAAGATTCTAATTTCTAAAACAGTTTTTGACTATACCTTTATGTAAGGTGTCATTGTGAGGTGATGTCCACGGCTGGAACATGAGTCACATTTGGTATATATTTGTATCCAAACTCACAGCATATGTGTTGTTGTATTTTGTACGACAATTGTTGTAATAAAGTTATAGTTGTTTTTTGTACCATGTATTTGGCGACTCAGAATAGGTTGGATGGAATGGACCTATTTTGGGTTCGTTACAGAGGTGATTACGGGTAAGCTAATCATAAACTCTTACGAAGTTTATACCTTATTAGATACCAGTTTTACCCATTCTTTTATCTCTCTTGCTTGTGCTCAACGTTTAAACTTGACTCCGGAGAAATTGGACTTTGACTTATCTGTTGAAACTCCGTTGGGTGAAACCTTCGTTACATCTATAGTTTATAAATCTTGCATGATCCAAGTTGGCACTATCACACTATCTGTTGATCTTATCTCTTTAAAGATACTTGCTTTTGATGTGATTTTAGGAATTGATTGATTAACCACTCATCATGCTAAAATTGATTATTTTTGTAAGGTTGTTAGTTTTAATATTCCTAACCAACCTGTCATACGATTTCAAACTACTAAACCACTAAAATCAGTCACTGTTATATCAAGCCACAAAGCTATTCGTTTATTGAAAAACGGATGTCAAGCTTTCTTAGCCCATGTTATGGATTTGAACAAAGACAAGTCAGATTTGAATAATATTTCTATTGTTAGAGAATTTCCCGATGTATTTCCTGAAGAACTTCCTAGTCTACCCCCAGAACGTGAAGTTGAATTCTTTATTGACCTTGAACCCGGTACAAAGTCCATTTCTAAAACCCCATATCGAATGGCTCCTATTGAACTTCAGGAGTTAAAAGTCCAATTACAGGAGTTATTAGACATCGGTTTTATTCGCCCTAGTACATCTCCTTGGGGTGCTCCTGTTTTATTCGTAAAGAAGAAAGACGGGAGTATGTGACTTTGTATCGACTATAGGGAATTGAACCATGTCACCATCAAGAATAGGTATCCGCTACCTCGCATTGATGACCTGTTTGACCAGTTGCAAGGAGCACAATTCTTTTCAAAGATTGATCTTCGTTCTGGATATCATCAGCTGAAGATTAAAACTGAGGATATTCTAAAGACTGCCTTCAGAACTCGGTACGGGCATTATGAATTCTTAGTCATGTCTTTTGGATTGACTAATGCTCCTGCTGCTTTCATGGATATGATGAACCGTGTATTCAAAGAATATTTAGATCAGTTCGTTGTTGTCTTTATTGATGACATCCTCATCTATTCCAAAAGTCGTGAAGATCATGAGCGCCATTTGAAGCTGGTGCTGCAAAGGCTTCGTGAAAATAAGCTATATGCCAAATTGAAGAAATGCGAGTTCTGGCTTGAGGAAGTAGCATTCCTTGGGCACGTGGTGTCAAAACATGGAGTATCTGTCGACCCGGCGAAGATTGAAGCCATACAAAGTTGGCAGCAACCGAAGTCGGTGCCGAAGTACATAGCTTTCTGGGATTAGCTGGGTATTATCGGAGATTCGTGGAAGGATTTTCTAGAATCGCTACTCCGTTAACTCAGCTGACTCGGAAGGATATAAAATTCAGTTGGAGCGAGGATTGTGAGAAGAGTTTTCAAGAACTCAAGAGGAGACTCATTTCGGCACCTGTTTTGACAATACCATCTGGTTCGGATGGATTTGTTATCTACAACAATGCTTCAGGCAAAGGGTTAGGATGTGTTCTCATGCAACATAGGAAAGTCATAGCCTATGCCTCGCGACAACTCAAAGAATATGAGAGGAATTATCCTACTCATGATTTGGAGTTTACAGCAGTCGTTTTTGCGTTGAAGATTTGGAGACACTACTACCTGTATGGGGAGAAAGTGGAGATATATACGGATCATAAAAGCCTCAAATATTTCTTCGCCCAAAAGGAACTCAACATGCGGCAACGACGTTGGCTTGAGCTGTTGAAAGATTACGATCATACCATCTAATATCATCTTGGAAAAGCAGACGTAGTAGCTGCCGCATTGAGTAGAAGATCATACGCGGGTACGAGTGCAATGGTGTTAACACAAAGGCCCATTTTGTATGATTTGCAAAGGATGGAGATAGAGATGAAGGCTCCAAGTACCCACATGATGATATCAAATATACGAGTAGAACCTACTTTAATTGATAAAGTTAAAGTCGCTCAAGCTACGGACATAGAGCTGATGCGTATGAAGAAGAAAGTGCAAGAAGGTGCTATTCTAGAAGCAAGAATCGATGAAGAAGGAATACTTTGATTCAACTCCAGACTTTGTGTTCCTAACGATTTTGACTTGAAGCATAGAATAATGATGGAGGCACACTACACACCGTTTGCAATCCATCCTAGGAGTACCAAAATGTATCACGATCTTTGACATACATTTTGGTGGAGCAATATGAAAAGAGAGATCGCGGAGTTTATCTCGAGGTGTTTAACTTGTCAACGTGTAAAGGCGGAGCATCAAGTGCCATAGGGTCCATTGCAACCACTTGAGATCCCGAAATGGAAGTGGGAACACATTACCATGGATTTCGTTACAGGTCTTCCCAAAGTTTCTCAAGGCATAAATGCGATTTGGGTCATTGTTGATAGATTAACCAAGTTTGTCCATTTCTTGCCTATACGTGAGACTTATTCCCTTGAACGTCTTGCTAGTATGTTCGCGAATGAGATTGTGAGATTGCATGGTGCCAGTATCCATAGTTTCGAATCGTGACCCAATATTCACTTCATGATTTTGGGTTAGCTTGCAGAAAGCTATGGGCACAGATTTACGATTTAGTTCAGCATACCATCCTCAAACAGACGGGCAATCAGAGAGGACTATTCAAACCCTTGAAAATCTATTAAGACTCTGTGTTCTAGATTTCAAAAGAAGTTGGGATAAGTACTTGCCACTGGTGGAATTCTCCTACAACAACAGTTATCAGGCAAGTATAGGTATGGCTCCATTTGAAGCCTTATATGGACGAAAGTGTCATTCTCCAGTATGCTGGGACGAGGTGGGTTAAGCAACATTGTTGGGACCAGAATTGGTACGCATAACTACAGAGAAGATCCAAACAATTCAACAACGTATACAAACGGCACATGATCGACAAAAGAGTTATGCGGATCTTCATTGAAAGGATGTAGAATTCAATATTGGGGATCATGTATTGTTAGGTGTTGCACCATGGAAAGGAGTTACAAGATTTGGGAAGAGAGGAAAGCTCAATCCACGATTTGTCGGTCCATTTGAGATTCTTGACCGAATAGGAAATGTGGCCTGTAGACTCGCATTACCTCAAAGCATGTCTTGTGTTCATAATATTTTTCACATATCTGTGCTTCGTAAATATGTGAAAGACCCGAACCTCATAATTAGTTAGAACTAGACGAGATAGCCGAAGATTTAACGTACGAGGAGGTACCTGTTAAGATCTTGGATAGGAAAGAGCATGTTCTACGCACGAAGGTTATACCACAAGTTAAGGTTTTGTGGAGAAACCATGCTACTGAAGAAATAACCTGGGAGTTGGAATCAGAAATAAAAGTGAGGTATCCTCACCTTTTCGAAACACCATATACGTATGTCAATTTCGAGGACGAAATTTCATAAGGAGGGGAGGTTGTAAGACCCCAACTTATTAATAAATAAAATTAAATTTCTTCTATTTATTATTTTGAAATAGAAAGGGTTGATTTGATTAATGTGGTTAGTTATGGGTAAAACACGTAAATATTTCAAATAAGCAAGTGGTTATAAAATATTCATTTTTGGTCGGTGAATATTCGTTTGGTCGTGGAATATTCTTGCTGTCGGGGAATATTCCTACGACGGCGCATCCTTGTGTGGGCCCCATAACGGAAAGCGATTGGATGAAGAAAATGACAAGTATAAGTTGTTTATAATTAACGGCGTAGTTGTTACCGTTAATACTGTTGGAATACCTGATGGTTAAAATACAGTAGCACACGGTATTGCACCAATTATTGATTCTTACGAAGGAAGGCACTACTCAATAATTTTTACAGTAGTTACTGTTCAATATTTTATTTTATTGATTCAATAATTGCTGCATTGATATTTTATATTACTGTTGTTTCAATAATTGTCACTGCACAGTATTTCCCATTATCAGATCAATAATTCATATTATTTGAATAATATTATTAGATAACATTATTGGCAATGTCTAGAAAATTCTGTCTAAGGAGAAGTTTGGTCATCTAATTGCGCGCCAGTAAGGAGAAATTCTTATTGGAAAGCCCCCTCTTTCTTGGGAACGACCTGGTTGTCATAAATGTGATTCTGTAATATTATTTGTGAATAATTAATTATTGATTCATATGATAAGGAAATATTTATTTTATGTAGATATAAATGAGCGATATATTTTTGTGGTTAAAAATGAAGGAGTTAATGTTGAAGTTTTTATCAGTATTTTTGTCGGAATGGAGGTATTAAAAATCAGGGTTTTTGAGATATTTTGTGGGGGTTATAATTTTTAATCCGACCGTTGGATCGTGGTAATTTTTGGATATGTTATACATATATAAGTTGAGTATATGTCCACAAATTTTGAGCCGTTAAAAATGAACGTATGATTTATTATGAATTTTACGAGATGACTGGTTCAGAAATTATTGAATTTTTGGAGTTTTTCATTTTGGTAGAAAATTCTAGAATTGGTGGGCCCCACACTTGGTTGGTGAAGAAATGTACTGAGATTTTTATTCAAATATGGTAGGCTTGAATAGTAGCAGGTAAAGCCATCAGGTTGCAGGTTAAGTATGCTTCGGCGTGCTAACATTTTCCTATAAATAGAGGGCTAAGTTAGAATTGAAAATCACACCAAAAACAAGTTTTCTCTCTTTCTCTCTCTAGATTATTGAGTGTATTTTGTGAGTATTTAGATACTTTGAGAGTTTCTATTCATCAGAGCAAGTTTCTTTCAGCCTTATACCGGTATTCCGACCAGAAGTACTGATATTTTGAGGTAAGAGATATTATCTTCTTCTTAAATGATATTTTCTTCAATATCATTATGTCGAAATATTGATATGAATTTTTTATCAAATTTAGAACTTTTTGTGTTGGGGTTACTATTCACGTACGCGTTACTATTTACGAATACGACATTATTCACAAATACGACACTATTCACCGAAAAATAAAATTTTTCCTTTTTGTCCAAGATATCTATTATGGTTACTATCTTTGATTGTATCCATGTTTTGATCTTTATTTTTGAATTTTGCTTCACAATTGATTATTATGAAGTGTTATTGATCTTGGATAAACTGTTATACGAATCCCTACTATTTGTCCTCCTGTCTCACTGGATTCGTTTTCTTTAAGATATTTTTCATCATCCTCAGTCCTAAATGATGATATTATTGAATATCTTTGGCCTGTATTGCAAAGATGTATGATTACCTGATGAATATCTTTGGCCTGTAGTGCAAAGATGAACAGGTGTTGAGATGAACATGACCGACTGGTGATACAAATGAATATCTTTGGCCTGTAGTGCAAAGATGAATATTTGGTTAAAGATGATTATTAATTGATGTTACAAGGATAAAATATTGATGATGGACTTTTAAATCTTAGAAGATAGTAGAATTCATTCTCTACTAGACTCTTCTAATGGTTTGCTGTTTCCGCTGCAGTTGTTGATCTAAAACTTGTTGTCGATTATATTCTATCAAATTTTTCCCTGTTGAATACTAATGATAATTTGTTGTATATTATCTTAGTCATAATATTCTTTATTGGGCTAGTTGAGCTCACCCTTTTCCTTTTTGTTCTATTTTTCTTCTCAGGAGGTGAGAACATAGCAGGATCTAGTCGGGGTATGGAGTGATGGTTCTAGAAAGATGTTTTAGCAGTCCTCACTATTTCTGTAAAATAGTGTTTGAATAATTGTAATGAGGACTTATTTGAGTGTGGATATTGTCTAGAAGACAATATTTGTATTTAAACTCACAGTATGTGTTGTCGTATTTTGCACGACAATTGTATTATTGAAGTTGTAGTTTGCTTTTTGTACCATGTATTTGGTGACTCAGAATGGGTGTTGTATACCTATTTTGGGGGCGTCACAGTTGGTATCAGAGCTTAGGGATATGATCCCTAACTGAGATATGAGACAAGAACTAGGAGGGGAGAGACGAGAAATTCCTTCGCTAGTATGACCTGACTAAGTTTATTTGGTGTTTATTTGGTCGGTCAGAGTATAGGGATAATATATGACATGACTATTAACCCTTGTTTTATGGCAGTATTTAAGAATGGCAGCTGAGAATATTAATAATGGAGTAAATCAGACCGTAGAGACAGCTTTGATCACCACCAAGGGGAACGTGCAACAGGAAGGCAATATTCCTCCTGTAAACAACGTTACCGAGCAAACTATGAATGATGGAATGTTTAGGAGCTTTTTGCAGTTCATGCAAAATCAGACGAGGGAGGCTCTTGTGCAGAATACGGGTGTAAATGATAACAATGCGCGGTTTATCACAGCCAAGCAGTTCAGAGAATTGGGACCACCAGAATTTAAGGGAAAGCCGGATCCGATCATGGCGAAAACGTGGGTCAAGAAAATTACCAAGATATTCGATGTCTTGGGATGCACGGAGGAATAGAAGGTTCCATTCGCTACCTTTATGTTCTGCGATGAGGCAGACTACTAGTGGGAGCCTGTGAAGCATACCCAGCCTGACGCACTCAACATGTCCTGGGAAACATTTCAAAAATTGTTCAATGACAAGTATTTTCCTGAAAGTATTCGTTATATGAAGGAGGTGGAGTTTATCAGACTGGAACAAAATAACATGATGGTGTCCCAGTACGAGGTGAAGTTTGTAGAGTAATCCAGGTTTGCACCTCATTTGGTTGAAAATGAGGAACGAATGACAAGGATATTTCTAAGAGGTCTAAAACCTGAGATTCGGCAATATCTTATCTCTCATAATTTTTTTTTATATTCAGATGTTGTAAACAGGGCTCAATTATTAGAGCGAGATAATGAGTATGTGCAACCGAGGGACCACAACCAGGGTCATACCGGTGACAGCAGTCATCAGAGCGACGATAACCAACGAGGAGGGAAAAATACGAACAAAGGCGGTAACCACTTGGGTGGTCATCGTGGCCATGATAATAGGAGAGGTGAGTCAAGTGGAAATTTCAAAAAGAGGAGATTCAACAATGACGGGAAGACATCAGCAGCTGCACCAGCACCAACAACAAATTCTAGGGGAGGAGAACGACCGCCAGTTAGATGTTATAAATGCGAAAAAGAGGGACATATCAGCTCAAACTGTCCACAACAATCCAAGGTATGTTAGAACCGTAGAAAGGAAGGCCACATAGCTCGGGATTGTTCTATAGAAAAACCAAGTTCAACGGGGATGGTGACTCTAAGGGCTATCCCGGATAAGTCGAAATCAGCGGTTCCTGGAAGAGCGTTTATCGTGACTGGCCAAAACGTGAGGAACCCGAACGAGGTGATTACGGGTAAGCTAATCATAAACTCTTGCGAAGTTTATACCTTATTAGATACCGGTTCTATCCATTCTTTTATCTCTCTTGCTTGTGCTCAACGTTTAAACTTGACTCCGGAGAAATTGGATTTTGACTTATCTGTTGAAACTCCGTTGGGTGAAACTTTCGTTACATCTACAGTTTATAAATCTTGCATGATCCAAGTTGGCACTATCACATTACCTGTTGATCTTATCTCTTTAAAGATACTTACTTTTGATGTGATTTTAGGAATTGATTGGTTAACCACTCATCATGCTAAAATTGATTGTTTTTGTAATGTTGTTAGTTTTCATATTCCTAACCAACCTGTCATACGAATTCAAACTACTAAACCACTAAAATCAATCACTGTCATATCAAGCCACAAAGCTATTCGTTTATTAAAAAATGGATGTCAAGCTTTCTTAGCCTATGTTATGGATTTGAACAAAGACAAGTCAGATTTGAATAATATTTCTATTGTTAGAGAATTTCCCGATGTATTTCCTGAAGAACTTCCTGGTCTACCCCCAGAATGTGAAGTTGAATTCTTTATTGACCTTGAACCCGGTACAAAGCCCATTTCTAAAACCTAATATTGAATGGCTCCTATTAAACTTCAGGAGTTAAAAGTCCAATTACAGGAGTTATTAGACATCGATTTTATTCGTCCTAGTACATCTCCTTGGGATGCTCCTGTTTTATTCGTAAAGAAGAAAGACGGGAGTATGCGACTTTGTATCGACTATAGGGAATTGAACCATGTCACCATCAAGAATAGGTATCCGCTACCTCGCATTGATGACCTGTTTGACCAGTTGCAAGGAGCACAATTCTTTTCAAAGATCGATCTTCATTTTGGATATCATCAGCTGAAGATTAAAACTGAGGATATTCTAAAGACTGCCTTCAGAACTCGGTACGGGCATTATGAATTCTTAGTCATGTCTTTTGGATTGGCTAATACTTCTGCTGCTTTCATGGATATGATGAACCGTGTATTCAAAGAATATTTAGATCAGTTCGTTGTTGTCTTTATTGATGACATCCTCATCTATTCCAAAAGTCGTGAAGATCATGAGCGCCATTTAAAGCTGGTACTGCAAAGGCTTCGTGAAAATAAGCTATATGCCAAATTGAAGATATGCGAGTTCTGGCTTGAGGAAGTAGCATTCCTTGGGCACGTGGTGTCAAAACATGGAGTATCAGTCGACCCGGTAAGATTGAAGCCATACAAAGTTGGCAGCAACCGAAGTCGGTGCCGAAGTACGTAGCTTTCTGGGCTTAGCTGGGTATTATCGGAGATTTGTGGAAGGATTTTCTAGAATCGCTACTCCGTTAACTCAGCTGACTCAGAAGGATATAAAATTCGGTTGCTGCGAGGATTGTGAGAAGAGTTTTCAAGAACTCAAGAGGAGACTCATTTCGGCACCTGTTCTGACAATACCATCTGGTTCTGATGGATTTGTTATCTACAACAATGCTTCAGGCAAAGGGTTAGGATGTGTTCTCATGTAACATGGGAAAGTCATAGCCTATGCCTCGCGACAACTCAAAGAATATGAGAGGAATTATCCTACTCATGATTTGGAGTTGGTAGCAGTCGTTTTTGCGTTGAAGATTTGGAGACACTACCTGTATGGGGAGAAAGTGGAGATCTATACGGATCATAAAAGCCTCAAATATTTTTTCACCCAAAAGGAACTCAACATGCGGCAACGACGTTGGCTTGAGCTGTTGAAAGATTACGATCATACCATCCAATATCATCTTAGAAAAGCGAACGTAGTAGCTGCCGCATTGAGTAGAAGATCATACGCGGGTACGAGTGCAATGGTGTTAACACAAAGGCCCATTTTGTATGATTTGCAAAGGATGGAGATGGAGATGAAGGCTCCAAGTACCCACATGATGATATTAAATATACGAGTAGAGCCTACTTTAATTGATAAAGTTAAAGTCGCTCAAGCTACGGACATAGAGCTGATGCGTATGAAGAAGAAAGTGCAAGAAGGTGCTATTCCAGAAGCAAGAATCGATGAAGAAGGAATACTTCGAGTCAACTCCAGATTTTGTGTTCCTAACGATTTTGACTTGAAGCATAGAATAATGATGGAGGCACATAACACACCGTTTGCAATCCATCCTGGGAGTACCAAAATGTATCACGATCTTCGACATACATTTTGGTGGAGCAATATGAAAAGAGAGATCGCGGAGTTTATCTCGAGGTGTTTAACTTGTCAACGTGTAAAGGTGGAGCATCAAGTGCCATAGGGTCCATTGCAACCACTTGAGATCCCGAAATAGAAGTGGGAACACATTACCATGGATTTCGTTACAGGTCTTCCCAAGGTTTCTCAAGGCATAGATGCGATTTGGGTCATTGTTGATAGATTAACCAAGTCTGCCCATTTCTTGCCTATATGTGAGACTTATTCCCCTGAACTTCTTGCTAGTATATACGCGAATGAGATTGTGAGATTGCATGGCATGCCAGTATCCATAGTTTCGGATCGTGACCCAAGATTCACTTCACGATTTTGGGTTAGCTTGCAAAAAGCTATGGGCACATATTTACGATTTAGTTCAGCATACCATCCTCAAACGGACGGGCAATCAGAGAGGACTATTCAAACCCTTGAAGATCTATTAAGACTCTGTGTTCTAGATTTCAAAAGAAGTTGGGATAAGTACTTGCCACTGGTGAAATTCTCCTACAACAACAGTTATCAGGCAAGTATAGGTATGGCTCCATTTGAAGCCTTATATGGACGAAAGTGTCGTTCTCCAGTATGTTGGGACGAGGTGGGTGAAGCAACATTGTTGGGACCAGAATTGGTACGCATAACTACAGAGAAGATCCAAATATTTCGACAACGTATAAAAACGACACATGATCGACAAAAGAGTTATGCGGATCTTCATTGAAAGGATGTAGAATTCAATATTGGGGATCATGTATTGTTAGGTGTTGCACCATGGAAAGGAGTTACAAGATTTGGGAAGAGAAGAAAGCTCAATCCACGATTTGTCGGTCCATTTGAGATTCTTGACCGAATCGGAAATGTGGCCTATAGACTCGCATTACCTCAAAGCATGTCTCGTGTTCATAATATTTTTCACATATCTGTGCTTCGTAAATATGTGAAATACCCGAACCACATAATTGAGTTAGAACCAGACGAGATAGCCGAAGATTTAACGTACGAGGAGGTACCTGTTAAGATCTTGGATAGAAAAGAGCATGTTCTACACACAAAGGTTATACCACAAGTTAAGGTTTTGTGGAGAAATCATGCTACTGAAGAAATGACCTGGGAGTTGGAATCAGAAATGAAAGCGAGGTATCCTCACCTTTTTAAAATACCGGGTACGTACGTCAATTTCGAGGACGAAATTTCATAAGGAGGGGAGGTTGTAAGACCCCAACTTATTAATAAATAAAATAAAATTTTTTCTATTTATTATTTTGAAATAGAAAGGGTTGATTTGATTAATGTGGTTAGTTATGGGTAAAACGCGTAAATATTTCAAATAAGCAAGTGGTTATAAAATATTCATTTTTGGTCGGTGAATATTCGTTTGGTCGTGGAATATTCTTGCTGTCAGGGAATATTCCTACGACGGCGCAGCCTTGTGTGGACCCCATAACGGAAAGCGATTGGATGAAGAAAATGACAAGTATAAGTTGTTTATAATTAACGACGTAGTTGTTACCGTTAATACTGTTGGAATACCTGATGGTTAAAATACAGTAGCACACGGTATTGCACCAATTATTGATTCTTACGAAGGAAGGCACTACTCAATAATTGTTACAGTAGTTACTGTTTAATATTTTATTTTATTGATTCAATAATTGCTGCATTGATATTTTATATTACTGTTGTTTCAATAATTGTCACTGCACAGTATTTCCCATTATCAGATCAATAATTCATATTATTTGAATAATATTATTAGATAACATTATTGGCAATTTCTAGAAAGTTCTGTCTAAGGAGAGGTTTGGTCATCTAATTGCGCGCCAGTAAGGAGAAATTCTTATTGGAAAGCCCCCTCTTTCTTGGGAACGGCCTGGTTGTCATAAATGTGATTCTGTAATATTATTTGTGAATAATTAATTATTGATTCATATGATAAGGAAATATTTATTTTATGTAGACATAAATGAGCGATATATTTTTGTGATTAAAAATGAAGGAGTTAATGTTGAGGTTTTTATCAGTATTTTTGTCGGAATTGAGGTATTAAAAATCAGGGTTTTTGAGATATTTTGCGGGGGTTATAATTTTTAATCCGACCGTTGGATCGTGGTAATTTTTGGATATGTTATACATATATAAGTTGAGTATATGTCCACAAATTTTGAACCGTTAAAAATGAATGTATGATTTATTATCAATTTTACGAGATGACTGGTTCAGAAATTGTTAAATTTTCTGAGTTTATCATTTTGGTGGAAAATTCTGGAATTGGTGGGCCCCACTCTTGGTTGGTGAAGAAATGTACTGAGATTTTTATTCAAATGTGGTAGGCTTAAATAGTAACAGGTAAAGCCATCAGGTTGCATGTTAAGTCTGCTTCGGCGTGCTAACATTTTCCTATAAATAGAGGGCTAAGTTAGAATTGAAAATCACACCAAAAATAAGTTTTCTCTCTTTCTTTCTCAAGATTATTGAGTGTATTTTGTGAGTATTTAGATACTTTGAGAGTTTCTACTCATCATAGCAAGTTTCTTTCAGCCTTATACCGGTATTCCGACCAGAAGTACTGATATTTTGAGGTAAGAGATATTATCTTCTTCTTAAATGATATTTTCTTCAATATCATTATGTCGAAATATTGATATGAATTTTTTATCAAATTTGGAACTTTTTGTGTTGTGGTTACTATTCACGTACACGTTACTATTTACGAATACGGCATTATTCACAAATACGACACTATTCACCGAAAAATAAAATTTTCCCTTTTTGTCCAAGATATCTATTATGGTTACTATCTTTGATTGTATCCATGTTTTGATCTTTATTTTTGAATTTTGCTTCACAATTGATTATTATGAAGTGTTATTGATCTTGGATAAACTGTTATACGAATCCCTACTATTTGTCCTCCTGTCTCACTGGATTCGTTTTCTTTAAGATATTTTTCATCATCCTCAGTCCTAAATGATGATATTATTGAATATCTTTGGCCTGTATTGCAAAGATGTATGATTATCTGATGAATATCTTTGGCCTGTATTGCAAAGATGAACAGGTGTTGAGATGAACATGACCGACTGGTGATACAAATGAATATCTTTGGCCTGTAGTGCAAAGATGAATATTTGGTTAAAGATGATTATTAATTGATGTCACAGGGATAAAATATTGATGATGGACTTTTAAATCTTAGAAGATAGTAGAATTCATTCTCTACTAGACTCTTCCAATGGTTTGCTGTTTCCACTGCAGTTGTTGATCTAAAACTTGTTGTCGATTATATTCTATCAGATTTTTCCCTGTTGAATACTAATGATAATTTCTTGTATATTATCTTAGTCATAATATTCTTTACTAGGCTAGTTGAGCTCACCCTTTTCCTTTTTGTTCCATTTTTCTTCTCAGGAGGTGAGAACATAGCAGGATCTAGTCGGGGTATGGAGTGATGGTTCTAGAAAGATGTTTTAGCAGTCCTCACTATTTTTGTAAAATAGTGTTTGAATAATTGTAATGAGGACTTATTTGAGTATGGATATTGTCTAGAAGACAATATTTGTATTTAAACTCACAGTATGTGTTGTCGTATTTTGCACGACAATTGTATTATTGAAGTTGTAGTTTGCTTTTTGTACCATGTATTTGGCGACTCAGAATGGGTGTTGTATACCTATTTTGGGGGCGTCACACATAAATTCAAAATTACAAAGGTTTACAATGAGATAACTAAATAGTTATTCTTATAAAAATCTATTACTGTATTTTACTTTAGTCTCTGTCCTTCTTCAAGCATTCGCCTTTATCTGAAAGTTATTATCATGATATAGCAAGGGTGAGCAACTACTTTGCCCAACAAGTTTAAATTCAATAAAGATATATCATGATTGAAAGAATAATAAGCTTTCAAGTTTTCAACAATTTAATAATTGTGAAGGAACATGAATCAAGATGTCAATAATTGAATGATTGAATAAATAATGTTTGAAGGTCAACAATGACCATGAGCAATTTAACTGAACCTTATGGTAATGAAGGTAATCAGCCTTTCATACCTGATGAACATATGCAACATGCACTAAGCGCGAATCAATAATCAATTTAGACATGAATAATCATTCACTAACATACTTTGAAATATTACCCGAGTTTGAGGTAAGGAAAGTTGCCTGTATAGTCGATTACCGCTACATAATTTAATTTAATTTCTTTATTGAAAAGACCTATCATACAAAAGATTGATCTTTCAATTAACATATTATACCTTATTTCATAATACTATCTAACACTTAATCACATAGTCAAATATTAGATAATCTTAACACCATATTCATTTACTTACTTATAATCTCATCATCTTATATTAACTTGTCTAACCTTCACTCACAAAGTTAAGTATTAGACATTACACCTTAGTCTTAGTATTATAACTATACTTTGATAATCTTTTCATCACTTATAACTTATACTTATAAGTTTTCCCTTTATATGTTATCTTAGTAAACTAGATAACCTTTCAGTAAACTGAAATATCATTTCAGTAAATCGGATTACATTCCAGCATCCTGAAATTACTATTTCAGCAGACCACAAAATATTTCAGTAGACTGAAACCATTTCAGCCATCCAAAATCCAATTCATCACCCTAAATTCTCATTTTAGTCTATTACAAGCATAACATAGTTCGTTGAATACCAAATTCAACAATTATATTGAAAAATAACATAAATCCCTTATTTTAATCTCCCGTCGAATATTATTAACTATGTAATAATATTTTATGCTAAGGTTATTAACCTTTTAATAATATTCCAGTCAAATACTACTAATAATATCTTAATCCAATATTATTAGTCATATAAAAATATTTTAAGTCATTAATCACATTAATAAACAATTTAGTTTAATTGTTTTTCTTTCATTAATTTACTCATTAAACATTTTAAAATGCTGTCAACATCGGGATTTTTAATTGTCCCTTTCCGTTACTTGTTCTTTGGTGTTCTCATTTTAGGTGAGATTTGTTTGAAAAAACAAGTGAAAAAGGTCCGACATGTATAATGTCGACGATGGACTGTTAAGAGTCGCCAGTTGGTTTTTTAAATGGTTGTACCAACACAACCGAGAAAAAGTTTGCACATTGACCCAGTGATGTGACACTGTTAAACGGGTTGGTGAAACCGAGATTCATTAGGGTCCGGGGACTTGGTTATGCGGAGGGAAGGTGTTAGGCACCCCCCGACATCCGTGTTATCACGGTGACCGCCTCTTTTCAAGAAACAATTATCTAAATGTGTGTGTGTGTGGGTCAATGTGCTGTTATTTAGAAGTAGTGTGAGGCCTCATTCGCACCTATATACACATGGTTTGAATTTATGTAAAAATTCAGTTTTAACAAGATATGGCAGTGATTTTTATAAAAGAGGTTTTTCAAACTCTGATGCTCAATAGTAATTTAGACCTTTTGATACTTCCATTTTATTAAGTATCCGGCTGGATTGATTTTATTTTTGAGATGCGAAGCATATGTAAGAAAACAATGTACAAAATAATGTCGACTTCCTCGTGGGTATGAAAACCATATGAGGAAATTCAGACACCACATAATAATTTACAAGCTGCTTACAGCTGAAAATGTCCATCACGGGAACCGAATCTAGATCCAATAGGTTGAATCTGTGATCACATAATTTCTAGACGCACATGATACCACAATTTGTATGAAAGCAGTAAGCAGGTATATATATAATAGCTGTAAATATATATATATATATATATATATATATATATATATATATATATATATATATATATACAGACATGATCACCAACCACGAAGCACCTCAATGGGGGATCAAAAATGTAAATAAATCTGTAAAAACTATCAACCGCCACGGAGGAAACTCCAGGCGGGACAAAACGTAAATAAAGCTGTTTAAAACCATCAACTGCCACGAAGTGAACTCCAGGTAAGACGAAACGTAAAGAAAACTGTAAAAACGATCAACCACAACGTAGTAAACTCCAGGTGGGATAATATACATACATATATATATACATATATATATATATATATATATATATGTATATATATATATATATATATATATATATATATATATATATATATATTAAAATTCATATAACAGAGTAAACATATATATATATAAGCGAGTAAACGCACCGGATGTAAAATTCAGGTTCATCGAACAGAGTTCGACACACAATTAATATATATATATTAATTGTGTGTCGAACTCTGTTCGATGAACCTGATTTTACATCGCGATACAAACTAAAATAAAACCACGGACCGAAGTCGGATAAACGCGCGCAACACGACTCTCAACGTGAAGAAGGGTGTGTGCAAAGATGAAGAGAAAGACTTTAAAGTGTGCGAGAAAGCTTACAGTGGACTGCCAAAGAAGACTTCTATATCTTTAAAGTGGATAAACACTGGCTTTTATGGGTACAAAAGTAGCTATATATGGGCTCACATGTGTTTAAAATGAGAAAGCACTCAGTAAGGGGTGAGTACAGAGCAAATTGGTCAGGGCTTCCTCGCCATTTTTCTCTTGTAAAATGGCCACCCAAGCCCTCTATTTATAGGGGGGGAGCCGCAGGTCTACCTGCGGCTACCCGGGATGCCCAAAATATGGGTCCCGCATTGTCGAAGTACGTAGATTCGGACAACGCGCTGTTTGCTCGGTCGCTCATAACTTTCAATCCTGGAGTCCGATGGAAGCGTGCCATATCATTACAGAAAGCTCTTTTCGAGAGCTACACAATGACATACGATTTGCCCTTTTTTGATTCCAGTAAGATGGGTCCATGACTGAAATGGCAGTTTTGGATTTCCATCAGGCTGTCCGTTGAGTCATTTTGAGTAGTTTGCGCTCGGAAGTTAAGATATGGTTTTTTTTGGGACTTCTATTGAAGCATTTTGAATTGAAATGAGTGTATTTGATTTGAAGTAAAGTTAAGTTGGCAAAATGACCATTTTACCCCTCCCATGGTTATCTCCGGTTTTTACGCAGTTGTAGCAGTATTTTCTCAGGGTTATCTCTGAGGTTGACTTGATGTTGACTTTGACTGTCCTTAGGGTTATCTATGAGGTTTGCTTGACCTCCTGAGGCTATCTCCATACTTTATTCTTGATCCCCCGGGGCTATCTTTGGGCTTTGAACTGATTTTCTCGGGGTTATCTCTGGGGTTGGAAGCTGATTTCCCGGTGTTATCTCTAGGGTTTGAAAACTGGATCTTTCGGGACTATCTTCGGGGTTGGAATTGATGTTGTGGTCCTCCAGGGTTATCTCTGGAGTGTGAAAAAGACGTTTTTTCCCTCCTACATAGTTAGTAATAGGAAAAGAAAATTTTGAGTGTCTACTGATGCCCCTCTTTATCATGTTTATGCAATGCAATGGAATGGACACGATAAAGATTAGTAGACACTTGAAATATGACAAGGTATTTTCAATAATGCAAATCACAATGTAATTTATCTTATGATGAATGTTAAAATATTTTCGCAAATCGCAGCTCGCAGATCGCACATCGCATTTCGCACTTCGCCCTTCGCTTTTCGCATTTGGCCAATCGCACTTCGCAACTCGCACATCGCATTTGTCAACGTCAGGATTTTTAAATGTCCCTTTCCATTTCTTGTTATTTGGTGTTGTCATTTTAGGTGAGTTTTGTTTGAAAAAATAAGTGAAAAAGGTCCGACATGTATAATGTCGACGATGGACTGTTAAGTGCCGCCAGTTGATTTTTTAAATGGTTGAACCAACACAACCGAGAAAAGGTTTGCACATTAACCCAGTGATGTGACACTACTAAACGGGTCGGTGAAATCGAGATTCACTAGGGTCCGGAGACTTGGTTATGCGGAGGGAAGGTGTTAGGCACCCCCCGACATCCGTGTTACCATTGTGACCGCCTTTTTTCAAGAAACTATTATCTGAATGTGTGTGTGTGTGTGGGTCAATGTGCTGTTATTTGGAAGTAGTACGAGGCTTCGTTCGCACCTATATACACAGGGTTTGAATTTATGTAAAAATTTAGTTTTTAGCAAGATATTACAGTGAGGTTTTGTAAAGAAGGTTTTTCAAACCCTGATGCTCAATAGTAATTGAGACCTTTTGATACTTCCATTTTATTAAGTATCCAGCTTGATTGATTTTATTTTTGAGATACGAAGTGTAAGACCCCAACTTTTATAAATAAAGATGAATTTTCTATAAATATAATTTTTGAATATTATGGAGTAAATTTGATATAATGTTATAGTTATGGGTAATATTTATAAATTTTGCAGAGTACGCAAGTTATTATATAATATTTGATTGGTCGGGGAATATTCGTTTTAAAAAAGAATATTCGTACAACGACACAATCATTGGTGGACCCCACAAAGAAAATATTATCGAATTGAGAAAATGACAAAAATATTTTATAAAAATAACGGCGGAAGTTTTACCGTTAACTATTGAAACACCCGGTGTTAAAAGTACAGTAATATGCATAGTTGCATAGTAGCACACGGTATTGATTGTAGATGCTTACGTGAGAAGTCACTCAGTTTTATTCAATTATTGCTATAGTATTTGTTGTAAATATTGGCGTATTATTTGGACCCCCACTTACTCATTTTTGAAAATAATCGGTAGAAAGTTATTTTATATAATAAAGGTGGCCTACATATGGGGCCCATATGTGGAAAATTGAATTGCTGGGAGTTTTGTTCCAAATGATGTTCACGGGTGATGGCCGGAGGATATTATTTATATATATTATATAAAAAGTTGTTAATATATATATATATATATATATATATATATATATATGTTTTATTTAAGTTTTCGTTTTATTAGAATATTTTATTACATAGTATCCTTTTCATTCTTCTATAAATAGAAGCTCATTCATTCAATATTTCTTACGAATTCACTGAAACTCTAGAGAGAAAATTATAGAGAGAAAGAAGAAGAGAAGTCTGTTACCTTTCTTTTTCTATATCTAGTTTCTTTTACAGTAAGAGATATTATTTCTTTTGTATTCATGAAGAGAACTTCTGTTATTCGATTCTTTATTATTCTGTTGGAATAACCAGTATACGCAGACTACCCTATACTTGGTGACATTCTTCTATTATTCCGTCTTTATTATTATTCTGTTGGAATATCCTGTCTGTGCGTTTTACGCCGGACCTGATTCCGTCTTTATTATTATTCTGTTGGAATATCCTGTCTGTGCGTTTTACGCCGGACCTGGTTTCGTCTTTATTATTCTGTTGGAACATCCTGTCGGTGCGAATTTTGCCTAACCTGGTTCCGTTACTTATTATTTTGTTGGAATAACCTGTTTATGCGAAATACCGCATGCATGGTGAATTCTTTTGTTATTCCATTCGTTATTATACTCAGTTGGTTAAAGTTTTGAGTTCTATACTCCATGAAATTAGTGGAATATCCTTGATATTTGCGCTTCATCCAGTATCTTTTCATGGAAATATTCTTCTAAGCATTCTTAAATTTTACTCTATAAAGCAGTATCATGTTGACAATTTGGACGTTATTAGTTCCTAGATAAATTAATTCTTGAAGTTTTTTTTATTGAATTCTTATATCATTGTCATCATTCTCATGTTTATATTATGTTGAAAGTCATATGTGGCCTCTAGTGCATAGATGGACTTGGTATGATTATGACCAAGGATTGTTCGGTATAATCATGACCATAATGTTACAAATGATGTGGTAAAAGTCCTCATTGGCCCGTAGTGCATTGATGGACAGTTGTTGGCATGATCATGACCATTGATGAATACACGAATATCCTTGGCTGTGATGCATGGATAATTTGTGGTTGTGATACTAATGAATATCATTGGCCGTAGTGCAGGGATGATGTGAATTATTTATTAAGCTGAGTCTCAGCGATAAAAGTCATGAAAAACCTTTTAAATCGTAAAAGATAGTAGATTTTATTCTCTACTTGACTCTTTTAATGCATTGCTTGATCCGCTGCAGTTAAACTTGATGTCTATTATATTTTATCAGTTTAACATTGTTGAAGACTAATGATAATTTATTTTGCCTTATCTTAGTCATAATATTTCTTACTGGGCTAGTTGAGCTCACCCTTTCTTTCACTATTCTCTTCAGGAAATGAGAATATAGTTGGGACGAGTCGGGAAACGGAGTGATGGATCAGATGATAGTATTAGTAGTCCTCACTATTCTGTTAAATAGTGTGACAATAAATGTAATGAGGACTTATTCTGAGAGCGGATATTATCTAGAAGACAATATTTGTATTAAAAATCACAGCTCTCTTGTGGTATATTAAAGATTGTATTTGTATTCTGTACCATGTATTTGGCGACTCATAATAGGTGATGTATACTTATTTTGGGGGCGTAACAGTTGGTATCAGAGCCTAGAGATATGATCCCTGGCTAAGATGTGAGACTAGAACTAGGAGGGGAGAGACGGAAAATTCCTTCACTAGTATGACCTACCTAATTTTATTTGGTATTTAATTGGTTGGTCAGAGTATAGAGATAATATGTTACATGTCAACTAACACTTGTTTTGTGGCAGTATCTGAAAATGACATCCGAGAATGTTGAGAATAGCAATGGAGCACAGGAGACCGTTGAGTCTCAACATATCAATAATCAGGATAATGTTCATCAGGAAGGCGATAATCCTCAGGTGAACAACACTGACCAAATGATGAATGATGGATTATTCAAAGGCTTTATGCAATTCATGCAACATCAGGCGAGAGCGGCTCCTGTCCAAAATGTAGGTGGAAACACTAGCAACTCTCGGACGGTTATCGCTAAACAGTTCAAGGAGCTGGGACCACCGGAGTTTATTGGAGAGCCAAAACCACTTAAGGCGAAAACGCGGATAAAGCAGATCATCAAGATATTTGATGTCTTGGGATGCTCCGAGGAGCAAAAGGTTCCCTTTGCCACCTTTATGTTGCGAGGAGAGGTTGATTACTGGTAGGAATCGGTAAAGTGTACTCAACCTGCCGCACTGAAGATGTCTTGAGAGAAGTTCCAAGAACTATTCAATGACAAGTACTTTTCCAAAAGTATTCATCATATGAAGGAAGTATAGTTCATCAAGTTGGAGCAGAATAATATGACCGTGTCGCAGTACGAAGCTAAGTTTGCCAAGTTATCTCGATTTGCGTCCCACTTAGTGGATAATGAAGAGAGAATGACACAGATGTTTTTAAGAGGTTTGAAGCTGGAAATACGTCAACATCTTATTTCTCATAAACTGTGTTTGTATTCAGATGTTGTGAATAAGGCTCAGTTAGTGGAGCGCGATAACGAGTCAACGCAACCAAAAGAGAGCAGCCAACAAAATGATAATACCAGTGAGAGCAGTCATCAAAGCGGTGACAACAAGCGTGGAGGGAATCAATAGGTCAGAAATGGTAACCACTTCGGTGGTAATCAGGGCCAAAACAATAAGAATGGACATTTCAAGAAGAGGAGATTCAACAATGATTGAAGAGGAGATTCAACAATGGACATTTCACGACCACCTATCATATGCTTCAAATGCGGAGGGGAGGGACACATCAGTCCAAACTGCGTGATGCCGTCCAAAGCATGTTATAATTATGGAAGAGAAGGTCACTTAGCTCGATTTTGTAATTTACCGAAGACAAGTTCAACTAGGATGGAGGCCCCAAAGGCCGTCCCAAAAAAGGTAAAGCCGGTAGTGCAAGGGAGAGCGTTTGTTGTGACCTCCCAGAAAGTAAAGAACCCGAACGAGGTCATCACGGGTAAGCTTATCATAAACTCTAGCGAAGTCTATACCTTATTTGATACCGGTTCTACCCATTCTTTTATTTCTCCTACTTGCGCTCAACGATTAAATTTGACTCCGGAGAAATTAGACTTTGACTTATCTGTGGAAACTCCGTTGGGAGAAACCTTCATTACATCCACTGTTTATAAGTCTTGTTTGGTTCAAATTGGTACCCTCACATTACCTGTCGATCTTATTTAATTGAAAATACTTGCATTTGACGTGATTCTAGGGATTGATTGGTTAACTAATCATCATGCAAAAATTGATTATTTTCGTAAGGTTATTAGTTTTCATATTCCTAACCAACCTATTATGCGAATTCAAGCAACTAAACCATTAAAATCAATCAATGTCATTTCAAGCCATAAAGCTATTCGCTTATTGAAAAACGGATGTCAAGCTTTCTTAGCTCATGTCACGGATCTAAACAAAAATACGTCAGTTTTGAATGATATTTCTGTTGTTAATAAATTTCCTAACGTATTCCCCAAAGAACTTCCTGGCCTACCCCCAGAGCGTGAAATTAAATTTTATATCGACCTTGAACCCGGCACAAAACCCATTTCCAAAGCCCCTTATCGAATGGCTCCTATTGAACTTCAGGAGTTAAAGACACAACTGCAGGAATTGTTAGACATTGGCTTTATTTGTCCTAGTATTTCTCCTTGGGGTGCTCCTGTTCTATTCGTGAAGAAGAAAGATGGGAGTATGCGACTTTGTATTGATTATCGGGAGTTGAATCATGTCGCCATCAAGAATAAGTACCCATTGCCACGTATTGATGACCTGTTTGACCAGTTGCAATGAGCTAAATTCTTTTCAAAGATTGAACTTCGTTCCAGATATCACCAATTAAAGATTAGAACCGATGACATTCCAAAGACGGCTTTTAGAACTCGGTACGGGCATTATGAATTCCTAGTCATGTCCTTTGGATTGACTAATGCTCCTGCTGCCTTCATGGATATGATGAACCGAGTATTCAAGGAATATTTGGATCACTTTGTGGTCGTCTTTATTGATGACATCCTTATTTATTCTAAAAGCCGTGAAGGTCATGAGCAACACTTGAGGCTGATACTCCAAAAGCTTCGTGAATACAAGCTTTATTCCAAGTTAAAGAAATGCGAGTTCTGTCTTGAGGAAGTAGAATTCCTTGGGCACGTGGTATCAAGTCATGGAATATCTGTTGACCCAGCAAAGATTGAGGCTATACAAAGCTGGGAGCAACCTAAATTAGTAACCAAAGTACGTAGCTTTCTTGGTTTAGCTGGTTATTATCGGAGATTCGTGGAAGGATTTTCTTAAATTGCTACTCCATTAACTCAGCTAACTCAAAAAGATACAAAGTTTGGTTGGAGCGAGGAATGTGAGAAGAGTTTTCAAGAACTCAAGATGAGACTCATTTCAGCACCTGTTCTGATAATACCATCTGGCTCGGAGGGATTTATCATCTACATTGATGCTTCGGGCAAAGGGTCAGGATGTGTTCGCATGCAACATGGGAAAGTCATAGCCTATGCTTCTCGACAACTCAAAGAATATGAGAGAAATTATCCTACTCATGATCTAGAGTTAGCAGCTGTTGTTTTTGCACTTAAAATTTAGAGGCATTACTTGTATGGGTAGAAAGTAGAGATCTTTACGGATCATAAAAGCCTCAAATATTTTTTCACTCAATATGCGACAACGACGTTGGCTTGAACTGTTGAAAGATTATGATCATACCATCCAATACCATCCTGGAAAAGCGAACGTTGTAGCTGACGCATTGAGAAGAAGATCATATGCGGGTACGAGTGTGATGTTGTCAATGCACAGGCCCATTTTGTGTGACTTAAAGGATGGAGATAGAGTTAAAGACTCCGGGGACTCATGTGATGATAGCGAATATATGAGTAGAACCTACTTTAATTGATAAAGTTAAAACTGCTCAAGCTACAGACCTGGAATTGATGCGTATGAGAAAGAAAATACAAGAAGGTGCTATGCCGGAAGCAAGAATCGATGAAGAAGGAATACTTCGAGTCAACTCCAGACTTTGTGTTCCTAACGACCCTGATTTAAAGTATAAAATCATGATGGAGGCGCACAACACACCGTTTGCAATCCATCCTGGGAGTACCAAAATGTATCATGATCTTTGTCATACATTTTGGTGGAGCAATATGAAGAGAGAGATAATGCTATTTATCTCAAGGTGTCTAACTTGTCAACGAGTTAAAGCGGAGCATCAAGTACCAAAAGGTCCATTGCAAGCACTTAAAATTCCAGAATGGAAGTGGGAGAACATTACCATGGATTTCGTTACTGGTCTTCCCAAGGTAAAACCCTAATTCGTGGGTTATAAACCCTAATGACTATTTTGACCATAATTGCTAAATTAAGCAAATTTAATTAGGAATATTAATCCTAATTAGCAAGATTGAATTTTATGATTAGGAAATATTAATAAAATTATCGAATCCTAATTGTAATTTGGAATTATTAATTTTCTATTTTGAAAACCGAAATTCAGAAATATTAGAAATTAAATTGCAAACCTAAAGGGTTTAAACCCTAAACCCTATAGGGTTCCAAACCCTAAACATAAACCCTAAACCCTAAGGGTTTGTACAAATGACAAGAATGCCATTGATTGTATTTTAGAAATGACCAAAATGCCCTTTTATTATATTTTAGAAGCTAACTTGTAAAATTTGGTTTAACTTTAGTTGGTCACCAACTATTGTTGACATTGTGGCTTAAAATCTCAGCAATTCGGCAGCAAAAATCGTGCATAACATCAGCCATAGGAACAAGTCATTGTATATATAGGATTTCAAGAGAGAGAAAGTCTATTTATTAGCCATTTTGCTAACTTGCTCTCACCTACTCTCTCTCTCACCAAGACCTCCAAAAATCCATAGTAAATCAGTCACAAATTACCCTCTTAAACACATAGATCTGATTCAAAGATCTAGGATCAAGAATTGAAAGAAAGAAGGTATAACCTAAATTTTTATTTTTGATCTTGTATGCTTTTAAAAATTTTGTGTTTTTGTGTTTAGATCTTTGCTAGAGGATGTTTTATGTTGATCTATGATGATCAAACATATATCCATAGCATCAAAGTGCCTTAAAGAGGTGTTTTTCAAAGTCTGTCCAAGAACAAAATCTGTGGTCTGACAAGGTAATGTCAAGGGCCACAGATTCTTGTTCGTTTGCTATTTTTGTTGTTTAAACGTTGTTACATGAAGCCTTGTATGTGGTCTTTACTCTGCAAGTGGAATCTGAGTCATTAGATGTTTGGATAAGGAGTTATTAACGGTCAAAACCCGTTGACCGGGCTTGACCGAGTAAAATTTTGGGCAGCCCAGAACCTAAAAACCGAATCTGACAATGTTTTTCAAGGTCTGGATCTGACAGTTTTTGATGATTTGTTTATGTTGTTTTTGTAACCATATTGTAGTCTGTAATGTTGGCTATATATTTGTTCCTTTAGATCGCTTAAAACAACAAGTGATCGAACATAGTGAGTGGTCAAACCCGGCCCCACGGTCACGGATTGCTTATCTGTAAAACCAAGAACACAGCTTAAGCAATTTTTCTGACATAGTTTGACCGTCTGATTCGTGGCGATCTTGTGGCGATCTTGTTGATGTTAAATTGATTTATTGATTGATTAATGTTCCTTAACATAAGGAGTACATATTAGAACCATGAGATCATATAAATCGGACTGGAACACTTAGATAATCGAACCACAAAGTGGTACCTCACGACTGTCTGGGTTTCTGGGTTACCCAGAAAACTTAGATTAAGTCTGACAGTGATTTGGCTTGGCTATATCTTCCTGGTATGGTATGATATGACTTAGATATTGGTTTCTAATTGTAGTATTGTATACGGACTACAAGTTCATGACTAAAGATTGCTCAGAAACGAAACGAGTTGAGAATTAAGCCCGGTCAAACAGGGCAGGTTGATAACGAAGCTGTCAGTGTTCTTGAGCTCAAGAATACCAACAGCGACGCTAAGTGTCGCTATAGGCTATTAGCGACGGTTTATTTAATTTTTATTTTCTGAATATTCCGAAAATTATTTAAAAATAGAAATAAATTCTAAAAAATTACCAAAAATAGTTTTAAAAATTATTTTAAATTATGAAAAATATTTTTTGACCAATTGGAATATTTTTCTTTAATATTTATAATTATTTAAATATTAAAAGTATTTAATTTATTTAAATAGTGTATTAAATAAATTAGAGAAAAATTATTTTAATTATTGAAAAATCATTTTAAATAAGAATAATGTATTTAAAAATATTTTGAGTTATAAAATATAATTTTCAATATTTTTGGAGAATTTTCATTAATAAATTAATATTAATGATATTAGATTTATTTAATTATGATATTAAATAAATGAATTAAAAATGATTTTATTGATTTAAAAATCATTTAAAAATGAGAAAAATATTTTAAAAGTATTTTAAGTTATAATTAATGACTTTTAATATTTTGATAATAATTACATTAATATTTAAATATTAATGGTGATGATTTAAAAACGATTTTAATTACTTTAAAAATCATTTAAGTAGAATATTGATGATTTAAAAATATTTTAAGTTATTAACAATAACTTTAATATTTTGACAAATATAATATTAATATTTTTATATTATTAAATATTAATGATAATAAGATTATTTGATAATTAAATCATTTAAAAATGATTTAAGTGTTTTTATAAATTATAATAATTGTTTATAAATTATTTAAAGCTTCCAAGAAATATTATAAACGATATTTGACTTATCTAACATAATATTGAACCTTAGAGACCAAGTTTAATTGACAATCAATGTGTTAATTGTCGGATAGGGCGACCAGAACACCGAAAATAGACCGAAGTCCAACCAGACCGAAATAGTTAGACTGGATAAGTGTTTATATAGGTTATAAACACTGATGTGATTATGTGGTAATATGCCTAGGAGAAGTTTAACTGTAAATTACAGTATTGTGTGTTGTGAATGATTGTGCTAATTGTGAGACCGACATTGTTGATTATAGGTCTTACGAACGCAGTTAATTATATTGTGTAGCTGTAATCAACGCGAAAGGCAAGTTTCCTAACTCAACCTTGAGTTATATTCATTCAATTATTATAATGGTTAACTATTGCTAATTATACCATGTCCATGGAATTTATTGTTGATTATTCGCAGTTAGTGCATGATTAAAATTCAAATTGAATTACTGATTCGAAAAATATATATTTATAGAATTACTGTTGTTGGATATTTATATCTGTAGAAACTAATATTGACAGTACAGATAATTCCTGTTTATTGTCAAATTATATTGAGAAATGTCTTAGCTAATTATTCTGGCTAGACGAACAATTGTTAGAACTTGATAAATACGATAAGAGAAATCAAGTGTTAGTGATAGATCGATGCCAATTGTTTCGGCTAGATCAATAAGTAGATATAATTTGAAATCACAGTATTTCGTTGTTAAATCAAAAATCTTAATTCTGAGACTGAGAAGAACAACCTTTTATACAAAGGGAACATTTTGGGTCATATATTCGACCATTGCGCGCTGTTAAGTATTATGCATAATATAGGGTACAAGGAGTTGGCCGGCTCTAAGTACTTGCAGAGGGGTATGATTTAATCTTTATGGTTATCTGATACGTATGCGTATGTATCAAAGTAAATCTTTGATAGATACCCGAGAAAATAAGTTCAAAGATCTGGTGAGATCACTCAGCATAAATCAAGAAAATATTCCACTTTGTTATTGTGTAGAATTGATTATTGTTTATTCAATAGAATATCGTAGAAACTTTGAAAGCGTTGTACTCTTTCATTATCAGATTATTGCGTTGCCTAGAATACGGGAAGACTTGTTATTAATTAACAATTTGTTCAGCTTTTTCAAAGTTTCCCGAACGTTGGTTTCATTCTATCAAAATAGATAGTCTGTTCTTGTTGATTCATATACCTTTATTGTATGTCTTAACTTGCGGGGCAAACTTGTTGCTCACCCTTGCTATAAATAAAACATTTTAGCTAGAAACGAAGAGGCCAGCGGGTCAAAGAAGAACAAAGGCAAAGGCAAGATATTGGAGTAGTTATAATCAACAATATTATTATTATGTTGTATTGTAAACCCTTTTTGTATAATCTAAGGGGTATGTTTGTAATGTTAAGGTTAGTGGACCTGAGACTTATGTATTAACAATATATGTTAATGACTTATGTAATCCTATTTATATATGAATGGGTAGTTAATTGGTATTATATTATGGATCGTGAACACCAAACTCGGGGGTCAGGTAACCCGGATTTGGGGGTGTCACAGGATGGTATCAAAGCTGTAGTGACCAAGGTGTCACCAGTTAGTAGAAGAGTTGTAGGTTATAAACTTAAGTGGGGTGGGAGAAAACCCTAGGAATATAACCATGCGCGAGATAGATAAAAGTCATTTAGAGTTCTAAGTGAGGGATTGCCGGAGTGCATCAATAGTGAGATATGTGGACACATAGTGTGAGAATTTTGTACTAATGAAGTACTAATCAAGTTATTTCAACTGATTGTAGGATGTCTAGAGAAGGTGAAAAGAGTACGGAGATGCTAGCGGCTGTTGCACCGGTTCCAGAAGCTGAGGTGCCAGCGCAAAGCGAATCAGTGGAGAATGTGGGAGAAGATGAACCAATTGTGAATCTAGGGAGCGATCATGACAATTATCCTGAGATGTATCTGAGTGGAGATGAGGAGGCAGAGTCTGAGCCAGCTAAGGTAGAGTTAAAAAACAAGGTCAAAGTTAGAGAACAAGATCACGAATCTGCAGAGGTTCAAGAACTCCGGAGCAAAGTGTTTCTCTTGGAGGAACTGTGGAAGACGAAGCGAGCGTTACACAAAATGATTAAAGAAAGGAACGAGCTCAAGGCACAGGTGGAAAGGATCAAGACTAAAGGTGGTGGATCGTCTGAAGAAACAATCAAGCAGCAAAAAGGCAAGAATAAGAGAAAGAGGGACAAAGACAGCGACAACTCTAAAAAATTTAAACCCGAAGAAGAAGCAAGTCTGTGGCAAGTGTGGAAAGACTTACGTGGGAGAATGCATGATGTGGGAGAACGGGTTAAAGATTCAACAAGTGTCCCAATATGAAGAAGACTAGTGAAGGGAGTGGACGATAGATAACTTAAGTTTAAGCGATAGTATCTTTTGATAGTGTATCAAGAAAGATGTGTGAACATATGTAAATATATATGTATGAATGAAATCTTTATTTTCTATATGAATATAAGATTTAAAATAATTTTTGAGTTCTTAAAACTCATACTTATGGTAAGTTCATGACTCATAATTATATGAAATGTTTTGAACCCCTCAGCGAATGGACGTCAAAGGTCTTACTAGGATAAGTTCATACACTCATATAATTGTGGCAAGTTCCTGAACTCATAGGTGTGGTAAGTTTGACAAACTGGTAATAACTGTGTGTGAATGGAGAATTACAACTTTTTGTGTAAAGTTGTGTTATTAATCCTGATATGATTTAAAAAGGGATAGTAAATATGTTAAGTACTATATGTACTATGTGCTATTTGAATAAATATGCAATTATATGAGAAATATTTGTTGAATTCTTATTGTGTTAAGAATTTGTATAGAGCAAGAGAATGAATATAAGATTTCTATTTAAATCAGATAATGCTGCCTAGACGACAGAATCGAAACCAACGCGAAGAATAGTCAGTGAATATCAGAGGAGGTCAAGCTGACCCAATGCAGAAGTTTGTAGATATGATAGCCAAAGCTATGGAGATAGAGCTCCAGTAGCAAGAAGAAGAGCGAGAAATCAACCAGCTGATAGATTAGCTAATTTCAAGGACTTTAAAGCGGTGGGACCGTCGGAATTCAAAGGGACCACATATTCGATTGAAGCCCAAACTTGGGTAAAGGAGATAGAGAAAGCATTCGTCATTGCGCGAGTGGCGGAAGAGCAAAAGACAGTTTTTGCAACTTATCTGATGAAGGGAGAAGCTAATTACTGGTGGGAGACGAACCAAGCGAGCGCTGGTACAGCGGTGGTGTTGTGGACAAGATTCAAGGAGTTGTTCTTTGAGAACTACTTCTCGCCGAGTATGCAATCTATAATGGAAGTTAAATTCTTAGAACTTAAGCAGGAGAACATGTCGGTATCTGAATATGCTGCCAAATTCCCCGAGCTGGCAAGATTTGCACCTCATCAGGTGGACACAGAGGCGAGAAAGGCGAGAAGATTCGAGAATGGATTGAAGCCGGGAATATACAACAAGGTAGCAGTATTGCAGATCAACACGTTCGCGGCTTTGATGGAGAAAGCGTTAATTGCTGAAGGAGGGAGCGAAGCTGCGTCTCGATTTCATCAAGAGAAGAAGAAGAAGACAAATGATGGTGGAAGCAGTGGTGGAAGTAACCCTAACAAGAGGAAATGGAATGAGAATACCCAGTCGGGTAATAAGACAGAAGATAATAGGAAAGGAAGGGAGCCATGTGCGAATTGTGGGAAGAACCATGCTGGAGTTTGCTTGAAGAAGAAAGGATTTTGCTATAACTGCGGACAAGAGGGGCATATGTCACCCAATTGCCGCAGTCCGAAGAAAATTCAAGGTTACTTTGGATGCGGATCGACTGATCATATCGTTCGGAACTGTCCGAAGAAGAATGCGGAAAAAGAAAGTGGCAACAAGGGACCCAGTGGCGGAACCTTGGCAATTCGAGGACCTGCACAGTCAGGAAGAGGAAGGCCAACAGCCCATACATTCAACATGACGGCGCAGGACACTGTGGCTACTCAGGAGGTGTCAGCAGGTAATGATTTCGTTTAGGAATTTAATTACGCGAGAAAATTGAGTCAGATATTTCTGTGAACTATTTTCTTTTATAGATTGAAGCCACAGGTTAGAATTGGAGGCACAAATGAATATTGTGTTGATAAAAATGAATTGATAATACAACTTTAAAATATTGTAGAGAATAAGAAAGCGGTGATTCCGAGGACGGAATCCTTTTAAGGAGGGGGTGAATGTGATAACCCGAGATTTCGAATAATCAAAAATTTGTGAATAATTTTTTTTTATTAATATTAATATTAATTATCAATTTTGTGACAAGTATCTGTGATACGAGTCTCGAGAAATTTAATTTGGGTATTGACTAATAAATTTAGAGTAGAGTTGTGCTTAACAAGTTTTAAAAACCCTAACCCTAATTTTTGGAAAAAGATTCGATAGAAAATATAATTAAAATAATTATATTAATGAGTACGTGTTTGTATTGTATAGAATTTTTGATCAATGATTGATCGGATAAGGTTTAAAATTATAAACACTAATAAGAGATTAGAAACCCTAATCTCAGGATTAGAAACCCTAACGTACCGTTGAAAATCCTAATTGGCAAGCCTATTGTGTGTATTAAACTTTAATATGATTAGAAAATTCTAATTATATTTTAATTATTTTAATTTCTATTTTACAAATCCTAATTGTAATTTAAAAAATTTATTTTTCTAATTAAAATCCTAATTCGTGGGTTATAAACCCTAATGACTATTTTGACCATAATTGCTAAATAAAGAAATTTTAATTAGGAATATTAATCCTAATTAGCAAGATTGAATTTTATGATTAGAAAATATTAATATAATTATCGAATCTTAATTGTAATTTAGAATTATTAATTTTTTATTTTGAAAATCGAAATTCAAAAATATTAGAAATTAAATTGCAAACCTAAAGGGTTTAAATCCTAAACCCTAAACCCTAAAGGGTTCCAAACCCTAAACCCTAAGGGTTTATACAAATGACAAGAATGCCATTGATTGTATTTTAGAAATGACCAAAATGCCCTTTTATTATATTTTAGAAGCTAACTTGTAAAATTTGGTTTAACTTTAGTTGGTCACCAACTATTGTTGACATTGTGGCTTAAAATCTCAACAATTCGGCAACAAAAATCGTGCATAACATCAGCCATAGCAACAAGTCATTGTATATATAGGATTTCAAGAGAGAGAAAGTCCATTTATTAGCCATTTTGTTAACTTGCTCTCACCTACTCTCTCTCTCACCAAGACCTCCGAAAATCCATAGTAAATCAGTCACAAATTACCCTCTTAAACACATAGATTTGATTCAAAGATCTAGGATCAAGAATTGAAAGAAAGAAGGTATAACCTAAATTTTTATTTTTGATCTTGTATGCTCTTAAAAATTTTGTGTTTTTGTATTTAGATCTTTGCTAGAGGATGTTTTATGTTGATCTATGATGATCAAACATATATCCATAGCATCAAAGTGCCTTAAAAAGGTGTTTTTCAAAGTCTGTCCAAGAACAAAATCTGTGGTCTGACAAGCTAATGTCAGGGGGCCACAGATTCATGTTCGTTTGCTATTTTTGTTGTTTAAACGTTGTTACATGAAGCCTTGTATGTGGTCTTTACTCTGCAAGTGGAATCCGAGTCATTAGATGTTTCGATAAGGAGTTATTAACGGTCAAAACCCGTTGACCGGGCTTGACCGAGTAAAATTTTGGGCAGCCCAGAACCTAAAAATCGAGTCTGACAATGTTTTTCAAGGTCTGGATCTGACAGTTTTTGATGATTTGTTTATGTTGTTTTTGTAACCATATTGTAGTCTGTAATGTTGGCTATATATTTGTTCCTTTAGATCGCTTAAAACAACATGTGATCGAACCTAGTGAGTGGTCAAACCCGGCCCCACGGTCACGGATTGCTTTTCTAGAAAACCCAGAACACAGCTTAAGCAATTTTTCTGACATAGTTTGACCGTCTGATTCGTGGCGATCTTGTTGATGTTAAATTGATTTATTGATTGATTAATGTTCCTTAACATAAGGAGTACATATTAGAACCATGAGATCATATAAATCGCGACTGGAACACTTAGATAATCGAACCACAAAGTGGTACCTCACGACTGTCTGGGTTTCTGGGTTACCCAGAAAACCCAGATTAAGTCTGACAGTGATTTGGCTTGGCTATATCTTCCTGGTATGGTATGGTATGATATGACTTAGATATTGGTTTCTAATTGTAGTATTGTATACGTACTACAAGTTCATGACTAAAGATTGCTCAGAAACAAAACGAGTTGAGAATTAAGCCCGGTCAAACAAGACAGGTTGATAACGAAGCTGTCAGTGTTCTTGAGCTCAAGAACACCAACAGCGACGCTAAGTGTTGCTATAGGCTATTAGCGACGGTTTATTTAATTTTTATTTTCTGAATATTCTAAAAATTATTTAAAAATAGAAATAAATTCTAAAAAATTACCAAAAATGGTTTTAAAAATTATTTTAAATTATGAAAAATAATTTTTGACAAATTGAAATATTTTTCTTTAATATTTATAATTATTTAAATATTAAAAGTATTTAATTTCTTTAATTAGTGTATTAAATAAATTAGAAAAAATGATTTTAATTATTAAAAAATCATTTTAAATAAGAATAATGTATTTAAAAATATTTTGAGTTATAAAATATAATTTTCAATATTTTTGGAGAATTTTCATTAATAAATTAATATTAATAGTATTAGATTTATTTAATTATGATATTAAATAAATGAATTAAAAATAATTTTATTGATTTAAAAATCATTTAAAAATGAGAAAAATATTTTAAAAGTATTTTAAGTTATAATTAATGACTTTTAATATTTTGATAATAATTACATTAATATTAAAATATTAATGGTGATGATTTAAAAATAATTTTAATTACTTTAAAAATCATTTAAGTAGAATATTGATGATTTAAAAATATTTTAAGTTATTAACAATAACTTTAATATTTTGACAAATATAACATTAATATTTTTATATTATTAAATATTAATGATAATAAGATTATTTGATAATTAAATCATTTAAAAATGTTTTAAGTGTTTTTATAAATTATAATAATTATTTATAAATTATTAAAAGCTTCCGATAAATATTATAAACGATATTTGACTTATCTAAAATAATATTGAAGCTTAGAGACCAAATTTAATTAACAATCAATGTGTTAATTGTCGGATAGGGTGACCAGAACACCGAAAATAGACCGAAGTCCACCCAGACCGAAATAGTTAGACTGGATAAGTGTTTATATAGGTTATAAACACTGATGTGATTATATGGTAATGTGCCTAGGAGAAGTTTAACTGTAAATTACAGTATTGTGTGTTGTGAATGATTGTGCTAATTGTGAGACCGACATTGTTGATTATAGGTCTTACGAACACAGTTAATTATATTGTGTAGCTGTAATCAACGCGAAAGACAAGTTTCCTAACTCAACCTTGAGTTATATTCATTCAATTATTATAATGGTTAACTATTACTAATTATACCATGTCCAGGGAATTTATTGTTGATTATTCGCAGTTAGTGCATGATTAAAATTCAAATTGAATTACTGATTCGAAAAATATATATTTATAGAATTACTGTTGTTGGATATTTATATCTGTAGAAACTAATATTGACAGTACAGATAATTCCTGTTTATTGTCAAATTATATTGAGAAATGTCTTAGCTAATTATTCTGGCTAGACGAACAATTGTTAGAACTTGATAAATACGAGAAGAGAAATCAAGTGTTAGTGATAGATCGATGCCAATTGTTTCGGCTAGATCAATAAGTAGATATAATTTGAAATCACAGTATTTCGTTGTTAAATCAAAAATCTTAATTCTGAGACTGAGAAGAACAACCTTTTATACAAAGGGAACATTTTAGGTCGTATATTCGACCATTGCGCGCTGTTAAGTATTACGCATAATATAGGGTACAAGGAGTTGGCCGGCTCTAAGTACTTGCAGAGGGGTATGATTTAATCTTTATGGTTATCTGATACGTATGCGTATGTATCAAAGTAAATCTTTGATAGATACCCGAGAAAATAAGTTCAAAGATCTGGTGAGATCACTCAGCATAAATCTAGAAAATATTCCACTTTGTTATTGTGTAGAATTGATTATTGTTTATTCAATAGAATATCGTAGAAACTTTGAAAGCGTTGTACTCTTTCATTATCAGATTATTGCGTTGCCTAGAATACGAGAAGACTTGTTATTGATTAACGATTTGTTCAGCTTTTTCAAAGTTTCCCGAACGTTGGTTTCATTCTATCAAAATAGATAGTCTGTTCTTGTTGATTCATATACCTTTATTGTATGTCTTAACTTGCGGGGCAAACTTGTTGCTCACCCTTGCTATAAATAAAACATTTCAGCTAGGAACGAAGAGGCCAGCGGGTAAAAGAAGAACAAAGGCAAAGGCAAGATATTGGAGTAGTTATAATGAACAATATTATTATTATGTTGTATTGTAAACCCTTTTTGTATAATCTAGGGGGTATGTTTGTAATGTTAAGGTTAGTGGACCTGGGATTTATGTATTAACAATATATGTTAATGACTTATGTAATCCTACTTATATATGAATGGGTAGTTAATTGGTATTATATTATGGATCGTGAACACCAAACTCGGGGGTCAGGTAACCCGGATTTGGGGGTGTCACAGTTCATCACTTTCTACGATTTTAACTTACGTAAACACTTACATTTTCTATTCGGTCATGACTTATCAATGTTTTCATTATTAATAGTCATCCTTATTCCTCCTCACTGAACATGCTCCACCAATCTACGATTCTTCTACGAGAAAGAAATCGAAAAAGATGAAGATTAATGTTTACGAGCTATTATCTTTGTCGTTCTTCGCGTTCTTAGTAAACTTCTTATGTTTTGCTTGGAAGTAAGTTGATTACATGTTTCTAGCTTTTCTCTCTCTCAATATGTGTTAGCTAATATTGGAAAAACTAATAAATGTACTAGCTAAGCACTTTATTTATAAGATTTCAAAAGGAGGACAAAATGGTCCATATGCCACTTCCTTACTATTCCCACCTCCTTCACAACTTAGCCACCAAGTAATCACTTTACTTGGTGGCCAAGTGGCCGGCCCACATGCCCATGGGTCTTTCCATGGGTTGCCCCATGGGTTTTATCCATCCCGTGACCCGTCGGTTCGATTCGCGGTTCGGTTTCTTGGATTGGGCTTGTCTTATTTAACATTGGGCCTTACCTTGGGCTTGATTCCATACTTTATTGGGCTTGCTATTAATCCAATTCTTATTGGATTGTACAAAATCTTTAGGTCAAAATCCTATAAGAACTCATCATATTCTACGCGTATAACTTACGTATTCTTTTCGTTTAGTATCCATACAATATTCGTATTATACATCGTACTATTATTCATACTATACCCGCACATCATACGTATAATAACCGAAATGATTATACACATTACATTTCCCTTTCAGAAATCATTTCCACCAACCCTTAGGTTTTAAGTTCGTAAACGAAAACTTCGTTTGCCATAACTGAAATATTATTGAGTATTCCATTATATCTTCATATTCTATCATTGCGCATTTCTCAGAATTCCAAACCTAATCTCCAAGTGAAATCGGATGAATAATGTTTTTACGGGAAAATTCTCAGAAAACATTCATTTTCGTCTTGATAATTCAAAATAATTAATCCTAGCACATAGCCAGAATACTAACCATATCCACACATTCTAGGTCATAAAATGACCTTCAAATATCTTATTCACATAATTAATCAATTAAATTCATTTAATCCACATAATCAAATAAAAATTTAATTCATTCAAAATCCAAAATTCTCGGGTGTTACAGCTAGATAATATTCAAACTCAAAATAAGTCATCGTTACATTTATTATCACACTATTTCACAGAATAGTGAAGACTACTAATGCAAACATCTGGACCGTCACTCCGTTCCCCGACTAGTCCCAGCTATATTCTCATTTCCTGAAGAGAACAATGAAAGAAAAGGGTGAGCTCAACTAGCCCAGTAAGAAATATTATAATTATGATAATGCAGAATATATTATCGTTAGCCTTCAACAGTGTTAAACTGATAAACTATAATAAGCATCAAGTTTAACTGCAGCGGAACAAGCAATCCATTAGAAGAGTCAAGGATAGTATATAATCTACTATCTTCTTTGATTTAAAAGGTTTTTCATCACTATTATCGCTGAGACTCAGCTTAATAAATAATCCACATCATCGAATCACCCTTGCACTACAACCACAGATATTCTTAAGTATCACGACCATAAATTATCCATGCACTACGGGCCAAGGATATTCGTGTATTCACCAATAGTTATGATCATGCCAACAACTGTCCATTAATGTACTACGGGCCAATGAGGACTTTTACCACATCATTTGTAACATTACGGTCATGATTATACCAAATAATCCCTGGTCATAATCATACCAAGTCTATCTATGCATTACGGCCAAAGATGACTTTCATACCAATATAAGCATGAGGATGATGACAATGATATAAGAATTCAATTAAAAGAAAGCAAAGGATAAATTTATAAAGATTTATAAGTTAATTTATCCAGAATTCAATAATGTCCAAATTGTCAACATGATACTAATTTGTGGAGTAAAATTCAAGAATAATATTGTATTAAAAATGATTTGGACAGAAAAGAAATCAATTTCTATCATTAATAGTTCTCCCAGGTGAATAGTACCCGTGAATAGTAACTTCAGGTATAGTAACTCCGTGAATAGTACCTCGGCATGAAAAAGTTAAAACTTATCAAGAATGCTCAAAATAATATTTCCATGAAACGATACTGGATGAAGTTGAAATTTCAAGGATATTCTACTAATTTCATGGAGTATAGAAGCCAAAACTTTAACAAAATGAGTATAGAATTCGGAATCTGAAACGAAATAATAATACTTACATACTACAGAGTATGAAAGAAAATATTATTTCATATGAATATTGAACAAAAATAACATCCCTTATCTTGAAAAGAAGAGTATTCCAACTGGTAGAGCGGAGATATTCTTGAAGAAAACTTTCATTGTTTTCTACGCTCAAAACTTTTTAAAACTCTAAAGAAATACGCTCAATATTATAGAAGAAGAATTCTCTGATTCTGGTGTGATTTTCAATTCTAACTAAGCATCCTATTTATAGGAAAATAGAAAGGATACTATTTGAAAATAAAAATCACGGACGCACAGTTGTTTTTAAAAACAATTCGGACGATTTCAACATTTGCTACTATACATTTACTATGCAGGCACTATGCAAATACTATGCATAATAAAATATAATATATTCTATTTTTCATAAAAAAACAAAACAAATAAAAATATATATATATATATATATATATATATATATATATATATATATAACAAAAACATGGGACTTTGAAAACAATCACCCGTGAACTTTCCCATCCAATTCATTTTTCACATATAGGCCCCACATGTGGCCCCCATATATGGGCCCACCTTTATAATATTAAATAACTTTCTACCGATTATTTTGAAAAATGAGTAAATGGGGTCCAAATAATACGCCAATATTTATAACAAATACTTCATAAAAATTACCTCAATATTTTTAACAACATTTATCATCATTATTATAATTCGTAATATTTAACAACTAGGTCGTTCCCAGGAAAGAGGGGGCTTTTCTATAAGGATTTCTCTCTATTGGGGCGCAATTAGGTGACCAAACCTCTCATTGACAAAATTTCTAGACATTGTAAATATTGAAGATAATAATATGAATAACTTTGTCGTCTCAATTATTGATTTAATAATATAACATATTATACAGATGATACTGTGATAATAATTGAATCAATAATATGAGAGATATGATGCAGGAATTACTGTAGCAATAATTGAGTATAACTGAGTGACTTCTCACGTAAGCATCAGTAATCAATACCGTGTGCTACTATGCAACCACGCGTATTACTGTACTTTTAACGCCGGTTATTTTAACAGTTAACGGTAAAACTTCTGTCGTTATTTTTATAAAAAGATATTTCTGTCGTTTTCTCATTTCGACAATAATTATGTTGTGGGGTCCACCAATGATTGTGTCGTCGTACGAATATTCCCTATTAAAACGAATATTTTTCGACCAATAGAATATTATATAACAACTTGCTTACTTTGTAAAATTTATAAATATTACCCACAACTTTAATATTATAATAAATCAACACCATAATTATTCAAAATGATATTTATAGAAAAATTCATCTTTATTCATAAAAGTTGGGGTCTTACAACCTCCACTTCTTATGAAATTTCGCCCTCGAAATTAGGGTACATACCTAGTATGACGGAGAGGTAGGGATACCTTGATTTCATTTTAGATTCTAACTCCCAGGTCATTTCTTCAATATCGTGGTTTCTCTACAAAACGTTGACTTGAGGTATAACCTTGGAGCGTACAACATGTTCCTTCTTATCCAAGATTTTAACAGGAACCTCTTCATACGTTAAATCTTCCAAGATTTTAACAGGTAACTCTTCATACATTAAATCTTCCTCTATCTCGTCTGGTTCTAACTCAATAATGTGGTTCGGGTCTTTCACATATTTACGTAACATAGATATGTAAAAAATGTTATGAACACGTGGCATACTTGGTAGTAAGGCGAGTCTATAGGCCACAGTTCCTACTCGATCGAGGATTAAAAATGGGCCAATGAATCGAGGATTGAGTTTTCCTCTCTTTCCAAATCTCGTAACTTCTTTCCATGAAGCAACACGTAACAACACATGATCTCCAATATTGAATTTCACGTCATTTCGATGAATATCAGCATAACTCTTTTGTCGATCTTGTGAGGTTTTTATACATTGTCGGATGATTTGAATCTTTTTCGTAGCCATATGTACCAACTCCAATCCCAACAACGTTGCTTCATCCACCTCATTCAAGTATACTGGAGAATGACACTTTCTTCCATACAACGCCTCAAATGGAGCCATGCCAATACTTGCTTGATAATTGTTGTTATAGGAAACTCTACCAATGGTAAGAACTTGTACCAACTTCCTTTGAAGTCAAGGACACAGAGTCTTAATAAATCTTCAAGAGTTTGAATAGTCCTCTTCGACTACCCGTCCGTTTGAGGATGATATGCCGAACTAAATCATAAATCTATGCCCATAGCTTTTTTTAAACTAACCCAAAATCTTGAAGTGAATCTTAGGTGTCGATCAGAAATTATGGATATTGGCATACCATGCAATCTTACAATCTCGTTTATGTACATACGAGCAAAACGTTCAAGTGTATAAGTTTCTCGTATTAGTAAGAAATGATCAGACTTGGTCAATCAATCAACAATGACCCAAATCGCATATATGCCTTGAGAAACCTTGGGAAGACCAGTAACGAAATCCATGGTAATGTGCTCCCACTTCCATTCTGGAATTTTAAGTTGTTGCAATGGACTTTTTGACACTTGATGCTCCGCCTTGACTCGTTGACAAGTTCAACACCTTGAGATAAACTCCGCTATCTCTCTCTTCATATTGCTCCACCAAAATGTATGTCAAAGATCACGATACATTTTGGTACTCCCAAGATGGATAGCAAACGGTGTGTTATGCGCCTCCATCATGATTTTATACTTTAATTTAGGGTCGTTAGGAACACAAAGTCTAGAGTTGACTCTAAGTATTCCTTCTTCATCGATTCTTTCTTCTGGGATCGCACCTTATTGCACTTTCTTCCTCATACGCATCAGCTCCGGGTCTGTAGCTTGAGCAGCTGTAACTTTATCAATTCAAGTCGGTTCTACTCTTATATTCGCCATCATCACATGGGTCCCTAGAGTCTTTAACTCTATATCCATCCTTTGTAAGTCATATAAAATGGGCCTTTACATTGACAATATCACACTTGTACCTGCATATGATCTTCTACTCAATGTGTCAGCTATCACGTTTGTTTTTTCAGGACGGTATTGAATGTTATGATCATAATCTGTTAATAGTCCGAGCCAACGTTGTAAGACCCCAACTTATTAATGAATAAAATCAAATTTTCTCTAAATATTATTGTGAATAATAAGGGGGTTAATTTGATATAATACTTTGGTTATGGGTGAAATGTGCAAATTTTGCAAAATAAGCAAGTGGTTATAAAATATTTATTTTTGGTCGGTGAATATTCGGTTGGTCGTGGAATATTCTTGCTGTCGGGGAATATTCGTACGACGACGCAGCCTTGTGTGGGCCCCATAACGGAAAGCGATTGGATGAAGAAAACGACAAGTATAAGTTGTTTATTAATAATGGCGTAGTTGTTACCGTTAACACTGTTTAAATACCCGGTGGTTAAAAATACAGTAATAACGCGTGGTTGCATAGTAGCACACGGATTGCACAGTATAGTTAAATTATTGATTCGTACGTAAGAAGGCACTACTCAATAATTGTTACAGTGATTACTGTTCAATATTTTATTTTATTGGTTCAATAATTGCTGCATTGATATTTTATATTATTGTTGTTTCAATAATTATTGCTGCACAGTATTTTCATTTATCAGATCAATAATTCATATTATTTGAATAATATTATTAGATAACATTATTGGCAATGTCTAGAAAGTTCTGTCTAAGGAGAGGTTTGGTCATCTAATTGCGCGCCAGTAAGGAGAAATCCTTATTGGAAAGCCCCCTCTTTCCTGGGAACGGCCTGGTTGTCATAAATGTGATTCTGTAATATTATTTATGAATAATTAATTATTGATTCATATGATAAGGAAATATTTATTTTATGTGGATATAAATGAGGGATATATATTTTTGTGGTTAAAAATGAAGGAGTTAATGTTGAGGTTTTTATCCATATTTTTGTCGGAATGGAGGTATTAAAAATCAGGGTTTTTGAGATATTTTGTGGGGGTTATAATTTTTAATCCGACCGTTGGATCGTGGTAATTTTTGGATATGTTATACATATATAAGTTGAGTATATGCCCACAAATTTTGAACCGTTAAAAATGAACGTATGATTTATTATGAATTTTACAAGATGACTGGTTCAGAAATTGTTGAATTTTCGGAGTTTATCATTTTGATGGAAAATTCTAGAATTGGTGGGCCCCACTTGTGGTTGGTGAAGAAATGTGCTGAATTATATTTCAAATGTGGTAGGTGGGAATAGTAGCAGGTAAAGCCATCAGGTTGCAGGTCAAACCTACCAAAATTTTCCTATAAATAGAGGGCTAAGTTAGAATTGAAAATTACACCAGAAACAAGTTTTCTCTCTTTCTCTCTCTAGATTATTGAGTGTATTTTGTGAGTATTTAGATACTTTGAGAGTTTCTATTCATCAGAGCAAGTTTCTTTCAGCCTTATACCGGTATTCCGACCAGAAGTACTGATATTTTGAGGTAAGGGATATTATTTTCTTCTTAATGATATTATTTTCTTCAATATCATTATGCTGAAATATTGATATGAGTTTTTATCAAATTTGGAACTTTTTGTGTCGGGGTTACTATTCACGTATACGGCACTATTCACGTATACGGCACTATTCACGAATACGGCACTATTCACCGAAAAATAAAATTTTTCCTTTTTGTCCAAGATGTCTATTATGGTTACTATCTTTGATTGTATCCATGTTTTGATCTTTATTTTTGAATTCTGCTTCACAATTGATTATTATGAAGTATTATTGATCTTGGATAAACTGTTATACGAATCCCTACTATTTGTCCTTCTGTCTCACTGGATTCGTTCTCTTTAAGATATTTTTCATCATCCTCAGTCCTAAATGATGATATTACTGAATATCTTTGGCCTGTAGTGCAAAGATGTATAATTACTTGATGAATATCTTTGGCCTGTAGTGCAAAGATGAACAGGTGTTGAGATGAACATGACCGACTGATGATACAAATGAATATCTTTGGCCTGTAGTGCAAAGATGAATATTTGGTTAAAGATGATTATTAATTGATGTTACAGGGATAAAATATTGATGATGGACTTTTAAATCTTAGAAGATAGTAGAATTCTTTCTCTACTTGACTCTTCTAATGGTTTGTTGTTTCCGCTGCACTTGTTGATCTAAAACTTGTTGTCGATTATATTTTATCAGATTTTTCCCTGTTGAAGACTAACGATAATTTGTTGTATATTATCTTAGTCATAATATTCTTTACTGGGCTAGTTGAGCTCACCCTTTTCCTTTTTGTTCCATTTTTCTTCTCAGGAGGTGAGAACATAGCAGGATCTAGTCGGGGTATGGAGTGATGGTTCTAGAAAGATGTATTAGCAGTCCTCACTATTTCTGTAAAATAGTGTTTGAATAATTGTAATGAGGATTTATTTGAGTGTGGATATTGTCTAAAAGACAATATTTGTATTTAAACTCACAGTATGTGTTGTCGTATTTTGCACGACAATTGTATTATTGAAGTTGTAGTTTGCTTTCTGTACCATGTATTTGGCGACTCAGAATGGGTGTTGTATACCTATTCTGGGGGCGTCACAGTTGGTATCAAAGCTTAGGGATATGATCCCTGGCTGAGATGTGAGACAAGAACTAGGAGGGGAGAGACGGGGAGTTCCTTCGCTAGTATGACCTGACTAAGTTTATTTGGTGTTTATTTGGTCGGTCAGAGTATAGGGATAATATATGACATGACTATTAACCCTTGTTTTATGGCAGTATTTAAGAATGGCAGCTGAGAACGTTAATAATGGAGTAAATCAGACCGTGGAGACACCTTTGATCACTACCCAGGGGAACGTGCAACAGGAAGGCAATATTCCTCCTGTAAACAACGTTACCGAGCAAACGATGAATGATGGAATGTTTAGGAGCTTTTTGCAGTTCATGCAAAATCAGACGAGGGAGACTCGTGTGCAGAATACGGGTGGAAATGATAACAACGCGCGGTTTGTCACAACTAAGCAGTTCAAAGAATTGGGACCACCAGAATTTAAGGGAAAGCCGGATCCGATCATGGCGGAAACGTGGGTCAAGCAAATTACCAAGATATTTGATGTCTTGGGATGCACGGAGGAACAGAAGGTTCCATTCGCCACATTTATGTTCCGCGGTGAGGCAGACTACTGGTGGGAGTCTGTGAAGCGTACCCAGCCTGACGCACTCAACATGTCCTGGGAAACATTTCAAAAACTGTTCAATGACAAGTACTTTCCTGAAAGTATTCGTCATATGAAGGAGGTTGAGTTTATTAGACTGGAACAAAACAACATGACGGTGTCCCAGTACGAGGCGAAGTTTGCAGAGTTATCCAGGTTTGCACCTCATTTGGTCGAAAATGAGGAACGAATGACGCGGATGTTTCTGAGAGGTTTAAAACCTGAGATTCGTCAATACCTTATCTCTCATAAATTTTCTTTGTATTCAGACGTTGTCAACAGGGCCAATTATTAGAGAGAGATAATGAGTATACTCAACCGAGGGACCACAACCAGGGTCATACCGGTGACAGCAATCATCAGAGCGATGATAACCAACGAGGAGGGAAAAATACGAACAAAGGCGGTAACCACTCGGGTGGTCATCGTGGCCATGATAATAGGAGAGGTGAGTCAAGTGGAAATTTTAGAAAGAGAAGATTCAACAATGACGGGAAGACATCAGCACCAGCACCAGCACCAACAACAAATTTTAGGGGAGGAGAACGACCGCCAGTTAGATGTTACAAATGCGGGAAAGAGGGACATATCAGCCCAAACTGTCCACAACAATCTAAGGTGTGTTACAACTGTGGGAAGGAAGGCCACATCGCTCGAGATTGTACTATAGCGAAACCAAGTTCAGCGGGAGTGGTGATTCCAAGGGCTGTCCCGGATAAGGCGAAATCAGCGGTTCCTGGAAGAGCGTTTGTCGTAACTGGCCAAAACGTGAGAAACCCGAACGAGGTGATCACGGGTAAGCTAATCTTGAATTCTTGCGAAGTCTATACTTTACTAGATACCGGTTCTACCCATTCTTTTATCTCTCCTGCTTGTGCTCAACGTTTAAACTTGACTCCGGAGAAATTGGACTTTAACTTATCTGTTGAAACTCCGTTGGGTGAAACCTTCGTTACATCTACAGTTTATAAATCTTGCATGATCCAAGTTGGCACTATCACATTACCTGTTGATCTTATCTCTTTAAAGATACTTGCTTTTGATGTGATTTTAGGAATTGATTGGTTAACCACTCATCATGCTAAAATTGATTGTTTTCGTAAGGTTGTTAGTTTTCATATTCCTAACCAACCTGTCATACGAATTCAAACTACTAAACCACTAAAATCAGTCACTGTCATATCAAGCCACAAAGCTATTCGTTTATTGAAAAACGGATGTCAAGCTTTCTTAGCCCATGTTATGGATTTGAACAAAGACAAGTCAGATTTGAATAATATTTCTATTGTTAGAGAATTTTCCGATGTATTTCCTGAAGAACTTTCCGGTCTACCCCCGGAACGAGAAATTGAATTCTTTATTGACCTTGAACCCGGTACAAAGCCCATTTCTAAAACCCCATATCGAATGGCTCCTATTGAACTTCAGGAGTTAAAAGTCCAACTACAGGAGTTGTTGGACATCGGTTTTATTCGTCCTAGTACGTCTCCTTGGGGTGCTCCTGTTTTATTCGTAAAGAAGAAAGACGGGAGTATGCGACTTTGTATTGACTATCGAGAATTGAACCATGTCACCATCAAGAATAGGTATCCGCTACCTCGCATTGATGACCTGTTTGACCAGTTGCAAGGAGCACAATTCTTTTCAAAGATCGATCTTCGTTCTGGATATCATCAGCTGAAGATTAAAACTGAGGATATTCCAAAGACTGCCTTCAGAACTCGGTACGGGCATTATGAATTCTTAGTAATGTCTTTTGGATTGACTAATGCTCCTGATGCCTTCATGGATATGATGAACCGTGTATTCAAAGAATATTTGGATCAGTTCGTTGTTGTCTTTATTGATGACATCCTCATCTATTCCAAAAGCCGTGAAGATCATGAGCGCCATTTGAAGCTGGTACTGCAAAGGCTTCGTGAAAATAAGCTATATGCCAAACTGAAGAAATGCGAGTTCTGGCTTGAGGAAGTAGCATTCCTTGGGCACGTGGTGTCAAAACAAGGAGTATCTGTCGACCCGGCGAAGATTGAAGCCATACAAAGTTGGGAGCAACCGAAGTCGGTAACCGAAGTACGTAGCTTTCTGGGCTTAGCTGGTTATTATCGGAGATTTGTGGAAGGATTTTCTCGAATCGCTACTCCGTTAACTCAGCTGACTCGGAAAGATACAAAATTCGTATGGAGTGAGGAATGCGAGAAGAGTTTCCAAGAACTCAAGAGGAGACTCATTTCGGCACCTGTTTTGACAATACCATCTGGTTCGGATGGATTTGTTATCTACAGCGATGCTTCAGGCAAAGGGTTAGGATGTGTTCTCATGCAACATGGGAAAGTCATAGCCTATGCCTCGCGACAACTCAAAGAATATGAGAGGAATTATCCTACTCATGATTTGGAGTTGGCAGCAGTCGTTTTTGCGTTGAAGATCTGGAGACACTACCTGTATGGGGAGAAAGTGGAGATCTATACAGATCATAAAAGCCTCAAATATTTCTTCACCCAAAAGGAACTCAACATGCGGCAACGACGTTGGCTTGAGCTGTTGAAAGATTACGATCATACCATCCAATACCATCCTGGAAAAGCAAACGTAGTAGCTGACGCATTGAGTAGAAGATCATATGCGGGTACGAGTGCAATATTTTTAACACAAAGGCCCATTTTGTATGACTTGCAAAGGATGGAGATAGAGATGAAGGCTCCAAGTACCCACATGATGATATCAAATATACGAGTAGAACCGACTTTAATCGATAAAGTTAAAGCTGCTCAAGCTACGGATATAGAGCTGATGCGTATGAAGAAGAAAGTGCAAGAAGGTGCGATTCCAGAAGCAAGAATCGATGAAGAAGGAATACTTCGAGTCAACTCCAGACTTTGTGTTCCTAACGATTTTGACTTGAAGCATAGAATAATGATGGAGGCACACAACACACCGTTTGCAATCCATCCTGGGAGTACCAAAATGTATCACGATCTTCGACATACATTTTGGTGGAGCAATATGAAAAGAGAGATCGCGGAGTTTATCTCGAGGTGTTTAACTTGTCAACGTGTAAAGGCGGAGCATCAAGTGCCAAAGGGTCCATTGCAACCACTTGAGATCCCGAAATGGAAGTGGGAACACATTACTATGGATTTTGTTACAGGTCTTCCCAAGGTTTCTCAAGGCATAGATGCGATTTGGGTTATTGTTGATAGATTAACCAAGTCCGCTCATTTCTTGCCGATACGTGAGACTTATTCCCTTGAACGTCTTGCTAGTATGTACGTGAACGAGATTGTGAGATTGCATGGCATGCCAGTATCCATAGTTTCGGATCGTGACCCAAGATTCACTTCACGATTTTGGGTTAGCTTGCAGAAAGCTATGGGCACGGATTTACGATTCAGTTCAGCATATCATCCTCAAACGGACGGACAATCAGAGAGGACTATTCAAACTCTTGAAGATCTATTAAGACTTTGTGTCTTAGATCTCAAAGGGAGTTGGGATAAGTACCTACCATTGGTGGAATTCTCCTACAACAACAGTTATCAGGCGAGCATAGGTATGGCTCCATTTGAGGCGTTGTATGGAAGAAAATGTCGTTCTCCAGTATGCTGGGACGAGGTGGGTGAAGCAACATTGTTGGGACCAGAATTGGTACGCATTACTACAGAGAAGATCCAAACGATTCGACAACGTATACAAACGGCACAGGATCGACAAAAGAGTTATGCGGATCTTCATCGGAAGGACGTGGAATTTAATATTGGGGATCATGTATTGTTACGTGTTGCACCATGGAAGGGAGTTACAAGATTTGGGAAGAGAGGAAAGCTCAATCCAAGATTTGTTGGTCCATTTGAGATTCTTGAGCGAATAGGAAATGTGGCATATAGACTCGCATTACCTCCAAGCATGTCTCGTGTTCATAATGTTTTTCACATATCTATGCTTCATAAATATGTTAAAGACCCGAACCACATTATTGAGTTAGAACCAGACGAGATAGCTGAAGATTTAACGTACGAGGAGGTACCTGTTAAGATCTTGGATAGGAAAGAGCATGTCCTACGCACGAAGGTTATACCACAAGTTAAGGTTTTGTGGAGAAACCATGCTATTGAAGAAATGACCTGGGAGTTGAATCAGAAATGAAAGCGAGGTATCCTCACCTTTTTGAAACATCAGGTGCGTACGTCAATTTCGAGGACGAAATTTCATAAGGAGGGGAGGTTGTAAGACCCCAACTTATTAATGAATAAAATCAAATTTTCTCTAAATATTATTGTGAATAATAAGGGGGTTAATTTGATATAATACTTTGGTTATGGGTGAAATGTGCAAATTTTGCAAAATAAGCAAGTGGTTATAAAATATTTATTTTTGGTCGGTGAATATTCGGTTGGTCGTGGAATATTCTTGCTGTCGGGGAATATTCGTACGACGACGCAGCCTTGTGTGGGCCCCATAACGGAAAGCGATTGGATGAAGAAAACGACAAGTATAAGTTGTTTATTAATAATGGCGTAGTTGTTACCGTTAACACTGTTTAAATACCGGTGGTTAAAAATACAGTAATAACGCGTGGTTGCATAGTAGCACACGGATTGCACAGTATAGTTGAATTATTGATTCGTACGTAAGAAGGCACTACTCAATAATTGTTACAGTGATTACTGTTCAATATTTTATTTTATTGGTTCAATAATTGCTGCATTGATATTTTATATTATTGTTGTTTCAATAATTATTGCTGCACAGTATTTTCATTTATCAGATCAATAATTCATATTATTTGAATAATATTATTAGATAACATTATTGGCAATGTCTAGAAAGTTCTGTCTAAGGAGAGGTTTGGTCATCTAATTGCGCGCCAGTAAGGAGAAATCCTTATTGGAAAGCCCCCTCTTTCCTGGGAACGGCCTGGTTGTCATAAATGTGATTCTGTAATATTATTTATGAATAATTAATTATTGATTCATATGATAAGGAAATATTTATTTTATGTGGATATAAATGAGGGATATATTTTTGTGGTTAAAAATGAAGGAGTTAATGTTGAGGTTTTTATCCATATTTTTGTCGGAATGGAGGTATTAAAAATCAGGGTTTTTGAGATATTTTGCGGGGGTTATAATTTTTAATCCGACCGTTGGATTGTGGTAATTTTTGGATATGTTATACATATATAAGTTGAGTATATGCCACAAATTTTGAACCGTTAAAAATGAACGTATGATTTATTATGAATTTTACAAGATGACTGGTTCAGAAATTGTTGAATTTTCGGAGTTTATCATTTTGATGGAAAATTCTAGAATTGGTGGGCCCCACTTGTGGTTGGTGAAGAAATGTGCTGAATTATATTTCAAATGTGGTAGGTGGGAATAGTAGCAGGTAAAGCCATCAGGTTGCAGGTCAAACCTACCAAAATTTTCCTATAAATAGAGGGCTAAGTTAGAATTGAAAATTACACCAGAAACAAGTTTTCTCTCTTTCTCTCTCTAGATTATTGAGTGTATTTTGTGAGTATTTAGATACTTTGAGAGTTTCTATTCATCAGAGCAAGTTTCTTTCAGCCTTATACCGGTATTCCGACCAGAAGTACTGATATTTTGAGGTAAGGGATATTATTTTCTTCTTAATGATATTATTTTCTTCAATATCATTATGCTGAAATATTGATATGAGTTTTTATCAAATTTGGAACTTTTTGTGTCGGGGGTTACTATTCACGTATACGGCACTATTCACGTATACGGCACTATTCACGAATACGGCACTTTTCACCGAAAAATAAAATTTTTCCTTTTTGTCCAAGATGTCTATTATGGTTACTATCTTTGATTGTATCCATGTTTTGATCTTTATTTTTGAATTCTGCTTCACAATTGATTATTATGAAGTATTATTGATCTTGGATAAACTGTTATACGAATCCCTACTATTTGTCCTTCTGTCTCACTGGATTCGTTCTCTTTAAGATATTTTTCATCATCCTCAGTCCTAAATGATGATATTACTGAATATCTTTGGCCTGTAGTGCAAAGATGTATAATTACTTGATGAATATCTTTGGCCTGTAGTGCAAAGATGAACAGGTGTTGAGATGAACATGACCGACTGATGATACAAATGAATATCTTTGGCCTGTAGTGCAAAGATGAATATTTGGTTAAAGATGATTATTAATTGATGTTACAGGGATAAAATATTGATGATGAACTTTTAAATCTTAGAAGATAGTAGAATTCTTTCTCTACTTGACTCTTCTAATGGTTTGTTGTTTCCGCTGCACTTGTTGATCTAAAACTTGTTGTCGATTATATTTTATCAGATTTTTCCCTGTTGAAGACTAACGATAATTTGTTGTATATTATCTTAGTCATAATATTCTTTACTGGGCTAGTTGAGCTCACCCTTTTCCTTTTTGTTCCATTTTTCTTCTCAGGAGGTGAGAACATAGCAGGATCTAGTCGGGGTATGGAGTGATGGTTCTAGAAAGATGTATTAGCAGTCCTCACTATTTCTGTAAAATAGTGTTTGAATAATTGTAATGAGGATTTATTTGAGTGTGGATATTGTCTAAAAGACAATATTTGTATTTAAACTCACAGTATGTGTTGTCGTATTTTGCACGACAATTGTATTATTGAAGTTGTAGTTTGCTTTCTGTACCATGTATTTGGCGACTCAGAATGGGTGTTGTATACCTATTCTGGGGGCGTCACAAACGTCGCTGTCGCATGTTGATTTTCCTTTGAGTAAAGAAATATATGAGGCTTTTATGATCCGTATAGATCTCCACTTTCTCACCATACAAGTAATGCCTCCAAATTTTAAGTGCGAAGACAACAGCTGCCAACTCTAGATCATGAGTAGGATAATTCCTCTCATATTCTTTAATTTGTCGAGAGGCATAGGCTATAACTTTCCCATATTGTATGAGAACACATCCTAACCCTTTTTCCTGAAGCATCACTTTTCCTGATGACAAATCCCTCCGAACCAGATGGTATTGTCAGAACAGGTGCTGAAATGAGTCTCTTATTGAGTTCTTGAAAACTCTTCTCACATTCCTCGCTCCAACCGAATTTTGTATCTTTCCGAGTCAGCTGAGTTAATGGAGTAGGGATTCGAGAAAACCCTTCTACTAATCTCCTATAATAACCAACTAAGTCGAGGAAGCTACGTACTTCGATCACTTATTTAGGTTACTCCCAGCTTTGTATTGCTTCAATCTTTGTCGGGTCAACAGATATTCCATGACTTAATACTACGTGCCCAAGGAATTCTACTTCCTCAAGCCAGAACTCGCATTTCTTCAACTTGGTATAAAGCTTATTTTCACGAAGCTTTCGGAGTATCAGCCTCAAGTGTTGCTCATGATCTTCACGGCTTTTGGAGTATATGAGGATGTCATCAATAAAGACGACTACAAAGTGATCCAAATATTCTTTTAATACTCGGTTCATCATATCCATGAAGGCAGTAGGAGCATTAGTCAATCAAAATGACATGACTAGGAATTCGTAATGCCCGTATCGAGTTCTGAAAGCCATCTTTGGAATGTCATCGGTTTTAATCTTTAATTGATGATATCTGGAACTAAGATCGATCTTTAAAAAGAATTTGGCGCCTTGTAACTGGTCAAATAGGTCATCAATACGTGGCAATGGGTACCTATTTTTGATGGTGACATGATTCAACTCCCGATAATCAATACAAAGTCGCATACTCCCATCTTTCTTCTTCACGAATAGAACAGGAGCACCCCAAGGAGACGTACTAGGATGAATGAAACCGATGTCTAACAATTCCTGCAGTAGGGTCTTTAACTCCTAAAGTTCAATAGGAGCCATTCGATATGGGACTTTGGAAATGGGTTTTGTACCGGGTTCAATGTCGATACAAAATTCAACTTCACGCTCTGGGGGTAGGCCAAGAAATTCTTCAGGGAATACGTCAGGAAATTTATTAACAATAGAAATATCATTCAAATCTGACGTATTTTTGTTTAAATCCGTGACATGAGCTAAGAAAGCTTGACATCTATTTTTCAATAAACGAATAGCTTTATGGCTTGAGATGACAGTGATTGATTTTAATGGTTTGGTTGATTTAATTCACATAATAGGTAGGTTAGGAATATGGAAGCTAACAACCTTACGAAAATAATCAATTTTTGCATGATGAGTAGTTATCCAATCGATCTCTAGAATTACGTCAAACACAAGTATTTTAAAGAATTAAGATCGACAGGTAATGTGAGGGTACCGATTTGAACCAAACAAGACTTATTAACAATGGATGTAATGAAGGTTTCTCCCAACGGAGTTTCAACAGATAAGTCAAAGTCTAATTTCTCCGGAGTCAAATTTAAACGTTGAGCGCAAGTAGGAGAAATAAAAGAATGGGTAGAACCGGTATCAAATAAGGTATATACTTTGCTAGAGTTTATGATAAGCTTACTCGTGATGACCTCGTTCGGGTTCCTTGCTTTCTTGGAGGTCACAACAAACGTTCTCCCTTGAACTACTGGTTTTGACTTGTCTGGGACGACATTTGGTGTCACCGTTCCAACTAAACTTGGCTTCCCTTTTACGACAAAATCTAGCTAGGTGACCTTCTCTTCCACAATTGTAACACGTTTTGGACTGTTGCGCACAGTTTGGACTGATGTGTCCCTCCCCTCCGCATTTGAAGCATATGATAGGTGGTCGTTCTCCTTCCTTAACAACGGGTGCTGGTACAGACGTCTTTCCATCATTGTTGAATCTCCTCTTCTTGAAATGTCCACTTTTATTGTCTTGACTGTGATTACCACTGAAGTAGTTACCATTTCTGGCATGTTGATTCCCTCCACATTTGTTGTCGCCGCTTCGATGACTAATATCACTGGTATTATAATTTTGCCGGCTGCTCTCCCTTGGTTGGGATGTCTCAGTATCGCGCTCCAATATCTGAGCCCTATTTACAACATCTGAATACAAACACAGTTTGTGAGAGATAAGATATTGATGCATCTCGGGTTTCAAACCTCTTAGAAACATTCACGCCATTCTCTCCTCATTATCAACTAAGTGGGATGCAAATCGGAACAACTCGACAAACTTGGCTTCGTACTACGACACGGTCATGTTGTTGTGCTCCAGTTTAATGAACTCTACCCCTTTTATGTGACGAATACTTTCGGGAAAGTACTTGTCGTTGAACAGTTCTTGGAACTTCTCCCAAGTCATCTTCAGTGCGGCAGGTTGAGTACGTTTTACAGATTCCCATCAGTAATATGCTTCTCCTCACAACATGAAGGTGGAAAATGGAAAACAGATTTTGTTAAAATATAGAATTTTTTTAAAAAACATGAATTTTTTTTAAAAACATATTTTTTTAAAGACAGATTTTTGTTTAAATATAATTTTTCTTAAAACAGAATTCTATAAAAAATATAATTTTTTAAAAAACAGATTTTTTTTAAAAAACAATATTTTTTTTAAAACAAAATTTTTAAAAAAACGTAACTTTTTTAAAAGCAGAATTTTTAAAAAAGCAGTTTTTTAAAAGAACAGATTTTTTTTAAAATAGAATTCTGTTTTTTTTTTAAAATTCCGTTTTTTAAAAATTCTGTTGTTAAAAAAATTCTATTTTTAAAAAAAATCTATTTTTAAAAAAAATATGTTTTTAAAAAAATTCTATTTTTAAAAAAATTCCTTTTTTAAAAAAAATCTGTTTTTAAAAATATATATTTTAAAAAAAATTATATTTTTTTAAAAAAATCGATTTTTAAAAAAATTCTATTTTAAAAAAAAATTCTATTTTTTTAAAAAAGTCTGTTTTTTGAAAAATATATTTTTTAACAAATTCTGTTTTTAAAAAATTCTATTTTTTTAAAATAATATGTTTTTAAAAAAATATGTTTTTAAAAAAAATTCTATTTTTTAAAAAATCTGTTTTTAAAAAAAAATTCTATTTTTTTAAAAAATTGTTTTACAAAAAAATTATTTTTTTAAAAAAAATTATGTTTTTTAAAAAAAGTCTGTTTTTAAAAAAATTCTATTTTTTAACAAATTCTGTTTTTTAAAAAAATCTATTTTTATTTCCATGTCGTTGTTGCTGATTGGCCACCTCATTTTTTATTTTATTTTCTCTTTTTTTTTGCTTCCACGTATGAAAAAATTTGACAGCCGTTAAACAAATTTGATAGAATGACCCAATTTAAAAATTTTACTTTGTCCAGTTAGTTAATTTGACAAATTAAAAGTTCAATCAGGTATTCAATAAAACATGCCAACTTTGGTGGCCAAATTATTAGTTTTGCCGTTTCTGTAGCAACCCGATATTTTCTATATAATTAAATCAAAAAATTTGCGTAATTTTTTTTTTATATATTTTAAAGATTAGGATTTGTACAAGATAAGGTGAATATGTATTTATGTGATAAATAAAAATATATTTATTACATGAGTATTTATAAATAATTTTATTTTAGAATTATTGATTATTATAAATTATATTCTTATAATAATTAATTTTATAATAGAAATGTTTTTATTAATAATTTTTCATGAAAATATAATTATATATTATTTAAATAATATATGAAATGATTTTTAGAATAATTATAATAATTATTTTATTATATGAATTTTAGTACAGATTATTAAATTAATTATTTTACCTTAATTATTAAGGTAAAATATGAAAGAATAAATCAAATATGGAATCCAAACCCTAATTTTGAATTTTGATCAATGGATGAGAATAATAATATAATATTAAGTATATTTTAATTTTTCAGTGCTATAAATATGTACTTTATATATGTGGACATACAATGGTTGGTCAATTATAGTGTATTATGTGAAACCCTAGTTTTGTTATTGGAAACCCTAATATAAAACTCAATTGTGAGTTTAAGGCTATTATATAATTGTGTTATATGATTCTATGACTAATTAGGTAAACCCTAATTAACATTTAGATATATTAATATCTAGAACCCTAATTATAAATCCTAATTATAATTTGGTAACCTTAATTATCAAAATTATAAACCCTAATTGTTTATTTAGCAATGTTAATTATAATTAGCATTATTAAACCCTAATGTTCCTGTATAAAGTAATTAAAAAACTAATCTAATTTAGAAAACCCTAATTACAAATTTTAGAAACTAAAATTTTATATTTTTCTAAACCCTAATTGCTAAATCCTACAAGTGTTTTGTGCTAAACCATAGGGTTAAAACCTAAGGGTCAAACCCTAAGGGTTTGTTAAGATTACAAAATTGCCATTAAAAATGCAAGCAAAAAGACTAAAATGCCCCTCTATCATTATTTAAGGTAACTTGTGTATCTAGACAAAATGGAGTGGGTGACCAACCTATTTGACAATTGTGACTCAAAAACACTGATTTCAGCCACCTATGCCAGCCAATTCATGTATCTAGCTTAGTATATATAGATTAGAGAAAAAAAAATCAATTGCTAGCTCATTTTGTACTAACTCTCAATCTTAAACTCTCTCAAGCTCATAGCTACGGAATATATTTGTATATCTGTCCCAAGACCAGCCCCACTAACACACTTAAACAAATCAGTAGCCAAAATCAAGAAATTGAGCTTAAAAGTATAAAAACCCTAACTAGAAATCTGATATTTGATCCCATGTTAGACGTTGTTTTTTTTTGAGTTAAACATGTTATATGTAGTTTATTTTAGTGACCTGGGTTGGCACATACTAGATCCATAACCTTAATATGCTCAAAATCAAGTTTTAAAAAAAATCTAGAAATTTTTTTGTGTTGTCTGACAACGAATGTCGGGCCTTATATCTCTGTGCTCTTTAATGAGTTTTGTATTTTGAAAGTTTATAGTTGTAGTCTGATATGATATCTTTGATTTGGTTTTGAAATCATGCTCGAATCAGATCAAGGTTGCAAGTTATTCTTGGTCAAACTTGGTTTACCAAGCATGACTGGGCAATTCTGGGTAACCCAGAAATTGCCCAGATTGTGTCTGATAAGCTTTTGTTGGCCTTGGATCTGTCGGTGTTTTGTGGTTATGATGTTTTTGTTGTAATAGATTTGTAAAATGGTATATGGACTTTAGGTTAAAACTTTTCGATCCTTGAAAGAATCAATAGATTGAACGCTATGGATGGTCAAACCAGCTCAGATGATCACGAATTTGGTTTTCTGGAATTTCCAGAATATCAAGAACATGATTTCTGACAGTTGTTGACCGACTTGGATCTTGATTTTGTGATGTTCTTATATCAATATTATGTATCAGATCTGTTGTTTTGCATGTGGTCTACAACCTGGGACCCTTAAATCACTTAAACATCAACAGGATTTCAAGTTGTGGAAGCCCAAATATGAACAGTCGAACTGTTTTTCGTTTCTGGGCAAACCTAGAAATGAAGAACAGCTTTGACAGTGTTTTAATTAGCTTAGATATTTCAGTTTATGCATGTTATGACTTTTGTTGTTGTTGGATCTTACAGTGTTGCATTAGTACTACAACCTCCAATCATTAGATTGCCCAGAAACGCATCGATATGATCTGTGTGCTTGGTCAAACTCACCCCCCTCGTTTTCTGACATGAGTTTTCTAGGCTTGGCCAAGAACGCGAAGAACACCTACAGCGACGGTTCTGTCGCTATAGGTGGTCTTTAGCGATAGTTTCCTTATAAAATTAATTATTTTAATTAAATAAATAGAAAATTTAGTTTTTAATTATTAAAAATACAAATTAAATTATTAATAATTATTTTAAGGTTTGAAAATTAGTTTTTAATTATTTTTAATATATTTCATAAATATTTATTAGTTTTAAAATATTAAAAGTATTTAATTATTATATTAAATAAATTATTTAAAAATAATTTTAATATTTGAAAAATTATTTAAAATTATATAATGATATAAGAAAATATTTTAAGTTATTTTTAATGACTTTTATATTTTTGTGATGAAATTCATTAATAAATTAGTATATAATGATAATTAAGTTATTTTGAAAATGAATTAAATAAATAAATTAAAAATTATTTTATTATATTAAAATCATTTTAAATAATAATAAGGTATTTAAAAATATTGAAGTTATAAAATATAACTTTCAATATTTAAAGGTAAAATTCATTAATTAATTTTATTAATGATATTAAGGTTATTTAATAATTATATTAAATAAATTAGTTTAAAAATAATTTTAATATTATAATAAACCATTTTAATGAAAATAAAGTGTTTAAGATATTTTAAGTTATAAAATATAACTTTTAATATTTAAAGGATAATTTCATTAATAACTTAATATAATGATATTAAATTTATTTAATAATTATTTTAAATAAATAGTTCAAAATGGTTTTATTTATTTAATTTTAATATTATATAAAAGGACATAAATGAATTAAAAATTTTATTAAGTTATACTTAATGACTTTTAATATTTTGATAAATAGTACATTAATAATTAAATATTAATGGTAATAATTTAAAATGATTTTAAATGTTTTAAAAATCATTTAAGGGTAAAATTAATACTTTAAAAATATTCTAAGTTATTATAAATAACTTTAATATTTCGGTAATGGTTTCATTAATACTTTAATATTAATTAAATATTAAGATAATAGAATTGTTTAATATTTAAATCATTTAATAATGATTCCGATATTTGAAAATTCATGATAAATTATAATAAATGTTTTAAAATTATATTAAGGCATTTAAAAATAATATGACTGATACTTATAGATACTAAGTTACATGATAGAGTCTTAGACTCGATAATTACCCGATAAAGCTATCGGTACACCGACATGTTTCAGAAATTGATCTGGACATATATAATTTGATTAGATATGTGTTTATTTGTGATTCAATGGTTGTTAAACTTATGTGACAATGTGATTAGGTTATGTGATGACTGTAATAAGCAGTATTATATGTTGAGATATGTTATTCTAATCAGTAAAATGATCTTATTACTGATAGGTGTTATATAAAAGATAAAACTAAGTTGCGAATTGTAAGCAGCGTATCAGGCAAGTATCCTACCTTTGCATTTCCTTTATGCAATGGACATGAGTAAGAATGTTTGAGAATTATATTATTACTGTACAGATTATTAACCCTATATTATATACGCTCATTGATTATCAACATGTTAGTATATGGTAATTCAGATATATATTCTGTTCGTTAATTTCTATAAATGGTTATACAAGTGTCCCCACTTGGATAATCATTGTATTTAATCACATGTTGATACACCTTTGTTAATTACCCGTATATATATATATATATATATATATATATATATATTTATATATATATATATATATATATGTTGAATATAGATTATTGTTGAAGAAGATAAAACCTTTCTATTATCCAACTGAATTGCTTTGGTTTGGAACCCAGACAGGTATGAACATCCCTTACACAGGAAACAATGTTCATAGTATATCACCTTAGCCCTAGTTATAGTCAATACGTAGTTTCAAAAATTTGAAAGAGGGTTGTTTTGTTATTATTATCGGTTCAGATTACTTCACAACTACTGATTTGTTATAGAAGGGTAGTATAAAGAAAATATTTAAATTCTTCCAGCTTATATATATTTATAATATATATATATATATATTATATATATATAATTGCTATTACTTGTTGGGCACTCAAATGCTCATCCTTGCTTAATTTAAATGTTTTCAGCTAAGTGTGAAGAACCAGAAAGCTCATGCAGAAATAAAGGAAAAGGAAAGCTAACCAAATAAGATTTGTGGTAGTTTATGTATTAGTTCAATATTATTAAGACAAGTATAATATATATTATCTATCATGTATTGTAATGAATGTTTAAAGGTCTCGTACTTGGGGATTAGCTCTAATGATATGTAAATTAAGTTGATCTTTATATTATTGTTATTATTATTAATATTATTCTGCTCATACAAATGGTATCATGAAGCACCGAGTACGGATTTCAAGTATTCGAATTTGGGGGCTTTACAGGCATGGTATCAAAGCTATAACCCATGAATTTGTGAAGAACCCCGAGCCTCTCGCTGGTGACTTTCCTGTGTAGAATGCACTGAAGCCAGACTCTCCGTAGGGGACGCCAATTAAGTCGGTGGCAAGCTGATAGGTACCCTGGTAAGGTGCTATGGTTGGAAGCACCATGAAAGTTACAACATGGTATCAGAGCTTAGGGTTAAAAACCTTAGGTGGGCTAGACCTTAGGCTATAACCTTAGAACAGAGGGAAACGTTGAAAATATAAATAACTCATATAGAGTTTTAAAAGAGATGAATTGAATAAATTCATCGTCAAACAAAATAAAAGATAACTTATATAAAACTTTTAATTGTTGTGTGTATATACTATATGCTAATAAGGATAATTTATGTGTGTAGATGTCTGGTGGAAAGGGCTTGTTATATGCATATAGCATGAAGAAGGATCAAACTCATACACCCGAGCTGATATCGAATCCAATAGCTGAAATGGAGGCTCACAATGAAAACAACTTGGACGATGTGATTATTTTTAGAAAACATAGTACCAGATCCGGAGATGGTGAAACTGACAGATAGTGATTCGGACACTAAAGTTGAAGCTGATCAAGCATCAACGGAGGTGTAGGATCTGAGGAACAAGGTTTCTTCTTTAGAAAGGCTGTGGGAAATAGAAAAACTGTTAAATAGTCAATTGCGTCGGGCGTTAATAGAAACAATGGAAGAATAAGATAAGCTTAAAATCCAAATTGATCAAATGGGAGCCACAAGAAACACATCGTGTGCAGCTCCGAGCAAGAAGGGGAAAAGAAAGATAGAAGATCATGACTTAGGAAAATTTGATGAGAAGAAAGGGAAAAGAATATGTTATATTTGCGGTTATGAAGGACATACTACTCTGTATTGTCCCGACTACAAACCAGGAGCATGTTTTATATGTGGGATAGAAGGTCATCAGGCAAAAGGCTGTCCAAGGAAAAAGGCATAGCGAATAGGTAGTATAGATTATGTGGTGTATGTAAGACCCCGAATTTTATGAAATAAAAGTATTCAATTTTTCTTATAATTACTATTCAGTAAATGGTTAAATTGATAAATGTTAAAGTTAAGGGTGATATTTGAATTTTTTCAAAATACACGAGTGGTTATAAAATATTCATTGTTGTCGGGGAATATTCGTTTGGTCGTGGAATATTCTTTCTGCCGGGAAATATTCGTACGACGGCGCAGCTATTTGTGGGCCCCATAACAGAATAACTGTCGGTGAAGAAAATGACAAATTTAAGTTTTTACAAATAACGGCGTAGTTGTTACCGTTAACACTGTTGGAATACCCGGTGATTAAAATACAGTAATACGCGTTATTGCACAGTAGCACACGGTATTGCACAGTATTTTTGAAATTATTGATTCTTACGTAAGAAGGCAATACTCAATAATTGTTACAGTAATTACTGTTCAATATTTTATTTTTTATTCAATAATTGCTACGTTGAAATTTTGTATTATTGTTGTTTAATAATTGTTGCTGCACAGTATTTCCCATTATCAGATCAATAATTCATATTATTTGAATAGTATTATTAGATAGCATTATTGGCAATGTCTAGAAAGTTCTGTCTAAGGAGAGGTTTGGTCATCTAATTGTGCGCCAGTAAGGAGAAATCCTTATTGGAAAGCCCCTCTTTCCTGGGAACGGCCTGGTTGTCATAAATGTGATTCTGTAATATTATTTGTGAATAATTAATTATTGATTCATATGATAAGAAAATATTTATTTTATGTGGATATAAATGAGGGATATATTTTTGTGGTTAAAAAATGAAGGAGTTAATGTTGAGGTTTTTATCAGTATTTTGTCGGAATGGAGGTATTAAAAATCAGGGTTTTTGAGATATTTTGCGGGGGTTATAATTTTTAATCCGACCGTTGGATCGTGGTAATTTTTGGATATGTTATACATATATAAGTTGAGTATATGTCCACAAATTTTGAACCGTTAAAAATAAACGTATGATTTGTTATGAATTTTACGAGATGACTGGTTCAGAAATTGTTGAATTTTCGGAGTTTATCATTTTGGTGGAAAATTCTAGAATTGGTGGGCCCCACTTGTGGTTGGTGAAGAAATGTGCTGAATTATATTTCAAATGTGGTGGGTGGGAATAGTAGCAGGTAAAGCCATCAGGTTGCAGGCCAAACCTACCAAAATTTTCCTATAAATAGAGGGCTAAGTTAGAATTGAAAATCACACCAGAAACATAAGCTTTCTCTCTTTCTCTCTCTAGATTATTGAGTGTATTTTGTGAGTATTTAGATACTTGGTGAGTTGCTATTCATCAGTGCAAGTTTCCTTCAGCCTTATACCGATCAGAAGTACTGCTCTTTTGAGGTAAGGGATTGTAAGGGATTTAAGGGATAGTAAGGGATTTTAAGGGTTGTTATGATTTTCAGTTTCGTAATTTTTCTGAACTTCAAAAATTCTGGAAAAATTTGAAATGATATTTTGATGAGTTTTCTTGATTGTGTCCAAAAATGGTGATTTTTGGATGTATAGATTGAGAGTTATGAATTTTACGGAAAAGACTATTTTAAAAGTAACCGCTTATAATTCCTTGTGGTTAACTCCAAAATTGATGAAATTTTTATTGGGAGTACATGTATATGATAGAAGTATACTCTGTAAATTTCAGAATTTTTAGACAAAAGTACAATTTTTGATAAATGTCTAAATATTCGGCTATTTTGGCCATATGAAAAATAGTAAATGACTTTTAAAAATTCTGAGAAAAATATATGTTCACTATGGGACTATATTATGCTAAATCTCAGAAAAGAAATATTTTTGGAACTGATTTGGTATTTTTCATGAAAATGGTCTAGTTATGAGTAAATGAATTAAATATGTTTTGTGAAGAAAGAAAATTGGAAAATAGGATTTTATGGCTTGAGAATCCTATATGAGGTATATGCTGATTTTTGATGAGGGTTTTGGTTATTGATGATGAAATTGTAAGAGTTGGCATTTTATGATGATTAAATGCATTAATTAGTAAAGTGTAAACAATTAAAATAAATTGTTTATAAATTTAAGTAATGTTATTCTTTCAATATCATTATACCGAAATATTGGTATGGATTTTATTGTGGAATTTCTATCTTTTGTGTCGGGGTTACTATTCATGAGTTACTATTCACGATTTACTATTCATGATTACGAATATTACTCTTGAGATTAAAACTATATGTTGATCATATTATTTTTATCATCATATATAACATTTTTATAACCCTGATGTTGAAATTCTCTTTCACTGGAGTGTAAAGATGGGTAGATTATTGGTATGATCATGACTAGGGTTCTCTTTGGCCTGTAGTGCAAAGTTGAATTGTGACTGGTATGATCATGACCATTGAATTTATAATTGAATATCTTAAGCTTAAGTGCAAAGGTGAATTGATCAACATGGTTATAATTATTGTTTATATAAATTCTGAAATGATTATATATTTCTTTGAGATATGAATATATTTGGCCTGTAGTGCAAATATGAATTGTTGATGAATATCTTTGGCCTGTAGTGCAAAGATGAACTGTTGTTGAATATCTTTGGCCTGTAGTGCAAAGATGAACTGTTGTTGAATATCTTTGGCCCGTAGTGCAAAGATGGTTTGTTGATGAATATCTTTGGCCCGTAGTGCAAAGATGGATTTGTTAGTATGATTATAAACAGGAATTGTGATTTGGTATAATCATGATCTTTGATGTTTCAGGTAAAGACAGGTGATGAAAATATTCTTCGTCCTGGGTGCGAAGAAAAATTTATAGTCACAATTATGATTATGAGTTATTCATATGATTGTGGAAAGGAACTGTTGAGTGATGTTACATGGATAAAACATTGTTGGTGGATTTTTAACATGGAGAAGATAATAGACTTTATAGTCTATTTGACTCTTCTAATGGATTGCTCGTTCCGCTGCAACTATGGTTGAAATTTTTATCATTTACCATATGTTCTAAATCTCTGATTTATTATTGATGAAGGCTATTGATAATTTAATTATCTTTAGTCATGATATTCTTTACTGAGCTAGTTGTGCTCACCCTTTTGCTTCACAATTCCTTTCAGGTAATAAGAGTGTAGCTGGGTCGAGCGAGGGTAACGGGGAAATAGAACGGTGGTCTCTAGCTGTGATGTTCTCCCGAAGCAGTATAGAAAAGTTCATTTAGTAATTATATTTGGTGAATCCAATAGGGTAAGGTGTACCCAACGTTGGAAGGGTAGTTTGCCACTATCATACAAGATGTCTAACGACATACAACCTCGTGTCATCATAAGACAGGGATGTGCTCATCCACTTGCTGAGTATATATACGAGCACTACCTATATAATCTTGGTGTTTGTTTGAAGTATAATTCTCAATTAGAGATAGTAGAGATAATGATATGTCAAGAGAAGACTCACCATTGGGAAGAATATGATAGTAATCTTCTCGTTTTTCTTTGGGGTCTATTGGGTCAACCAAGGATAATTTGTGGCCATATGATATCTATCATAACCTAGACGCGTGGCCTCCCATGTACGAAGGTTTCCTTGAGCACTTCCCAAAGATTCTAATTTCTAAAACAGTTTTTGACTATACTTTATGTAAGGTACCATTGTGAGGTGCTGTGGTTGAAGCACATGAGAGTCACAGTTTGGTATCAGAGCTATAAGTAAAGAGCCCCGAGCCTCTCGCTGGTGACTTCTTGTTGATGGGGGATGCACCGAAGCCAGACTCTCCGTAGGGGACGCCGTTGTTGTATTTTGCACGACAATTGTTGTAATAAAGTTGTAGTTATTTTCTGTACCATGTATTTGGCGACTCAGAATAGGTTGGATGGAATGGACCTATTTTGGGGTCGTTACATTTGGTATCAGAGCTTGGGGATATGATCTCTGGCGGAGATCGGGGAATACAACTAGGAGGGGAGAGATGAGTAAATCATTCGCTAGTGTGTCCTACCTAAGCTTATTTGTTGGTCAGTCATAATATCGGGATATTATGTGATATGTTAATTTGTTAAATTAACACTTGTTTTGAAGCTGTATTCTAGAATGTTATTTGAAATACAGGAGATGAGCAATGGAGAAATTATGATGACAGAGAAGATGGAATTTGAAATGAAAGGAAGGTATTCTCAACTCTTTGAAATACCAGGTACGTAAATTTCGGGGACGAAATTTTATAAGGAGGGGAGATTGTAAGACCCGAATTTTATGAAATAAAAGTATTCAATTTTTCTTATAATTACTATTCAGTAAATGGTTAAATTGATAAATGTTAAAGTTAAGGGTGATATTTGAATTTTTTCAAAATACACGAGTGGTTATAAAATATTCATTGTTGTCGGGGAATATTCGTTTGGTCGTGGAATATTCTTTTCTGCCGGGAAATATTCGTACGACGGCGCAGCTATTTGTGGGCCCCATAACAGAATAACTGTCGGGTGAAGAAAATGACAAATTTGAGTTTTTACAAATAACGGCGTAGTTGTTACCGTTAACACTGTTGGAATACCCGGTGATTAAAATACAGTAATACGCGTTATTGCACAGTAGCACACGGTATTGCACAGTATTTTTGAAATTATTGATTCTTACGTAAGAAGGCAATACTCAATAATTGTTACAGTAATTACTGTTCAATATTTTATTTTATTAATTCAATAATTGCTACGTTGAAATTTTGTATTATTGTTGTTTAATAATTGTTGCTGCACAGTATTTCCCATTATCAGATCAATAATTCATATTATTTGAATAGTATTATTAGATAGCATTATTGGCAATGTCTAGAAAGTTCTGTCTAAGGAGAGGTTTGGTCATCTAATTGTGCGCCAGTAAGGAGAAATCCTTATTGGAAAGCCCCCTCTTTCCTGGGAACGGCCTGGTTGTCATAAATGTGATTCTGTAATATTATTTGTGAATAATTAATTATTGATTCATATGATAAGAAAATATTTATTTTATGTGGATATAAATGAGGGATATATTTTTGTGGTTAAAATGAAGGAGTTAATGTTGAGGTTTTTATCAGTATTTTTGTCGGAATGGAGGTATTAAAAATCAGGGTTTTGAGATATTTTGCGGGGGTTATAATTTTTAATCCGACCGTTGGATCGTGGTAATTTTTGGATATGTTATACATATATAAGTTGAGTATATGTCCACAAATTTTGAACCGTTAAAAATAAACGTATGATTTGTTATGAATTTTACGAGATGACTGGTTCAGAAATTGTTGAATTTTCGGAGTTTATCATTTTGGTGGAAAATTCTAGAATTGGTGGGCCCCACTTGTGGTTGGTGAAGAAATGTGCTGAATTATATTTCAAATGTGGTGGGTGGGAATAGTAGCAGGTAAAGCCATCAGGTTGCAGGTCAAACCTACCAAAATTTTCCTATAAATAGAGGGCTAAGTTAGAATTGAAAATCACACCAGAAACATAAGCTTTCTCTCTTTCTCTCTCTAGATTATTGAGTGTATTTTGTGAGTATTTAGATACTTGGTGAGTTGCTATTCATCAGTGCAAGTTTCCTTCAGCCTTATACCGATCAGAAGTACTGCTCTTTTGAGGTAAGGGATTGTAAGGGATTGTAAGGGATAGTAAGGGATTTTAAGGGTTGTTATGATTTTCAGTTTCGTAATTTTTCTGAACTTCAAAAATTCTGGAAAAATTTGAAATGATATTTTGATGAGTTTTCTTGATTGTGTCCAAAAATGGTGATTTTTGGATGTATAGATTGAGAGTTATGAATTTTACGGGAAAAGACTATTTTAAAAGTAACCGCTTATAATTCCTTGTGGTTAACTCCAAAATTGATGAAATTTTTATTGGGAGTACATGTATATGATAGACGTATACTCTGTAAATTTCAGAATTTTTAGACAAAAGTACAATTTTTGATAAATGTCTAAATATTCGGCTATTTTGGCCATATGAAAAATAGTAAATGACTTTTAAAAATTCTGAGAAAAATATATGTTCACTATGGGACTATATTATGCTAAATCTCAGAAAAGAAATATTTTTGGAACTGATTTGGTATTTTTCATGAAAATGGTCTAGTTATGAGTAAATGAATTAAATATGTTTTGTGAAGAAAGAAAATTGGAAAATAGGATTTTATGGCTTGAGAATCCTATATGAGGTATATGCTGATTTTTGATGAGGGTTTTGGTTATTGATGATGAAATTGTAAGAGTTGGCATTTTATGATGATTAAATGCATTAATTAGTAAAGTGTAAACAATTAAAATAAATTGTTTATAAATTTAAGTAATGTTATTCTTTCAATATCATTATACCGAAATATTGGTATGGATTTTATTGTGGAATTTCTATCTTTTGTGTCGGGGTTACTATTCATGAGTTACTATTCACGATTTACTATTCATGAATTACGAATATTACTCTTGAGATTAAAACTATATGTTGATCATATTATTTTTATCATCATATATAACATTTTTATAACCCTGATGTTGAAATTCTCTTTCACTGGAGTGTAAAGATGGGTAGATTATTGGTATGATCATGACTAGGGTTCTCTTTGGCCTGTAGTGCAAAGTTGAATTGTGACTGGTATGATCATGACCATTGAATTTATAATTGAATATCTTAGCTTAAGTGCAAAGGTGAATTGATCAACATGGTTATAATTATTGTTTATATAAATTCTGAAATGATTATATATTTCTTTGAGATATGAATATATTTGGCCTGTAGTGCAAATATGAATTGTTGATGAATATCTTTGGCCTGTAGTGCAAAGATGAACTGTTGTTGAATATCTTTGGCCTGTAGTGCAAAGATGAACTGTTGTTGAATATCTTTGGCCCGTAGTGCAAAGATGGTTTGTTGATGAATATCTTTGGCCCGTAGTGCAAAGATGGATTTGTTAGTATGATTATAAACAGGAATTGTGATTTGGTATAATCATGATCTTTGATGTTTCAGGTAAAGACAGGTGATGAAAATATTCTTCGTCCTGGGTGCGAAGAAAAATTTATAGTCACAATTATGATTATGAGTTATTCATATGATTGTGGAAAGGAACTGTTGAGTGATGTTACATGGATAAAACATTGTTGGTGGATTTTTAACATGGAGAAGATAATAGACTTTATAGTCTATTTGACTCTTCTAATGGATTGCTCGTTCCGCTGCAACTATGGTTGAAATTTTTATCATTTACCATATGTTCTAAATCTCTGATTTATTATTGATGAAGGCTATTGATAATTTAATTATCTTTAGTCATGATATTCTTTACTGAGCTAGTTGTGCTCACCCTTTTGCTTCACAATTCCTTTCAGGTAATAAGAGTGTAGCTGGGTCGAGCGAGGGTAACGGGGAAATAGAACGGTGGTCTCTAGCTGTGGATGTTCTCCGAAGCAGTATAGAAAGTTCATTTAGTAATTATATTTGGTGAATCCAATAGGGTAAGGTGTACCCAACGTTGGAAGGGTAGTTTGCCACTATCATACAAGATGTCTAACGACATACAACCTCGTGTCATCATAAGACAGGGATGTGCTCATCCACTTGCTGAGTATATATACGAGCACTACCTATATAATCTTGGTGTTTGTTTGAAGTATAATTCTCAATTAGAGATAGTAGAGATAATGATATGTCAAGAGAAGACTCACCATTGGGAAGAATATGATAGTAATCTTCTCGTTTTCTTTGGGGTCTATTGGGTCAACCAAGGATAATTTTGTGGCCATATGATATCTATCATAACCTAGACGCGTGGCCTCCCATGTACGAAGGTTTCCTTGAGCACTTCCCAAAGATTCTAATTTCTAAAACAGTTTTTGACTATACCTTTATGTAAGGTACCATTGTGAGGTGCTGTGGTTGAAGCACCATGAGAGTCACAGTGGTATCAGAGCTATATAGTAAAGAGCCCGAGCCTCTCGCTGGTGACTTCTTGTTGATGGGGGATGCACCGAAGCCAGACTCTCCGTAGGGGACGCCGTTGTTGTATTTTGCACGACAATTGTTGTAATAAAGTTGTAGTTATTTTCTGTACCATGTATTTGGCGACTCAGAATAGGTTGGATGGAATGGACCTATTTTGGGGTCGTTACAGTGTAGGTGTGTTTAATGCAATATATAGGATAAGTATGTCTGTGTAAGTTTATGTTCTCAACTTTTGTAATGATCAAGGTTGTAAATCCTGACTTTTGTAGTCACAAAGGGATAACTGATGTTTAAAGCAGTATTGTTATGCTATGTAAAATATTCGCTAAATGAATATGAATCTATGTTTGAGTAATGAAACAAGTTTAATATACTAATTTTATGCGATAAGGTTTATAATGTAAGTTAAATTTATGATTTTATTTAATCAGATAATGTCGCCAAGACGTCGAACTCGAAATCAAAGGGCAGAAGAATATGTCAATAATGCTGAGGGACAACAACAAGCAGACCTGATGCAAAACTTCACAAATATGGTAGCTTAGGCTATGCAACAGGGAATACCGGTCGCAGGGAACCAGCCGGACAATCGCTTGGCGAACTTTAAAGATTACAAGGCTGTGGGACCGCCAAAATTTAAAGGTACCACTGACCCTATTGAAGCCCAAACTTGGGTCAAAGAGATTGAAAAACATTCGTGATAGCTAGGGTAGCTGAAGGACAGAAGACTATTTTTGCCACTTACATGATGAAGGGGGAGGCAAACTTTTGGTGGGAAGCGAATCAGGCGAGGGAAGGAGAAGGTGTAGTTACATGGGATAGGTTCAAAACTTTGTTTTTCGAAAATTATTTTTCATCTAGTATGCAGGCTAGGATGAAGGTGAAATTTTTAGAATTGAAGCAGGAAAATATGACGGTGTCAGAATACGCCGCTTAGTTTAATGAGTTAGCTAGGTTCTCTCCGCATCAAGTTGATACGGAGGCTAGGAAAGCTAGAAGGTTTGAGCTGGGATTAAGACCCTGGCTCTATAACAAGGTGGCGATGTTGCAGATTCCTACATTTGCAGCACTCATGGAGAAAGCTATTATTGTTGAGGAGGGGAGTGAGGCCATGAGCCTCTACAACAAGGAGAGGAAGAATAAGGGTAAGACCAAAGGAGCTGGGAAGGTGTAAATTAATAGTGGGGTAGGGGTGGTAGTAGCAGGAGGAAGGGGATCAATTTTGGAAGTGTGCAGGTAAAACAAGAAGGTGAGAATAAGAAGATGGTGTCGTGTAAGACTTGTGGAAATAACCACTTTGGGGAGTGTTTGAAGGGGAAATTTGTATGCTATAAGTACGGGCATGAGGGCCATATCTCTCCCAACTAACTCAATCATAGGATAAATAGTGGGTGCTTTCTGTGCAGATTGACTGAGCACAAGGTGAAGGATTGTCCGAAGAGGAGGGCGGAGGTAGGAAGTGTGAACACGGGCACCGGCAGCGGGACGTTAGCAATCACAGGACCTACATCATCAAGCAAGCCAACAAAATCAACAGCAAAGGTCTATAATATGACTGTCCAGGAAACGATGGCAGCTGGCAATGGAACTCCAGGTATTATTCGTATAACTTTGATTTTATTATACATGATTTTCCCATATATAGTGTGACGCCCCCAAAACAGGTATACATCACCCATCTTGAGTTGCCAGATATAAGGAACTGAATACAAATACAACTTAATTATACAACAGTCATGTAAAATATGACAAAACATAGGCTGTGAGTTTTAATACAAATATTATCATCTAGACAATATTCACACTCAATGGAGTCCTCATTACATTTATTATCACACCATTTCCCCGACTAGTCCCAGTTACGTTCTCATTTCCTGAAGAGAACAGTGAAAGAATGGGTGAGCTCAACTAACCCAGTAAGAAATTTTATGACTAAGATAATGCAGAATAATTATCATTAGCCTTCAACAATGCTAAACTGATAGAATATAAAAGACAACAAGTTTAACTGCAGCGGAACAATCAATCCATTAGAAGAGTTAAGTAAAGTATAAAATCTACTATCTTCTATGATTTAAAAAGTTTTTCATCAACTTTATCGCTAAGACTCAGCTTAATAAATAAAATCGAATCATCCCTGCTCCACGGCCAAGGATATTCATGTAATCATCAATGGTCATGACTATACTGAATAATCCCTGGTCATAATCATACCAACAACTGTCCACCAATGAACTATAGGCCAATGAAGACTTTTACCACATCATTCGTCACATTACGGTCATGATTATACCGAATAATCCCTGGTCATAATCATATCAAGTCCATCTATGCACGTAAGGCAAGGATGACTTTCATCACAATATAAGCATGAGGATGATGACAATGACATAATAATTCAATAAAACAAGTTCAAGAATAAATTTTAAAGATTTATAAATTAATTTATCCAGGAACCAATAGCGTCGACATTGTCAACATGATACTGCTTTGTAGAGTAAAATTCAAGATTGCTCAGAAGAATATTTCCATGAAAAGATACTGGATGAAGCGCAAATATCAAGGATATTCCACTAATTTCATGTAGTATAGAAGACAAAGCTTTAACCAACTGAGTATAATAGAATATATGAAACTGTAAATAGATTTTTGCCCGCCATGCGGTAATCCACGTAGACATATCATTTCCACAATTTAATATGGAATGAATACGAAGGATCATTCACCGTGCATGTGGTAATCCACATAGACAGGTTATTCCAACAGAATAATAAAGAATGTAATAACAGAAGGATTCATCATGCGTGCGATAGACTGCATAGATAGGTTATTCCCAACATAATAATAAATAATGGAACCAGGTCCGGCGTAAACGCACAGACATGATATTCTGACCGAATAATAAATAATGGAACCAGGTCCGGCGTAAACGCTTAGACAGGATATTTTGACAGAATAATAAATAACGGAACCAGGTCTAGCGTAAACGCACAGACAAGATATTCCGACAGAATAATAAAGAACGGAATATTAGAAGAATTTCACCATGTTGCGGTACTTCGCATAAACAGGTTATTCCAACAGAATAATAAGAATGGAATAACAACATAATTCACCAGGCATGCGATAGACCGCACAGACAGGTTATTCCAACAGAATAATAAAGATTGGAATAACAGAAGCTCTCTTCATGAATACGAAAGAAATAATACCCCTTACGAGTACAACAAATAATATTTCCTACCTTAGAAAAACTGAATACTGGAGTAGTGAAGTAGCAAAATACTTTTCTTCTTTCTCCCTATAGTTTCTCTCTCTAGAGTTTCAGTGAATTCGTAAGAAATAATGAAGAAATGAGCTTCTATTTATAGGAGAATGGACTGAATAGTAACTAATTCATGAACGGTCCAGATTGATTTACTTTTAAATGGACGGTCCATATTGATTTACTATTAAAACTTAAAGCAACGGTCCATACTGATTTAATATTAAAATTTTAAACCATCGATCCATATTAATTTACTATTATAACTTTCCACCAGCGGTTCATATTGATTTACTATTATATCTTCAACCAATGGTCAGAAAAATTAGCACATCTGCTCATAGAATAATATTGTACCCCAAAAATAATTTAGACCGAAAAGAAAGATATTTTGCGGGTGAATAGTATCCCGTAAATAGTAACTCATGAATAGTAATCCGTGAATAGTAACTCATGAATAGTAACTCGTAAATTGTAACTCGTGAATAGTAACTCGTAAATAGTAACTCGTGAATAGTACTCCGACATGAAAAGTGCCCCGAATACCCGATTGAACAATATAACCTCCAGACATCAATTATTATCGAAACAATTATCGATTTCCACTAACACAAATAATTTCAACACAATGAAACTATAAAATTCATCTTTAATCAACACAAACTTATTCATCATTAATATTATAATTCACAATATTTAACAAACAGGTCGTTCCCAGGAAAGAGGGTGCTTTCCGAGAAGGATTTCTCCTTATTGGCGCGCAATTAGGTGACCTAACCTCTCCTTGACAAAACTTCTAGACATTGTCAATATTGCAAATAATAATATGAATAACTTTGTCATCTCAATTATTGATTTAATAATAATAAATATTATGCAGATGATACTGTGACAATAATTGAATCAATAATATGAGAGATATGATGCAACAATTACTGTAGCAATAATTGAGTATAACTGAGTGACTTCTTACGTAAGCATCAATAATCAATTCTGTGTGCTACTATACAACCACGCGTATTACTGTACTTTTTCTACCGGGTAGTTCAACAGTTTTAACGGTAACACTTTCGCCGTTATTTTTATAAAAAGTTAATTCTGTCGTTTTCTAACTACGACAATACTTCCGTTAATTGTACCGTTGTACGAATATTCTGAATATTTCCCGACCAATCGAATAATATATAACCACTTGCTTACTTTGTAAAATTTATAAATATTACCCACAACTATAACATTATATCAAATCCACACCATAATATTAAAAAAAATATTTCGAGAAATTTAAATCTTTATTCATAAAATTTGGGGTCTCATAATCTCTCCTCCTTCTGAAATTTCGCCCTCGAAATTCGCGTACGTACCTGGTATGCCGAAGAGATGAGGATATCTTGACTTTATTTCAGATTCTAACTATTGAGGTATTACCTTTAAGTGGTTAATTCGATCCTTCTTATCCAAGATTTTAACATGTATCTCATCATAAGTTAAATCTTCTGCTATCTCGTCTAGTTCTAATTCAATAATGTCACTCGGGTTGTCCACATAATTACGTAACATCGATTCGGTAAAAATGTTATGAACACGCGACATACTTGGCGGTAAAACGAGTCTATAGGCCACAGTTCCTATTCGATCGAGGATTTCAAATGGGCCAATTAAATCGAGGGTTGAGATTTTCTCTATTCATCGATTCTTGCTTCTAGAATAACGCCCTCTTGAACCTTCTTCTTCACATTCATCAGCTCTGAGTATGTAGCTTGAGCGGCTTTAACTTTATCGATTAAAGTCGATTCTAATTGTATATTTGTTATCTTCATGAGGGTCCCTAGAGTCTTTAACTCTATCTCCATCATTTGTAAGTTATACGAAATGTGTCTTTGTGTTAACAACATCACACTCGTAAATACATACGATCTTCTACTCAACGCGTCAACTACCACGTTCACTTTTCCCACGATAATATTGAATGGTACGATCGTAATCTTCAACAGCTCGAGCCAATGTCTTTGGCACATTACACGTTTGTTTTGGGTGAAAAAAATATTTGAGGGTTTTAGAAATGGGTTTTGTATTGGGGTCAATACAAAATTCGATTTCACGCTCTAGGGGTAGACTAAGAAGTTTTTAAGAATACGTCAGGAAATTTATTAACAATAGAAATATCATTCAAAACTGTGACCCTCATCCAAGACTTGGATAGTACGTCACATTGATATCTATCAACTTGTCATCGTCATTCACGACGTCGCCTATAGAAATCTGGCTTCTGTGCATTCCACACAAGGAAGTCACCAGCGAAAGGCTCGAGGTTCTTTACTTATGACTTGATACGATAATGATTGACTTTAGTGGTTTGGTTGCTTGAATTCGCATAACAGGTTGGTTAGGAATATGAAAGCTAACAACCTTACAAAAAGCTTGATGAGTAGTTAACCAATCGATTCCTAAAATCACATGAAAGGCAAGTATTTTCAAAGAGATAAGATCGACAGGTAACGTGAAAGTGTCAATTTGAATCAACAAGATTTATAAACAGTGGAGGTAACGAAGGTTTCTACTATCGAAGTTTCAACCAATAAGTCAAAGTCTAATTTCTCCGGAGTCAAATTTAAACGTTGAGCGCAAGGAAGAGAGATAAAAGAATGGGTAGAGCCAGTATCAAATAAGGTACATACTTCACTAGAGTTTATGATAAGTTTACCCGTGATGACCTCGTTCGGGTTCCTTGCTTTCTGGGAGGTTACAACAAACGCTCTCCCTTGAACTACCGATTTTGTCTTGTCTGGGACGGACTTTAATGCCTCCATCCCAACTGGACTTGACTTCGGTGCATGACAAAATCGGGCTAGGTGACCTTCTCTTCCACAATTGTAACATGCTTTAGACTGCTGCATACAGTTTGAACTGATGTGTCCCTCCCCTCCGCATTTGTAACATACGACCGGCGGTCGCTCTCCTTCCTTAACAATAGGTGCTGGTGCTGACGTCCTTCCATCATTATTAAATCTCCTCTTCTTGAAACTCCCACTTTTATTATCTTGGCCATGATTACCACCGAAGTGGTTACCATTTTTGGCATGTTGATTCCCTCCACGTTTGTTGTCACCTCTTCGATGACTGTTACCACTGGTATTTTCATTCTGCCGGCTGCTTTCTCTTGGTTGCGTTGACCCGTTATTGCGCTCAAATAATTGAGCCCTATTTATTACATCTGCATACAAACACAGTTTATGAGAAATAAGATATTGACGTATCTCTGATTTCAAACCTCTTAAAAATATTCGCGTCATTCTCTCCTCATTATCAACTAAGTGAGACGCAAACCGGGATAACTCGGCAAACTTAGCTTCGTACTGTGCCACGGTCATATTGTTCTGCTCCAACTTGATGAACTCTACCTCTTTAATGTGACGAATACTTTCGGGAAAGTACTTATCGTTGAATAGTTCTTAGAACTTCTCCCAAGACATCTTCAGTACGGCAGGTTGAGTACGCTTTACTGATTCCCACCAGTAATTTGCCTCTCCTCACAACATAAAGGTGGAAAAATGAACCTTTTGCTCCTCGGAGCATCCCAAGACATCAATATCTTGGTGATCTGCTTTATCCATGCATCCGCCTTAAGTGGTTTTGGCTCTCCAATAAACACTGGTGGTCCCAACTCCTTGAAATGTTTAGCGGTGACCGTCTAAGAGTTTCCAGTGTTTCCACCTACATTTTAGACAGGAGTTTCTCATGCCTGATGTTGTACGAATTACAGAAAGCTCCTAAACATTCCGTCATTTTCCATTTGGTCGGTGTTGTAGTTCACCTGAGGATTATTGTCTTCTTGTTGCACATTATCCTAGGTATTAATCTGTGGTGACTCCACGATCTCATGTGCTTCATTCTTATCTCAACATTTTCGGATGCCACTTTCCAATACTGCCATAAAACAAGGGTTAATTAATATATCACATATTATCCTTATCCTCTGACCTACTAGTTAAATACCAAATAAACTTAGGTAGGTCATACTAGCGAAGGAATTCCCTGTCTCTCCCCTCCTAGTTCTTGTCTCACATCTCAGCCAGGGATCATATCCCTAAGCTTTGATACCAACTGTGATGCCCCCAAAACAGGTATACATCACCCATCTTGAGTCACCAAATACAAGGTACTGAATACAAATACAACTTAATTATACAACATTCGTGTAAAATACGCAAAACATAGGCTGTGAGTTTTAATACAAATATTGTCATCTAGACAATATCCACACTCAATGGAATCCTCATTACATTTATTATCACACCATTTCCCCGACTAGTCCTAGAAGAGTCAAGTAAAGTATAAAATCTACTATCTTCTATGATTTAAAAAGTTTTTCATCAACTTTATCGCTGAGACTCAGCTTAATAAATAAAATCGAATCATCCCTGCTCCACGGCCAAGGATATTCATGTAATCATCAATGGTCATGACTATACCGAATAATCCCTGGTCATAATCATACCAACAACTGTCCACCAATGAACTACAGGTCAATGAGGACTTTTACCACATCATTCGTCACATTATAGTCATGATTATACCGATTAATCCCTAGTCATAATCATACCAAGTCCATCTATGCACGTAAGCCAAAGATGACTTTCATCACAATATAAGCATGAGGATGATGACAATGACATAATAATTCAATAAAACAAGTTCAATAATAAATTTTAAAGATTTATAAATTAATTTATCCAGGAACCAATAGCGTCCACATTGTCAACATGATACTGCTTTGTAAAGTAAAATTCAAGAATGCTCAGAAGAATATATCCATGAAAAGATACTGGATGAAATGCAAATATCAAGGATATTCCACTAATTTCATGGAGTATAAAAGCCAAAGCTTTAACCAACTGAGTATAATAGAATATATGAAACTGCAAATGGATTTTCGCCCGCCATGCGGTAATCCACGTAGACATATCATTTCCACAATTTAATATGGAATGAATACGAAGGATCATTCACCGTGCATGTGGTAATCCACATAGACAGGTTATTCCAACAGAATAATAAAGAATGTAATAACAGAAGGATTCATCATGCGTGTGATAGACTGCATAGATAGGTTATTCCCAACATAATAATAAATAATGGAACCAGGTCCGGCGTAAACGCACAGACAGGATATTTCGACAGAATAATAAATAATAGAACCAGGTCCGGTGTAAACGTACAGACAGGATATTCCGACAGAATATTAAATAATGGAACTAGGTCCGGCGTAAACGCACAGACAAGATATTCCGATAGAATAATAAAGAACAGAATATTAGAAGAAATTCATCATGTATGCGGTACTTCGCATAAACAGGTTATTCCAACAGAATAATAAGAATGGAATAACAACAGAATTCACCAGGCATGCGATAGACCGCACAGACAGGTTATTCCAACAGAATAATAAATAATGGAATAACAGAAGCTCTCTTCATGAATACGAAAGAAATAATACCCCTTACGAGTACAACAAATAATATCCCTTACCTTAGAAAAACTGAATACTGGAGTAGTGAAATAGCAGAATATTTTTCTTCTTTCTCTCTATAGTTTCTCTCTAGAGTTTCAGTGAATTCGTAAGAAATAATGAAGAAATGAGCCTCTATTTATAGGAGAATGGACTGAATAGTAACTAATTCATGAACGGTCCAGATTGATTTACTTTTAAACGAACGGTCCATATTGATTTACTATTAAAACTTAAAGCAACGGTCCATACTGATTTACTATTAAAACTTCAAACCATCGATCCATATTGATTTACTATTATAACTTTCCACCAGCGGTCCATATTGATTTACTATTATATCTTCAACCAACGGTCTGAAAAATTAGCACATCTTCTCAGGGAATAATATTGTACCCCACAAATAATTTGGACCGAAGAGAAATATATTTTACGGGTGAATAGTATCCTGTGAATAGTAACTCGTGAATAGTACTCTGACACAAAAAGTGCCCCGAATATCCGATTGAATAATATAACCTCCAGACATCAATTATTATCGAAACAATTGTCGATTTCCACTAACACAAATAATTCTAACACAATAGAACTATAAAATTCATCTTTAATCAACACGAACTTATTCATCATTAATATTATAATTCATAATATTTAACAACTAGGTCGTTCTCAAGAAAAAGGGGCCTTTCCGATAAGGATTTCTCCTTATTTGCACGCAATTAGGTGACCAAACCTCTCCTTGACAGAACTTCTAGACATTGTCAATATTTCAAATAATAATATGAATTACTTTGTCGTCTTAATTATTGATTTAATAATAATAAATATTATGCAGATGATACTGTGATAATAATTGAATCAATAATATGAAAGATATGATGCAGCAATTATTGTAGCAATAATTGAGTATAACTGAGTGACTTCTTACGTAAGCATCAATAATCAATACTATGTGTTACTATGCAACCACGCGTATTACTGTATTTTTACTACCGGGTAGTTCAACAGTTTTAACGGTAACACTTTCGCCGTTATTTTTATAAAAAGACAATTCTGTCGTTTTCTAACAACGAAAATACTTTAGTCGTGGGGTCCACCAATGATTGTGTCGTCGTACAGATATTTCGAATATTCCCCGACCAATCGAATATTATATAACCACTTGCTTACTTTGCAAAATTTATAAATATTATCAACAATTATAACATTATATCAAATCCACACCATAATATTAAAAAAAATATTTCGAGAAATTTAAATCTTTATTCATAAAATTTGGGGTCTCGCATATAGTAAATTATTTTATAAAGAAATTTTGAAGGAGGAATTTGAGTTCCTTTAGAAATTAAATTTTTCGTTTAATCAGATATACAAGCTTTATGTGAATAGTTAAAGATCAGTTCGATCAAAGTTGATCAAGATCTAATTGAAATGATTGTGTATGTTATGTACCCTGGTATGTATAGGTTTTAAAACGGTGATTCCGGGGACGGAATCTTTATAAGGGAGGGTGAATGTAACAACCCGATTTTTCTATATAATTAAATCAGAAAATTTGCGTAATTTTTTTTAATATATATTTTAAAGATGAGGATTATACAAGCTAAGGTGTATATGTATTTATGTGATAAATAAAAATATATTTATTACATGAATATTTACAAATAATTTTATCTTAGAATTATTGATTGTTATAAATTATATTTTTATAATAATTAATTTTATAATAGAAATATTTTTATTAATTATTTTCCTTGAAAATATAATTATATATTATTTAAATAATATATGAAATGATTTTTAGAATAATTATAATAATTATTTTATTATATGAATTTTAGTACAAATTATTAAGTTAATTATTTTACCTTAATTATTAAGGGTAAATATGGAAGAATAAATCAGATATGGAATCCAAACTCTAATTTTGGATTTTGATCAATGGATGAGAATAATAATATAATATTAAGTATATTTTGATTTTTCAGTGCTATAAAAATGTACAGTATGTATGTGGACAGACAATAGTTGGTCAATTATAGTGTATTATGTCAAACCCTAGTTTTGCTACGGGAAACCCTAATTTAAAACTCAATTGTGAGTTTAAGGCTATTATATAACTGTGTTATATGATTTTATCACTAATTAGGTTAACCCTAATTAACATTTAGATATATTAATATCTAGAACCCTAATTATAAACCCTAATTATAATTTGGTAAGCCTAATTATCAAAATCATAAACCCTAATTATTTATTTAGTAATGTTAATTATAATTAGTGTTATTAAACCCTAATGTTCCTGTATAAAGTAATTAGAAAACTAATCAAATTTAGAACACCCTAATTACAAATTTTAGAAACTAAAAATTTACATTTTCAAACCCTAATTGCTAAATCCTACAAGTGTTTTGCGCTAAACCTTAGGGTTAAACCCTAAGGGTTAAACCCTAAGGATCAAACCCTAAAGGTTTGTTAAGATTACAAAATGGCCATTAAAAATGCAAGCGAAAAGACTAAAATGCCCCTCTAGCATTATTTAAGGTAACCTGTGTATCTAGGCAAAATGGAGTGGGTGACCAACTTATTTGACAATTGTGACTTAAAAACACTGATTTTAGCCACCTATGCCAGCCAATTCATGTATCTAGCTTAGTATATATAGATTAGAGAGAAAAAAAAATCAATTGCTAGCTCATTTTGTACCAACTCTCAATCTAAACTCTCTCAAGCTCATAGCTACGAAATATATTTGTATATTATTCCCAAGACCAGCCCCACTAACACCCTTAAACAAATCAGTAACCAGAATCAAGAAATTGAGCTTAAAGGTATAAAAACCCTAACTAGAAATCTGATATTTGATCCCATGTTAGATGTTGTTGTTTTTAGTTAAACATGTTATATGTAGTTTATTTTAGTGATCTAGGTTGGCACATACTAGATCCATAACCTTAATATGCTCAAAATCAAGTTTTAAAAAAATCTGGAATTTTTTTTGTGTTGTCTAACAACGATTGTCAGGCCTTATATCTCTGTGCTCTTTAATGAGTTTTGTGTTTTAAAAGTTTGTAGTTGTAGTCTGATATGATATCTTTGATCTGGTTTTGAAATCATGCTCGAATCAGATCAAGGTTGCAAGTTGTTCTGGGTCAAACTTGGTTGACCGAGCATGACTAGGCAATTCTGGGTAACCCAGAAATTGCCCGGATTGTGTCTGACAAGCTTTTGTTGGCCTTGGATTTGTCGGTGTTTTGTGGTTATGATGTTTTTGTTGTAATAGATTTGTAAAATGTTATATGGACTTCAGGTTAAAACTTTTCGATCCTTGAAAGCATCAATAGATTGAATGCTATGGATGGTCAAACCAGCTCAGATGATCACGTATTTGGTTTTTCTGGAATTTTCAGAAAATCAAGAACATGATTTTTGACAGTTGTTGACCGGCTTGGATCTTGATTTTGTGATGTTCTTATATCAATATTATGTATCAGATTTGTTGTTTTGCATGTGGTCTACAACCTGGGACCCTTAAATCACTTAAATATCAACAGGATTTCAAGTTGTGGAAGCCCAATTATGAACAGTCGAACTGTTCTTCATTTCTGGGCAAACCCAGAAATGAAGAACAGCTCTGACAGTGTTTTAATTAGCTTAGATCTTTCAGTTGATGCATGTTATGACTTTTGTTGTTGTTGGATCTTATAGTGTTGCATTAGTACTATAACCTCCAATCGTTAGATTGCCTAGAAACGCATCGATCTGATCTGTGTGCTTGGTTAAACTCACCCCGTCGTTTTCTGACATGAGTTTTCTGGGATTAAACAAGAACGCAAAGAACACCTACAGCGACGGTTATATCGCTATAGGTGGTCTTTAGCGACAGTTTCCTTATAAAATTAATTATTTTAATTAAATAAATAGAAAAATTAGTTTTTAATTATTAAAAATACAAATTAACTTATTAAAAATTATTTTAAGGACTAAAATTTAGTTTTTAATTATTTTTAATATATTTTGTAAATATTTAATAATTTTGAAATATTAAAAGTATTTAATTTATTTAATTATTATATTAAATAAATTATTTAAAAATGATTTTAATATTTGAAAAATCATTTAAAATTATATAATGATATAAGAAAATATTTTAAGTTATTTTTAATGATTTTTAATATTTTGTGATGAAATTCATTAATAAACTAATATTAATGATAATTAAGTTATTTGATAAATTAATTAAATAAATAAATTAAAAATAATTTTATTATATTAAAATTCATTTTAAATAATAATAAGGTATTTAAAAATATTTTAAGTTATAAAATATAACTTTCAATATTTAAAGGTAAAATTTATTAATTAATTATTATTAATGATATTAAGGTTATTTAATAATTATATTAAATAAATTAGTTTAAAAATAATTTTAATATTATAATAATCATTTTAAATAAAAATAAAGTGTTTAAAGATATTTTAAGTTATAAAATATAACTTTTAATATTTAAAGGATAATTTCATTAATAACTTAATATTAATTATATTAATTTAATATTAATGACATTAATTTATTTAATAATTATAGTAAATAAATAGTTTAAAAATAGTTTTATTAATTTAAAAATCATTTAAAAAGGATATAAATGAATTAAAAATATTGTTAAGTTATACTTAATGACTTTTAATATTTTGATAAATAGTACATTAATAATTAAATATTAATGGTAATTATTTAAAAATAATTTTAAATATTTTAAAAATCATTTAAGGGTAAAATTAATACTTTAAAAATATTATAAGTTATTATAAATAACTTTACTATTTTGGCAATGGTTTCATTTATAGTTTAATATTAATTAAATATTAATGATAATAGAATTGTTTAATATTTAAATCATTTAATAATGATTCTGATGTTTGAAAATTCATGATAAATTATAATAAATGTTTTAAAATTATATTAAGTCATTTAAAAATAATATGACTAATACTTACAGATACTAAGTTACAGGATAGAGCCTTAGACTCGATAATTTTCCGATAAAGCCGTCGGTACACCGACATATTTTAGAAATTGATCTGGACAGATAATTTGATTAAATATGTATTTATTTGTGATTCAATAGTTGTTAAACATATGTGACAATGTGATTAGGTTATGTGTTGACTGCAATAAGCAGTATTATATGTTGAGATATGTTATTCTAATCAGTAAAATGATCTTATTACTGATAGGTGTTATATAAAAGATAAAACTAAGTTGCGAATTGTAAGCAGCGTATCAGGCAAGTATCCTACCTTTGTATTTCCTTTATGCAATGGACATGTTATGTTTGAGAATTATATTATTACTATACAGATTATTAACCCTGTATTATATACGCTCATTGATTATCAACATGTTAGTATATGGTAATTCAGATATATATTCTGTTTGTTAATTTCTATAAATGGTTATACAAGTGTCCCCACTTGGATAATCATTGTATTTAATCAAATGTTGATACACCTTTGTTAATTACCCGTATATATATATGTTGAATTATAGATTATTGTTGAACAAGATAAAACCTTACTATTATCCAACTGAATTGCTTTGGTTTGGAACCCAAACAAGTATGAACATCCCTTACACGGGAAAACTTTTTATGCACCCAAGGTGGACAGAGGGAACGATACCCCCGTTCTTGCATGTAGTTTTGATCAATATAGGGCATAACGGGTTGATCACCCTCGTGCCCGTAAGTTATGACGGTTTATAGATGAAGTTCTATTTAACTTTTTCAAAAATAAAAATAATGTTCATAGTATGTCACCTTAGCCCTAGTTATAGTCAATACGTAGTTTCAAAAATTTGAAAGAGGGTTGTTATGTTATTATTATCGGTTCAGATTACTTCACAACTATTGATTTGTTGTAGAAGGGTAGTATAAAGAAAATATTTAAATTTTTCCAACTTATATATATATATATATATATATATATATATATATATATATATATATATATATAATTGATATTACTTGCTGGGCACTTAAATGCTCATCCTTGCTTAATTTAAATGTTTTCAGCTAAGTGTGAAGAACTAGAAAGCTCATGTAGAAACAAAGGAAAAGGAAAGCTAACCAAATAAGATTTGTGGTAGTTTATGTATTAGTTCGATATTATTAAGACAAGTATGATATATATTTTCTATCATGTATTATAATGAATGTTTAAAGGTCTCGTACCTGGGAATTAGATTTTGATGATATGTAAATTAAGTTGATCTTTATATTATTGTTATTATTATTAGTATTATTTCGCTCATAGAAATGGTACCGTGAAGCACCGAGTTCGGGTTTGAAATACCCAGATTTGAGGGCTTTACAGTTTCCATACAAATATTGTCGTCAAGACAGTATTTAAACTCAAAATAAGTCCTCATTACATTTATTATCACACTATTTCACAGAATAGTGAGGACTACTAATGCAAACATCTGGACCGTCACTCCGTTCTCCGATTAGTCTCAGCTATATTCTCATTTCCTGAAGAGAACAATGAAAGAAAAGGGTGATCTTAACTAGCCCAGTAAGAAATATTATGACTATGATAATGCAGAATAAATTATCGTTAGCCTTCAACAGTGTTAAACTGATAAAATATAATAAACATCAAGTTTAACTGCAGCGGAACAAGCAATCCATCAAAAGAGTCAAGTAGAGTATAAAATCTACTATCTTCTATGATTTAAAATGTTTTTTTATCACTTTTATCATTGAGACTCATCTTAATAAATAATCCACATCATCGAATCACCCCTGCACTACGGCCAATGATATTCTTAAGTATCACGACCACAAATTATCCATGCACTACAAACCAAGGATATTTGTGTATTCACCAATGGTCATGATCATGCCAACAACTGTCCATCAATGCACTATGGGCCAATGAGGACTTTTACCACATCATTTGTAAAATTACGACCATGATTATACCGAATAATCCCTAGTCATAATCATACAAGTCCATCTATGCACTACGGCCAAAGATGACTTTCATAACAATATAAGCATGAGGATGATGACAATGATATAAGAATTCAATTAAAAGAAAGCAAATGATAAATTTATAAAGATTTATAAGTTACTATATTCAGAATTCAATAATGTCTAAATTGTCAACAAGATACTGCTTTGTAGAGTAAAATTCAAGAATAATATTGTATCAAAAATGATTTAGATAGAAAAGAAATTAATTTTTATCATGAATAGTACCCTGGATGAATAGTAACTGAGTGAATAGTACTCGTGAATAGTAACTTCGGGAATAGTAACCCCGTGAATAGTATCTCAACATGAAAAAGTTAAAACTTATCAAGAATGCTCAGAATAATATTTTCATGAAAAGATATTGGATGAAGCGCAAATATCAAAGATATTCTACTAATTCCATGGAGTATAGAAGCCAAAACTTTAACAAAATGAGTATAGAATTCAGAATCTGAAACGAAATAATATTACTTATATACTACAAAGTATGGAATAAAATATTATTTCATATGAATATTGAACAAAAATGACATCCCTTACCTTGAAAAGAAGAGTATTCTAATTGGTAAAGCGAGGATATTCTTAAAGAAAACTTTCGTTATTTTTTACGCTCAAAACTTTCTAAAACTCTAAAGAAATACGCTCAATATTATAAAAGAAGAATTCTCTGATTCTGGTGTGATTTTCAATTCTAACTAAGCATCCTATTTATAGGAGAATGAAAAGGATACTATTTGGAAATAAAAATCACGGACGCACAGTTGTTTTTTAAAAAAATTTGGACGATTTCAACATTTGCTGCTATGCAGGCACTATGCAAATACTATGCATAATAAAATATAATATATTCTATTTTTCATAAAAAATAAAACTAATAAAATATTATATATATATAAACAAAAACATGTGACTTTGAAAACAATCACCCATGAACTTTCCCAGACAATTCATTTTTCACATATGGGCCCCACATGCAGTCCCCACATTTGCGCCCACCTCTATAATATTAAATAACTTTCTACCGATTATTTTGAAAAATGAGTAAATGGGGGTCTAAATAATACGCCAATATTTACAACAAATACTTCATAAAAATCACCTCAATATTTTTAACAATATTTATCATCATTATTATAATTCGCAATATTTAAAAACCAGGTCGTTCCCAGGAAAGAGAGGGCTTTTCGATAAGGATTTCTCCCTATTGGCGCGCAATTAGGTGACCAAACCTCTCCTTGACAGAACTTCCAAACATTGTCAATATTGCAGATAATAATATGAATAATTTTATCGTCTCAATTATTGATTTAATAATATAACATATTATGCAGATGATACTGTGACAATAATTGAATCAATAATATGAGGGATATGATGCAGCAATTACTGTAGCAATAATTGAGTATAAATGAGTGACTTCTCACGTAAGCATCAACAATCAATACCGTGTGCTACTATGCAACCACGCGTATTACTGTACTTTAACACCAGTTATTTTAATAGTTAACGGTAAAACTTCCGCCGTTATTTTCATAAAAAGATATTTCTGTCGTTTGTTCATTCTGATAATAATTAGATTGTGGGGTCCACCAATGATTGTGTCGTCGTACGAATATTCCCTGTTAAAATGAGTATTCTCCGACCAATCGAATATTATATAACAACTTGCTTACTTTGCAAAATTTATAAATATTACCCACAACTTTAATATTATAACAAATCAACACCATAATTATTCAAAATGATATTTATAGAAAAATTCATCTTTATTCATAAAAGTTGGGGTCTTACAACCTCCCCTTCTTATGAAATTTCTTCCTCGAAATTAGGGTATATACCTGGTATAATGAAGAGGTGAGGATACCTTGATTTAATTTCAGATTCTAACTCCCAGGTCGTTTCCTCAATATCGTGGTTTCTCCACAAAACTTTGACTTGAGGTATAAACTTGGAGTATATAACATGTTCCTTCTTATCCAAGATTTTAACAGGAACCTCTTCATACATTAAATCTTCTGCTATTTCATTCGGTTCTAACTCAATAATGTGGTTCGGGTCTTTCACATAATTACGTAACATAGATATGTGAAAAATGTTATGAACACGAGACATACTTGGCGGTAAGGCGAGTCTATAGGCCACAATTCCTACTCTATCGAGGATTAAAAATGGTCCAATGAATCGAGGATTGAGGTTTCCTCTTTTTCCAAATCTCGTAACTCCTTTCCATGGAACAACACGTAACAACACATGATCTCCAATATTGAATTCCACGTCCTTTTGATGAAGATCAGCATAACTCTTTTGTCGATCTTGTGAGGCTTTTATACGTTGTCGGATCTTTTGAATCTTTTTCGTAGTCATATGTACCAACTCCGGTCCCAACAACGTTGCTTCACCCATCTCATCTAAGCATACTGGAGAACGACACTTTCTTCCATACAATGCCTCAAATGGAGCCATGCCAATACTTGCTTGATAATTATTGTTGTAGAAAAACTCTACCAATGGTAAGAACTTGCCCCAACTTCCTTTGAAGTCAAGGACACAGAGTCTTAATAAATCTTCAAGAGTTTGAATAGTCCTCTCTGACTGCCCGTCCGTTTGAGGATGATATGCCGAACTAAATCGTAAATCCTTTCCCAAAGCTTTTTGTAAACTAACCCAAAATCTTGAAGTGAATCTTGGGTCTCGATCAGAAATTATGGATACTGGCATACCATGAAATCTTGCAATCTCGTTTATGTACATACGAGTAAGACGTTCAAGTGTATAAGTTTCTCGTATTTTCTTAGCTGAACGACCAAGTCAATAAAAATGAATGGTCAAGAATGAACATGAACAGATTAACTAAACCAAATGGTAATGAAGGTGATCAGTCTTTCATACCTGATGAACATTTACAACATGCACAATGTGCGAATCAATAATCAGTATAGACGTGAATAATCTACAATAATTATTCACTAACATGCTTTAAACATATAACTCAAGTTTGAGTCAGGGAAACTTGTATGTACTGCTGATTACTGCTAAGCAATCTAATTTAATCTATCATGAAAGGCCTATCAGTATAAGATTGATCTTTTAGTCAGCATAACATACATGTTAACTCATAATACTATTTCTTTATCCATAAATTATCTAACACTTAATCACAAAAATCAAATATTAGATAACAGCTTAACACATCAGTATTATTATCATCCTTTGATAATTCTTTAATCATTATATCATATACATTATGATTTAACACTCTAATCTTATATATTATAATTTCTTCTTTAACTCTAATAAGTCAAATACCAAACCAACAACCTGGATTCCAAATCCAGCATCTAGATGGTCAATCCCACAAACCAAACTGCAATCCAGCAAATTAGATTCCAAATCCAGCAACTAGATTGCAATCCAGCAAGCTGGATTCAACATATTTTCAATTCAGTAAACTTCTTTTCAATCTAGCAAGCTGGATTCATCAGATTTTTCAATTCAGTAAACTGAATTCATTAATTATTTAATCCAACAAGCTGGATTTCATATCCTTTTCACGAAAATACCAAATCATCTTATTATTTTTCTATCCTTTGTTCAAACACATATACATATATATCATACACAAAAAGTATTTTTTTCATAATTTTCCAACTTCTTTTAGTATTTTTCAAAAAATATTTTTAGTTCGTAGCTTAAGAAATTAGCCCTATCATGCTCAACTCCATCGGAGTTATAGAACTCCGGTTATAGCCATTTTCATTGGAAAATCACAAAAATTAAAATTGCCATAACTTGGTCATTTTAAGTCAGAATGAGTTCATTTTTGGACAAGAGGTACGTTATATTATATATTTTCATGTCCCAAAAGGCCGGAATTTATTTCACAAATTAAGTGGCCGAAAATGGCGTTTTAAATTTCTGGGCAGTAGCTTTTTGTCATTTTGCAGTTTTGGAGTCCTTTGCTAAAACTTAAATAAAATGAGATCTATAACTCCAATTAACGATCCGTCAATTTTGTTGGATTCGTATCTTTCCGATCTACAATTTTAATCTATCACAATCCATATTTTGACATGTTAAGCTCCCAGAATTTAGTTCGGAAGTGGCTGGTCAAAATAGTGGTTCTAATAATTTTCTTAGCTTTGAGTAGTTTGGGATAAATTCCATAACTTGCTCATTTTTCAACCTAATTGAGTGATTCCAAAGGGGTTTTATCCTTAATATATAGATCTAGCATCCCAAGAATATAAATACCAAATATCCATCATAGATTTCAAAAATTAAAAGCTAGATCACACATTCAAGTTTAAGCTTTCCGAAAAATTCTATTTTCTTACCTTTTTTTTCCAAATCTTTCCATATATACTCATGTAAATCCATAACTCAAACCAATAAAATTCTAGATCTAACATTTATTCATAGATCTAGCCACATAAAACTTAAACTCCAAAGATCTATCATAAAAATACAAATAACATACAAATTAAAGTTTTAGAAATCAAGTATATATTTTACCTTATTTTTATTTTCTTCCTTTTTCTTTCTTCTTCCTTCATCCATGACTGCCCTCTTTCTTCTTCCCCTATGCCGTGAGCATTTCTCTCTCTCTCTCCCTCTCGGTTTTCTCCCGTTCCTCTCTTTCTTCTCCTTTTCTTTTCCTCTTTCTTCTTTTTTTTCTTTTTATCTTCTTTTTATTCTTATCTTCCTTCTTATTATTATTATTTTATTTTTCCTTCATATCTCTTTCTCTTCATGGACGGCCATGTGGCCTTATCATCTTCCAACATATCCTCTTTTTTTAAATTACTTTATTGAATGTCCAAAATGTCCTCATGAATTGGGCTTAAAAAAAATTGGGCCACTCATTTAATCTTTTGAGCTTTCCTAATAATTCTTTGGGCTATATAAAATTGACATAGTCCAATCATTCCATCTTATCCCACCCATAAATATTTAATTAGGGTTTTCATTCCAAATATTTAGAATTTAAATCATTACTCTAGTACATTAAATTTTTATAACCGAATTAAACTTACTTTAATTAAGTTATAAAATCAATAAACTTGAGACAATAAAGATATATCTCTTGACTTAATATAATTTTTTTAATATTATTATTCTCCCACATGTTCCTTAACAATTGGGCTCACTTGAGCTTAACACTTTATTCATTTGGCTTTCCAAATAAAATATTTGGACTTCCTAACTAAATGTTTGGGTCATAAAAATTAATATGGTCCATTACATTAAATTTTAGGATTAATCACGTATTTTAGTACATTTTTAAAAATAATTATAATAATGGTGCACTCATAAAATAATTACAAAAATAATACACTTTCCCATATTTATTTACAATATTAGTGCAATTAGGATTCCTTAATTTAGGGGATTAGTATTGATGGACTGATATGGCAAATCTCCCTTATATCTCCCCGTTAATTATTATTTTCTTATTCATACATAGCAGACCCATTTTTGATCTCTGTTCCTGTTTCTCTATCTTTTTTCTTCATCCTCTTTTCTCCTACTGTAAACTAAAGTGGCGACGGTTTGCCATCGTTTGAGCAGCATCGCTCATGGTGTTGTAATCCAGTAATGAAGTCGTAACCGGTGTCTATGGATCACGTGCTATTGGCATTGAGAGAGACCAAAGAGGATATAGAGGCTAGGATTAGGAACCTGCTTAATTTCTTTGATGGGCAAATGTGGGGAATTTGGATTACACGCAGATCGAGGTGGGGCTATTAGCTTTTAGCCTAAAAAGCTCTCTACCTTCCCTGTTGCACTTATGTAGCTTTTTATTTCTCAATTTGGGTTAATTTTCTTTATAAAGCTTTTGTTCATCTATTATCTGCATGTAGGACATGGACAAACTTAAAAGTCAAAAGGTTTGTGTATTTCTTTTAGGGTGGTGTTGCATTTAGTGCTCTGTGTAATGGTAAATCTAGGTTTTAATATTGTAGAATTGTTGTTCTTTATGTCATGCCATTGTGTATTACCCTTAAATACTCTTTCTAGATTTAGTAAATCACAAATTGCATTCTCTAGTTTACCAATCCACCACCACACCTGCAATTTTTTCATAGTGTAGTTGGTAACCAAACTTTTATACCAAAGTAACCAAACTGTCATACCAAGGCAACCAAACCTTCATACCAAGGTAACCAAACCTCCATACCAAGGTAACCAAACCTTCATTCCAAGGTAACCAATCTACACCTGCAGTTTTTTCATAGTGTAGTTGGTAACCAAACTTTCATCTCAAGGTTACCAAACCTGCAATTTTTTCATAGTGCAGTTGGTAACCAAAATTTCATACCAAGGTTACCAAACCTTCATACCAAGATTATCAATCCACCTCCACACCTTCAGTTACCTTAGTATAAAGGTTTGGTTATCTTGGTATAAAGGTTTGGTTACCTTAGTATAAAAGTTTGGTTACCTTGGCATAAAAGTTTGGTTACCTTAGTATAAAGGTTTGGTTACCTTGATTTAAAGGTTTGGTTACCTTGGTATAAAAGTTTGGTTATCAACATTACATTACACATCACTCTCTTATCTCTCTCTTTCCTATTCAGAAAACAAAATTTGTTTATAAAACTAGAACTGAAGGTGTTCCAGTGCTATTATTAAGTAGCTAGCTAGCTTATTACATGATGACACTAATTATGTCTTTATCTCTGCCCATGTCATGAACTCTAATTACTCTCTAGTGCCATGGCATTACTAATGATCTTATCATCTGCAGTATCTCGAGAATTTCCTTTTATTACCAGGAAATGCGTGCTCCCGCCACCACCACCCCAGCCTCCACCTCCACCGTCTCTGTAACCACCACCACCGCCACCACCGCCATTGCTACCTCCTCCATAGCCTTCACCGCCACCTCCGAAGCCACCACTACCACCTCCTCCGAAGCTTCCTTCGCCACATCGTCTGAAGTACAAAATTTGTGCAGTCTTTCCTATGAAGATTTGAATTTGAATTATTATTTTAAATTTGATTTTGTTTTTGTGGTTAGATCCCAGATATTTGAATTTGAATTATTAATTATTGCAGTTATTTTTTCTTAATTTTAGGTTTCCTTATTAATGTGAATTGCGTTATTTTTGTAATTATTTTGTGTAAGTATTATTTTTGTAAATACTTTCTAATTGTTGTATATTAGTGTTAAGGACCCTAAATTTTATCTTACACTAATCACTTAATTAGAGTTTCCATGTACTTAAGTGAAATACAAATTCTTACTCAAGTACATTTAATTTCTTAACCCAATTAAACTTGCCTTAATTAGGTTATAAAATTAATTAATTGAGACATATAAAATAAATCTCTTAGAATTAGTATATATTATAAATACTATTATTTTCCCATCTCATAATCCTTAAGTTATTCAATCATTCATTCCTACTATATAATTAGGATTTCCCTAGCTTCTTTTATTTATTTATATAATAAACTAATATAAACCATCACATAATATTTATATTCACTTACTCACATAATAATTAAATAAATTGTGACATGTTCCATAATTATCTTAGATTAGGTCACTAGTATATATTTAAATACTAGGACCACTACATAAAAATAACCATTTAGGACATTTAATTCTCATACCGTAATTAAATAATTTATTCAAGTTATACAATTAATATTGTATAATTAAATTTAATTTCCTCATCCTCTCCATAAATTATTTTCAAACAATTTATTTATATATTAAATATATAATTTAATATATTCAATCATTTATTCAAATATGAATTTAATTTACTAACTAGTTGATACCAATATACATTATTGTCTATTGGATCTCATCTCATATTTTTACTTTCCATCATTTGGTTTAATATTAAATATTATACCATTATCCATATAACATAATACTATATATCCAATTATTTTCTTTCATTTCTATAAATTGTCTCCACAATTTATTTAACTAAAGTAAATATATTAATATATTTACCACATACATATATTCTTATGAACTTATAAACTAAACATATATCTCATTATCAGACTATCACTTATAGTCTATCAAATCATTCAAGTTATTTTCCAAAAAAAATTGAAATCCTTAAAATTCCTACATAGAAACGTCAAATCCATACACTTATTTTCTGTCTAGGTTCATCTTATAACCTTTAATCCATTATTTTAGAATTTTAATAATTATCTAAATTCTCGGGTTGTCACAAAGGCGGAAACGTGGGTTAAGCAAATTGCCAAGATATTTGATGTCTTGGGATTCACGGAGGAAAAAAAGGTTCCATTCGCCACCTTTATGTTCCGTGGTGAGACAAATTACTGGTGGGAATCTGTGAAGCGTACCCAGCCTGCCGCACTCAACATGTCTTGAGAACTATTTCAAAAACTGTTCAATGACAAGTACTTTTCTAAAAGTATTCGTCATATGAAGGAGGTAGAGTTTATTAGACTGGAACAGAACAACATGACTGTGTTCCAGTACGAGGCTAAGTTCGCAGAGTTATCCAGGTTTGCACCTCATTTGGTAGAAAATGAGGAACGTATGACGCGAATGTTTTTGAGAGGTTAAAAACCTGAAATTCGACAATATCTTATTTCTCACAAATTTTCTCTATATTCAGATGTTGTGAACATGACTCAATTATTAGAGGGAGATAATGAGTATGTTCAACCGAGGGACCACAACCAGGGTTATACCCGTGGCAGCAGTCATTGGAGCAATGACAACCAGTGGCGAGGAAAATATATGGACAAAAGCAGTAACCACTCTGGTGGTAATCGTGGCCATGATAGTAGAAGAAGCGAGTCGGGGGGAGATTTCAAAAAGAGAATGTACAATAATGACAACGTGAAGACGTTAGCACCAACTGTTCCTAGGGGAGGAGAACGATCATCAGTCGTATGTTATAAATACAGGAAAGAGGGACACATCAGCCAAAACTGCCCACAACAATCCAAGGTGTGTTATAACTATGGAAAGGAAGGTCATATAGCTAGAGCCTATAGCGAAACCAAGTCCAGCAGGGATGGTAACTCCAAAGGCTGTTCCGGACAAGTCAAAGTCAAGGGTTCCTTGAAGAGCGTTTGTTGTGACTACCCAAAATGTAAGGAATCCAAATGAGGTGATCACGGGTATGCTAATTGTCGACGTTGGGATTTTTATTTGTCCATTTTTGTTACTTGTTCTTTGGTGTTCTCATGTTAGGTGAGATTTGTTTGAAAAAATAAGTGAAAAAGGTCCGACATGTATCATGTCGACGATGGATTGTTAAGAGTCACTAGTTGGTTTTTTATATGGTTATACCAACACAACCGAGAAAAGGTTTGTACATTGATCCAGTGATGTGACACTACTAAACGGGTCAGTAAAATCGAGATTCATTAGGGTCCGGGGACTTGATTATGTGGAGCGAAGGTGTTAGGCACCCCCCGACATCCGTGTTACCACGATGACCGCCACTTTTTAAGAAACTGTTATATAAATGTGTGTGGGGGGGGTCAATGTGCTGTTACTTGGAAGTAGTGCGAGGCCTCGTTCGCACCTATATACATAGGGTTTGAATTTGTGTAAAAATTCAGTTTTAAATAAGATATGACAGTGATATTTTATAAAAGTTATTTTTCAAACCCTTGTGCTCAATAGTAATTGAGACCTTTTACACTCCTATTTTTATTAAGTGTTTGGCTTGATTGTTTTTTAATTTTCAAGATGCGAAGCATCTTCGATTAAATAATGTACAAAATAATTCCGAACTCCTCATGGGTATGAAAACCATTTGAGGAAATCCAAGTACCATGAATAAATTTACAAGCTGCTTATAGCTAAAAATGTCCATCACGGGAACCGAATCTAGATCCAGTAGACTGAATCTGTGATCACATGATTCCTAGGCTCACATGATGCCGCAATTGACTAAAAAGCAGTAAGTATATATATATATATATATATATATATATATATATATATATATATATATATATATATATATATATATATATATATATATATATACAAGTTGGATAAGGTCCGGACCTCCCAGACGGGAGAAAATCCGGACCTTTTTTTTTTAAAACAACTAAAAAAAATATTTAATATTTTATGGAACTGAAATTTTTTAGTAATATAATGTTTTGGGTGTGTTTTGAATACCTATACCAAAAAGTGGTGGTACAGTCTGCACAGACTGTACCACTACTTTCTGTTATACGTACCCAAATCACACCCAAAACACTGTATTATAAAAAAATTTCAATTCCATAAATTTTTTTATGTGTTCAAAAAAAAGAAGCAAAAAAAAAAGAGTCCGGATTTTAACAAAATCCGGACTCCCGAACTGGATCCGGCCCCTATATATATATATATATATATATATATATATATATATATATATATATATACAGACATAATCAGCCACCACGAAGCACCTCCATGGGGGAGCAGAAATGTAAATAAAGTTGTAAAAGCAATGAACCGCCATGAAGTAAACTCCAGGCGGGACGAAAAGTAAAGAAAACTGTAAAAACGGTCAACCACCACGAAGTAAACTCCAGGCGGGACTAAATGTAAATAATATATATATTATATAATATATATATATATATATATATATATATATATATATATATATATATATATATATAGACTGAAATGAAACCACGGACCGAAGTCCGGGCAAACACACGCAACATGACTCTTAACGTGAAGAATGGTATGTGCAAAGATGAAGAGAAAGGCTTCAAAGTGTGTAAGAAGGCTTATAGTAGGATGCCAAAGAAGACTTCTATAACTATAAAGTGGATGAACACTCGGCTCCCGCCGGTACAAAGAGTAGCTATATGTGAGCTCACAAGTGTTTAAAACGAGAAAGCACCTAGTCAAGGGTGTATACAGAGCAAATTGGACAGGGCTTCCTCGCCTTTTTTCCCTTCCAAAATGGCCACCACAAGCCCTGTATTTATATAGAGGGGAACCGCAGGTGTACCTGCAGCTGCCCGGGTTGCCCCCGACTTCGCGGGTCCCGTCGTCTCGAAGTACGTATATGTATGCATTATAATGTCTGCTTGAACTTTCAGAATTGCAATTCGGGCATCCGACTGAGGTATGTAAGACCTATTTCGGACCGTCGTTGTCGAGAGTTACGCAATGACATAGGATTAGAGGTTGTACGAAGTCAGGAAGATGGGACCATGCCCTCCAGTCTTCAAGCTTCAAATTTTATCCGTTGTCCTACGTAATAGTCACTCGGGATTGGACCTCATTGGTTCTTGTGGGACATTGCTGTGTAGAAATATATGTATGAAATGTTGAGACGGTGCGATGTGGCGTCAAGCTGGCAAGATGATGACTTTGCCACTCACCAAGGTTATCTCTGGTTTTGGCTGATAAAGCAGACGTTGCTCAAGGTTATGTATGAGATTGGACTGCTGCAGGTGTTGAAGGTCTTTAGTGTCATCTCTAAGGTGTTCCTGTCTTCCCGGTGTTATATCTGGGTCTTGTATTGAGTGCCTCGGTGTGAGCGCCGAGGTTGAAGCTGATTGCATGTATTTAAAACAAGCATTTTTGGGGTTATCTTCGGAACTGCATTCCTTGGGGTTATCTCCAAGGTTGGTAACTGCTATTCCCAGTGTTGGGACTAAGACTGAATATCTTGGGGTTATCTCTGAGATGAATCGACCTTGTCTGGTAGAATTTTCGGTATTGGAACTGCATGCCTCGGGGTTATCTCTGAGGTTGGAACTGATACTCCCGGTGTATGTTCCCGGGTTGAGACTGAACTTTCGGTAGTATCCGGACTGGATATGAGCTGTCTAACAGTGTTATAACTGAAGGACGAATCTGCCCTCCTGCAATGTCAATGACAGGTGTGCAAAAAATTTTGAGTGTCTACACTAATCATAAACTCTTGCGAAGTTTATACCTTATTAGATACCTGTTCTACCCATTCTTTTATTTCTCCTACTTGTTCTCAACGTTTGAACATGACTCCGGAGAAATTAGACTTTGACTTATCTGTTGAAACTCATTTAGGAGAAACTTTCTTTACATCCACTATTTATAAATCATGCTTGATCCAAGTTGGTACCATCACATTGCCTGTCGATCTTATTTCTTTAAAAATACTTGCATTTGATGTGATTTTAGGGATTGATTGGTTAACCACTCATCATGTAAAAACCCAAAACCCTAATAAAACCCAGATATGTAAATTCAGTTATATTAATAAAATCTCTCCATTCTGAAAATGTTATGTGTTAATATATACTCTTTTTAACAAATTAGGTCAAATAAATTTTTATCCGAAAATTGACGTGCTTGACACCTCGTGCTTAAAAATTTTCTTCCAAAAACGAACTTTTCGGTATATTTGTTTTGACAAGCTACTTTATCGTGCTTATACTAACAAAACGTTTTATCGTGCTTGTTAGGATTAATGGAAAATTTAGGTTAGGAACCCTAGATTATAAACCCTAACCCTAGATTACAAACCCTAATTCAAATTTGTAAACCATAACCCTAACTAGCTAGACTAAACCCTAATTTGGTTATCCTAGCACCTAATCATGATTACTAAACTTCAATTAGGCACTAATAAACATCATTAAACAATCCTAATCATTAAAAATAAAACCCTAATCAAGATTAGTGAAGATTAGGGCATAATTAAGCTACTAATCTAACCTAACTAGCTTACAAGTAGGTTAGGAGTCACCAATGCAAGTTCTTAGGCTGCACATGACATGCTTGTAACTCCAAAGCACCAGAAGAGTCATAGGATTAGATATTTATGGAGGCAAGAAGGTGAAAATGACATAAAAACCTAACCTAACAATTCTATAAATAGCATATCAATTCTTGTTCAAACTACGAATTTTCTAAGCCTAAACACTCATATATCATACCTCTATGAGCCTTGGTGATTGCAACAACAAATTCAGTAGCCAGAAATCCAAAATCAAGCAAGAAATGTGCAAACCCTAATTTATAGCTAGATCTTTTATGTTTTGTTCAAATTATTGTTTAGATGTTTAGAATTATGTATTAGTATATTAGAAAGTATGTTAGGTTGATAGAACATGTTTTCATAACATCTAGATGCCTCAAATTAGTGTTTTTAGTAATCTGGAAATTTTCAAAAATCAAGCCTGACAGTTGAATGTCAGAGCTTGTAGATCCATGTATGTTTTTAATTAGGTCTGTTATTCGTATGCTATTTGTAGTTTGATATGAGGTCTTTAATCTGGAAAAGAAATCAGGTTCATTGGAACTGTATATTGCAAGTTATAGGTGGTCAAAGGTGGTTTACCGATCACGAAGTTCTTTTTTCTGTGTTACCCAGAAAACTAAAGAACATGTTGTGTCAGCTACTTTAACCAGCCTTTTAATCTCTATATGTTTGTTGTTTTAATAACCTTTTGTATTGAATTAGTACCTTGATATACTTATTACATACCTATGACCTTAAGTTGCTCAAACAAATCATAGGATTACTGGAATTAATGGTCAAAATTCGTTGACCGAGGTTGACCAAGTTTTTTGGGTTACGCAGAAAATTGATGAACATGAAGGACAACCATTGGCTGAACTTTAACCAACTTAGATCAAGACCTTAGAAATATAGTTTGTCAAGTGTTAGATATATGTACCTTAACATATAGACTACCTATTACAACAAATATAACACAAATTCATCACACATATTCAAAGATATAGAAGCTACAAAACTGTTGACCGACCATGAGCACTGTTCTGGGTTACCCAGAAACTCAAGAACAACTCTGACAGAGACTTTGAGCCTCTATAACTTCTTGTTATATGTAGGATATAAACGAAATTTGTTTGATGTTGTACTACTGTAAGAATACTATGACATCCATAATTGTCCAAACTCAGAATCATTAATAATAGCAAGATAAATCTTAGTCAAAGTGGTCTTTTGGCCATGATCGACTGGAAATGTAAGACCCCGAATTTTATGAAATAAAAGTATTCAATTTTTCTTATAATTACTATTCAGTAAATGGTTAAATTGATAAATATTAAAGTTAAGGGTGATATATGAATTTTTTTTTCAAAATACACAAGTGGTTATAAAATATTCATTGTTGTCGGGGAGTATTCATTTGGTCGTGGAATATTCTTTCTGTCGGGGAATATTCGTACGACGGCGCAACCATTTGTGGGCTCCATAACAGAATAACTGTCGGGTGAAGAAAACGATAAATTTGAGTTTTTACAAATAACGACATAGTTGTTACCGTTAACACTGTTGGAATACCCGGTGGTTAAAATACAGTAATACGCGTTATTGCACAGTAGCACACGGTATTGCACAGTATTTTTGAAATTATTGATTCTTACGTAAGAAGGCACTACTCAATAATTGTTACAGTAATTACTGTTCAATATTTTATTATTGATTCAATAATTACTGCATTGATATTTTATATTATTGTTGTTTCAATAATTGTTGCTGCACAGTATTTTCCATTATCAGATCAATAATTCATATTATTTAAATAATATTATTAGATAGCATTATTGACAATGTCTAGAAAGTTCTATCTAAGGAGAGGTTTGGTCATTTAATTGCGCGCCAGTAAGGAGAAATTCTTATTGGAAAGCCCCCTCTTTCCTGGGAACGGCCTGATTGTCATAATTGTGACTCTATAATATTATTTGTGAATAATTAATTATTGATTCATATGATAAGAAAATATTTATTTTATGTGGATATAAATGAGGGATATATTTTTGTGGTTAAAAATGAAGGAGTTAATGTTGAGATTTTTATAAGTATTTTTGTCGGAATAGAGGTATTAAAAATTAGGGTTTTTTAGATATTTTGGGGGGGTTATAATTTTTAATCCGACCGTTGGATCGTGGTAATTTTTGGATATGTTATACATATATAAGTTGAGTATATGCCCACAAATTTTGAACCGTTAAAAATGAACGTATGATTTATTATGAATTTTACAAGATGACTGGTTCAGAAATTGTTGAATTTTCGGAGTTTATCATTTTGATAGAAAATTCTAGAATTGGTGGGCCCCACTTGTGGTTGGTGAAGAAATGTGCTGAATTATATTTCAAATGTGGTGGGTGGGAATAGTAGCAGGTAAAGCCATTAGGTTGCAGGTCAAGCCTACTAAAATTTTCCTATAAATAGAGGGCTAAGCTAGAATTGAAAATCACACCAGAAACAAGTTTTCTCTCTTTCTCTCTCTATATTATGAAGCATATTTTTTGAGTATTTAGATACTTTGAGAGTTGCTATTCAGTGCAAGTTTCCTTCAGCCTTATACCGATCAGAAGTACTGCTCTTTTGAGGTAAGGGATTGTAAGAGATTGTAAGGGATAGTAAGGGATTTTAAGGGTTGTTATGTTTTTCAGTTTCGTAATTTTTCTGACCTTCAAAAATTCTGGAAAAATTTAAAATAATATTTTGATGAGTTTTCTTGAATGTGTCCAAAAATGGTGATTTTTGGATGTATAGATTAAGAGTTATGAATTTTATGAGAAAAGACTATTTTAAAAGTAACTGCTTATAATTCCTTATGGTTAACTCCAAAATTGGTGAAATTTTTATTGAGAGTACATGTATATGATAGAAGTATACTCTGTGAATTTCAAAATTTTTAGATAAAAGTACAATTTTTGATAAATATTCAGCTGTTTTGGCCATATGTAAAATATTAAATGACTTTTAAAAATTCTGAGAAAAATATATGTTCACTATGGGACTATATTATGCTAAATCCCAGAAAAGAAATATTTTTGGAACTGATTTGGTATTTTTCATGAAAATGGTCTAGTTATGAGTAAATGAATTAAATATGTTTTGTGAAGTAAGAAAATTAGAAAATATGATTTTATGGCTTGAGAATCATATATGAGTTATATGCAGATTTTTGATGAGAATTTTGGTTATTGGTGATGAAATCTTAAGAGTTGGCATTTTATGATGATTAAATGCATTAATTAGTAAAGTATAAATAATTTAAATAAATTGTTTATAAGCTTAAGAAATATTATTCTTTCAATATCATTATACCGAAATATTAGTATGTATTTTATTGTAGAATTTCTACCTTTTGTGTCGAGTTTACTATTCATGAGTTACTATTCATGAGTTACTATTCACAAGTTACTATTCACGAGTTACTATTCACGAGTTACTATTCACGACAAAATTGGTTTCTTTTTTTAACCAAATTATAGTTGAGTTATGAATATTACTCTTGAGATTAAAACTATGTATTGATTATATTGATTTATTATCATATATAACATTATTATAACCCTGATGTTGAAATTCTCTTTCACTGAAGTGTAAAGATGGGTAGATTATTGGTATGATCATGACTAGGGTTCTCTTTGGCCTGTAGTGCAAAGTTGAATTGTGACTGGTATGATCATGACCATTGAATTTATAATTGAATATCTTAAGCTTAAGTGAAAAGGTGAATTGATCAACATGGTTATAATTATTGTTTATATAAATTCTGAAATGATTATATATTTCTTTGAGATATGAATATATTTAGCCTGTGGTGCAAATATGAATTGTTAATGAATATCTTTGGCCCGTAGTGCAAAGATGAACTGTTGTTGAATATCTTTGGCCTGTAGTGCAAAGATGGTCTGTTGATGAATATCTTTGGCCTGTAGTGCAAAGATGAACTGTTGTTGAATATCTTTGGCCGTAGTGCAAAGACGGATTTATTAGTATGATTATGAACAGGAACTGTGATTTGGTATAACCATGATCTTTGATGTTTCAGGTAAAGACAGGTGATGAAAATATTCTTCGTCGTGGGTGAGAAGAAAAATTTAGAATCATAATTATGATTATGAGTTATTTATATGATTGTGGACCAGAATTGTTGATTGATGTTACAGGGATAAAACATTGTTGGTGGATTTTTAACATAGAGAAGATAATAGACTTTATAGTCTATTTGACTCTTCTAATGGATTGCTCGTTCCGCTGCAACTATGGTTGAAATTTTTTTATCATCTACCATATGTTCTAAATCTCTGATTTATTATTGATGAAGACTATTGATAATTTATTTATCTTTAGTCATGATATTCTTTACTGGGCTAGTTGTGCTCTCCCTTCTGTTCACAATTCCTTTCAGGTAATAAGAGTGTAGCTGGGTCGAGCGGGGGTAACAGGGGAATAGAACGGTGGTCATCATTTAGTAGTTATATTTGGTGAATCAAATAGGGTGAGGCGAACCCAACGTTGGAAGGGTGTTTTACCACTATCATACAAGATGTCTAACGACATACAATCTCGTGTCATCATAAGACAGGGATGTGCTCATCCACTTGCTGAGTATATATACGAGCACTGCCTATATAATCTTGGTATTTGTTTGAAGTATAATTCTCAATTAGAGACAGTAGAGATAATGATATGTCAAGAGAAGACTCACCATTGGGAAGAATATGATAGTAATCTTCTAATTTTTCTTTGGGATCTATTGGGTCAACCAAGGATAATTCTGTGGCCATATGATATCTATCATAACCTAGACGCATGGCCTCCCATGTACGAAGGTTTCCTTGAGCACTTCCTAAAGATTCTAATTTCTAAAGCAGTTTTTGACTATACCTTTATGTAAGGTGTCATTGTGAGGTAATGTCCACGGTTGGAACATGAGTCACACTTGGTATATATTTTTATCCAAACTCACAGCATATGTGTTGTTGTATTTTGCACGACAATTGTTGTAATAAAGTTGTAGTTATTTTCTGTTCCATGTATTTGGCGACTCAGAATAGGTTGGATGAAATGGACCTATTTTGGGGTTGTCACATTTGGTATCAGAGCTTAGGGATATGATCTCTGGCGGAGATCGGGGAATAAAACTAGGAGGGGAGAGATGAGTAAATCCTTCGCTAGTGTGTCCTATCTAAGATTATTTGTTGGTCAGTCATAATATCGAGATATTATGTGATATGTTAATTTGTTAAATTAACATTTATTTTTGAAGCTGTATTCTAGAATGATATCTGAAATACAGGAGATGAGCAATAGAGAAATCATGATGACAGGAAAGATGGAATCTGAAATGAAAGCAAGGTATTCTCAACTCTTCGAAATACCAGGTACGTAAATTTCGAGGACGAAATTTCATAAGGAGGAGAGATTGTAAGACCCCGAATTTTATGAAATAAAAGTATTCAATTTTTCTTATAATTACTATTCAGTAAATGGTTAAATTGATAAATGTTAAAGTTAAGGGTGATATATGAATTTTTTTTCAAAATACACAAGTGGTTATAAAATATTCATTGTTGTCGGGGAGTATTCGTTTGGTTGTGGAATATTCTTTCTGTCGGGGAATATTCGTACGACGGCGTAGCCATTTGTGGGCCCCATAACAGAATAACTGTCGGGTGAAGAAAATGACAAATTTAAGTTTTTATAAATAACGGCGTAGTTGTTACCATTAACACTATTGGAATACCCGGTGGTTAAAATACAGTAATACGCGTTATTGCACAGTAGCACACGGTATTGCACAGTATTTTTGAAATTATTGATTCTTACGTAAGAAGGCACTACTCAATAATTGTTACAGTAATTACTGTTCAATATTTTATTATTGATTCAATAATTTCTGCATTGATATTTTATATTATTGTTGTTTCAATAATTGTTGCTGCACAGTATTTTCCATTATCAGATCAATAATTCATATTATTTAAATAATATTATTAGATAGCATTATTGACAATGTCTAGAAAGTTCTGTCTAAGGAGAGGTTTGGTCATTTAATTGCGCGCCAGTAAGGAGAAATTCTTATTGGAAAGCCCCCTCTTTCCTGGGAACGGCCTGATTGTCATAATTGTGACTCTGTAATATTATTTGTGAATAATTAATTATTGATTCATATGATAAGAAAATATTTATTTTATGTAGATATAAATGAGGGATATATTTTTTTGGTTAAAAATGAAGGAGTTAATGTTGAGATTTTTATCAGTATTTTTGTCGGAATAGAGGTATTAACAATTAGGGTTTTTGAGATATTTTGCGGGAGTTATAATTTTTAATCCGACCGTTGGATCGTGGTAATTTTTGGATATGTTATACATATATAAGTTGAGTATATGCCCACAAATTTTGAACCGTTAAAAATGAACGTATGATTTATTATGAATTTTACAAGATAACTGGTTCAGAAATTGTTGAATTTTCGGAGTTTATCATTTTGATGGAAAATTCTAGAATTGGTGGGCCCCACTTGTGGTTGGTGAAGAAATGTGCTGAATTATATTTCAAATGTGGTGGGTGGGAATAGTAGCAGGTAAAGCCATTAGGTTGCAGGTCAAGCCTACTAAAATTTTCCTATAAATAGAGGGCTAAGTTAGAATTGAAAATCACACCAGAAACAAGTTTTCTCTCTTTCTCTCTCTATATTATGAAGCATATTTTTTGAGTATTTAGATACTTTGAGAGTTGCTATTCAGTGCAAGTTTCCTTCAGCCTTATACCGATCAGAAGTACTGCTCTTTTGAGGTAAGGGATTGTAAGGGATTGTAAGGGATAGTAAGGGATTTTAAGGCTTGTTATGTTTTTCAGTTTCGTAATTTTTCTGACCTTCAAAAATTCTGAAAAAATTTGAAATGATATTTTGATGAGTTTTCTTGAATGTGTCCAAAAATGGTGATTTTTGGACCTATAGATTAAGAGTTATGAATTTTATGAGAAAAGACTATTTTAAAAGTAACTGCTTATAATTCCTTGTTGTTAACTCCAAAATTGGTGAAATTTTTATTGAGAGTACATGTATATGATAGAAGTATACTCTGTGAATTTCAGAATTTTTAGATAAAAGTACAATTTTTGATAAATGTCTAAATATTCGGCTATTTTGGCCTTATGAAAAATATTAAATGACTTTTAAAAATTCTGAGAAAAATATATGTTCACTATGGGACTATATTATGCTAAATCCCAGAAAAGAAATATTTTTGGAACTGATTTGGTATTTTTCATGAAAATGGTCTAGTTATGAGTAAATGAATTAAATATGTTTTGTGAAGTAAGAAAATTAGAAAATATAATTTTATGGCTTGAGAATCATATATGAGTTATATGCAGATTTTTGATGAGAATTTTGGTTATTGGTGATAAAATCTTAAGAGTTGGCATTTTATGATGATTAAATGCATTAATTAGTAAAGTGTAAATAATTTAAATAAATTGTTTATAAGCTTAAGAAATATTATTCTTTCAATATCATTATACCGAAATATTAGTATGTATTTTATTGTGGAATTTCTACTTTTTGTGTCGAGTTTACTATTCATGAGTTACTATTCACAAGTTACTATTCACGAGTTACTATTCACGACAAAATTGGTTTCTTTTTCTAACCAAATTATAGTTGAGTTATGAATATTACTCTTGAGATTAAAACTATGTATTGATTATATTGATTTTATTATCATATATAACATTATTATAACCCTGATGTTGAAATTCTCTTTCACTGAAGTGTAAAGATGGGTAGATTATTGGTATGATCATGACTAGGGTTCTCTTTGGCATGTAGTGCAAAGTTGAATTGTGACTGGTATGATCATGACCATTGAATTTATAATTGAATATCTTAAGCTTAAGTAAAAAGGTGAATTGATCAACATCGTTATAATTATTGTTTATATAAATTCTGAAATGATTATATATTTCTTTGAGATATGAATATATTTAGCCTGTGGTGTAAATATGAATTGTTAATGAATATCTTTGGCCCGTAGTGCAAAGATGAACTGTTGTTGAATATCTTTGGCCTGTAGTGCAAAGATGGTCTGTTGATGAATATCTTTGGCCTGTAGTGCAAAGATGAACTGTTGTTGAATATCTTTGGCCGTAGTGCAAAGATGGATTTATTAGTATGATTATGAACAGGAACTGTGATTTGTTATAACTATGATCTTTGATGTTTCAGGTAAAGGCAGGTGATGAAAATATTCTTCGTCGTGGGTGAGAAGAAAAATTTAGAATCATAATTATGATTATGAGTTATTTATATGATTGTGGACCAGAATTGTTGATTGATGTTACAAGGATAAAACATTGTTGGTGGATTTTTAACATAGAGAAGATAATAGACTTTATAGTCTATTTGACTCTTCTAATGGATTGCTCGTTCCGCTGCAACTATGGTTGAAATTTTTTATCATCTACCATATGTTCTAAATTTCTGATTTATTATTGATGAAGACTATTGATAATTTATTTATCTTTAGTCATTATATTCTTTACTGGGCTAGTTGTGCTCACCCTTCTGTTCACAATTCCTTTCTAGTAATAAGAGTGTAGCTGGGTCGAGCGGGGGTAACAGGGGAATAGAACTGTGGTCATCATTTAGTAGTTATATTTGGTGAATCAAATAGGGTGAGGCGAACCCAACGTTGGAAGGGTATTTTGCCACTATCATATAAGATGTCTAACGACATACAACCTCGTGTCATCATAAGACAGGGATGTGCTCATCCACTTGCTGAGTATATATACGAGCACTACCTATATAATTTTGGTGTTTGTTTGAAGTATAATTCTCAATTAGAGACAGTAGAGATAATGATATGTCAAGAGAAGACTCACCATTGGAAGAATATGATAGTAATCTTCTCATTTTTCTTTGGGGTCTATTGGGTCAACAAAGGATAATTCTGTGGCCATATGATATCTATCATAACCTAGATGCATGGCCTCCCATGTACGAATGTTTCTTTGAGCACTTCCCAAAGATTCTAATTTCTAAAACAGTTTTTGACTATACCTTTATGTAAGGTTTCATTGTGAGGTAATGTCCACGGTTGGAACATGAGTCACACTTGGTATATATTTGTATCCAAACTCACAGCATATGTGTTGTTGTATTTTGCACGACAATTGTTGTAATAAAGTTGTAGTTATTTTCTGTACCATGTATTTGGCGACTCAGAATAGGTTGGATGGAATGGACCTATTTTGGGGTTGTCACAGGAAACCCAGAAGCAAGATACTAATTGCATGCATTTGAAATAAGCATTTCTGAGGTTATCTCCGAAACTGCATTCCTTGGGGTTATCTCCAAGGTTGGTAACTACTATTCCCAGTACTAGGATTGAGACTGAATATCTCGGGGTTATCTTCGAGATGAATCTGCCTTCTCTGGTGGAATTTCCTGTACTGGAACTGCATGCCTCGGGGTTATCTCCGAGGTTAGAACTGATACTCCCGGTGTGTGTTCTGGGGTTGAGACTGAACTTCTGGTAGTATCCGGACTGGAATGAGATATCTTCTAGGGTTATCTCTAAAAGGCGAATTTGCCCTCCAGCAATGTCAGTGACAGGTGAGCAGAAAATTTCGAGTCACTTCTCCAATTGATCCTCATACCACGCATCCACAACTTGTGCCTCGCTTCATATGTCCATTCGCCTCGTGCCCTCTAAGTCCACCAAATTAGGCCGTTTCCTTCACGTTTCCACCAAAAGGAGTTTTAAGTATATGCAATGCAAACTAACATGAAATGCAACTAAAACACACTAAAATGTACTTGAGATGGGCATAGTTCACGTGAATTGGTACTCAATAAGTAGGTATAAAACCCACTTATCAGGAGGTGATGATATGTCCAGTCCAGGTTGATGTGCCCGACATCGGGGAGGAGGAGGAGGATATTCTGGTTGCGAACCCCGCTCTTGCTGCAAATAGTCCCCGTAGGGGCCTATCATGTATTTAGGTGGCAAACCCAGACCTCCTAGGTGATTTGAGTCGATATCTCTCGATGTATTTGCATGCCAATGAGGTATAACGTTAGATCTTAATCTTCATTCTTTCCTATTGATGAGGAGTAAAGGATTTTGATGTTGATCTGCATTTCATGTAGGTTCTCGGCTTTATACAGCTTCGAGGGAACTGGTTCAACATTCACTCCATGTACCAGGCTCTGCATCCTGACTATAGAGCGATTATGCATGACTGGGGATTTGGGGCGTTCCTTTCCATCCTTCCCCGCCGTTGTCCCTGGGGTTACCTCAGGGCATTATCTGAGCGGTTGTTTCACCAGACTCAGTCACTCCATTTGCTGGACTATGAGATGATGATGATGCCGATGGATTGGCAGTTTATCACAGGTATGGAGTTTGGAGGGGCACCAGTGCCTTACATGGCAGATATTACCCTTACTGCCGTTAGATTCTTGCTTAGAGTTCCGACGGAGGCGCTTAATGGCAGGACCGTCCGTATGGGTCCTTTGAGCGTAGATGCTATGAGTGGGCTATTGAGCGAGCCCATACCAGCTGATGTTAGAGTCTGGGATTGCATTCTTCAGTGATTATTCCTGATGATCATTAGGGGTTGCTTCATAGTAGACAACTCGTCTACAGTGTCATTTATTTTGATCAGCACCACGCGGCATGTGGACTGTATAGGAGAGTATGATTGGGGTTCCTACACCTTTGCCTATTTATACAGGGGCATGCGTATGCGTTCGCAGGGCTTGACCGAGGCTTGGTTAGGATTTTACCCATTTCTGCTGGTGAGTATTTCTCTTGTAATTTCCTATATGTAGGTTAAGAGTGTTTACTGACAGCAGATGTTTACCTTTGTGTTGGCAGTTTTGGGCCTATGAGAGGCTTCTATGTTTGCGTCCTTTGAGTGTGTTAGGTTTAGATACCTATCCACAAGGACAACGATGACATCATTCCATACTGGCGGAGCTCCCTGTAGCTGAGGGTTTTACTCATTTCTGCCTACAGCTGGAGTTGTTGACAGTTGACGTCATCACATGGATTCCCTATTCTGGGGAGCACTTGGCCATGGGATTTGAGGATGGGTACCCGACTGGCATCGAGATATCCACCTGTAGGGTTCCTCTCTTCACTGATGGAGGATGTGAGCTCTATTTGGGAGAGCGTGCTATTAGGAGCACCACATGAGAGATCCGTATGTCGATCTTGCCTTCTGCCAGGCGTTATTGGCTTGTGTCGCAGTCACCCGTCATTGATATCCCATTGTTGGGGGTTGACGACTTTGCACTGTTAGAGGGTCCCTGCACTCATGAGATGTTCCAGCATTGGTGGTCCCCACGTACTATTGGAGCCCAGACCCATGCCACGCAGTTCATGGTGGATATGGTTTCAAGATCCGTGATGATAACGGATTGGTTAGCATGTATCCGAGATCTAACTCATTTAACACATATTGATAGTTGACCCAACGACTGGACCGGGCACATTTCTTTATCTGGCATTTGGGTAGAGATCTGGCAGAGGCAGATTTGTTTGATCCTTCCAGCTCCGGTGCTGGCCCCTCATATGACCCATTTGGCTTTGCCGGTGCAGATCCTCCTTTGTATAGGCCTGACATCCCTATTGATAGAGATCCAGTGACTCAAGAGGAGTTACATCAGGTGGACAGGATTAATGATGTAGATATTGACACCATTATCTTCTTCTGATGTGTATTCTCGTTATCTCTTTTGATAAGCCTCTGTTAGATATTGGGTGGTTGTGCCCCATTCTCATTATATCTTTTGATAGGCCTCTGTTAGTAGTATGGCGTCTATGCCCCATTTCCCTGTATTTTTATCTGTACAGAGATGATGTATGTAGATGATGATATACTTAGGAATGCATGTACAGTTTTTCATTCCCTATGTCATATTGCCATTTATTATCTTTAATGCATGTATCATGTTATGCATATGTATGTATGTCCAGAGATATTCAACATTGGCCCCTGGATGGTCTTATGATACGGCCCACACAGATGTCTTCTTCGACAATCAGTCGCATAGATTATACCCCGTCATTACTTGTAGCATCATGTCTTAGATCGTGGTATGATAGTATGTCACCATCAGACAGGGTGACTGTAGATCATCTGTTGCAGCATACTATGACCCTCTTGATATTTCAGGTTCCCATAGGATTTTTGGAGGGCATGCTGGATCACTGGTTACCGGAGAGGCTTGTTTTCCAGTTTGGGGCCCAGGAGTTGACTCCGACTCTAGAGGAGTGTGCATGTTTGACGATGCTACCACTTGACAGACCTTGCGTGCAGATGACTATTGGGTAGTTCATGACCCTCACCGTCCTGAGGCGTAAGGTTGTGCAGGATAAAATCACATCCGGCCACGTGATATCCCAGCATTTTCTGTTTGACAGATTTGACTCTGAGGATAGCTATGCTCGTCATTCATGGGGATTTCACCATACTAGAGGACCAGTGGCATTTGGTCAGAGTGGATACATTCTTGATGTGCATAGTGGCGTATGTGTACATGCCACGATATATGGATGAGCTGGATATCGGTGTTATCATGGCAGTGAGAGCTCTCAGGGAGGGTCGTACCATCATTATGATGATTGTGGCAGAGATGCTGAGGTCGGCCACGTTCTGCAGCACTTACCCTATATGGGTATACACAGGCAGTACGATCATGTCGTACGAGTGGTTTACGTCACACTTGAGACCGATTAGGACCTTTCACCGACACGGGTACTGCTTTACCCATGATATAGATATGCCTTACTCCTTTCAGCCCTCGGAGTGCATAGATGCTATGTCTTGGTCGGTATTTCTGGCGGAGATCAGAGATCCGTTTGGCATTCTGCTGTGTACAAGGCTCAGCTCATCTTATTTCTTCATTACTCATGCTCCGGGCATGGACTATCTCCCTCTGGCTAGTTTGAGGGACATGACTACCTATCACCCACTGGTCGTGATGTCGCAGTTTGACCAGTTCCAGGATTTCCATCCTTTTGAGGGGCGCTAGGCCAGTGTTTAGCTTCTCGCCATCTATCAGCAGAGGGCCGATCCTCAGTGTATGCATGTTGGGATCAACATAAGATAGCTACTTTTTCTATTAGCCATCTGGGCTGTTCGCCAGAGTATTATGTAGCATTCTAGAATTTTAATTGTAATATTAAATATTTATTAAATTTTATAAATATTTAATGGATGTGTTTATCGTTGAATAAATAGTTTTTTAATTGATTTAATTTTATTTGGTGAATTATTTGTTAAATAAATAATTGATGAATTAAGGAAATTATTATTATATTAATATTTCAATTTAATGGTTAATTATTTGTATTGAGTTGTGTGATTAAATGATTAATTTAATTAATTGTTATTTGAATTAATTAAAATTAAATATGAAAGTTTGATTAATATAATGTGACAAATAATTATATTATAAGGAGTTATTAAAATAAATTAAAGTAGTTTTAATTTAGTTTTATCCAAACAAGGCTTAATATATTAATTCTTTAAAATTTAAAGGGTTTTTGCCAAACAAGGCCCTATGTCTTTTGGAATTCTTTTAATTATAAATTTATATAAATTAATAGAATAAAATAAAGAATATAAATAAAACAAATAAAATAATTAATATAATATATTTATACATAAGCGTTATAACTGATATTGTGTTTAGTATGTGTATTACTATTAGTATCAGTTTTAGTTTACATTCAATTGAGTCTATACTGAGAGTGAAGAGGTGAGAGCTTGACAGAAAATTAAGAGAAAAGTTGAGAGAAATTGAGAGAAAGCTTAGGATTTCCAAGCAATTCCAGTGGGTTAGCAAGAATTACACACTAATTGAAGGTATGTTTACATAACCATATATATATATATATATATATATATATATATATATATATATATATATATATATATATATATCATATATGAGTTTTACGACAATAATTTTCATACTCTGTGAATTTTATATGTTTAGAATTGATGTTCTCGAATTAGTTATGATGATTACATGTGTTTATGATTATTAGAAAGTATGTTTAAATAATAATTGCATGCTAATTTCGGATTACAGTAGAAGAAAATTTCGACAGTGTATGTTTATGTGTATTTGTTTTCATATGTAGCTATGTAAGTATCAATTTTAATGGCCAATTTGTATGTGAAAGTATAAATTGAAGCTTGTATATGTTAGTTCATTGAGATACGAACATAACGTAATTTGGATGAGATGATTTGATCATGTATTGAATTCACAGTGATGATTTTTAGGATGAATGTCAAGAAAATTGAGTTTTTCATGAAAACATGAAAATTGAGAAATTAAAATAGTTTTAGTGGTTGTTAAATTGTGCTAAGTGGTTAAATATGTTAGCAATCATGTCTATAATAGTTGTATATTTATTTTACATGTTATTATCACTGTTGGGTGGGTGAAATTTGTGTTAGTTGACTTAAAAAAGTGTCGAAGCTCTGTTCTGTAAAATTGAGTTCTGTACGTCGCGCCGCCGCGCAGCCCATATGCGCGGGCACGCGGGCGCGTCACATCCCAGTATAAAACTGGCGCGGCCGCGCCAGTACCCATTTTCAAACACTAAAGTGTGACAACCCGAAAATTTGGACAATTCTATAAAATCTTAAAAGATTGAATAAAGGTTAAATAATAGACCTAGACAGAAAATGAGTGTATGGATTTGACGTTTCTGTAAAGAAATTTTAAGGATTTCAAATTTTTTGGATAAGAACTTGAATGATTTGGTAGACTATAAGTGATAGTCTGATAATGAGGTATATGTTTAGTGTATGAGTCATAAGATTATGTGTATGTGGTTCTAGTATTTTAATTATATACTAGTGACCTAATCTAGGAATTGTGGACCATGTCTCAATTTAATAATTTATTTTGTATGAATATGGGAGTAAGTGAATTAAGAATTAAGTTATGTGAACTAATATATATGTATTAGGTGTGATAATTAAATAACCTAAGAGGTTATAATATGGGAGAATATTAGTATATAAATATATATACTAACATTAAAAGATTTATTTTATACATCTCAATTAATTAATTTTATAACCTAATTAAAGCAAGTCTAATTGGGTTAAGAAAATAAGTGTGTATGAGTAAGAAATTAACTTACTAATGTGTGTAAGGGAACCCTAATTAAATAATGGGGAATGGATAAAAAGTTAATAAGTATATAACTAAGTTGATTTTTAGCTCAAAGAATTAATTTATAGCACACGTGTTTATTTAAGCATGAGATTTGTAGTTAATTAATTTAAGAACAATTAAATTATTGAGCTAACCCAATATTTAATATAAAGGGCAAGTTTAGTGATGACCTAATTTATTTGGTGGAGGAGCTCAAGCTCATTTTAATTAGTAGACAAAGGAATAAGAAAGTGCATGCCCAAAAAGAAATAAAAAGGGAGCCCAAGCTTGGCCCAATTAAAGTCCACTTAAGGAGGGGCATTATGGTCATTAATTAAACTAGCTAATAAAAATAAAATGGGTGAATGAAGAGGACATGTGGCCAAAATTGGTGGAGTGGAAAAAGGAGTGGTATGTAATGATGAGATAACTTTAGTAGGTGAACAACTTCATGAGTTGTCAACTTTTTATTTGGACAACACTTTAGATGTTGCTTGCAAGTTACATCTTGAATAATGAGAGAGAGAAAAGCAAGATATGGATGGATATGTTAGGTAATCTAATCACTTTAATTTTGCTAGCAAACTTGGTAATGCATGTGAGGTAATGATGATAACTTATTTTAGTTTATAAAGTAGTTCACCAACTATGCTAGGTGTCTTCTTATTTTTGGAGCCACCACATTTGGCTAAGATTGCAAGAAACAACTAAATGATTGAGAAAGAGAGAGTGAAGGGGAGATGTGTTGGGAATTTCTATAGATACATTTAATATATCTATATACATTTACCAAACAAATAAAAATCTATCTTATTTTTCTCTTTCATCTCTTTTATTATTCTAACAAGAGTTAAAGAGAGAGAGTGTGTGAGTGAAGGGAGGATTCGGCAGCTCCAAGAGGAGAAAGAGAGGAGATTTTGATCTTCCATGCCATCCAAGATCCATCACATAGTTTGGAAGAAAAAGATATGTCAAGAAATCAAAGGTATAAAACCAAACCTAAGTTATCCTTTTAAGTTATTTTGATGGAATAAAGATCTAAGGTTTCAAAACTCAAAAATCTTAGATCTACATGATTTAGAGTATTTTATGTGTGGATCTATCCATTTTAAGTGTCAAAAGTTAGATCAAAAGCAAGAAAAGTGAAGCTAGGTTTTCAAAGTGTAGAAAATCCTAATTTTCTTAGCCTTGATTGTATTTTATTTTGTGTTTGATGATTGTTTGATGGAATAGATCATTCATCATGATAGATCCATGGGTGTATGAGGTATTATTAAGTATTATGATGAGTTATGTTGATATTATGTGAAAACATGAAAGTTTTCTTAGAACTCACCAAGAGTTAAAAATCAAATTTTTATGAAAACGGAACATGAAATTCAAATGACCATATCTCCTATTATATTTCGAATTTTTGAGTGTGGTCAAGTCCTAGAGTTAGATCTATATGTTATCTAACATCTCCAAGTAGAATCACTTGAAAAAAGGATTTGTAGATTTTCGTATGTACTATTTTTAGCAAAGGACGAAAAACTGCAAAATGGCAATTTAGCTTCTGCCCAAAACTTTAAAAGGGCTGTTTCGGCTACTTATTTATCGAGATAAAGTCCGGCCTTTTTGGGGATGAAAATATATGGGATAAAGTAGGTTGTGTCTAAAAAGGAGCTCATTCTGACTTAAATTGAGCAAGTTATGACCATTTCAATTTCTGTGATTTTCTGACGAAAATCGCTATAACTGGAGTTCTGTAACTCCGATGGTCACGAAATTTAAGCTGGAGGGTCACGTTAACATGTATAGCATTATGTCAAGAGATGGCAATTTCTGGAGTTAAGCACGAGGTAGCTAATTTCTTAAGGAATTAACTAGAAATTGATTTTTGAAAAATACTTAAGGGAGTTGAAAAATTACGAAAAAATACTTTTTGTGTATGGAATACATGTGTATATGATTGGCCAAAAGATAGAAAAATAATAAGTTGATTTGTTATTTTCGTGCAAAAGAATTGTGAATTCAGGTTGCTGAAATTGAATTTAGTCTGCTAATATGATTTTGGTTTGCTGAAATAGTGATTTCAGGATGCTTAAATGTAATTCATTTTACTGAAATGATATTTCAGTTTACTGAAAGGTTATCTCGCTTACTAAGATAACATCTAAAGGGAAAAACTTATAAAGTATAAGTTGTAAGATTATCAAAGTATAATGATACTACTAAGACTAAGGTGTGATGTCTAATACTTAACTTTGTGAGTAAAGATTAGACAAGTTAATATAAGGTGATGAGATTATAAGTAAGTAAATGAATAGGGTGTTAAGATTATCTAATATTTGGCTATGTGATTAAGTGTTAGATAGTATTATGGAATAAAGTATGATATGCTAATTGAAATATCAATCTTATACATGATAGGTCTTTTCAATAAAGAGAATAAATTAAATTGCGTAGCGGTAATCGACTATGCAGGCAAGTTTCCTTAACTCAAACTCGAGTTATATTTCAAAGCATATTAGTAAATAATTATTGTGGATTATTCACATCTATGCTGATTATTGATTCGCACTTAGTGCATGTTACATATGTTCATCAGGTATGAAAGGTTGATCACCTTCATTACCATCTGCTCCAGTTGAATTATTCATATTCATTGTTGACCTTTATTCATGTCGTCCTGATCATTCAATTATGAAATTTGATTCTTGCTAGTTCACAATTATATTGTTGGACGTAGCTAGCCTTTTATTCATATTCTTTCAATCATGATATATCCTCAAATAAATTTAACTTGCTGGGCAAATTTGATGCTCACCCTTGCTATATCATGATAAAAAATTTCAGATTAAGATGAAAGCTCGAGTAAAGATAGAAGCAAAGACAAAGTGCAAGATTAATTTTTGATGCAGTTAGAACTATTAAATTTTCTGATACAAATGATATTGTAAACCTTTAGGATATTGAAGGTATGTATTAAGTTAAGGTTGTAGACCTTGGGATTTATGTTGTAAAAGTTTAATGTATAAATAATTTATGTTTATATCTTCCGCAATAATTATGGATTTAGTATACTAGATTCGTGGTAAAAAGGTACCCGAATTTGGGGATGCTACATAAAGTCTGCTAATTCTGCAGACTTTGGTCGTTCTTTGTAGCTTAGGTAAAGGTTATGGTAATGTGTCCAACACGTAACAACAAGTCTAAAACATAGTTGTAATATGTGGTTAGTAAATTCAAAGTTTTAAATGAATAGTAAACTATGAAAATGACATGTTATGCATTATTAAGCGTAATGAACAGTAAACAGGTGTTGTGAGGGTTAACACACTTTAAATTTCTGATGTTTGTATTGTAGCATAAGACTTGTGCTAAAATGATAAGTTTAGTTAGAAATGTACATGCTATGATATATTCACATATTTAATAGGTATTGTGATTCTAAACCTATGTGTAGGTGAACGTGAGTTTGATATTATAGCTTACGCTCGAGGCAAGTTTCTAAACTTTCTTTTTTTTTCATTGAGCAAGTTTTTTAACTCTACACTTTCGTTGAGTTAGTTCTATTATTATATTTTATAACTTCATTCTTTTGATTGAGCAAGCTTTTTATCTTAATTGTTATTGAATAAGTCAATTGTTCCTAAAATTCATTCGAGCAAACTCTAACTCTAATGTTATTGGAAATTCTTATTTGATTGATTCATTCTAACTTGTTTACAGTTAAGCAAGTTTCTTAAGTTCTATTATTGTATAATGAACGTAGTTTTTGAACTCTCGTCTCTATTATTGAACTGTTTTAATTCTTTGCATGAGTTAATACCTTGTTGGGCAAGTTTTTAGTTTCCAGCTTGCTAACAATTAAATGTACGTTCAGGAATTTCATTTCTAATGTTATAAGACTCGAACCTTAGCTTATTTTACTGTTCAAGCAAGGGTTAACCATTTTATTCATTTTATTGAATGCTTATGCTCTATAGTTATTTCAAGCATGAGTTTGATATGTATAATTAGTTCATTTATGATTCTCAAATGTTCTAAGTTATGTTGTTATTAAACAACTATTATGTTATCAAGCATTGTTGATTCAACTAGTTCCCTAGTTGATGATCATTAAACTTCAATTACCCTTGAAAGCTTATCCAAACCAAATTTTCTTTGGTGCAGACTTGTACTCTAAATACTGAGATGAACAACCCTATTTTTAGGGGTTTACGCTTAGCGTTGAAATGGTTGTGCACAATACATTGTACGAAGGATTGATCCCCCTAAGTACGTGGAGTCCTTATAGTCATATGACTGTTAAATTTAAAGTTGACAGATTACTTATAACTGTGGACATGGTTCGTGGTCATTAGACCCTCAGTAGTATATTTAAGAAAGTTAATAGAACATATCATTCAGTTCTATTGAGCCTATGATTTGGCAAATGTTGTAATGTTAATAGAACATATCATTTAGTTCTATTGAACCTATTATTTGGCAAATGTTGTAAATATATTTATTCTTATTTCAAGTGAGCTTTGTTTGCTCACTCTTACATATTTATACACTTATTGCAGCTATGGTTGAGAAGGTAGATAAACCTACAACTAGCAAAGGAAAGGGAAAAATGTACAAGTGACAAAGACTTGTAATTTTACTTTATCGTTATGATGATAGACTTTTATTAGATGATGTGATGTAATAAATTTTAAATTCCACATTTGATTGATTGTAATTAAAGGTTAGATAACCTGGGAGATAATTTTATTAATGTAATCCTGTATGAGGAGGTTTTATTATTCAATTTTATTATGATTGGGTATTTAGATATGAATGTTTTGATTACGTGAACACCAAATCTTAAGGTAATGAAGTACTAGGATTTGGGGGTGTCACATATTCTGCATGGATGGAGACAGAGACTTCATCAGCCGCTGCAGTATCCACAGTGCCGAGTAGTGATTCAGACGATGGAGAGCCCATGGAGGACATTGATTCTCACATAGATGAGGAGTCGTTTACTGGGTTGCCAGCATCTTCTTTAGGTTTTCCCAATACTAGCACTGTTGTGATCCAGCATTCAACACAGTACTTTGAGCAGAGTCTTCATCTGATGACCTTCGAGAGAGATCAGGCTAGAGCCTTGATGTTGATTGCTCTTGATGGGAGAGACGCATCTCTGTTAGAGAGAGACGAGGTATTAGCTCGTAAAGATGCCGCTGTTGTTGAGTGTGATGAGGCCAGATCAGCCATAGTTATCGTGACAGTTGAGAGGGATAGTGTCGTATCTACCTAGGATGTAGCCATCACAGATAGTACTACAGTGAGGTCTCTTACCACTGGCATGATCGCAGAGATGGGCATGTACATTGATGAGCATAGAGTCACCATGCGGATAGCTGTAGATCTGTTAGCTCGGGTGGATACCCTTGTACAGGAGACCACATCGTTACCTTCTTTTGCTGAGAGGGATTCCATGTTGGGCTTGATAGCTCGCATATACACCGATTTGTAGATGGGCTTGTATTTTCCTGCACAGACTAGCTTAACTATTTTGTCATGTACAGTTTACATTGTGTATATCAAACAACATTATATATATAGCAGAGAAATATATTTTTGATCACTTCCCTTTTAGATATGTCTGGATACTTGCTTTATATTTTGTCTGCTTATTCAGGGCTTGTGATCTTGATGTATTATGAATTACTCCTTGATGGATAGACATTGAGTTACCTCTGGAAATTCAATATGGATCATTGATCTGTGTGTATCCCTACCATCTTTGGTCTCTTGGGATTGGTTTATGTATAGAAATGTGGAGAGGAATGTGGCTTTCCTCTCTGAGATTGACCGCACCACAGATGGTCACCATTACTCCTATTTAGGAGGAGCCTAGTTAATTCCATCTCTTATGGATCGATGTTTCTCTTTGAGGTACAACCACAGCTTAGATGGTCGCTGAATCTTCTATGCAGTGATTTTTATAAAAGTGGTTTTTCAAACCGTTGTGCTCAATAGTAATTGAGAACTTCTACACTCCCATTTTTATTTAAGTGTTCGGCTTGATTGTTTTTTAATTTTCGAGATGCGAAGCATCTTCGATAAAATAGTGTACAAAATAATGCCGAACTCCTCTTGGGTATGAAAGACATATGAGGAAATCCAAACACCATGAATAAATTTACAAGCTGCTTACAAATGAAAATGTCCATCACGGGAACCGAATCTAGATCCAGTAGACTGAATCTGTGATCACATGATTCCTAGGCTCACATGATGCCACAATTGATTAAAAAGCAGTAGATAATATATATATATATATATATATATATATATATATATATATATATATATATATACAAACATGATCAGCCACCACGAAGCACCTCCATTGGGGATCGGAAATGTAAATAAAGCTGTAAAAATAATTAATCGCCATGAAGTAAACTCCAGGCGGGACGAAAAGTAAAGAAACGGTAAAAACGGTCAACCGCCACGAAGTAAACTCCAGGCGAGACTAAACGTAAATATATATATATATATATATATATATATATATATATATATATATATATATATATATGAGGTTTTCTCTTATAATGACTCAAAATAAGGACTCAAAGTAAGGACTGCATTTTTTTTGTTTTTTTTAAACAACTAAAAAAAATATTTAATATTTTATGGAACTGAAAGTTTTTTTTAAAAAAAAGTGTTTTGGGTGTGATTTGGGTATGTATAACAAAAATATGTATGTACAGTCTGTGCAGACTGTAACACCATTTTTTGGTATAGGTATCCAAAACACGCCCAAAACATTGTATTATAAAAAAATTTCAGTTCCATAAAATATTAAATATTTTTTTAGTTGTTTTAAAAAAAAGCAAAAAAAAAAAATGCAGTCCTTACTTTGAGTCCTTATTTTGAGTTCTTATAAGAGAAAATCTGATATATATATATATATATATATATATATATATATATATATATATAAATCACGGGCAAACACACACAACACGACTCTCAACGTGAAGAATGGTGTGTGCAAAGATGAAGAGAAAGGCTTCAAATTGTGTAAGAAGGCTTACAGTGGGCTGCTAAACAAGACTTCTATAACTTAAAAGTGGATGAACACTCGGCTCCCACCGGTACAAAGAATAGCTATATGTGAGAACACAAGTGTTTAAAATGAGAAAGCACTTAGTTTATGGTGTATACAAAGAAAATTGGGCAGGGATTCCTCGCCTTTTTTCTCTTCCAAAATTGTCACCGCAAACCTTATATTTATAGAGGGGGGAGCCACAGGTGTACCTGTGGCTAGCCGCAGATGTACCTGCGGTTGCCCTGGCTTCGCGGGTCCTGCCGTCTTGAAGTACGTGCACGTATGCACTGTAATGTCCGGTCGAACATTCAAAATTGTAATCCGGGCATCCGACTGAGGTATGTAAGACCTATTTCGGACTGCCGTTATCGAGAGTTACGCAATGACATGGGATTAGATGTTGTACGAAGTTAGGAAGATGAGACAATGCCCTCCGGTCTTCAAGCTTCAAATTCTATCTGTTGTCATGTGTAATAGTCACTCGGGATTGGACCTCCTTTGTTCTTATGGGACATTACTTTGTAGAAATGTATGTATGAAATGTTGAGACGGTGCGATGTGGCGTCAAGGTGGAAAGATGACGACTTTGCCCCTCACCAGGGTTATCTACGGTTTAGGATGATAAAGCAGACGTTGCTCAGGGTTATCTTTGAGATTGGACTGCTGCAGGTGTTGAAGGTCCTCAGTTTCATCTCTGAGGTGTGCCTGTCTTCCCGGTGTTATCTCTGGGTCTTGTACTAAGTGCCTCGATGTGAGCGCCAAGGTTGAAGCTGATTGCATGCATTTGAAACAAGCATTTCCGGGGTTATCTCCGAAACTGCATTCCTTGGGGTTATCTCCAAGGTTGGTAACTGCTATTCCCAGTGTTAGGACTGAGACTGAATATCTCAGGGTTATCTCCGAGATGAATCGGCCTTCTTCGGTAGAATTTCCGGTATTTAAATTGTATGCCTCGGGGTTATCTCCGATGTTAGAACCGATACTCCCGATGTGTGTTCCGGGGTGAGACTGAACTTCCGGTAGTATCCAGACTGAATATGAGCTGTCTTCTAGTGTTATCTCTAAAAGACGAATCTGACCTCCTGCGATGTCAGTAAGAGGTGTGTAGAAAATTTTTAGTGTCTACACTAATCATAAATTCTTGCAAAGTTTATACCTTATTAGATACCGGTTCTACCCATTCTTTTATTTCTCTTGCTTGTGCTCAACATTTGAACATGACTCCGAAGAAATTAGACTTTGACTTATCTATTTAAACTCTGTTAGAAGAAACTTTCGTTACATCCACCATTTATAAATCTTGCTTGATCCTAGTTGATACCATCACATTACCTGTCGATCTTATTTCTTTGAAAATACTTGCATTTGATGTGATTTTAGGGATTGATTGGTTAACCACTCATCATGTTAAAACCCATAGCCCTAATAAAACTCAAATATGTAAATTCAGTTATATTCATAAAATCTCTCCGTTCTGAAAGTGTTATGTGTTAATATATACTCTGTTTAACAAATTAGGTCAAATAAATTTCAATCCGAAAATTGACGTGCTTGACACCTCGTGCTTAAAAATTTTCTTCCGAAAACGGACTTTTCGATATATTTGTTTTGACAAGCTGCTTTGTTGTGCTTACACTGACAAAACGCTTTGTCATGCTTGTTAGGATTAATGGAAAATATAGGTTAGGAACCCTAGATTATAAACCCTAACCCTAGATTATAAACCCTAATTCTAATTTGTAAACCCTAACCCTAATTAGCTAGACTAAGCCCTGATTTAGTTATCCTAACACCTAATCATGATTACGAAACTTGAATTAGGTACTAATAAACATCATTAAACAATCATAATCATTAAAAACAAAATCCTAATCAAGATTAGTGAATATTAGAGCATAATTAAGCTACTAATATAACCTAACTAGCTTACAAGTAGGTTAGGAGTCACCAATGAAAGTTCCTATGTTGCAAATGACATGCTTGTAACTCCAAAGCACCAGAAGAGTCATAGGATCATATATTTATGGAGGCAAGAAGGTGAAAATGACACAAAAACCCTAACCTAGATTTCTATAAATAACATATCAATTCTAGTTCAAACTATGAATTTTCTAAGCCTAAACACTCATATATCATACCTCTATAAGCCTTGGTGATAGCAACAACAGATTCAGTAGCAAGAAATCCAAAATCAAGCAAGAAAGGTCCAAACCCTAATTTATAGCTAGATCCTTTATGTTTTGTTCAAATTGTTATTTAGATGTTTAGAATTATGTATTAGTATGTTACAAAGTATGTTAGGTTGATAGAATATGTTTTCATAACATCTAGATGCCTCAAATCAGTGTTTTTAGTAATCTGGAAATTTTGGAAAATCAAGTCTGATAGTTGAATGTCAGAGCTTGTAGATCCATGTATGTTTTTAATTAGGTCGGTTATTCGTATGTTGACATGAGGTCTACAAACTAGAAAAGAAATCAGGTTCATTGGAACTGTATATTGCAAGTTATAGGTGGTTGACCGATCACGAAGTTCTGTTTTCTGTGTTACCTAGAAAACTCAAGAACATGTTGTGCCGGCTACTTTGACCAGCCTTTTAATTGCTATATATTTGTTGTTTTAATAACTTTTTGTATTGAATTAGTACCTTGATATACTTACTACATACCTATGACCTTAAATTGCTTAAACAAATCATAGGATTACTGGAATTAACGGTCAAAAGTCGTTGACCGAGCTTGACCAAGTTTTCTGGGTTACCTAGAAAACTGATGAACATGAAGAAATAGCGTTTGGCTGTACTTTGACCAACTTAGATCGAGACCTTAGAAATATAGTTTATCCAAACCAGTGTTAGATATATGTACCGTGATATATAGACTACCTATTACAACAAACACAACACAAATTCATCACATATATTCAAAGATATAGAAGCTACAAAACCGTTGACCGACTCTGACCACTGTTTTGGGTTACCCAGAAACTAAAGAACAGCTCTGACAGAGACTTTTAGCCTCTATAACTTCTTGTTATATGTAGATATAACACGAAATTTGTTTGATGTTGTACTACTGTAAGAATACTATAACATCCATAATTGTCCAAACTCAGAATCATTAACAGTAGCAAGATAAATCTTAGTCAAAGTGGTCTCTTGGCCATGACCGACTGGAAACCCAGAAGCTCAAGAACACCTATAGTGACACTTCATGTCACTATAGGGCTTTAGCGACAGACAGAAAATGTGACAACTCGAGAATTTTTAATATTTTTAAAATTTTAATTAATTGATTTAGGGTTCAAAATTAGAACCTAGACAGAAAATTAGTGTATGCGTTTGATATTTTTAAGAACGAATTTTGAGGATTTCAAAATTCTATAAAGGATTTAAGTGAATTATTCAGGATTAAGTAATATGTGAATATGTTCTGTGTATATGGGTACAATATGTGGTTAAGGATCAAGGGTTGACCAGATAATTGATATCTGTAACAAACCTTAGGTATATATTAAGAACGTCAACGTTCGGTTAGAAAACCCTAGCGTTTAACAAGAAACCCTAGAAACCGGTTCTGAAAATTCTAATTTCAGTTCCGGATATCCGAAACCCTAATTCGGGAATTTAAAACCCTAATCTGGGAACTTAAAGGATAATTATAATTCTTTAGTGATATTAATTATAATGATAATTAGGGTAAAGCTTAGGTATTTAGCAAACCGTAATTTCAAATTTATTAAACCTTGATTTCGGGATTAGAAACCCTAATTTTATAATTAGGGAAAAACCTAAGAATTAATTTAATACTTTTGATGTTCATTAGCAAAATATTAATCCTAATTTTCAAGTTATGAGTAATTAGAAAACCCTAATCTAATTTCTATTTTAGAAAATTATTTTCTATTAAAAATCGTAATCTTGGGTTATACACCCTAATCCGTGATTTTGACCCTAATTGCTTAATTAGTAATTTTAATTAAGAAATACTAATCCTAATTAGTAAGATTTAAAGTATGATTAAGAAATTTTAATATAATTAGAAAATTCTAATTCTAATTTAAAAATATTAATTTTTCTATTTTTGAAAATCTAAATTTGGAAATTCTAGAAAATTAAATTGCAAACCCTAAATTAGCTCAAACCCTAAACCTTAAATAAATCCTAAACCTTAATGGTTTGGGAAAATAACCAAATTGCCATTAAAAATTAAATGGAAAAAGACTTAAATGCCCTTAAGTGCATTATTGGATGTAGCTTGCAAGACTTGCTCTAGTGTGAGTTGGTAACCAAAACCTAGCCTAGCATGTGCCTATATCTCAATTACCAGCCATCTATGCCAGCAATATACATTGCATCTTGGGATTAAAAGCAAGAAAATCTAGAAAAGTGATTTACTTTATTTTTTTTTCAACTAGCCAAGTCTTCTCACTCTCTTTCATCCGAAAAATTTGAGAGGAACTAAGTGTTATGGAAAGCCAAGAACATCATTTAGCTCTCCTATATCAGATCATCAAGATCAGAATCATGATCAAAGCTTGAATGAGGTATAAACTTTGAAATTCAAAACCCTTAAAATTTTGTGTTAATTGATGTTAGTGATTGGTTAAATATGTGTTAGAAGGTGTCTATAAGTGATCTGGGTTATAAAATCCCAGATCCATAACATCAAAATCCTCGAATCTAGCATTTTTAAAAATCTGGAAAAGTGGAAAAATATGGCCTGACAAGCTAATGTCAGTGGCCGTAGATCTCAACCAGTTATTGATTTGTTGTATTTTATGTTATAAATTTGTTCCTTGTTGCATGGTCTTTAATCTAAATCTTGAATTAAGCTCAGATCACGTGTATATGGTAAGTTGTAAAGGATCAAAGGGCGTTGACCCGCATTGACCAACTGTTCTGGGTAACCCAGATTTACCCAGAAAGCGTCTGACAACGATTTGCAGGCTCTACATCTTGCAACTGTTAAGGAATCTGACCATGTTGTAACTTTAAGGTTGTTGTCTGACATGTAGACTACACAACAATGCTTTTATGTTACTTAGATCGTGACCAGAATAATAATTAATCTTGGTCAAACCTTAGTTGACCGTCTGCTTTGTTGAAGTTCTAGAAAACCCAAAATCTTCAAAGGCCGAATATTCTGACAAGGTTTGACTTGCTTGAATCTTGTGAATTAGTTATTGTTATGATGATCGGTTGTTACAGACTTGTACCCTGATATGTGGTCTACAGTATTGAAACAATAGTTCACCCAAACAGGTTGCCGGATATAAGTTGTGAAGATCGAAAACTAGTACCCTCGACTGTTCTTCATTTTCTGGAAAACCCAGAAATGAAGAACAGTGTTGTTAGAATATTTGAAGGCCTTGATCTCTCTGATTTCGTGTCGTATGGATCTGAACTTAGCTTGTTAGTGTAATATTACATACATACTACAACTATGATGACCTAGATTGCCCAGATAACATCAAGAACATGAAAATTAAACCGGTCAAACATGGTACCCTGCATACTGACTTGGTTTTCTGAAAATGCTCAAGAACACTCAAGAATACCTATAGCGATGGTTCTGTCGCTATAGGGCTCTTTAGTGACAATTATTTTTGAAAAATAGATTAATTAATTAAATAAATAGATTAAAATGGTTTTCAATGATTAAAAATACAAAATAAATTTTGAAAAATTATTTTAAATTCTAAAAAATAGTTTTTTAATTATTTGAGTATATTTCATAAATATTTAATTTTTTTGGAATATAAATGGTATTTAATTTATTTAATTATAATATTAAATAAATTATTTAAAAATGATTTTAATTCATGAAAATTCATGAAAAATAATATTATGGTAAAAGAAAATATTTTAAGTTATTTTCAATGACTTTTGATATTTTGTGATGAATTTCATTAATTAATTAATATTAATGATAGTTAATTTATTTAATAAATATATTAAATAAATTATGGGAAAATAGAATAAATGATTTAAAAATCATATGAAAATGATTTAAGTGTTATAAAAATATTTTAAGTTATAAAATATAACTTTTGATATTTTGTCATGAAAATATTAATATTTTTATATTAAAAGCAATTATCGGATAATGGATTTAAGTGTTTAAAAATCATATAAATATGAATTTAAGGTATTAAAAATACTTTGATATATTATAAATATATTATTATATTATGACATGTATTTCATTAATATTTGATAATAAATAAATATTAATGATAATAGAATTATGTGGTATTTAATTCATTTAAATACGATATTAATGATTGAAAAATCATGAAAAATAATAATAATTATGTGAAAATTATTATGAGACTTAGAAAAATATTTTGACTGATATTAAAATTATTTGGGTTAATTATTAAGTATTTAGGCAGAGTTTAATTGAACTTAGACTCGATAAAAGTCCGACTAGACCGTCGGGACGTCAGATTTGTGTCGGGTTCAACTCAGACTGCAATAGTTTGACTTGATACCAAGTCTTATGCGTGTTGTAGACTGATAGGGTTATGTGTTATGTGTTATGTGTTTAGGTTATTCTATGTATATCTATATATACAGTAGTATTATATTGTGATGATATTATTCTAATATTAGAGATCTATATTATTAATATTAGGTCTTAGGACAAAGTGATATAAATTGCGTAGAGGTAATCAACGGTTCAGGCAATTTTATTTTACTTAACTCTACTAAGAGTGTTTTATTCGGATAAGCTTATGGTTAATCATTGCTGATTGCCATGTATAATTGTACTCTATACATATTGCATGTATAAGTCAGGTATGAAAGGCTGATCACCTTCATTACCATTCGGTTCAGAAATATTTGTTCATGTTATATACTTGTTCAGTCATAAACTTGTTCCTGCTAGTTCACAATTATATTGTTGAATTATAGCCAGCTTATTATTCAATCTCTTCAATCATGATATATCGTTATATTGTTAAATTTAAACTTGCTGGGCAATCCTTATGCTCACTCTTGCTATATCATGATAAAACATTGCAGATTTAGGCGAATACGTCGGATACAAGGAAAGGTTAAAGACAGTTCTAGCATTAGGATCTGTGTGCAGCTAAATTGTATAAGTATTGTATGTTAATAATGTTATATGTTAGAAAAGTTATGAAATGTGTATTAAGTTAAGGTTACTCGACCTTGGGGAATAGTGAGTATATGTATTCTATAAACAATTTATGTTTATATCTTCCGTAAATAGTAATAGTTGTATAGAATGATCGAGCCGGATCCGAGGTGATTTGGGACCTGGATTCGGGGCCCTCACAATTGGTATCAAAGCTGTAGGTTATGAACCTTAGGTAGGAATACCTGAGACTAATAACCACAGTGATTAGGATAATTATTAACTCACATAGAGTTAGTTGGGTCGGTAAGATTCAAAGATGAATCTCGGCGAGTTATAAGATACAGAGTTCCCTAACTCTGATAATAAAAGTTGAATAGTAGTGAGAAATAGATAGAGTCTAAAAGACTGAAAGTGCAGTGATAGGAGATCGTAAAACAAAATGATCAAGACATAGAAATGAATTGTAATATATACGATGCGATCACCCCGTGATATGATAACGTGATAACAGGAAGAAGAGTCAATCTAATGATTGAAAAGTTACAGCAAAGTTTGCTGTGTGGCAGTTGTACTATGAAAACTCATAAAAGAGTTATGGATTATGAATACGGATTAAATGAAATTCGTATTGAGAAGGGTGTTAGTGTTAGGTGGGGAATTCAATTGAGGACTCGTGTCAGCAGCTGAGTTGTATGATTCTTTGTATGGGAGCTGAATTGTACTTGGTGTAATAACTACTTAGTTTCTGACAATGATAATCATTGAAATGTTGTGTCGCGCTATTTGCTATATGCATGTTAAGAGGGTGATTCCTTTCTCATGTGTATAACAGATAGATAGGTCATAGGTAGAGGATATAAGGTTAAGTACGAGTTCTTAAAACTCATACTTATGTGACATTCTTGACTCATAGTTATATGAAATATTTATGAACCCCTCAGCGAACGGACGCCAAAGGTCAGACTAGGACAAGTTCTTAAATTCATATAATTGTGGCAAGTAAATGAACTCATAAGTATGGTGTGACGAACTGGGTATAGTTATGTGTAAACAGAATATTGAGGATAATAGGAACATATAGATTGTTAAGCAAATGATTACTAGTGAAGAAATAAGTTTTCCAAAACTCCTAGCTATGCTAGACTTCGAAATTTTGACATCAAGCTAAATACGCACTATGTGCCATTAAAATAAAATATGTAGACTCGTAATTATTTTTGAAACGGTTTAAAGTATAGTCTATGCTACTTATTCCAGCTAGACGCAAATGATTTGAAATATCAAAATAACTTTTATTTATCACTTATGTACCATGTAACCTGGTGCAGAGATGATAAAAATTTGATGGAGTTGTAAATACAGGAATACTTAGTGTGAATTTGATCTAAAATCGTTGTTCCACTATTGTATGATGTGTTATGACAAAGTCATACAATGACGACATCCTCAAACGGACTGTTAATACAGTACGGCATCATGACGTCATTCTCGAAAATATTTTCAAAAATTTTAATTTGCCAACGGGGTTTGGCTACACTTTAATAATTCGATTGAATTGAATTATTGATATGAGTCTATGCTATTCGATTCAGCTAGACTAAAGTTTATGAAAATTCTAAGTGTTCATTGAAAGAAATTTCCCGAACCAAATTATTTTGGTGCGGAATCTAATAAGACTGAGGTAGAATTTTTGTGCATTTGGCAGTGACGAGAAACAAATAAAAGCAGTACTTGGCCAGTACCGGGCATATCGGGCTAATCACCCTTTGTGTTCGTAAGTAATGACGGTTTGCGGATGAATTTCCATAAAACCTTTGCGAAAATGACAGACAAATAGTTTATATAACTCCTCAACAAAATTTGAAGATTTTTACTCTTGTGAGTGGTGTATTGGGTAGCATGTGATAGTGAGAAGGTATGGTGTATGGTGTAAGGTGTAAGGTAAATTTCGGGGACAAAATTTTTAGAAGAAGGGGTGAATGTGACAACCCGAGAATTTTGAATATTTTTAAAATTTTAATTAATTGATTTAGGGTTCAAAATTAGAACCTAGACAGAAAATAAGTGTATGCGTTTGATATTTTTAAGAACGAATTTTGAGGATTTCAAAATTCTGTAAAGGATTTAAGTGAATTATTCAAGATTAAGTAATATGTGAATATGTTCTGTGTATATATGTACAATATGTGGTTAAGGGTCAATGGTTGACCAGATAATTGATATCTATAACAAACCTTAGGTATATATTGAGAACGTCAAAGTTCGGTTAGAAAACCCTAGTATTTAACAAGAAACCCTAGAAACCGGTTCTAAAAATTCTAATTTTAGTTTCGAAAATCCGAAACCCTAATTCGGGAATTTAAAACCCTAATCTGGGAACTTAAAGGATAGTTATAATTCTTTAGTGATATTAATTATAATGTTAATTAGGGTAAATCTTAGGTATTTAGCAAACCCTAATTTCAAATTTATTAAACCTTGATTTCAGGATTAGAAACCCAAATTTTATAATTAGGGAAAAACCTAAGAATTAATTTAATACTTTTGATGTTCATTAGCAAAATATTGATCCTAATTTTCAAGTTATGAGTAATTAAAAAACCCTAATCTAATTTCTATTTTAGAAAATTATTTTCTATTAAAAATCGTAATTTTGGGTTATACACCCTAATCCGTGATTTTGACCCTAATTGCTTAATTAGTAATTTTAATTAGGAAATACTAATCCTAATTAGTAAGATTTAAAGTATGATTAAGAAATTTTAATATAATTAGAAAATTCTAATTATAATTTAAAAATATTAATTTTTCTATTTTTGAAAATCTAAATTTGGAAATTCTAAAAAATTAAATTGCAAACCCTAAATCCTAATCAAACCCTATACCCCAAGGGTTTGGGACAATATCCAAATTGCCATTAAAAATTAAATGAAAAAAGACTTAAATGCCCTTAAGTGCATTATTGGATGTAGCTTGCAAGACTTGCTCTAGTGTGAGTTGGTGACCAAAACCTAGCCTAGCATGTGCCTATATCTCAATTACTAGCCATCTATGCCAGCAATATACATTGCATCTTGGGATTAAAAGCAAGAAAACCTAGAAAAGTGATTTACTTTATTTATTTATTTTCAACTAGCCAAGTCTTCTCTCTCTCTTTCATCCGAAAATTTTGAGAGGAACTAAGTGTTATGGAAAGCCAAGAACATCCTTTAGCTCTCCTATATCAGATCATCAAGATCAGAATCATGATCAAAGCTTGAATGAGGTATAAACTTTGAAATTCAAAACCCTTAAAATTTTTGTGTTAATGTTGTTAGTGATTGGTTAAATATGTGTTAGAAGGTGTCTATAAGTGATCTGGGTTATAAAATCCCAGATCCATAATATCAAAATCCTCAAATCTAGCATTTTTGAAAATCTGGAAAAGTGGGAAAATATGGCCTGACAAGCTAATGTCAGTAGCCGTAGATCTCAACCAGTTATTGATTTGTTGTATTTTATGTTATAGATTTGTTCCTTGTTGTATGGTCTTTATTCTAAATATTGAATTAAGCTCAGATCACGTGTATATGGTAAGTTATAAAGGATCAAAGGGCGTTGACCCACATTGAGCAACTGTTCTGGGTAACCCAGATTTACCCAGAAAGCGTCTGACAACGATTTGCAGGCTCTATATCTTGCAACTGTTAATGAATCTGACCATGTTTTTACTTTAAGGTTGTTGTCTGACATGTAGACTACACAACAATGCTTTTATATTACTTAGATCGTGACCAGAATAATAATTAATCTTGGTCAAACCTTGGTTGACCGTCTGCTTTGTTGAAGTTCTGAAAAACCCAGAATCTTCAAAGGCCGAATATTCTGACAAGGTTTGACTTGCTTGAATCTTGTGAATTAGTTGTTGTTATGATGATCGGTTGTTACAGACTTGTACCCTGATATGTGGTCTACAGTATTGAAACAATAGTTCACCCAAACAGGTTGCCGGATACAAGTTGTGAAGATCGAAAACTAGTACCCTCGACTTTCTTCATTTTCTAGAAAACCCAGAAATGAAGAACAGTGTTGTCAGAATATTTGAAGGCCTTGATCTCTCTAATTTCGTGTCGTATGGATCTGAACTTAGTTTGTTAGTGTAATATTACATACATACTACAACTATGATGCCCTAGATTGCCCAGATAACATCAAGAACATGAAAATTAAACCGGTCAAACATGGTACCCTACATACTGACATGGTTTTCTGGAAATGCTCAAGAACACTTAAGAACACCTATAGCGACGGTTCTGTCGCTATAGGGCTCTTTAGTGACAATTATTTTCGAAAAATAGATTAATTAATTAAATAAATAGATTAAAATGGTTTTCAATTATTAAAAATACAAAATAAATTCTGAAAAATTATTTTAAATTCTAAAAAATAGTTTTTTAATTATTTTGAGTATATTTCATAAATATTTAATATTTTTGGAATATAAATGGTATTTAATTTATTTAATTATAATATTCAATAAATTATTTAAAAATGATTTTAATTCATGAAAAATCATGAAAAAAATATTATGGTAAAAGAAAATATTTTAAGTTATTTTCAATGACTTTTGATATTTTGTGATGAATTTCATTAATTAATTAATATTAATGATAGTTAATTTATTTAATAAATATATTAAATAAATTATGGGAAAATAGAATAAATGATTTAAAAATCATATGAAAATGATTTAAGTGTTATAAAAATATTTTAAGTTATAAAATATAACTTTTGATATTTTGTCATGAAAATATTAATATTTTTATATTAAAAGCAATTATCGGATAATGAATTTAAGTGTTTAAAAATTATATAAATATGAATTTAAGGTATTAAAAATACTTTGATATATTATAAATATATTAATATATTATGACATGTATTTCATTAATATTTGATAATAAATAAATATTAATGATAATAGAATTATGTGGTATTTAATTCATTTAAATACGATATTAATGATTGAAAAATCATGAAAAATGATAATAATTATGTGAAAATTATTATGAGACTTAGAAAAATATTTTGACTGATATTAAAATTATCTGAGTTAATTGTTAAGTATTTATGCAGAGTTTAATTGAACTTAGACTCGATAAAAGTCCGACTAGACCGTCGGGACGTCAGATTTGTGTCGGGTTCAACTCAGACTGCAATAGTTTGACTTGATACCGAGTCTTATGCGTGTTGTAGACTGATAGGGTTATGTGTTTAGGTTATTCTATGTATATCTATATATATAATAGTATTATATTTTGATGATATTATTCTAATATTGGAGATCTATATTATTAATATTAGGTCTTCGGATAAAGTGATATAAATTGCGTAGCGGTAATCACCGGTTCAGGCAAGTTTATTTTACTTAACTCTACTAAGAGTGTTTTATTCGGATAAGTTTATGGTTAATCATTGCTGATTGCCATGTATAATTGTACTCTGTACATATTGCATGTATAAGTCAGGTATGAAAGGCTGATCACCTTCATTACTCTTTGGTTCAGAAATATTTGTTCATGTTATATACTTGTTCAGTTATAAACTTGTTCCTGCTAGTTCACAATTATATTGTTGAATTATAGCCAGCTTATTATTCAAACTCTTCAATCATGATATATCGTTATATTGTTGAATTTAAACTTCTTGGGCAATCTTTATGCTTACTCTTGCTATATCATGATAAAACATTGCAGATTAAGGCGAATGCGTCGGATACAAAGAAATGTTAAAGACAGTTCCAGCGTTAGGATCTGTGTGCATCTAAATTGTATAAGTATTGTATGTTAATAATGTTATATGTTAGAAAAGTTATGAAATGTGTATTAAGTTAAGGTTACTCGACCTTGGGGAATAGTGAGTAGATGTATTGTATAAAGAATTTATGTTTATATCTTTCGCAAATAGTAATAGTTGTATAGAATGATCGAACCGGATCCGAGGTGATTTGGGACCTGGATTCGAGGCCCTCACAGAAAATATTTTTTTAGAAAATAATTAATAAAAATTAGAAATAATTAATAAATAAATATAAAAATAGTTTTAAAAATTATATTAAGTTATGATAATTAACTTTTAATATTTTTACATAAATTCAATAAATATTTTATTTTATTTGGATATTATTAATAATTAAATTAATAATAAAGTAATTAAAATAATTATTTATAAATAATAAATAATTATTTATAAATAATAAATAATTATTAAAAAATAATATTAATGATTTAAAAATCGTAATAAATGATTATAAATTATTTAAAAACAGTAAACAAAGTTTTTATAATATTCTAAGTAATTATTAATTATTTAGCTAAGGAAATATATGAATTAAAAATCATTTAAGGGATAAATAATTACTTAAAAATTATTATAAGCTTCTATAAATTATTATAAAGGATATTTAAATTATCCAAAAAAATATAATAAAGCTTATAAATAGAATTTAGTCGATTTATCAACTTATTTAATATTCGATAAAGTCTTTGAACACTGGAACCATATCAAACTTAACCCGAACATATGTAAATTTTGTATTTGAGTATTGTTATCAATACTAATATTATAGATTTAAATGAATGAACATCTTAGGTGTTTATTAACGAATTAAATAGCATTGCTTGACTAATATATGATCAGGCAGGTTTCCTATACCCTAATTACTTTCTTAAATTTACTAAACACAAGTACTAAATACATATTTCTATCTTGAATTGCTTTGGATATGTTATACGAAACCTAAACTTGAATTACCACTTATTATACTGCTATTGCTATAGCTTCAACATAACTAAGAAATGAATTATTTATTCACATGGTATTATTATTGAGTATAAATTATTGTGTCAAACCAAATTATTTTGGAAAGACATCCTATACTGAAGTTGGGTATCCCGTAAGGGATCGTTGTCTGGTCAATAATAAATTGACATTAATTTGGGTGCATTGAGCACTGATAGGATGAGATGCATACTTCTAGGATATTGAGTCGGTTGATCCCCTATCTCATATCTAAAATAAAATTTCTAAGTCTGTGTGACTGACACAAATAAAAAGTCCAAAAATGGTTGAAAAAGAAATTCCAGAAATGGTAACAACTATTAGTTAAATTTTGAATTGTTATACTTCTTCAAATCATATATTATTATAAATATAAAACTTGCTGAGCATGTCATAGCTCACCCTTGCAAATTATTCCTTTTGCAGTATTAGATGGTAATCCTGGAACATCTGGAGTAGATAAAGGGAAGCGTCACTGCTTAGATTAGTTTATATTCCGGTCTAGTTGAATACTCTGTAATAAGAAACTCTTTATGAGAATCATGAAATCAAATATTAATATCTATAATATATATAGCATCTTTTACTTCCGCAACTGTGTTTTCTTACATATACAGATGTAATTTAGAATCTTCAATCTAGTTTGAGATCCTTGTGAACTATTTATCTGAGTAATGGTATTGATAACATGGACCGGTCATGTTGTTGTTGATACTCTGGATTTCGAATAGATAGGTACTATCTATACGATAGTGTAATTCGCATAATATAGACTATACATCTGGGTGAGGGTATTGGTAATATGTATTGTTCATGTTATTACTGATACTCTGAATTTTGGATAGATAGATACTATTAGCAGATATAGTTCATACATCCAAGCGAGGGTATCCAAACACAGTAATAGTTCTCTAGAGAATTGTCAATTGTTATGGGATACTGTGAATCTTAGATCTATGAGAATTATATATGGTTACAAATTGTATAGTCATTCAATTAGATATAAGCATATAATTAGATACCATGGGTGTATAGATTTAAATGCGTTATATATATACTGACTCGTTGTAAGCACCATATCGGATATCGTGGGAGTATAGATATGGGGGCGTTACACATCATGCTAAAATTGATTATTTCGTAAAGTTGTTAGTTTTCATATTCCTAACCAACCTATTTTGCGAATTCAAGCAACCAAACTACTAAAGTCAATCACTGTCATATCAAGCCATTAAACCATTCGTTTATTGAAAAACGGATGTCAAGCATTCTTAGCGTATGTCATGGACTTGAAAAAAAATACGTCAGATTTGAATAATATCTCTGTTATTAGTGAATTTCCTGATGTATTTCTTGAAGAACTTCTCGGTTTACCCCTAGAACATGGAGTTGAATTCTTTATTGACCTTGAACCCGGTACAAAATTCATTTCTAAAACTCCATATCGAATGGCTACTATTGAACTTCAGGAGTTAAGGGTCCAACTACATGAGTTGTTGGACATCAGTTTCATTCGTCCTAGTACATCTCCTTGGGGTGCTCCTATTTTATTCGTAAAGAAGAAAGACGAGAGTATGTGACTTTGTATTGACTACCGAGAATTGAACCATATCACCATTAAGAATAGGTATCTGCTACCTCACATTGATGACTTGTTCGACTAGTTGCAAGGAGCACAATTCATCTCAAAGATCGATCTTCATTCTGGATATCATCAACTGATGATTAAAACTAAGGATATTCCAAAGACTGCCTTCAGAACTCGGTACAGACATTATGAATACTTAGTTATGTCTTTTGGATTGACTAATGCTCCTGCTGCTTTCATGGATATGATGAACCATGTGTTCAAAGAATATTTGGATCAGTTTGTTGTCATCTTTATTGATGACATCCTCATCTATTCCAAAACCCGTAAAGATCATGAGCGCCATTTGAAGCTGGTCCTTCAAAGGCATCATGATAACAAGGTGTATGCCAAGCAGAAGAAATGCGAGTTCTGGCTTGAGGAAGTAACATTCCTTGGGCACATGATGTCAAAACATGGAGTATCTATTGACCCGACAAAGATTAAAGCAATACAAAGTTGGGAGCAACCAAAGTTGGTGACCAAAGTACATAGCTTTCTAGGCTTAGCTGGTTATTATCAGAGATTCGTGGAATGATTTTCTCAAATCGCTACTCCGTTAACTCAGCTACCTCGTAAAGACATAAAATTTGCATAGAGCGAGGAATACGAAAAGACTTTCCAAGAACTCCATAGGAGAATCATTTCGGCACCTGTTCAGACAATACTATCTGGTTCAGATGGATTTATTATCTACAACGATGCTTCAGGCAAAGGGTTAGGATGTGTTCTTATGCAACATGGGAAAGTCATAGCTTATGCCTCGCGATAACTCAAAGAATGTGAGAGGAAATATCCTACTCATAATTTGGAGTTGGCATCAGTTATTCTCGCGTTGAAGATCTGGAGACACTACCTATATGGGGAGAAAGTAGAGATCTATACATCATAAACGCCTCAAATATTTCTTCACTCAGAAGGAACTCAACATGCGGCAACGACGTTGGCTCGAGTTGTTGAAAGATTACGACCATACCATCCAATATCATCTTGGAAAATTAAACGTGGTAGCTAACGCATTGAGTAGAAGATCATATGCGGGTACGAGTGCGATGTTGTTAACACAAAGACCCATTTTCACTAACTTGCAAAGGATGGAGATAGAGGTAAAGACTCCAAGTACCCACGTGATGATATCAAACATACGAGTAGAACCGACTTTAATCGATAAAGTTAAAGCTGCTCAAGCTACGGACCTGGAGCTGATGCGTATGAAGAAGAAAGTGCAAGAAGGTGTTATTCCATAAGCAAGAATCGACGAAAAAGGAATACTTCGAGTCAACTCCAGACTTTGTGTTCCTAACGATTCTGACTAGAAGTATAGAATCATGATGGAGGCACACAACACACCATTTGCAATCTATCCCGGGAGTACCAAAATGTATCATGATCTTTGACATACATTTTGGTGGAGCAATATGAAGAGAGAGATCACAGAGTTTATCTCGAGGTGTTTAACTTGTCAACGTGTAAAGGTAGAGCATCAAGTGCCAAAGGGTCCATTGCAACCACTTGAGATTTTGAAATGGAAGTGGGAACACATTACCATGTATTTCGTTATGGGTCTTCCCAAGGTTTCTCAAGGCATAAATGTGATTTGGGTTATTATTGATAGATTAACCAAATTTGCTCATTTCTTGCCGATACTAGAGACTTATTCCCTTGAACGTCTTACTCGTATGTACGTGAATGAGATTATGAGATTGCATGGCATGCCAGTATCCATAGTTTCGGATCGTGACCCAAGATTCACTTCACAATTTGGGGTTATCTTGCAGAAAGCTATGAGCACGAATTTACGATTCAGTTTGGCATACCATCCTCAAACGGACGGGCAATCAAAAAGGAGTATTCAAAATCTTAAAGATCTATTAATACTTTGTGTCCTAGATTTCAAAGGGAGTTGGGATAAGTACCTACCATTGGTGGAATTCTCCTATAACAACAGTTATCAGGCAAGTATAGGTGTGACTCCATTTGAAGTATTGTATGGACGAAAGTGTCGCTCTCCAGTATGGTGGGATGTTGTGGGTGAAGCAACGTTTTTTGGACCAGAGTTAGTATGTATGATTACAGAGAAGATCCAAATGATCCGACAACGTATACAAATGGTATAGGATCGACAAAAGAGTTATGTGAATCTTCATCGAAAGGATGTGGAATTTAATATTGAGGATCATGTATTGTTATGTGTTGCTCCATGGAAGGGAGTTACAAGTTTCGAGAAAAGAGGAAAGCTTAATACATAATTTGTTAGTCCATTTGAAATTCTTGATCGAGTAGGAAATGTGGCCTATAGACTCGCATTACCTCCAAGCATGTCTCGTGTTCATAATGTTTTTCACATAGCTGTGCTTTGTAAATATGTGAAAGACCCAAACCACATTATTGAGTTAGAACCAAACGAGATAACCGAATATTTAATGTACGAGGAGGTACCTGTCAAGATCTTGGATAGGAAGGAGCATGTCCTACACATAAATGTTATACCACAAGTTAAAGTTTTGTGGAGGAACCATGCTATTGAGGAAATGACCTAAGAGCTGGAATCGGAAATGAAAACGAGGTATCCTCACCTTTTCAAAATACCAGGTACGTACGTCAATTTCGAGGATGAAATTTCATAAGGATGGGAGGTTGCAAGATCCCAACTTTTTATTAATAAAATTAAATTTTCTCTAATTATTATTGTGAATAATATGGTGTTAATTTGATATAATGCTTTGGTTATAGGTGAAATGTGCAAATTTTACAAAATAAGCAAGTGATTATAAAATATTTATTGTTGTCGAGGAATATTCGTTTGGTCGTGAAATATTCTTGCTATCGGGGAATATTCGTACGACGCCGCAGCCATTTGTGGGCCTCATAAAAAAATGGTCAGATGAAGAAAATGATAAGTTTGAGTTTTTACAAATAACGGCGTAGTTGTTACCGTTAACATTGTTAGAATACCCGATAGTTAAAATACAATAATACGCGTGGTTGCACAGTAGCACATAGTATTGCACAATATTTTTGAATTATTAATTCTTACGTAAGAAGGCACTACTCAATAATTGTTACAGTAATTACTGTTCAATATTTTATTGATTCAATAATTACTACGTTGATATTTTATATTATTGTTGTTTCAATAATTATCACTGCACAATATTTCCCATTATCAGATTAATAATTCATATTATTTGAATAATATTATTAGATAGCATTATTGGCAATGTCTAAGGAAGTTCTATCTAGAAAATGAGTTTGGTCACCTAATTACGCGCCAATAAGGAAAAATCTTTATTGGAAAGCCCCATCTTTCTTGGGAACGACCTGGTTGTCATAATTGTGATTCTGTAATATTATTCATGAATAAATAATTATTAATTTATATGATAATGAAATATTTATTCTATGTGGATATAAATGAAAGAATTAATGTTGAGGTATTTTATCAGTATTTTGTCAGAATTGAGGTATTAAAAATCATCTGTATGTGACTTTCGGATATTTTCTGATTGGAATGTGGAAAAGCGTTCTTCTTCAAAGTTGTATAGAATTAAATTTCCTATGGAAAAGACATAGAATTTGTATTTTTCTGATAGAAGGGCTATTTTTTATGAATTATTGAAGTTTCAAAAATAAATATTTTTATTTTAAAACATGGTGGGGCCCACTTTTGGTTGGTGTGGAATTTCTAAATTTGGTGGGCCCTACTGTGGTGTGCTGAAATTTGATCAAAAGTGGCGTGCTTAAAAATTTTGTATAAAATATTATTTTATTAAAGTTGGTCTGCTTTGGCGTTCTAAGTATTTTCCTATAAATATGGTGCTTAGTTAGAATTGAAAATCACACCAGAATCATAAGCTTTCTCTCTTTATATTATCAAGCGTATTTTGTGAGTATTTTGATTCTTTGAGGGTTGCTATTTATTACAAGTTTCCTTCAGCGTTATATCCGATATTTTAGGCAGAAGTACTATTTTTTTGATGTAAGGGATGTTATTTTGTTCGTAAATGATGTTATTTCATTCAATAACATTATACTAAAATATTGGTATGAATTTTATTATGAATTTTTTAACTTTCTCATGTCGAGGTTACTATTCACGTATACGACACTAGTCATGTATACGACACTATTCACGAATACGGTACTATTCACGAGTACTATTCACGAAGTATAATTTTTTTTGTGGAATTTCTACCTTTTCGTGTCGGAGTTACTATTCACGTGTACGCCACTATTCACAAATACGACACTATTCACAGAAAAATGAAATTTTCTCTTCTTTATCCAAGATGTCTATTATGGTTACTATCCTTGATTATATCCATGTTTTGATCTTCATTCTTGAATTTTACTCGATTATAGTTTATTACAGAGTATTTTTGAACTTGGATTATCTAAAGTACGAATCCCTAATCTTTGTCTTTTTATCTTACTGGATTCGTTTCTTTAAAATATTTTTCATCATCCTCAGTCCTAAATGATGATATAACTGAATATTTTTGGCTTGTAGTGCAAAGATGAATGATTATGTGATGAATATCTTTCGCCCATAGTGCAAAGATGAACAGGTGTTGAGATGCACATGACCAACTAGTGATACGAAAGAATATCTTTGGTCCGTAGTGCAAAGATGAATATTGATTCAAGATGTGTATTGATTGATGTTATAGGGATAAAATATTGATGATGGACTTTTAAATCATAGAAGATAGTAGATTTCATTCTCTACTTAACTCTTCTAATGAATTATTATTTTCGCTGTGAATATTGATCTAAAAGTTTTTGTCCATTATATTTTATTTGATTTATTGAGGGCTAACGATAATTTGTTGTACATTATCTTAGTCATAATATTCTTTACTGGGCTAGTTGAGCTCACCCCTTTTCCTTTTTGTTCTATTTTTCTTCTTAAGAGGCGAGAATATAGTGGGAACTAGTCACGGTGTGGAGTGATGTTTCCAGTCAGTTGTTTTAGCAGTCCTCACTATTTTGTAAAATAGTGTTTCAATAATTATAATGAGGACTTATTTAAGTCTGAATACTATCTAGAAGATAATATTTGTATTTAAACTCACAATATATGTGTTGTCGTATTTTGCACGACAATTGTAATAATGAAGTTGTAGTTATTTTCTGTACCATGTATTTGGCGGCTCAGAATGGGTGATGTATACCTATTTTGGGGGCGTCACATATGTGATGCATGAAAACTGTTAGAATTGCTGAGCTGTCGAGCTTACTCTTGCAAATAACTATTTTTGCAGGTTAAAGACTCTTGGTAACGATTACGTGCTACTTGATTGATAGAGTTCAATAGTATCAAAGAAGATTGATTTATTTATTTAAATATATGCTCATGAACCATGTTTAGGTTCTAGGAGATGTATATGATAATAGTTTACGATGTGTAATACATGTTGAGTTGTAAAGTTGTACTATATGATGCATAGAGGAATTCGAATCGAGATGTAAAAAGTTATACAGTAATTTGAATAGAATGAATCATAACATAATTTGATTCAAGGATATGTAATTGATTCAAGTTAAGAAATCAATAAAAGATTTTTTTTGAAAGGAGATTAAATTTTTTTAAATTATTCTGCATTTTTTTATAACATTTAATGTGATGTAAGACAAGAATGGTAAATGACCAAGATTTGAATCTTATAAAAGTTTAGGATCATAATACAAATCCTAGAAATGGAAAGAATTTGTATCCTAAATTGTAATAAGCAAAGTTATATTTATTAAGTTATGAATAAAAAATATAAATAGTTTGACGATAGTAGTATCGTGGCGGACCAGATCAGAGGTTCAAAGGGACCCATATTTGGGGGCGTCATAGGTTGGTATCAAAGCTGTAGGTTATAAACCTTGGGTAAGAATACCGTAGGCTATAACCTTAGAGAAGGAAGTAAAGATGATAAAGAATAAACTCAGATATAGTTTAAGTGATAAGAAATAAAATTCATAAAGAAGAGATTGAAATATATATGAGAAGATTCAAAGAAGAATCTTGGAATATCTAGAAGATGAGGATCAAAAGTCACCTAACTCCAGTAATGGAAATGAAAAGTGTTTTAGACGATGTCTATAAGATGGATATGTTAAAGGTAATGGGAATGAAAGTTTAGTTGATGAATTCAGGAAATTCATGTAAAACAAATTAAGATAAAATTATAGGTTCAAAGATGAACTTAAAAAGCCATAGGTTCGGTGAACATCTGAGTCAAATAATCAAAAGACTATGATTAAAAAGAAAGGAAAGAAAGGTCGTAAAATATTAAAACGATCGAAAGTAGGAAGAACCATAAGGTAAACTGATGGAAGAATAGGATCACCATGTGATCAGATTGAGTTATGAAATGATAGATGGTCTGCAATGACTGAGTGAATATAGTTTGATGCTATAAAGAGAAGGTACTATGAAATAGTATGATATAAACTCATGAGGAGTTGTAAATGCTGAGATACGAAAAATTCGTATAGAATAGAAAGCAAGTTAAAAGTGAGATAGAGCTGTAAAGCCCCCAAATTCAGGTACTTGAAACCCGAATTCAGTGCTTTATGATACCATTTCTATGAGCGGAATAATACTAATAATAATAACAATAATATAAATATTAAACTTAATTTACATAATTATCAGAGTCTAGCTCCCAAGTACGTAACCACTAATCATTCCTTACAATACATGATAATAAATATATAACGTTGTCTTAATAATATTAAACTATTACATAAGATAACATTGAAATCATTCAGCAACCTTTCCCTTTTCCCTTGTTTCTAATAGAGCCTTCAGGTTGTTCACACTTAGCTGAAAATATTTAAATTAAGCAAGGATGAACATTTAAGTGGCCAGCAAGTAATACCAATTATATATATATATATATATATATATATATATATATATATATATATATATAAGCTAAAAGAATCTAAATGTTCTTTATACTACCCTTCTACAACAAATCAATAGTTGTGAAGTAATCTGAACCGATAATAATAGCATAACAACCCTCTTTCAAATTTTTGAAACTACGTACTGACTATAAATAGGGTTAAGGGGACATACTATGAATATTATTTTCATTTTCGAAAAGGTTAAACAGAACTTCATCTCTAAACTGTCATAACTTACGGGCACGGGGGTGATCAGCCCGTTATACCCTGTATTGATCAATACTACATGCAAGAACGGTGTTATCGTTCACTCTGTCCACCTTGGGTGCATAAAAGTTTTCTCGTTTAAGGGATGTTCATACTTGTCGGGGTTCCAAACCAAAGCAATTCGATTGGATAATAATAAGGTTTTATCTTGTTCAACAATAATCTATAATTCAACATATATATACGTGTATTTAACAAAGGTGTATCAACATATGGTTAAATACAATGATTATCCAAGTGGCGACACTTGTATAACCATTTATAGAAATTATTGAACATAATATATATCTGAATTACCATATACTAACATGTTGATAATCAATGAGCGCATATAATATAGGGTTAATAATCTGTACAGTAATAATATAATTCTGAAACATTCTTACTCATGTCCATTGCATAAAGAAAATGCAAAGGTAAGATACTTGCTTGATGCGCTGCTTACAATACGCAGCTTAGTTTTATCTTTTATATCATGACCTATCATTAATCAGATAATTCGTTCGATTAGAACAATATATTATAACATATAGTACTGCATTTCGGAGTCATCACATAACCTAATCACATTATCACACATGTTCAACAATCATTGCATCATAAATAAACATTAATACAGTCAAAATATCTAAGTCCAGATCAATTTCTGAAATATGACGGTGTACCGACAGCTTTATCGGGTAATTATCGAGTCTAAGACTATATTCTGTAACTTAATATCTGTAAATATCAGTCATATTATTTTAAATGACTCAATAAATATTTATTAATTTATCACAAATTTTTAAACACTGAAATCATTATTAAATGATTCAAATATCAAATAATTCTATTAACATGTAATTATTATTAAATTATTCATGAAACCATTGCCCAAATATTAAAGTTATATAAAAACTCAAAATATTTTTAAAACATTTATATTACCCTTAAATGATTTTTAAAACGTTTAAAATTATTTTTAAATAATTACCATTAATATTATTACTTTAATAATATCTGACTTATGCTTAAGTATCATTAATCAATTAATAATACCTTTATTCATTTACCAGTAGTATTAATATTTTATTCATTTACTAATATTATTAGTCATTTAATAATATTTTATTCCTTTACTAATGTTATTACATTTGTAATAACATTTTATTTAATCTCGAATATTATTATTTACTTAATAATATTTTAATCATCCAATAATACTTTAATTTAATATTATTAATCTTTTAATAATATTTTAATCTAAGATTAATACTTTAATCTAATATTATTAATCATTTAATAGTATTTTTATGAAGCTTTAATCTTAATATTTTTATTTACTTAACAATATCATATTCTAATATTATTAATATCATAATAATATTTTAATAATTTATTTGATTAATAAACAATTTATTCTAATTGTTCACTCTTTACAAAACTACTTATTTAATATCTATAAAAGGACATAAATAAAATTTCTTATTATAAATTACCAAAATGCCCTAAAGTAGTCATAATATTATATATTAGGAGAATTCAAGCATTAAAATCACATTTTTCTTATTTAAGACATCATTTAACTTTTTATTTCTTTTTATTCATAACTTCATCATTTTTAGGAAAAATAGCAAACTGATTCTAAAAATTCTTCTTTTCTAGATTTGAATAGTATATGACCCAATAATGATCCCCAAATTTTTCTGAAATTTTAGAAAATGATTTACTAATTTTAAAGTGCCCAAAACACTCGGATCGTGCTTCATTTTTCATAAATTGAGTTTTTCTCAGACAAAACTGAAATTTTGAGGGTATACTCTCATACCATATATGAACCTACTGTAAAAATTTTGGATTTTTCCCATGTATACACTGTGAGATATTCGGGGGTTAATATTTAGGAGTCCTTTATGGAAATAGCCATTACAAACAACCTATAACTCGAAACGTGTCCATTCTTTTTCCTACACGTAGATAACTTCTTAACGTACCTCTGTGAGTTTTCCCAGATTTTTAAAAGACTTGCAACTGTCTGAAACAGTCCTAAGAAAAACGGGGACAGTAGCTTTTTAGGGTTTTGAAACCTTAACTTTCCATGTGGACTGTTTTGGGGATAACAGCCCTCATGGCTTCAATACTTGCTAGATTTATGTTCTACCACTTGGGTTTACTAGATAACTCATGTATCTAGCACCCCCCCCCCATTTGACGGATCACAAATTCAAGATGTAAAACTTGAGTTACTCAAGATTTAGTGGAAGAAAAACAAGGGTTTCACCCCTTGGAGAACGTATGCTCTTTTCCTTCCTCTAACCTTTGATCTAACACTCAAGATACTTAGTTCCATACATGATGATATGTAGAACTAGGGTACTTTGAGTATTAGACCATAACCCCCATATATGATGAGGTAAAAATCGAAAATAGAATGAGAATAAGAAAAAGAATGGAAGAGAACCTCACCTAGTTTTGGTTGCTATCCTTCTTGTTCTTCCAAAGTAAGTAATGAACTTAGGATGCATGAACAACAACTCCGCTCCCTCTCTTAGAAAAACCGAACCCTCTCTCTCTTTTCTCTCTTGTATGCTACTACCTTGGGAGAAAAAGATAGAAGAAGAAGAAATGAGAGAAAATGAAATGTTCTAGCAAATGAAATGGGTGATTAAATATTATCCCCCATACTTTTATTGTCCCATGGATAAAAGGCTTTGCCTTATCTCTTCAATTAGCCTAATCATGTGATTAAAGGTGCTAATTAATCTTTCCACCAATGGAAGCATGACACACTTATCCTTGTGTGTAAGACTTCTACTTATGGAACTTGATTAGCTTAACTTTGTTGCCTTAAAAAGGCCTAATTGACCGGTCACTATGCTCCATTTTCTCCTCCATTTTGCTTTTATTTTAATGCACAAATTTGATTAATCAAAAGTCTAAAATACCCTTAATCAAGTGGGCTAAGTATTGGTTTGCATTTTATTTCTTTTGGGCTTCTCCTTTATTTGTTTTGAGCCATGTAATGAACATAGTCTAACAATTTTAATATATGTTATCCAAATTATTTATTTAGGGTTTCCATTTTCAATCTTATGAAATTTAATTACTTATACATGTGACTTTAGCTCATAACCTAATTAGGTTTACTAGAAATATGTTTAAAATTATTAGTCACTTGAAATAACAAGAGTATCCACTTAAGTTAGTATACATATTAAATACTAACCCTTCCTTATTACCATAACCCTTAAGTTATTTAATTGTCTCACCTAATGTATAATTAAGTTACGAACCTTTCATTTAGGGTTTAAAATAAAATAAAATTAGTTTCTAAAACTTGTAATTAGGGTTTCACACAGTAATACAAGAGTTTATCACATAACACCATAATTGACTAACCCTTATCGGTCCACATATAAAGCACATATTTATAGCACTGAAAAATTAAAAATATAATTATTATTATATTATTATTCTCATGCCTTGATCAAAATCCAAAAATTAGGATTTGGATTACATATCCGATTTACCTATCATACTTAACATTATTAATTAAGTTAAAAATAATTAACTTAATAATCTGAACAAAATTCATATACTAAAATAATTATTATAATAATTCTAAAAATCATTTCATATATTATATAAATAATATATGATTATATCTTCATGAAAAATAATTAATAGAACAATAAATAATTCTAAAATAAAATTATTTAAAATAATTCATGTAATAAATATATCACATAAATACATACACACATTATCTTGGCACATATTCCCCATATTTATTTTAATAAATATAAAAAAAAATTAATACGCAAAATTTCTAATTTATTTGTATGGAAAATATCGGGTTGTTACAGTTAGGTATGTGATTTCAATTGAGGACTCATATAAGAGCTGAGTTGTACAAACCTTTGTATGGGTGGAGGCTTTGTGCTCGCGCTCAGTTCCTCACAATGATAATCAATGGAATGTCGGTGTCGCGCTAACGATATGATTATAGTGAGAAGGTGATTCTTTTCTCATATTTATATTTGATAGTTAGAAACTATTAAGAGTAAGTTAAAGAATATTAAGATTAGGCGCGAGTTTTAAAACTCATGATTATGGTATGGTTGTGACTCATAGTTTGTAACGCCCCGAAATCCGGTCTACTTTTAGACCCAGACTCCGTGCGTCACGATTCAATTTCCTTCCAAACATACCTCATTATATAACTAAATATAATAACATATATTCTCAAATCCTAGGTTCTCAAAACCTTAGAACCTCTTTCATTACAAATAATGGTAATTACATTATTCTTTACATCTTACGCGAGTGACTTTCATCCGTCACTAAGGATTCATAACTGTTCATTAAACTAGTCTATAATTTAATTCTATCATTCTATATTACAAGTCTTCACTTGCTCTTCACGTACATTCACATACTGAATGGCACTTCGTCTGGATACCGATCAACTTGATCTTTACGAAATCCTTAAGTTCTTTCTAACATTGTTCGCTAAAAATATTTATCATTTAAAGCAAGTGTGAGCATTCAATTGTCCAGCAAGTCATAACAGTTGAACAAACAACTTCAAGAGTTTTAAATATTTTTCAAAACTTCATTAACCGAACAAAGGTTATGAAGCAGCTTGAATAATAGGAATAGTCTCGATTCCTATCATCTTAAAACATTAGTCATATTCACTTTGAAATACTTTCATTCCTCTACCTTTTTCATACACATCCTATCTGGCTAGAATCATTAGCCCAGACTTCACAATAACGGTTCATGTATAAACAGAACATACTCGTATTGAATAGTTCAATCATAGAACAGTTCATCTCAAAGAAACACCGAAGTGCTCACATTGTGGCACATGACCTCATACATTCTACCACCTTGTACAATTTTCACATATTCGCACACATACAAAACTTCTCAAGTCCAACATATGAGAATTTTAAGAAACTAGCATTCATATAAAATGAATGAAGTTAGGAAACTTGCCTTACACACAGCTACAACTTACAGTTTACGCTGAACTGCTCATTCAACATCCCTATATAACACATAAGGAAATTACACATACACCAATTAGTCATATACTTAACTTACGCATTGGTTAACTTAACTTTACTTCTTAGGGTTCGCGATCTTACAATTTAAGCTTACGCGACTAACTTTCATTACCGGTTTATGGCTTCATGACATACGAAGATGTCTTACTCAAAACGTTCATCATCTTTGATGATTTATATTTTATCTTCTTCTTATCACTTCTATAAGACTCAGAACACATCGCTTCTCTACTAATAGTCCATATGGTACTCTGAGTGGTTTCCCAAAAACAACCAACGAACAAGTTCTCGTCTCATCTACACTGCCCACACAGTGAGTTAGATCGTTTGGCAGTTTTGTATATACCTTCGCTCTCTGAAAGAATTGTTTAGCCCAGCTCCCATATGTCAACTATCAAAGTTATGTTTGTACCACAACCTAACTTCTCATAACTTATACAAACCATTAACTATAATGTTAGTTAAGTCAACTTCTTATTCCTTACGGCTTTCTGGCAACTAAATGCTATACCTCAAGATTCATTCTTTATCGTCTAAGTTATACAGTCTTTTGTATACTCAGAACAATCATTCAATGTCAATACTATGATATCATAGCGTTAAACATTTCATAATAACTTATTCATACCTTACAACGTCCGGTTCATTCAACTCGTAACGTTGTCCAAGTTATACTTATTAACTCGGCTTCTTAGCGTTATACGTTATTGTCGTCAATTTAGTTTCTTCACTGTTCACGGTTAATCAACATTCTTCATTACCTTACGGTCAAACCATACACGAAGGGTAGGATTTACTAGTTTATTATTCACGTACACTCAACCCTTACGTTGGTTAAAGTGTCTAACGCTTACATTCATTCTAACATTCTCTATCCGACTCACACTCGGACTTTCTTTAATCTTATAACAGTTCGTTACAGCTTTCCTTGATAAATCATATATTACTTACTACTTTCATTAACGTCCAAGTTATACAACCATTGTACACTTAGAACGTTCGTCCAACGCGAATATGATTCACCAGAATTGTTTACGTATTCGACGTTCACGTTACTCGTCTCTTAATCTCCCACTTAACCTTTACTCAAGGTTTCAATTACTTTCATCGTTATCCATTCCATGAACCCCATGTTCATTATTCATTCTTAATGTTGAAGCCATACCGTTCGTTGTATGCTAAGACCGATCGTTCATCGCAACAACGTTGCGTTCACAGTGTCTATACGCTTTACACTTATCTCTCATTACCATGACATAACATCGAAATGTTATTCTTTACCTTCATCACTCAACGTCTAAGGAATCACAATCATAGCAATCCCTCACGTTCGTTTATTGCGACTACGATCCCCGGATATCGGTTACGTAATCTAGCGTTTACATTCTTCGTCTTTTATTCCCGTTAAATCTTTCCATTCAACCTTTACTAATGGTTTAACTTGTTTGCTTAAGCGTTACGTTATGTGAACTACATGTTCATATTTCTTTCTTGCACATCCCCCAGTAACTGAGAAATAAAAATCTCATTTCTGGGCATTGCCCTGCACCGACGCTGCGGCGCCGTGGCCCTTCCTCTCTCTCACGCTGCTACGCGCCCTACTTCACCTTCTTTGTTGGTCTGGCGCTACAGCGCTAAACCCTTTGTTATCTCTCGCGCTGCAGCGCCACTCTCCAGAAGTTTATAGTCGAGCTCGTGCTTTGGTGCCACTTCTCAAAGCACAGCCGGCGCTGTGGCGCCAAGCCTAAACCTAGAAAATTTTTCTAAGTTTTAACTCAATTTTGAGATGCTTACTTCGCGATCTCATAACTCCTTCGTTATAACTCGGAACAAGGTCGTTCCAAAGCCATTCTCTTCCTTATCTTACGTACTTTAATACCCATTGAGCAGAAATTCATTCAAAATCCGTTACGTGCCATTCGATTGGCTTGATCTTAACCCTTTGTTCATTTTACGTTTTTAACGCTCTTCGTTCGTTCGTTCGTAATTCGGTCATCCGAACTCGGAACTCGTTCATTCTTGAGTCTACGACTCACGTTTCTTAAGTTCTCTTACTTCCTTATGAAACCCTACACATTCAAGTTCATTCTCTAACTTTCTAATTCTCGTTTGTCTTTTACGAAAATTTCAACATAACTTCGTTATAGCTAAGTTTTAATCCGTTCTTCATGAACGTTTCTACCGTTCCTAACCAAGCAATAAGCAACTAACTTATACACGATGGTTTTAAAATTGTCCATCAACAACAATTATCCTACGATGGTTTTAAATTTGTCCATCAACAACATTCTTCGTGTTCTTCGCATGTTCTTCGCGTTCTTCGTTCGTTCTTCATTTTAATCGATATTTTGGATTACGATTCTACTTTTTCTTGGATTTTGATGTTATAGAACATCATTCCTTACTTATTTCACCTACTCGTTCATATAATTCATTCGGATCGCTCAAAATCCTTACGAATCTTATACTTCCTTAAGAAATTTACAAACTAAACTTTCAATTCTTATTTATTCGTTTTCTCATGATTTCAACCATATGAAATCATTCCTAAATTTTATTACTCCTTATTCTTATTAAGTTATGTTTTAAAATATTAAACTTAAAGAAAATATTAGAAGAAACTAAGGTTCGAATTACCGTTCTTCTTTAATCCTCTTCCGTTATACAAAGCCGGCTATTTGCAAGCTTTTCTATTTCATGACCACTTTTGATCCGAGCATTCATTCTCACGTTCTTCCTTCTTCCTCTTCATCCGAGCTCTCTCTCTCTCTCTCTCTCTCTCTCTCTCTCAAGTTAAAGGATTTTCAAAATCTCAAAACAATGAACTTAAGCTTTCTATTTCTAGAAAACCAAGGCTTAGGGCAAATTGGTCATTTCGCCCCCTTAACCTCCTTACTATTCCTATGCTTAGCCACCATGTTTACTTGGCCACCACCCTTACTTGGTGGCCAAGTGGCCGGTAGATATGCCCATGGGTCACCCCATGGGTTGCCCCATTGGTTCTTACACATCCATTTACCCATCGGTTCGATCCGCGGTTTATTCTCTTGGTTTGGGCCTTAACCCTAATTCTTGTTGGGCCTATCTTGAGCTTAATTTCACAAATCATTGGGCTTGACATAATCCAAGTCCAATTGGTTTCTACAAAGTCCATGAACATAAAGTCCATTAAGACTAATCATATTCTACGCATTCCATTCTCGTTTTCTCGCATTCTCTTCGTATATCCTTCGTACGATATTCGTATTATACGTCGTACTAATCTTCGTACTATACTCGTATAATAACTAGTATTATACTCGTATTTTTCACTCATAATAACCCTAATTATTATACGTGATCATTAAATTCTTTCAACTCACTTTTCCTAACCCTTAGGTTTTGAGTCCGCAGGCGAAAACTTCGTTTTTGCCATAACTGAAATATTATTGAATATTCCATCTCGTCTCAAAATTATACGTAATCATTAACTTCTCGAAATTTCAAAATAAATCTCCGAGCAGAAACGGATGAATAGTGCCTATTTCGTCTTTTTCCCGAAAATATTTTTGTTTCTGGAAAACTTTCATTTTCGTCTTGAAAATTCTTACTTGTTAAATCTAGCTCGTAGCCAGAATGCTTCCGACTTATAATCATCCTAGGTTATAGAACAATTAATAAATTCATAGCACATAATAGTATTAATAAAAATTCATTTTATTAATAACTAATTCTTTAAACCTAAATTTTGGATAATCCAAAATTCCGGGTTGTTACATTCTTCCCTCCTTATAAAAATTTCCTCTTCGGAATTTCTTAAAACCAAACCCTTACCCAGGTCATCACATTCTCCCCTTCTTCACAGAATTTTGTCATAGAAATTTTTAGCTTACTCTTCTTCTCAACTTCTCTTCAAAGAAGTTATTATCTTTCCATCATTCCTAACCTCCATAACCTATCAAGAATCATGAAGTAGAAGGAATAGCAAGGAATATACAATATCCTTTAAAACCTTTCATAGTTTTGCTGAGGGGTCAAATTGACCATGAACTCTTACTAGGTTAAACATCCTTTCGCCGTAAACCTTTCTTTCCACGGCAAGTTTACAATCACAAAGAAGGTAAACTACCTCTTTCCATACGTAGGTGATCAACCTATCGTATATCCCCATTTCGGGGTATGTTCACCTCAGACTTAATACCAAAAATTTTGGTTATTTCTTGAAATATTCTTCTAGTCCAATCAATTGACATCGACTACTTTAAATTCTTTTCACAAAAATGTTTTATGACGTCATGATACCGTACTCTTCACATTACATTGAGGACATCGTCAATTTATGACTTCGTCATTATACATCATACCGTAGCGGGTTGCTGATCATAAGATCACATCCCACCAGGTTTAATTACATTAACAACTCCATCTTTTTGCCATCCTTGCATCAAATGCACGGATGCTATAAAATTCCTTTTGATATTTTTAAATCAATTTCTGTCTAGCCGAAGCAATTGGCATAGACATACAAAGCGTAGCTCTTTTTAAAAATCCATTGGTTCCAAAAGTTGAACCAATTCTTTTCTTTTTGAAATGTACACATCAGCATGATTTCAATAAACTTCGAAATCTAGCATAGCTAGAGGATTTGGAATATCCTATTCTCCATCTTCCTTCATTGTCTTATTGCGACAATACTTAATCTTCTCTAGCACCTTCAATGCTGAGTCTACTGAAAATACTTTGTTTTCGGTCTAAACATTCCTATACCTTAGTACAGTCCATCAACTTACCACACATTATGAGTTCAGGAACTTTCCACAATAGTATGAGTTTAAGAACATCCAGACAGACCTTAGGCGTCCATTGGATGAGACGTTCGACAACATACCATATTATTATGAGTCACGAACTTACCATAAGTATGAGTTTCAAGAACTCGCACCTACCTTATCGTTCTCTACCTATCAAGTATATACATGAGAAAAGATTCACTTTCACATCATATACATCTTAATAGCACGACCAATTCTAATGATTATGACTGTAATAAACTGAGCAGTTGTTACACCAAAGCACAAACCTCTGCCCATAACAAAGGTTCATACAACTTAGCCATCACATGAGTCCTCAATTGAAATCTTACAACTTCTACCTTTCTCTTTACTTAATACGAATTTTCTTTAATTCGAATGCTATCCTTTACAACTCAATCTGAGTTCTTCTTCCGATACTACTTCGTAGTACCATTCATTCATAACATTTGCTATAAATCATACATAGTTTAACAACTCATCTGTTACTACGATTTACTATGATCACGTGGTGATCTTCTTATCCTTCTCTTTATGATTATAGTCTTAGGTACTCTTACCTAAGGTTTATAACCTATTAGCTTTGATACCACTCTGTAACACCCCGAAATCTGGTCTACTTTCAGACCTGGACTCCGTGCGTCACGATTCCATTTCCTTCCAAACATACCTCATTATATAGCTAAATATAATAACATGTATTCGCAAATCCCAAGTTCTCAAAACCTTAGAACCTATTTCATTACAAATAATGATAATTACATTATTCTTTACATATTACATTAGTGACTTTCAGCTGCCACTAAGGATTCAAAAATGTTCATTAAACTAGTTTATAGGTTAATTCTATCATTCTATATTACAAGTCTTCACTTACTCTTCACGCACATTCGCATACTGAATGACACTTCGTCTGGATACCGATCAACTTGATCTTAACGGAATCCTTAAGTTCTTTCTAACATCGTTCGCTGAAAATGTTTATCATTTAAAGCAAGTGTGAGCATTCAATTGCCCAGCAAGTCATAACAATTGAACAAACAACTTCAAGAGTTTAAACATTTTTCAAAACATTATTAACAGAACAAAGGTTATGAAGCAGCTTGAATAATAGAAATAGTCTCGATTCCTATCATCTTAAAACATTAGTCATATACACTTTGAACTACTTTCATTCCTCTACCTTTTTCATACACATCCTATCTGGCTAGAATAATTAGTCCAGACTTCAAAATAACGGTTCATGTATAAACAGAACATACTCGTATTGAACAGTTCAATCATAGAACAGTTCATCTCAAAGAAACACTGAAGTGCTCACATTATGGCACACAACCTCGTACATTCTACCACCTTGTACAATTTTCATATATTCGCACATATACAGAACTTCTCAAGTCCAATATCTTAGAAGTTTAAGAAACTAGCATTCATATAAAATAAATGCAGTTAGGAAACTTGGCTTACACACAACTACAACTTATAGTTTACGCTAAACTGCTCATTCAACATCAATATATAACACATAAGGAAATAACACGTACACCAATTAGTCATATACTTGACTTACGCATTGGTTTACTTAACTTTACTTCTTAGTCGCGTTCTTGCAATTTAAGCTTACGCGACTAACTTTCATTACCGGTTTACGGCTTCATAACATACGAAGATGTCTTACTCAAAACGCTCATCATCTTTGATGATTTATATTTTATCTTCTTCTTATCATTTCTATAAGACTCAGCACACATCGCTTCTCTGCTAGTAGTCCATATGGTACTTTGAGTGGTTTTCCACAAACAACCAACAAACAAGTTTCCGTCTCATCTACACTGCCCACATAATGAGTTAGATTGGTTGCCACTTTTGTATATACCTTCGCTCTCTGAAGGAATTGCTTAGCCCAGTTCCCACATGTCAACTATCAAAGTTACGTTTGTACCACAACCTAACTTCTCTTAACTTTTACGAACCATTAACTATAATGTTCGTTAAGTCAACTTCTTATTCCTTACGGCTTTCTGGCAACTAAATGCCATACCTCAAGATTCTTTCTTTATCGTCTAAGTTATACAGTCTTTTGTATACTCGGAATGATCATTCAATGTCAACACTATGAGATCATAGCATTAAACATTTCATATTAACTTATTCATACCTTACAACGTCCGGTTTATTCAACTCGGAATGTTGTCCAGGTTATACTTATTAACTCAGCTTGTTAACGTTATACGTTATTGTCTTCAATTTAGTTTCTTCACCGTTCACGGTTAATCAACATTCTTCATTACCTTACGGTCAAACCGTACACGAAGGGTAGGTTTTACTAGTTTAATATTCATGTAAACTCAACCCTTATGTTGGTTAAAGTGTCTAATGCTTACATTCATTCTAACATTCTCTATCCGACTCATACTCGGAATTTCTTAAATCTTATAACCGTTCGTTACGGCTTTCCTTGATAAATTATATCTTACTTACTACTTTCGTTAACATCCAAGTTATACGACCATTGTACACTTAGAACATTCGTCCAAAGCGAATATGATTCACGAGAATCGTTTACGTATTCGACGTTCACATTGCTCGTCTCTTAATCTCCCACTTAACCTTTACTCAAGGTTTCAATTACTTTCATCGTTATTCATCCCATGAACCCCATGTTCATTATTCATTCTTAATGTTGAAGCTATACCGTTCGTTGTAAGCTAAGACCGATCGTTCATCGCAAAAATGTTGCATTCACAGCGTCTATACGCTTTACACTTATCTATCATTACCATGACATAACATCAAAATGTTATTCTTTACCTACATCACTCAACGTCTAAGGAATCACAATCATAGCAATCCCTCAAGTTCATCCCCGGATATCGGTTACATAATCTAGTGTTTACATTCTTCGTCTTTTAATCTCGTTAAATCTTTCCGTTCAACCTTTACTAAAGGTTTAACTTGCTTGCTTAAGCGTTACGTTACGTGAACTACATGTTCATATTTCTTACTTGCACATCCCCCAGTAACTGAGAAATAAAAATCTCATTTCTGGGCATTGCCCTGCACCGGCGCTGCGGCGCCATGCCCCTTCCTCTCTCTTACGTTGCTGTGCGCCCTACTTCTTCTTCTTATTTGGTCTGGCGCTACGGCGCCAAACCCTTTATTATCTCTCGCGCTACAGCGCCACTCTCCAGAAGTTTATGGTCGAGCTTGTGCTGCGGTGCCACTTCTCAAAGCTCAGCCGGCGCTGTGGCGTCGAGCCTAAACCTAGAAAATTTTTCTAAGTTTTAACTCAATTTTGAGATGCTTACTTCGCGATCTCATAACTCATTCGTTATAACACGGAACGAGGTCGTTCCAAAGTCATTCTATTCCTTATCTTATGTACTTTAATACCCATTGAGCAGAAATTCATTCTAAATACGCTACGTGCCATTCGATTGGCTTGATCTTAACCCTTTGTTCATTTTACGTTTTTAACGCTATTCGTTCGTTCGTCCGTAATTCGGTCATCCGAACTCAGAACTCGTTCGTTCTTAAGTCTACGACTCACGTTTTCTAAGTTCTCTTGCTTCCTTATGAAATCCTACACGTTCGAGTTCATTCTCTAACTTTCTAATTCTCGTTCGTCTTTTACAAAATTTTTACCATAACTTCGTTATAGCTAAGTTTTAATCCGTTCTTCATGAACGTTTCTACCATTCCTAACCAAGAAATAAGCAACTAACTTATACACGATGGTTTTAAACTTGTCCATGAACAACAATTATCCTACGATGGTTTTAAATTTGTCCATCAAAAACATTCTTCGTGTTCTTCTCGCGTTCTTCGTTCGTTCTTCATTTTAATCGATATTTTGGATTACGATTCTACTTTTTCTTGGAATTTAATGTTATAGAACCTCATTCCTTACTTATTTCACCTACTCGTTCATATAATTCATTCGGATCGCTCAAAATCCTTACGAATCTTATACTTCCTTAAGAAATTTACAAACTAAACTTCTAATTCTTATTTCTTCGTTTTCTCATGATTTCAACCATATGAAATCATTCCTTAATTCTTTTACTCCTTATTTTCATTAAGTTATGGTTTAAAATATTAAACTTAAAGAAAATATTAGAAGAAACTAAGGTTCGGATTACCGTTCTTCTTTAATCCTCTTCCGTTATACAAAGTCGGGTATTTGCAAGCTTTTCTATTTCACGACCACTTTTGATCCGAGAATTCATGCTCACGCTCTTCTTTCTTCATCTTCATCCGAGCTCTCTCTCACACTCTCTCTCAAGTTATAGGATTTTCAAAATCTTAAAATAATGAACTTAAGCTTTCTATTTATAGAAAACCAAGGCTTAGGGCAAATTAGTCATTTCGCCCCTTAATCTCCTTACTATTCCTATGCTTAGCCACCAAGTTTACTTGGTCACCACCCTTACTTTGTGGCTAAGTGGCCGGCCCACATGTCCATGGGTTACCCCATGGGTTGCCCCATTGGTTCTTACCCATCCATTTACCCATCGGTTCGATCCGCGGTTTATTCTCTTGGTTTTGGCCTTAACCCTAATTCTTGTTGGGCCTATCCTGAGCTTAATTTCACAAATCATTGGGCTTGAAATAATCCAAGTCCAATTGGTTTCTACAAAGTCCATGAACACAAAGTCCATTAGGACTAATCGTATTCTACGCATTCCATTCTCGTTTTCTCGTATTCTCTTCGTATATTGTTCGTACGATATTCGTATTATACGTTGTACTAATCTTCGTACCATACTCGTATAATAACTAGTATTATACTCGTATTTCTCACGCATAATAACCCTAATTATTATACGTGATCATTAAATTCTCGGAACTCACTTTTCTTAACCCTCAGGTTTTGAGTCCGCAGGCAAAAACTTCATTTTTGCCGTAACTGAAATATTATTGAATATTCCATCACGTCTTAAAATTATACGTAATCATTAACTTCTCGGAATTTCAAAATAAATCTCCACGCAAAAACTGATGAATAGTGCTTATTTCGTCTTTTTTCTCGAAAATATTTTTGTACCCAGAAAACTTTCATTTTCGTCTTGAAAATTCTTACTCGTTAAATCTAGCTCGTAGTCAGAATCCTCCCGACTTATAATCATTCTAGGTACGATTAATAAACACATAGCACATAATAGTATTAATAAAAATTTATTTTATTAATAACTAATTCTTTAAACCTAAATTCTGGATAATCCAAAATTTTGGGTTGTTACATAGTTGTATGTTGGTTTTTGAGCCCCTAAGCGTATGGATAGTCCTTGATTGGTTCTTGAACTACATATTGCTAGGATAAGCTCCTAAACTCATATTACTGTGGTAAGTCATGAACTTCCAAGGCGTGGTAAGTTCGATGAAATGTATTGGGATTAGATATGTCATATATAATGAATTAAGAAATTTTGGTATAGTAAGCATTTATGGTGTTGAAGATTAATAAAATGAAGCAATAGAGTAAAGATTGAAGTTGATGGGGAAACATGAATTTTCTAAATCTTCTAGCTATGATAGATTTTCAAAATTTATTGACTTCGTACTAATATTTGCACTTCTGTTTTCTTGAAAAACATTAGATCAAATGATTAACCAATGATGTGAGACCCCAGATTTTATGAATAAAGGTTTAAATTTCTCGAAATATTTTTTAATATTATGGTGTGGATTTGATATATTGTTATTGTTGTGGGTAGTATTTATAAATTTTACAAAGTATGCAAGTTGTTGTATAATATTCGATTGGTCGGGGAATATTCTTTTTATCGGGAAATATTCGTACAACGACGCAATTAATGGTGGACCCCACAACGGAATTATTGTCTGATTGAGAAAACGATAAAAATATTTTATAAAAATAATTGCGTAAGTTTTACCATTAATACTGTTGAACTACTCGGTAGTAAAAGTACAGTAATACTCGTGGTTGCATAGTAGCACACGGTATTGATTATTGATGCTTACGTGAGAAGTCATTCAGTTTTGTTCAATTATTGCTACAATAATTGTTGCATAGTATCTCACATTATTTGATTCAATTATTGTCGATGCTTTATATATTGTTAAAATTAATAATTAAGACGACAAAGTTATTAATATTATTATTTACAATATTAGCGATGTCTAGAAGTTCTGTCAAGGAGAGGTTTGGTCACCTAATTGTGCGCCAATAGGGAGAAATCCTTATTGGAAAGCCCCCTCTTTCTTGGGAACGACCTGATCGATTAATATTATGAATTATAATAAAGATGATAAATGTTGTTAAAATTATTAGGGTGATTTTTATGAAGTTTTGTTTATTTTATGGATTCCTATTTACCCATTTTTCAAAATAATCGGAAGAAAATTATTTAAAGGTGGGGCCATTTGTGTTGGAAAAATGATTTTGGAAATGGAAGAGTATACGTATGGAAGTATATGTATGTATTGAGTATATGGTGGGAGAAAATGATATGTAAAAGTTATAGGTGTGTGATGTGTGTATGAGTGGAAAATAGTGAAAAAGTGGTAGTGTGATAGTGATGTGTAAGAGTGATTATTGGGAGTGTGACGCCCCCAAAACAGGTATACAACACATATTCTGAGTCGTCAATAATATGGTACAGAAACAACTACAACTTTATTAATACAACATAAAAACTGTGAGTGTAAATACAAATATTGTCATCTAGACAATATCCACACTCAAATAAGTCCTCATTACAATTATTGGAACAATATTTTACAAAAAAATGGTGAGGACTACTAAAACAACTTCCTAGAACCTTCATTCCATACCCCGACTAGTACTTGCTACATTCTCGCCTCCTGAGAAGAAAATGGAACAACAAGAAAAAGGGTGAGCTCAACTAACCCAGTAAAGAATATTATGACTAAGATAATATATAACAAATTATCGTTAGTCTTCAACAGGGAAAAAATTTAATAGAATACAATAGACAACAAGTTTTAATTCAATATTCGCAGCAGAAAATAATAATTCATAGAAGAGTTACGTAGAGAATGAAATCTACGATTATCTATGAATTTAAAAGCCCATCATCAACATTTTATCCCTGTAACATCAATCAATAAATATTTTGAATCAAATTGTCATCTTTGCACTACAGGCCAAAGATATTCATCAGTTGGTCATGTTCACCTCAACACCTGTTCATCTTTGCACTACGGGCCAAAGATATTCATCAGAAATCATTCATCTTTGCACTACAGGCCAAAGATATTCAGTTATATCATCATTTAAGACTGAGGATGATGAAAAATATTTTTAAGGAAACGAATCCAGTGAAACAAAATAATAAATATTAAGGATTCGTATTTCAGCTATTTCATGTCCAAAAATACCTCATAAATAATCATAGTGGAGTAAAATTCAAGAATGATCAAAACATGGATACAATCAAAGCTAGTATCAGAATAGATATTTTGGACGAAAAGAAGAAAATTTTATTTTTTGGTGAATAGTAACTCGTGAATAGTAACTCATGAATAGTAACCCCGACATAAAAAGTTCCAAATTTGATAAAAATTCAGATCAATACTTCGGCATAATGATATTGAAGAAAATAATATCATTTAAGAAGAAATAACACCCCTTACCTCGGAAAAGACGGTACTTCTGACTGGAATACTAGATATAGTGTTGAAGGAAACTTGCACCGTAAAGCAACACTCAAAGTATCAAATACTCATAAGAATACGCTCGATATAGAGAGAGAAATAGAGAGAAACTTGTGTTTCTGGTGTGATTTTCAATTCTAACCTAAGCACCCTATTTATAGGAAAATGCTTAAAACACCAAAGCAGAAAATTTAATATAATAATAATAATAATATATATATATATATATATATATATATATATATAAATTTTCAAGCCCACCTTAGAAAATCTGAAATCAGCCACCTTGCACATGTTTATGATGTCCAAAAAAATACAAAAAACGTTTTTCTCAAAATAATTAACTAAAACTCCCAAAAATCAATTATTTCGGAACTTTGAAACTTCAATAATTCATAATAAATAGTCCTTTTGTCAGAAAATTCGAATCTTGCGAGTTGTTATAGGAAATTCAATTCTCTACAACTTTGCAGAAGAAAGTTTTTCTAAATTGCAAACAGAAATTAACCGAAATTCACAAACAGGCAATTTTACAGTCAATAATAAATTTTCAGTCAAGAATTATGTCCACCAACACACAAAACATGTGTTAATCATTTAATACCACAAAAATACTCTTCCTCCTCATATACTCATATATCTCACATTCATTATAAAAATACCACCATCAATATATTATTAAAATAATATATTTAAATAAATTATTTTATAAGAAAAAGATAAAATATTAATTTTCGACAATTGTCACATTAAAAATTTTCTCTATCTATATCCACATAAAATCACTATTTTCCTCATCATATAAATCAATAATTAATTATTCACAAATAATATTACAGAACCACAGTACTGGCAACCAGGCCGTTCCCAGGAAAGAGGGGGTTTTTCAATAAGGATTTCTCCTTACTGACGCGCAAATAGATGACCAAACCTCTCCTTAGATAGAACTTTCTAGACATTGCCAATAATGTTATCTAATAATATTATTCAGATAATATGAATTATTGCTCCGATAATAGAAAATACTGTGTAGTGACAATTATTGAAATAACAGTAATATAAAATATTAACGCAGCAATTATTGAATCAATAAAACAAAATACTGAACAGTAATTACTATAACCATTATTAAGTAGTGTCTTCTTACGTAAAAATCAATAATTGGTGCAATACCGTGTGCTACGCGTATTACCGTGTTTTAACCACCGGGTATTCCAACAGTATTAACGGTAACAACTACGCCGTTATTTATAAACAACTTATTTTTGTCGTTTTCTTCATCCAATCGCTTTTTGTTATGGGGCCCACACACAAGGCTGCGCCGTCGTACGAATATTCCCCAACAAGAATATTCCACGACCAAACAAATATTCCCCGACAACAATGAATATTTTATAACCACTTGCTTATTTAAAATATTTGCGCATTTTACCCATAACTAACCACATTAATCAAATCAACCCTTACTATTTCAGAATAATAAATAGAGGAAATTAAATTTTATTTATTAATAATTTGGGGTCTTACAACCTCCCCTCCTTATGAAATTTCGTCCTCGAAATTGACATACGTACCTGGTGTTTCGAAAAGATGAGGATACCTCGCTTTCATTTCCGTTTCTAACTCCCAGGTCATTTCCTCAATAGCATGGTTTCTCCACAAAACTTTAACTTGTCGTATGACCTTCGTGCGTAGGACATGCTCCTTCTTATCCATGATCTTGACAGGTACCTCCTCGTACGTTAAGTCTTTAGCTATCTCGTCCGTTTCTAACTCAATAACATGGTTCGGGTCTTTCACATATTTACGAAGCACAGATATATGAAAAACATTATGAACACGAGACATACTTAGAGGTAACGCAAGTCTATAGGCCACATTTCCTACTCGGTCAAGAATCTGAAATGGACCAATAAATCGTGGATTGAGCTTTCCTCTCTTTCCAAATCTTGTAACTCCTTTCCATGGAGCTACACGTAATAATACATGATCCCCAATGTCAAATTTCACGTCCTTTCGATGAAGATCCACATAACTCTTTTGTCGATCCTATGCCATTTGTATACGTTATCGAATCGTTTGGATCTTCTCTGTAGTCATTCGTACCAACTCTGGTCCCAACAACGTTGCTTCTCCCACCTCATCCCAACATACTGGAGAGCGACACTTTCGTCCATACAATGCTTCAAAGGGAGCCACAGCTATACTTGCCTGATAACTGTTGTTGTAGGAGAATTCCACCAATGGTAGGTACTTATCCCAACTTTCTTTGAAATCTAGGACACAAAGTCTTAATAGATCTTTAAGAGTTTAAATAGTACTCTCTGATTGCCCGTTCGTTTGAGGATGGTATGCCGAACTAAACCGTAAATCCGTGCACATAGCTTTTTGCAAGCTAACCCAAAATCTTGAAGTGAATCTTGGGTCACGATCCGAAACTATGGATACTGGCATGCCATGCAACCTTACAATCTCATTCACGTACATACTAGCAAGACGTTCAAGGGAATAAGTCTCCCGTATCGGCAAGAAATGAGCAGACTTGGTTAATCTATCAACTATAACCTAAATAGCATTTATGCCTTGAGAAACCGTGGGAAGACCCGTAACAAAATCCATGGTAATGTGTTCCCACTTCCATTTCGGAATCTCAAGTGGTTGCAATGGACCCTTTTGGTACTTGATGCTCCGCCTTTACACGTTGACAAGTTAAACACCTCGAGATAAATTGTAAGACCCCGAATTTTATGAAATAAAAGTATTCAATTTTTCTTATAATTACTATTCAGTAAATGGTTAAATTGATAAAAAGTTAAAGTTATGGGTGAAATGTGAAAATTTTTCAAAATAAACAAGTGGTTATAAAATAATCATTGTTGTCGGGGAATATTCGTTTGGTCGTGAAATATTCTTTCTGTCAGGGAATATTCGTACGACGGCACAGCTATTTGTGGGCCCCATAACGAATAACTGTCAGATGAAGAAAATGATAAATTTGAGTTTTTACAAATAACGGCGTAGTTGTTACCGTTAATACCTTTGAAATATCCGGTGGTTAAAATACAGTAATACGCGTTATTGCACAGTAGCACACGGTATTGCACAGTATTTTTGAAATTATTAATTCTTACGTAAGAAGGCACTACTCAATAATTGTTATAGTAGTTATTATTCAATATTTTATTTTATTGATTCAATAATTGCTGCGTTGATATTTTATATTATTGTTGTTTAATAATTGTCACTGCACAGTATTTCCCATTATCAGATCAATAATTCATATTGTTTGAATAATATTATTAGATAGCATTATTGGCAATGTCTAGAAAGTTCTGTCTAAGGAGAGGTTTGGTCAACTAATTGCGCGCTAGTAAGGAGAAATCCTTATTGGAAAGCCCCCTCTTTCCTGGGAACGGCCTGGTTGTCATAAATGTGATTCTGTAATATTATTTGTGAATAATTAATTATTGATTCATATGATAAGGAAATATTTATTTTATGTGGATATAAATGAGGGATATATTTTTGTGGTTAAAAATGAAGGAATTAATGCTGAGATTTTTTTCAGTATTTTTATCGGAATGGATGTATTAAAAATTAGGGTTTTTGAGATATTTTGCGGGGGTTATAATTTTTAATCCGACCGTTGGATCGTGGTAATTTTTGGATATGTTATGCATATATAAGTTGAGTATATGTCCACAAATTTTGAACCGTTACAAATGAACGTATGATTTATTATGAATTTTACGAATGACTGGTTCAGAAATTGTTAAATTTTCAGAGTTTATCATTTTGGTAGAAAATTCTAGAATTGGTGGGCTCCACTCTTGGTTGGTGAAGAAATGTGCTGAATTTTATTTTAAATGTGGTGGGTGGGTATAGTAGCAGGTAAAGCCATCAGGTTGCAGGTCAAGTCTGCTAAAATTTTCCTATAAATAGAGGGCTAAGTTAGAATTGAAAATCACACCAGAAACATAAGCTTTCTCTCTTTCTCTCTCTATATTATGAAGCATATTTTATGAGTTTTTAGATACTTGGTGAGTTGCTATTCATCAGTGCAAGTTTCCTTCACCGTCATATCCGATATCCAGTCAGAAGTACTGCTCTTTTGAGGTAAGGGATAGTAAGGAATTTTAAGGGTTGTTATGTTTTTCAGTTTCGTAATTTTTCTGACCTTCAAAAATTTTGGAAAAATTTGAAATGATATTTTGATGAGTTTTCTTGATTGTGTCCAAAAATGGTGATTTTTGGATGTATAGATTGAGAGTTATGAATTTTATGAGAAAAGACTATTTTAAAAGTAATTGCTTATAATTCCTTGTGGTTAACTCCAAAATTGATGAAATTTTTATTGAAAGTATATCTATATAATATCAGTGTACTCTGTGAATTTCGGAATTTTTGGATAAAAGTACAATTTTTGATAAATATCTAAATATTCGGCTGTTGTGGCCATATGAAAAATAGTAAATGACTTTTAAAAATTCTGATAAAAATATATGTTCACTATGGGACTATATTATGCTAAATCCCAGAAAAGAAATATTTTTGGAACTGATTTGGTATTTTTCATGAAAATGGTCTAGTATTGAGTAAATGAATTAAATATGTTTTGTGAAGTAAGAAAATTAGAAAATATGATTTTATGGCTTGAGAATCATATATGAGTTATATGCAGATTTTTGATGAGTATTTTAGTTATTGGTGATGAAATATTATGAGTTTGGCATTTTGGAATGATTAAATGTATTATTTTAGTAAAGTGTAAACAATTAAAATAAATTGTTTATAAATTTAAGAGATGTTATTCTTTCAATATCATTATACCGAAATATTGGTATGGATTTTATTGTGGAATTTCTACCTTTTTGTGTCGGGGTTACTATTCATGAGTTACTATTCACGAATTACTATTCACGAGTTACTATTCACGGGTACTATTCACGACAAAATTGGTTTCTTTTTCTAACCAAATTATAGTTGAGATATGAATATTACTCTTGAGATTAAATCTAGATGTTTTGATTATATTGATTTTACTATCATATATAATATTTTTATAACCCTAATGATGATATTCTCTTTCACTTGAGTGTAAAGATGGGTAGATTATTGGTATGATCATGACTAGGGTTCTCTTTGTCCAGTTGTGCAAAGTTGAATTGGTGACTGCTATGATCATGACCATTGAATTTATAAGTGAATATATTTAGCTTAAGTGCAAAGGTGAAATGATCAACATGGTTATAATTATTGTTTATATAAATTCTGAAATGATTATATATTTCTTTGAGATATGAATATATTTGGCATGTAGTGCAAATATGAACTGTTGATGAATATCTTTGGCCTGTAGTGCAAAGATGACATGTTGTTGAATATCTTTGGCCAGTAGTGCAAAGATGAACAGGTGTTGAGATGAACATGACCAACTTGTACAAATGAATATCTTTGGTCGTAGTGCAAAGATGAAGTTATTAGTATGATTATGAACAGGAACTGTGATTTGGTATAACCATGATCTTTGATGTTTCAGATAAAGAGAGATGATGAAAATATTTTTCGTCCTGGTTGCGAAGAAAAATTTAGAGTCACAATTATGATTATGAGTTATTTATATGATTGTGGACCAGAACTGTTAATTGATGTTACAGGGATAAAACATTGTTGGTAGATTTTTAACATGGAGAAGATAATTGACTTTATAGTCAATTTGACTCTTCTAATGGATTGCTCGTTCCGCTGCAACTATGGTTGAAAAGTTTTATCATCTACCATATGTTCTAAATCTCTGATTTATTACTGATGAAGACTATTGATAATTCAATTATCTTTAGTCATGATATTTTTTACTGGGCTAGTTGTGCTCACCCTTCTGTTTCACAATTCCTTTCAGGTAATAAGAGTGTAGATGGGTCGAGCGGGGGTAACAGGGAAATAGAACGGTGGTCATCATTTAGGAGTTATATTTGGTGAATCATCTAGGGTGAAGCGAACCCAACGTTGGAAGGGTGTTTTGCCACTATCATACAAGATGTCTAATGACATACAACCTCGTGTCATCATAAGACAGGATTGTGCTCATCCACTTGCTGAGTATATCTACGAGCACTACCTATATAATCTTGGTGTTTGTTTAAAGTATAATTCATGATTAAAGACAGTGGAGATAATGATAAGTCAAGAGAAGACTCACCATTGGGAAGAATATGATAGTAATCTTCTCGTTTTATTTTGGGGTCTATTGGGTCAACCAAGGATAATTCTGTGGTCATATGATATCTATCATATCCTAGACGCATGGCCTCCCATGTACAAAGGTTTCTTTGAGCACTTCCCAAAGATTCTAATTTCTAAAACAGTTTTTGACTATACCTTTATGTAAGGTACCTTTGTGAGGTGCTGATACATGATGGTGTTCAATGTCACATTTGGTATATATTTGTATCCAAAAACTCAGCATACGTGTTGTTGTATTTTGCACGACAATTGCTGTAATAAAGTTGTAGATGTTTTCTGTACCATGTATTTGGCGACTCAGAATAGGTTGGATAGAATGGACCTATTTTGGGGTCGTTACATTTGGTTTCAGAGCTTATGGATATAATCTCTGGTGGAGATCGGGAAATAGAACTAGGAGGGGAAAGATGAGTAAATCCTTCGCTAGTGTGTCCTACCTAAGCTTATTTGTTGGTCAGTCATAATATTGAGATATTATGTAAATGTTAATTTGTTTAATTAACCCTTGTTTTGAAGCTGTATTCTAGAATGATATCTGAAATACAGTAGATGAGCAATGTAGAAATCATGAGGACAAAGAAGATGGAATCTGATATGAAAGCAAGATATTCTTAACTCTTCGAAATACCAGGTACGTAAATTTCGGGGACGAAATTTCATAAGGAGGGAAGATTGTAAGACCCCGAATTTTTTGAAATAAAAGTATTCAATTTTTCTTATAATTACTATTCAGTAAATGGTTAAATTGATAAAAAGTTAAAGTTATGGGTGAAATGTGAAAAATTTTCAAAATAAACAAGTGGTTATAAAATAATCATTGTTGTCGGGAAATATTCGTTTGCTCGTGGAATATTCTTTCTGTCGGGGAATATTCGTACGACGGCACAGCTATTTGTGGGCCCCATAACGAATAACTGTCAGATGAAGAAAACGATAAATTTGAGTTTTTACAAATAACGGCGTAGTTGTTACCGTTAATACTGTTGAAATACCCGGTGGTTAAAATATAGTAATACGCGTTATTGCACTGTAGCACACGGTATTGCACAGTATTTTTGAAATTATTAATTCTTATGTAAGAAGGCACTACTCAATAATTGTTACAGTAGTTATTATTCAATATTTTATTTTATTGATTCATTAATTGCTGCGTTGATATTTTATATTATTGTTGTTCAATAATTGTCACTGCACAGTATTTCCCATTATCAGATCAATAATTTATATTATCTGAATAATATTATTAGATAGCATTATTGGCAATGTCTAGAAAGTTCTGTCTAAGGAGAGGTTTGGTCATCTAATTGCGCGCTAGTAAGGAGAAATCCTTATTGGAAAGCCCCCTCTTTCCTGGGAACGGCCTGGTTGTCATAAATGTGATTCTGTAATATTATTTGTGAATAATTAATTATTGATTCATATGATAAGAAAATATTTATTTTATGTGGATATAAATGAGGGATATATTTTTGTGGTTAAAAATGAAGGAATTAATGCTGAGATTTTTATCAGTATTTTTATCGGAATGGAGGTATTAAAAATTAGGGTTCTTGAGATATTTTGCGGGGGTTATAATTTTTAATCCGACCGTTGGATCGTGGTAATTTTTGGATATGTTATACATATATAAGTTGAGTATATGTCCACAAATTTTGAACCGTTAAAAATGAACGTATGATTTATTATGAATTTTACGAGATGACTGGTTCAGAAATTGTTGAATTTTCGGAGTTTATCATTTTGGTAAAAAATTCTAGAATTGGTGGGCTCCACTCTTAGTTGGTGAAGAAATGTGTTGAATTTTATTTCAAATGTGGTGGGTGGGAATAGTAGCAGGTAAAGCATCAGGTTGCATGTCAAGTCTGCTAAAATTTTTCTATAAATAGAGGGCTAAGTTAGAATTGAAAATCACACCAGAAACATAAGCTTTCTCTCTTTCTCTCTCTATATTATGAAGCATATTTTGTGAGTTTTTAGATACTTGGTGAGTTGCTATTCATCAGTGCAAGTTTCCTTCAGCGTCATATCCGATAACCGGTCAGAAGTACTGCTCTTTTGAGGTAAGGGATAGTAAGGGATTTTAAGGGTTGTTATATTTTTCAGTTTCGTAATTTTTCTGACCTTCAAAAATTCTGGAAAAATTTGAAATGATATTTTGATGAGTTTTCTTGATTGTGTCCAAAAATGGTGATTTTTGGATGTATAGATTGAGAGTTATGAATTTTATAAGAAAAGACTATTTTAAAAATAATCGCTTATAATTCCTTGTGGTTAACTCCAAAATTGATGAAATTTTTATTAAAAGTATATCTATATAATATCAGTGTACTCTGTGAATTTTGAAATTTTTGGATAAAAGTATAATTTTTGATAAATATCTAAATATTCGGCTGTTGTGGCCATATGAAAAATAGTAAATGACTTTTAAAAATTCTGAGAAAAATATATGTTCACTATGGGACTATATTATGCTAAATCCCAGAAAAGAAATATTTTTGGAACTGATTTGGTATTTTTCATGAAAATAGTCTAGTATTGAGTAAATGAATTAAATATGTTTTGTGAAGTAAGAAAATTAGAAAATATGATTTTATGGCTTGAGAATCATATATGAGTTATATGCAGATTTTTGATGAGTATTTTGGTTATTGGTGATGAAATCTTATGAGTTTGGCATTTTGGAATGATTAAATGCATTATTTTAGTAAAGTGTAAACAATTAAAATAAATTGTTTATAAATTTAAGAGATGTTATTCTTTCAATATCATTATACTGAAATATTGGTATGGATTTTATTGTGAAATTTCTACCTTTTTGTGTCGGGATTACTATTCATAAGTTACTATTCACGAATTACTATTCACGAGTTACTATTCACGGGTACTATTCACGACAAAATTGGTTTCTTTTTCTAACCAAATTATAGTTGAGATATGAATATTACTCTTGAGATTAAATCTAGATGTTTTGATTATATTTATTTTACTATCATATATAACATTTTTATAACCCTAATGATGATATTCTCTTTCACTTGAGTGTAAAGATGGGTAGATTATTGGTATGATCATGACTAGGGTTCTCTTTGGCCAGTTGTGCAAAGTTGAATTGGTGACTGGTATGATAATGAACATTGAATTTATAAGTGAATATCTTTAGCTTAAGTGCAAAGGTGAAATGATCAACATGGTTATAATTATTATTTATATAAATTCTGAAATGATTATATATTTCTTTGAGATATGAATATATTTGGCATGTAGTGCAAATATGAACTGTTGATGAATATCTTTGGCCTGTAGTGCAAAGATGACATGTTGTTGAATATCTTTGGCCAGTAGTGCAAAGATGAACAGGTGTTGAGATGAACATGACCAACTGGTACAAATGAATATCTTTGGCCGTAGTGCAAAGATGAAGTTATTAGTATGATTATGAACAGGAACTGTGATTTGGTATAACCATGATCTTTGATATTTCAAGTAAAGACAGGTGATGAAAATACTCTTCGTCCTGGGTGCGAAAAAAAATTTAGAGTCACAATTATGATTATGAGTTATTTATATGATTGTGGACCAGAACTGTTGATTGATGTTACAGGGATAAAACATTGTTGGTGGATTTTTAACATGGAGAAGATAATAGACTTTATAGTCTATTTGACTCTTCTAATGGATTGTTCGTTCCGCTGCAACTATGGTTGAAAAGTTTTATCATCTACCATATGTTCTAAATCTCTGATTTATTACTGATGAAGACTATTGATAATTCAATTATCTTTAGTCATGATATTCTTTACTGGGCTAGTTGTGCTCACCCTTCTGTTTCACAATTCCTTTCAGGTAATAAGAGTGTAGATGGGTCGAGCGGGGGTAACAGGGAAATAGAACGGTGGTCATCATTTAGGAGTTATATTTGGTGAATCATCTAGGGTGAAGCGAACCCAACGTTGGAAGGGTGTTTTGCCACTATCATACAAGATGTCTAATGACATACAACCTCATGTCATCATAAGACAGGATTGTGCTCATCCACTTGCTAAGTATATCTACGAGCACTACCTATATAATCTTGGTGTTTGTTTGAAGTATAATTCATGATTAAAGACAGTGGAGATAATGATAAGTCAAGAGAAGACTCACCATTGGGAAGAATATGATAGTAATCTTCTCGTTTTATTTTGGGGTCTATTGGGTCAACCAAGGATAATTCTGTGGCCATATGATATCTATCATATCCTAGACGCATGGCCTCCCATGTACAAAGGTTTCTTTGAGCACTTCCCAAAGATTCTAATTTCTAAAACAGTTTTTGACTATACCTTTATGTAAGGTACCTTTGTGAGGTGCTGATACATGATGGTGTTCAATGTCACATTTGGTATATATTTGTATCCAAAAACTCAGCATACGTGTTGTTGTATTTTGCACGACAATTGTTGTAATAAAGTTGTAGTTATTTTATGTACCATGTATTTGGCGACTCAGAATAGGTTGGATGGAATGGACCTATTTTGGGGTCGTTACATAAACTTTACAATCTCTCTCTTCATATTGTTCCACCAAAATGTATGTCGAAGATCACGATACATTTTAGTACTTCCAAGATGGATTGCAAATGGTGTATTGTGTGCCTCCATCATGATCTTGTACTTTAAATCAGAATCATTAGGAACACAAAGTCTGGAGTGGACTCGAAGTATTCCTTCTCCATCGATTCTTGCTTCTGGAATAGCACCTTCTTGCACTTTCTTCTTCATACGCATCAGCTCCGGGTCTGTAGCTTGAGCAACTTTAACTTTATCGATTAAAGTTGGTTCTACGCGTATACTTGACATCATCGCACTCGTTCCTGCATATGATCTTCTACTCAACGCGTCAGCTACCACGTTTGCTTTTCCAGGATGGTTTTGAATAGTGTGGTCGTAATCTTTTAACAGCTCGAGCCAACGTCGTTGCCGCATGTTGAGTTATTTTTGAGTGAAGAAATATTTGAGGCTTTTATGGTCTGAATATATCTCCACTTTCTCCCCATATAGATAGTGCCTCCAGATCTTTAGCGCGAAAACGACTGCTGCCAACTCTAGATCATGAGTAGGATAATTCCTCTCATATTCTTTAAGTTGTCGCGATGCATAGGCTATGACTTTCCCACGTTGCATGAGAACACATCCTATCCCTTTGCCTGAAGCATCGCTGTAGATAACAAATCCATCCGAACCAGATGGTATTATCAGAACAGGTGTCGAAATGAGTCTCCTCTTAAGCTCTTGGAAACTATTCTCGCATTCTTCGCTCCATACGAATTTGATATCCTTCCGAGTCAGCTGAGTTAATTAACGGGGTAGCGATTCGAGAAAACCCTTCTACGAATCTCCGATAATAACCAGCTAAGCCCAGAAAGCTACGTACACCGGTCACCGTCTTCGGTTGCTCCCAGCTTTGTATTGCTTCAATCTTCGTCGGGTCCACAGATACTCCATGTTTTGACACCACGTGCCCTAGAAATGCTACTTCCTCAAGCCAGAACTCGCATTTCTTCAACTTAGCATATAGCTTATTTTCACGCAGCCTTTGGAGTACCAGCTTCAAATGGTGCTCATGATCTTCACGACTTTTGGAATATATGAGGATGTCATCAATAAAGACAACAACGAACTGATCCAAATAATCCTTGAATACTCGGTTCATCATATCCATGAAAGCCGCAGGAGCATTAGTCAATCCAAAAGACATGACTAAGAATTCATAATGCCCGTACCGAGTTCTAAAGGTAGTCTTCGGAATATCCTCAGTTTTAACCTTCAGCTGATGATATCCAGAACGAAGATCGATTTTTGAAAAGAATTGTGCTCCTTGTAACTGGTCAAACAGGTCATCAATACGAGGTAGCGGATACCTATTCTTGATGGTGACATGGTTTAATTTCCGGTAATCGATACAAAGTCGCATACTCCCGTCTTTCTTCTTTACAAATAAAACAGGAGCACCCCAAGGAGATGTACTAGGACGAATGAAACCGATGTCCAACAACTCTTGTAGTTGGACTTTTAACTCCAGAAGTTCAATAGGAGCCATTCGATATGGGGTTTTAGAAATGGGCTTTGTACCAGGTTCAAGATCAATAAAGAATTCAACTTCACGTTCTGGGGGTAGACCGGGAAGTTCTTCAGGAAATACGTCAGGAAAGTTACAAACAACAGGAATATTATTCAAATTTGACGTGCCTTTATTCAAATCCATAACATGGGCTAAGAAAGCTTGACATCCGTTTTTCAATAAACGAATGGCTTTATGACTTGATATGACAGTGACTGATTTTAATGGCTTTGTTGCTTGAATTCGAACAACAGGTTGATTAGGAATATGAAAACTAATCACCTTACGAAAACAATCAATTTTGGCATAATGAGTAGTTAACCAATCAATTCCTAAAATCACGTCAAATGCAAGTATCTTTAAAGAGATAAGGTCAACAGGTAAGGTGATGGTGCCAACTTGGATCAAACAAGATTTATAAACAGTGGATGTGATGAAAGTTTCCCCTAACGGAGTCTCCACAGATAAATCAAAGTGTAATTTCTCCGGAGTCAAGTTTAAACGTTGAGCACAAGCAGAAGAAATAAATGAATGGGTAGCACCGGTATCTAGTAAGGTATAAACTTCACATGAATTTATGATTAGCTTACCCGTGATCACCTCGTTTGGGTTCCTCGCATGTTGACCAGTCACGACAAACGCTCTCCCAGGAACTGTTGACTTTGACTTTTCTGGGACAGCCTTTTGAGTCACCATCCCCGCTGAACTTGGTTTCGCTATCGTACAATCTCGAGCGATATGTCCTTCCTTTCCTCAATTATTGCATACCTTGAACTGTTGTGGACAGTTTGGGCTGATATGTCCCTCTTTTCCACATTTATAGCATATGACCGGTAGTCGTTCTCCTCCCTTGGAACCAGTTGTTGCTGGTGCTGACGTCTTCGTATTATCATTGTTGAATCTCCTATTTTTAAAATCTCCTCCCGACTCGCTTCTTCTATTTTCATAGCCACGATTACCACCAGAGTGGTTGCCGTTCTTGTCTGTACTTTTCTTTCTCCGCTGGTTATCATTGTTCTGATGACTGTTGTCACCGATATGATCCTGGTTGTGGTCCCTCGGTTGACCATACTCGTTATCTCGCTCTAACAATTGAGCCTTGTTGACAACATCTGAATAGAGAGAAAATTTATGAGAAATGAGATATTGACGTATGTCGGGTTTCAAACCTCTCAGAAACATCCGTGTCGTACGTTTCTCATTCTCCACCAAATGAGGTGCAAACCTGGACAACTCTGCAAACTTCGCCTCGTACTGGGACACCGTCATGTTATTCTGCTCCAATCTAATAAACTCTACCTCCTTCATATGACGAATACTTTCAGGAAAGTACTTGTCATTGAATAGTTTCTGAAATGTCTCCCAAGACATGCTGAGTGCGGCTGGATGGGTACGCTTCACAGATTCCCACCAGTAGTCTGCCTCGCCACGGAACATAAAGGTGGCGAATGGTGTAACGCCCCCAAAACAGGTCCAATCCATCCAACCCATTCTGAGTCGCCAAATACATGGTACAGAAAATAACTACAACTTTATTATTACAATTGTCGTACAAAATACGACAACACATATACTGTGAGTTTAAATACAAATATTGTCATCTAGACAGTATTCATACTCAACTAAGTCCTCATTATACTTATTGATATACTATTTTACAAAATAGTGAGGACTACTAAAATAACTGTCTTGAACCATCATTCCATACCCCGACTAGTACTCGCTATATTCTCGCCTCTTGAGAAGAAAATGGAACAACAAGGAAAAGGATGAGCTCAACTAGCCCAGTAAAGAATATTATGACTAAGATAATATACAACAAATTATCGTTAGTCTTCAACAGGGAAAAATTTAATAGAATACAATAGACAACAAGTTTTAAATCAATAACTGCAGCGGAAACAGCAAACCATTAGAAGAGTCAAGTAGAGAATGAGTTCTACTATCTTCTAAGATTTAAAAGTCCATCATCAATATTTTATCCCTGTAACAACAATCAATAACCATCTTTAATCAAATATTCATCTTTGCACTACAGGCCAAAGATATTCATTTGTATCACCAGTCGATCATGTTCATCTCAACACCTGTTCATCTTTACACTACGGGCCAAAGATATTCATCAGAAATCATTAATCTTTGCACTACAGGCCAAAGATATTCAATTATATCATCATTTAGGACTGAGGATGATGAAAAATATTTTAAAGGAAACGAATCCAGTGAAATAAAAGAATAAATATTAAGGATTCGTATTTCAGCTATTCCATGTCCAAAAATACCTCATAAATAATCATAGTGGAGTAAAATTCAAGAATGATCAAAACATGGATACAATCAAAGCTAGTATCCAGAATAGATATTTTGGACGAAAAAAAGAAAATTTTATTTTTAGGTGAATAGTAACTCGTGAATAGTAACTCGTGAATAGTAACCCCGACATGAAAAGTTCTAAATTTGATAAAAATTCAGATCAATACTTCGGCATAATGATATTGAAGAAAATAATATCATTTAAGAAGAAATAACATCCCTTACCTCGGAAAGACGGTACTTCTGACTGGAATACTAGATATAGTGCTGAAGGAAACTTGCACCGTATAGCAACACTCAAAGTATCAAATACTCACAAGAATACACTCGATATAGAGAGAGAAATAGAGAGAAACTTGTGTTTCTGGTGTGATTTTCAATTCTAACCTAAGCACCCTATTTATAGGAAAATGCTTAGAACACCAAAGCAGAAAATTGAATATAATAATATTATATTTATAAAATTGTCAAGCCCACCTTGGGAGATCTGAATTCATCCCATTCTTATCACATGTTAGCCCACTTAAATGCCAAAAAAACATTTTTCTTCAAAATAATAAATAAAACTTCCAAAAATCAATTATTTCGGAACTTCAGAACTTCAATAATTCATAATAAATAGCCCGTTTATCAAAAAATTCGAATTTAGCGAGTTTTTATAGGAAATTCAATTCTCTACAACTTTACAGAAGAAAATTTTTCCAAATTCCAAATAGAAGTTGACCAAAATTCACAAACGGGCGATTTTACAGTCAATAATAATTTTTCTGTCAAGAATTGTGTCCACCAACACACAAAACATGTGTTAATCATTTAATGCCACAAAAATATACTTCCTCCTCATATACTCATATATCCCACATTCATTGTAAAAATATCACCATCAATATATTATTAAAATAATATATTTAAATAAATTATTTTATCAGAAAAAGATAAAATATTAATTTTCAACAATTGTCACATTAAAATTTTTTTCCATCTATATCCACATAAAATCACTATTTTTCTCATCATATAAATCAATAATTAATTATACACAAATAATATTACAGAACCACAGTACTGGCAACCAGGTCGTTCCTAGGAAAGAGGGGGCTTTCCAATAAGGATCTCTCCTTACTAGCGCGCAATTAGATGACCAAACCTCTCCTTAGACAGTACTTTCTAGACATTTCCAATAATGTTATCTAATAATATTATTCAGATAATATGAATTATTGTTCCAATAATAGAAAATACTGTGTAGTGACAATTATTAAAACAACAGTAATATAAAATATCAACGCATCAATTATTGAATCAATACAATATTGAACAGTAATTACTGTAACAAATATTGAGTAGTGCCTTCTTACGTAAGAATCAATAATTGGTGCAATACCGTGTGCTACTGTGCAACAACGCGTATTACTGTGTTTTAACCACCGTGTATTCCAACAGTATTAACGGTAACAACTACGCCGTTATTTATAAACAACTTATTTTTGTCGTTTTCTTCATCCAATCGCTTTTCGTTATGGGGCCCACAAAAGACTGCGCCGTCGTACGAATATTCTCCGACAGTAAGAATATTCCACGACCAAGCGAATATTCCCCGACAACAATGAATATTTTATAACCACCTGCTTATTTAAAATATTTGCGCATTTTACCCATAACTAACCACATTAATCAAATCAACCCTTACTATTTCAGAATAATAAATAGAGGAAATTAAATTTTATTTATTAATAATTTGGGGTCTTACAAATGGAACCTTCTGTTCCTCCGTGCATCCCAAGACATCGAATATCTTAGTAATTTGCTTGACCCACGTTTCCGCCATGATCGGATCCGGCTTTTCCTTAAATTCTGATGGTCCCAACTCTTTGAACTGCTTGGCTGTGACCAGCTGTGCGTTGCCATTGTTTCTTCCTATATTTTGAATAGGAATCTCATTCGTCTGGTTTTGCATGAACCGCAAAAAACTTCTAAACATCTCATCGTTCATCGTCTGCTCATTAGTGTTGTTCACAGGAGGAACATTGCCAGCCTGTTGCACGTTCTCCTCGTTGGTGAGTACAGGTGTCTCCACGGTTTCATTTACTCCACTGTTAACATTCTCAGTCGACATTCTCAAATACTGCCATAAAATAAGGGTTAATTTAACAAATTAACAAATCACATAATATCCCTATATTATGACTGACCAACAAATAAGCTTAGGTAGGACACACTAGCGAAGGATTTACTCGTCTCTCCCCTCCTAGTTCTATTCCTCGATCTCCGCCAGAGATCATATTCCTAAGCTCTGATACCAAATGTGACGCCCCCAAAACAGGTATACAACACCTATTCTTAGTCGTCAATAATATGGTACAGAAATAACTACAACTTTATTAATATAACATAAAAACTGTGAGTGTAAATACAAATATTGTCATCTAGACAATATCCACACTCAAATAAGTCCTCATTACAATTATTGGAACAATATTTTACAAAAAAATAGTGAGGACTACTAAAACAACTTCCTAGAGCCTTCATTCCATACCCCGACTAGTACTTGGTACATTCTTGCCTCCTGAGAAGAAAATGGAACAACAAGGAAAAGGGTGAGCTCAACTAGCCCATTAAAAAATATTATGACTAAGATAATATACAACAAATTATCGTTAGTCTTCAACAGGTAAAAAATTTAATAGAATACAATAGACAACAAGTTTTAATTCAATATTCGCAGCGGAAAATAATAATTCATAGAAGAGTTACGTAGAGAATGAAATCTACGATTATCTATGAATTTAAAAGCCCATCATCAACATTTTATCCTTGTAACATCAATCAATAAATATCTTGAATCAAATAGTCATCTTTGCACTACAAGCCAAAGATATTAATCAGTTGGAAATGTTCACCTCAACACCTGTTCATCTTTGCACTACGGGCCAAAGATATTCATCAGAAATTATTTATCTTTGCACTACAGGCCAAAGATATTCAATTATATCATCATTTAGGACTGAGGATGATGAAAAATATTTTAAAGGAAACGGATCCAGTGAAACAAAAGAATAAATATTAAGGATTCGTATTTCAGCTATTCCATATCCAAAAATACCTCATAAATAATCATAGTGGAGTAAAATTCAAGAATGATCAAAATATGGATACAATCAAAGCTAGTATCCAGAATAGATATTTTGGACGAAAAGAAGAAAATTTTATTTTTCGGTGAATAGTAACTCGTGAATAGTAACTCGTGAATAGTAACTCATGAATAGTAACCCCGACTTAAAAAGTTCCAAATTTGATAAAAATTCAGATCAATACTTCGACATAATGATATTGAAGAAAATAATATCATTTAAGAAGAAATAACATCCTTTACCTCGAAAAGACGGTACTTCTGACTAGAATACTAGATATAGTGCTGAGGGAAACTTGCACCGTAAAGCAACACTCAAAGTATCAAATACTCACAAGAATACGCTCGATATAGAGAGAGAAATAGAGAGAAACTTGTGTTTCTGGTGTGATTTTCAATTCTAACCTAAGCACCCTATTTATAGGAAAATGCTTAGAACACCAAAGCAGAAAATTTAATATAATATATATATATATATATATATATATATATATATATATATATATATATATATATCAAGCCCACCTTAGAAAATCTGAAATCAGCCACCTTGCACATGTTTATGATGTCCAAAAAAATACAAAAAACGTTTTTCTCAAAATAATTAACTAAAACTCCCAAAAATCAATTATTTCAGAACTTTGAAACTTCAATAATTCATAATAAATAGCTCTTTTGTCAGAAAATTCGAATCTCGCGAGTTTTTATAGGAAATTCAATTCTCTACAACTTTGCAGAAGAAAGTTTTTCTAAATTGCAAACAGAAATTGACCGAAATTCACAAACGGGCGATTTTACAGTCAATAATAAATTTTCGGTCAAGAATTATGTCCACCAACACACAAAACATGTGTTAATCATTTAATACCACAAAAATACTCTTCCTCCTCATATACTCATATATCCCACATTCATTGTAAAAATACCACCATCAATATATTATTAAAATAATATATTTAAATGAATTATTTTATCAGAAAAAGATAAAATATTAATTTTCAACAATTGTCACATTAAAATTTTTCTCTATCTATATCCACATAAAACCACTATTTTCCTCATCATATAAATCAATAATTAATTATACACAAATAATATTACAGAACCACAGTACTGGCAACTAGGCCGTTCCCAGGAAAGAGGGGCTTTCCAATAAGGATTTCTCCCTACTGGCGAGTAATTAGATGACCAAACCTCTCCTTAGACAGAACTTTCTAGACATTACCAATAATGTTATCTAATAATATTATTCAGATAATATGAATTATTACTCCGATAATAGAAAATACTGTGTAGTGACAATTATTGAAATAACAGTAATATAAAATATTAACGCAGCAATTATTGAATCAATAAAACAAAATACTGAACAGTAATTACTGTAACCATTATTAAGTAGTGTCTTCTTACGTAAGAATCAATAATTGGTGTAATACCGTGTGCTACGCGTATTACCGTGTTTTAACCACCAGGTATTCTAACAGTATTAACGGTAACAACTACGTCGTTATTTATAAGCAACTTATTTTTGTCGTTTTCTTCATCCAATCGCTTTCTGTTATGGGGCCCACACACAAGGCTGCGCCGTCGTACGAATATTCCCCAACAAGAATATTCCACGACCAAACAAATATTTCCCGACAACAATGAATATTTTATAACCACTTGCTTATTTAAAATATTTGCGCATTTTACCCATAACTAACCACATTAATCAAATCAACCCTTACTATTTCAGAATGATAAATAGAGGAAATTAAATTTCATTTATTAATAATTTGGGGTCTTACAGGGAGGGTGGGGAATTGATGTTGGATATCAGGGGGAAAAAAATCTAGTGATATATATAAGTTAAAAACATGTGTTTATATATATGTATTATATTTTAATTTTTGTTGAAATCTTATTGGTTAGTTGTTTGACTTAGTTGTTAGTTGATTGAAAAAATAATTCTGCAAAATTATTTCATACTTGAACAGTGCCCTTCCATTCTCCTATAAATAGAAGTTAATTCCTTCATTATTTCTTATGAATTCACTGAAACTCTAGAGAAAGAAAATTATAGAGAGAAAGAAGAAAAGTTTTCTGCTACTTAACTACTCTTATATTCAGTTCTTTTACGGTAATGGGTGTTATTCTTTCTTATTCATGAAGAGAACTGTTGTTATTCCATTGCTTATTATTCTGTTGGAATAACCTGTATACGCGGTCTACCCTATACTTGGTGACATTCTTCTAATATTCTGTTGGAACATCCTGTCTGTGTGTTTTACACCGGATCTGGTTCCGTCTTTATTATTATTCTGTTGGAACATCCTGTCTGTGTGTTTTATACCGGACCTGGTTCCGTCTTTATTATTATTCTGTTGGAACATCCTGTCTATGTGTTTTACACCAGTCTTGGTTCCGTCTTTATTATTTTGTTTGAATATCCCGTCGGTGCAAATTTTGCCTGACCTGGTTCCGTTATTATTATTCTGTTGGAATAACCTGTCTATGCAAAGTACCGCATGCATGGTGATTTCTTTTGTTATTCCATTCTTTATTATACTCAGTTGGTTAAAGTTTTGACTTCTATACTCCATGAAATTAGTAGAATATCCTTGATATTTGCGCTTCATCCAGTATCTTTTCATGAAAATATTCTTCTGAGCAATCTTGAATTTTACTGCACAAAGCAGTATCATGTTGACAACTTGGACGTTATTAGTTCCTGAATAAATTAATTCTTGAACTTGTTTTATTGAATTCTTATATCATTGTCATCATCCTCATATTTATATTTTTTGAAAGTCATCTGTGGTATGTAGTGCATAGATGGACTTAGTATGATTATGATCAGAGATTATTCGGTATAATCATGACCATAATGTTACAAATGACGTGGTAAAAGTCCTCATTATCCCGTAGTGCATTGATGGATAGTTGTTGGCATGATCATAACCATTAATGAACACACAAATATTCTTGGCCCGTAGTGCATGGATAATTGTGGTCGTGATGCTAAAGAATATCCTTGGCTGTAGTGCAGGGGTGATTCGATGATGAGAAATTTTTTTTTAGCTGAGTCTCAGCGATAACAGTGATGAAAAACCTTTTAAATCATAAAAGATAGTAGATTTTATTTTCTACTTGACTTTTTTAATGGATTGCTTGTTCCGCTGCAGTTAAACTTGATGTCTATTATATTTTATCAGTTTAACATTGTTGAAGGCTAACGATAATTTATTCTGCATTATCTTAGTCATAATATTTCTTAATGGGCTTGTTGAGCTCACCCTTTCTTTCACTGTTCTCTTCAGGAAATGAGAACATAGCTGGGACGAGTCGGGAAACGGAGTGATGGTCCAGAGGATATCATTAGTAGTCATCACTATTCTGTGAAATAGTGTGATAATAATTATAATGAGGACTCCTTTTGAGTTTGTATACTCTCTAGTAGACAATATTTCTATTCAAACTCACAGTTTATGTTTTGTCGTATTGTACACGACAGTTGTATTAGTAAGTTGTATTTGAATTCTGTACCATGTATCTGGCGACTCAAGATGGATGATGTATACCTAATTTTGGGGGCGTCACAGTTGGTATCAAAGCTTAGGGATATGATCCCTGACTGAGATGTGAGACAAGAACTAGGAGGGGAGAGACAGGAAATTCTTTCACTAGTATGACCTACCTAAGTTTATTTGTTATTTAATTGGTTGGTCAGAGTATATTGATAATATGTGACATGTTAATTAACCCTTGTTTTGTGGCAGTATTTGAAAATGGCAGCTGAAAATGTCAACAATGGAGTGAGTGAGACCGTGACACCTCTAATCACCAACCAGGATAATATAATATTAGGTGAAGAAGAAATTAGAGATATCTACGTGGTAAGTGAAGAACTAATAGTTGCACCCGAGCTAGTGGCAGAGGTAGCAGCTGAGAGTGAGGAAGAAGAGGAAGAAGAGGAACCTGAGGAGAATTGGTTAGAAGAAGTTTATGATCAAAACTTAGAATTACAAAATCTTATTCATGTGTTAGAAGAGCAGGCTGAAGAACGGCAGACAGTCGTGGAGCAAAGAGATGTAACGATTCAAAATTGTGCTACCCGATATGTGATGCTCGAACAAAATCACGCTTTGGCAGAGTGTAAGATACTAAAGTTGGAATCTGAGAATTCAAATATCAAGGATCAGCTGAAAGAAGAAACAACTAAATGAGCGAGAATGAAGGATGCGTGGGTAAAAGCCGCACGACGTGTTGATATTGTAGAAAGAGACGTCCGATCCAAAAAGGCTAAAATAAATTATATACATTTCTCTTTTTGGACAACAATTGGGAGAACCCAACATCGAGTTTTGAATTACCGTGTACAGAGCGGTCAATCTGAACTCGATATGGATCGAAGATTAATGATTCAGATCATGAATTAGGAGTACGGTGAAGCAGTTGAGGGTGGAATATGCCCTATATTAAAGTCAATTCCAACGATAGTGATGACACCAAATGCTACCCCAGACAAGTCAAAGCCGGGTAGTTTAAGGGAGAGCGGTTGTCATGACTTACCAACAAGTGAGGAACTCAAATGAAGTTATCTCGGGTAAGCTAATCATAAACCCTTGCGAAGTTTGTATCTTATTCGATACTGGTTCTACTCACTCTTTTATTCCACCTAGTTGTGTTCAATGTTTAAAATTAACTCCGGAGAAGTTAGACTTTGATATATCTGTTTAAACTCAGTTGGGAGAAACCTTCGTTAACTCCACTATTTATAAATCTTGTTTGATTCAAATCGACACTTTCACGTTACCTGTTGATCTTATCTCTTTGAAAATACTTTCCTTTGATGTGATTTTTGGAAATGGTTGGTTAACTATTCATCATGCTTTTCGTAAGGTTGTTAGCTTTCATATTCTTAACTAACCTATTATGCGAATTCAAGTAACCAAACCACTAAAGTCAATCATTGTCATATCAAGCCATAAATAAAGGGCCCCGATCCTTTCGTTGTTGACTTTCTTGTGTAGAATGCACCGAAGCCAGACTTTCTGTAGGCAACGTCGTGAATGACGATGGCAAGTTGATAGGTATCAATGTGACGTGTTATCCAAGTCTTGGATGAGATTCACAGTTTTGAATGGCATTTTTATTGTTAATAAATTTCCTGACGTATTCTTGAAGACTTCTTAGACTACCCTAGAGTGTGAAATAGAATTTTGTATTGACCCCAGTACAAAACATATTTCTTAAACCCTCAAATATTTCTTCAACCAAAATGAACGTATAATGCGCCAAAGACGTTGGCTCAAGCTGTTGAAGATTACGACCGTACTACTCAATATCATTGTGGAAGTGCGAATGTAGTAGCTGACGCGTTGAGTAGAAGATCGTATGTGAGTGAGATGTTCTAAACACAAAGACCTATTTTGTATAACTTACAAATGATGAAGATAGAGTTAAAGACTCTAGGAACTCACGTGAAGATAACGAATATACGATTAGAATCGACTTTAATTGATAAAGTTAAAGCCGTTCAAGCTACATACTCAGAGCTGATGAACTTGAAGAAGAAGGTTCAAGAGGGCGTTATTCTAGAAGCAAGAATCGAAGAAGAGAGAAAATCTCAACCCTCGATTTAATTGGCCCATTTGAAATCCTCGATCAAGTAGGAAGTGTAGCTTATAAACTCGTTTTACCGCCAAGTATGTCGCGTGTTCATAACGTTTTTAACGTATCGATGTTACGTAAATATGTGGACGACCCGAACCACATTATTGATTTAAAACCGGACGAGATAGCGGATGATTTAATGTATGAAGATGTACCTATTAAAATTCTGGAATATATTCTACGCTTAAAGGTTATACCTCAAGAGTTAGAATCTGACGAAGTGTCCTCATCTGTTCGGCATACCAGGTACGCACGTAAATTTTGAGGACAAAATTCTATAAGGAGGGGAGATTGTGAGACCCCAGATTTTATGAATAAAGGTTTAAATTTCTCAATTTTTTTTAATATTATGGTGTGGATTTGATATAATGTTATAGTTGTGGGTAGTATTTATAAATTTTGTAAAGTATGTAAGTTGTTGTATAATATTCGATTGGTCGGGAAATATTCTTTTTGTCGGGAAATATTCGTACAACGGCGCAATCATTGGTAGACCCCACAACGAAATTATTGTCTGATTGAGAAAACGACAAAAATATTTTATAAAAATAACGGCAGAAGTTTTACCATTAATACTGTTGAACTACCCGGTAGTAAAAGTACAGTAATACGCGTGGTTGCATAGTAGTACACGGTATTGATTATTGATGCTTACCTGAGAAGTCATTCAGTTTTGTTCAATTATTGCTACAGTAATTGTTGCATAGTATCTCATGTTATTTGATTCAATTATTGTCGATATTTTATATATTGTTAAAATCAATAATTGAGACGACAAAGTTATTAATATTAATATTTGCAATATTAACGATGTCTAGAAGTTCTGTCAAGGAGAGGTTTGGTCACCTAATTGTGGGCCAATAGGGAGAAATCCTTATTGAAAAGCCCCCTATTTCCTGGGAACGACCTGGTCGATTAATATTGTGAATTACATTAAATATGATAAATGTTGTTAAAATTATTAAGGTGATTTTTATGAAGTTTTGCTTATTTTATGGATTCCTATTTACCCATTTTTCAAAATAATCAGAAGAAAATTATTTAAAGGTGGGGCCCACATGTGGGGGCCACACGTGGGGCCATTTGTGTTGGAAAAATAATTTTGGAAATGGAAGAGTATACGTATGGAAGTATATGTATGTATTGAGTATATGGTGGGAGAAAATGATATGTGAAAGTGATAGGTGTGTGATGTGTGTATGAGTGGAAAATAGTGAAAAGTGGTAGTGTGATAGTGATGTGTAAGAGTGATTATTGGGAGGGTGGGGGATTGATGTTGGATATAGGGGGGGGAATCTAGTGATATATATAAGTTGAAAACATGTGTTTATATATATGTATTATATTTTAGTTTTTGTTGAAATCTTATTGGTTAGTTGTTTGACTTAGTTGTTAGTTGATTGAAGAAATAATTCTGTAAAATTATTTCGTACTTGAACAGTGCCCTTCCATTCTCCTATAAATAGAAGCTTATTCCTTCATTATTCCTTACGAATTCACTGAAACTCTAGAAAAATGAAAATTATAGAGAGAAAGAAGAAAAGTTTTCTGCTACTTAACTACTCTTATATTCAGTTCTTTTACAGTAAGAGGTGCTATTCTTTCTTATTCATGAAGAGAATTGTTGTTATTCCATTGCTTATTATTCTGTTGGAATAACCTGTATACGCGGTCTACCCTATACTTGGTGACATTCTTCTAATATTCTGTTGGAACATCCTGTCTGTGTGTTTTACACCGGACCTGGTTCCGTCTTTATTATTATTATGTTGGAACATCCTGTCTGTGTGTTTTACACCGGACCTAGTTTCGTCTTTATTATTATTCTGTTGGAACATCCTGTCTATGTGTTTTACACCAGACCTGGTTCCGTCTTTATTATTCTGTTGGAACATCCTGTCGGTGCAAATTTTACCTGACCTGGTTCCGTTATTATTATTCTGTTAGAATAACCTGTCTATGCAAAGTACCGCATGCATGGTGATTTCTTTTGTTATTCCATTCTTTATTATACTCAGTTGGTTAAAGTTTTGACTTCTATACTCCATGAAATTAGTAGAATATCCTTGATATTTGTGCTTCATCTAGTATCTTTTCATGGAAATATTCTTCTGAGCATTCTTGAATTTTACTGCATAAAGCAGTATCATGTTGACAACTTAGACGTTATTAGTTCCTGAATAAATTAATTCTTGAACTTGTTTTATTGAATTCTTATATCATTCGCATCATCCTCATGTTTATATTTTTTGAAAGTCATCTGTGGCATGTAGTGCATAGATGGACTTGGTATGATTATGACCAGGGATTATTCGATATAATCATGACCGTAATGTTACAAATGACGTGGTAAAAGTCCTCATTGGCCCGTAGTGCATTGATGTACAGTTGTTGGCATGATCATGACCATTAATGAACACACAAATATTCTTGGCCCGTAGTGCATGGATAATTGTGGTCGTGATACTAAAGAATATCCTTGGCTGTAGTGCAGGGGTGATTCGATGATGAGGAATTTTTTTTAGCTGAGTCTCAGCGATAACAGTGATGAAAACCCTTTTAAATCATAAAAGATAATAGATTTTATTTTCTATTTGACTCTTTTAATGGATTGCTTGTTCCGCTGCAGTTAAACTTGATGTCTATTATATTTTATCAGTTTAACATTGTTGAAGGCTAACGCTAATTTATTCTGCATTATCTTTATCATAATATTTCTTACTGGGCTAGTTGAGCTCACCCTTTCTTTCACTGTTCTCTTTAGGAAATGAGAATATAGCTAGGACGAGTCGGGGAACGGAGTGATGGTCCAGAGGATAGCATTAGTAGTCCTCACTATTATGTGAAATAGTGTGATAATAATTGTAATGAAGACTCCTTTTGAGTTTGTATACTCTCTAGTAGACAATATTTGTATTCAAACTCGCAGTTTATGTTTTGTCGTATTGTACACGACAATTGTATTAGTAAGTTGTATTTGAATTCTGTACCATGTATCTGGCGACTCAAGATGGGTGATGTATACCTAATTTTGGGTGCGTCACAAATGAGCTTTAAAAAAAACAATCTCGTTATTCACATGTCTATTCTATTTGTTTCAGCTAAGATAAAAATGATTTGAAAATTTTCAAAATGCTTTTTTGGACCATGTGCATCATTTAATATTGTGTAGAAAATGCAATCAAACCTAGTGTTGGTTGTGATCGAAAGATTGTCAACCCACTATGGTATGATGTAATATCACAAAGTCATAAAATGACGGATTCCTTAACGTACTACTAGTCTGATACGGTATCATGACATCATAAAAGAAATTTTAGTTTACTTTTAAATTATGAAGAAGGTCAGTTAAGTTGGCTAAATTATTTCGATTGATGTCCGAGTTATTGAAAGTCTAAGCTATTTGATTCACTACTACAAAATAGTAAATAGACAACGTGGAAAAAACGTTGTGGTTTTAGTCAGAAAAACGTCGTGGTTAAGGGTGTTATCTATTTGACACCCTTACAAAACGTTTTTAAAACGTTTTAGTTAAGCACAATACACAACGGTTTTTTAGAAAAAAAATGTTATAGATTTGTTTTCCAAAAATTAGCAGATGCTTAAAAACGTTGTAGAATGTATGATTCCACAACGTTTTTTGGATAAAAATGTTGTTGTTTAGTATATCAGACAATGTTTTTTAAATGTTGTAGATAAAAAAAAAAAAAAAAGATGTGGTTCACCTATATTACCAATGCACCTGCAATATGCTAATGCCATTATATATAGCCAAAATATATCAACCATTCAAAATACATCCCAATAATACCATTCGTTTACAGTTTCAAATTACTACATCCACAAAATATAACAACATCAATAGTGTAGTATTATATACTGACACAATATTGAGTGGTTTAGCAACATCATGTTGATAACTTGTAAAATAAAAAAAATACATATGAAAGGAATTCTCAAAATTAAATGCACTAGCACCTACAGTAAATATGTTCTCAAGTAGCAACAGCGTGGAGCTCTGCAGCACCATATCTGCACATCTCATTGATAAGGTCCTCTGTCAAAGTTGAGGCATTACAACTCAAGTCACTGAGTAAGCTAACAGGTGAAGTAGGTGAAGTAGGTGAAAGTGAGAAACATGAATACTAAGTAGAGAAAAAATTTGGCTGCGCCATAGAGAAACCAGAAATTAGTAAAAATCAATATTCATTTAATTTTTTTTCATATGGCAGAGCATTAACATGCATAAGATTTCTTTTTCTATTTCTTATCCTTCAAATTTTTTGCTTTTACTATGATGGGGTATTTAAAGCTATATAAAACAGAGAAACAATTCAATAAGACCATATGTTAATAAATGACAAGACTGTCCGACTATAGATAATGCAAAGTGAAACAACAAGTCCCATGATATTTTGATTGCATATTAGTGATTAATACACCAAAGAATAATGAAACAATTTGTCAAATTTATTATACAATCTTTGTTTCAAGTGCTAGCGAATAATGTAATCTTCATAAAATAGGTGACTAGCAGATTCAAGCAGAAGCAATCTCAAAATTACAAGATAGAAGTATAGATTCGAGGAGGCTAAACAGTTGTTATTAAATGTTCCCCTAAAAAGTAAACAAATCTTTTTCATAGGAAATATGAAGGTAATGATATTTGTTTAGTATGAAATTTATTTTGTCAGAAAATTGTAAAAAAAATCGTAGATAAACAATTTTTTAAGTTAAGTATACAAAAACATAGTATAATTAGTTTATTAAACCACATTTTAAACCAAGCACATCACAGAAAGTACTATCACCATCCAACAAGCAAAAGAGTTCTGTATTTAAGAATGATATATGTTAGATTAACCACACAGGGAAGGATATAATTTTCTTGTATCGCAGTTAAGGAAATATTAAATTAGCTGCAAGCATACTTGTGCTTGTTTTCTACGTAGATCAAATTTAATGAGCACATAACTAGTTTCTTTAAAAATTCTCCTCAACATGTATTAATCTCCCATACATAAAAGAAGGCATGTCATTCTTCAAATTTTACTATGATCAATGATGATATTGATGATAACTGAGGATCAAATATGAGGAGACCTGTTTATCAGGTAATCTGTAATTCTTTGCTCTATATTTTCTTTTCCTTTTCTAGTTATTTACTGAATATTGTATTGTGTAAGCAATTAAATTATTTATCTTACCAACCAATAAATGTGAAAGACATCAGTTATAAGAAGTTATGCACTAAATGTACAATTGTCTACAGATGATTTTTTTTTTATTTTTTTGGAATGGTTTTAACTCATACTCTAAGGCAATCAAAGTCCAAATAATACATAATAGAAGTATAAGATCATCTATATTGCAGTGAAGGGCTGAAAGCAAGTAATCATATAAATGTAAGAACCACTGACCAGCTAGAAGGACTAATATTTGCAATTATTGTAGTTTTTGAATTCCCTCCTAGTGAATCCTAAAAGAGAAGGAATAAGCAAATTTATAAGACTGCTCATTACAAATAATTGATTATACATAAGATTCTGACTTTTCCAAGTGAACACTTTGTCATAAGAAGCAGACTTATGCAATCACAAGTAGACAAATTGAAGACACTGATATTTCAATCAAACATACTATGTAAAAGAAGTCTCAAGAAAAACAGAAAGGAAATAGATAAGTTTAATTGAATATTTGGTGACTTAAATCTTCTACATGATTAACAGTGTGAGCATGAGTTGGCTATAAAATATTTGGAAAAAGAGAACTGACCAATCACATTAAACATCACAAAAGTTTTGTCCTTTTATATGCATTAGTATGACCAGTCTAGCCAACAACTTTTCCACAATATTGGACACTGACATGAAATAACTGTACTAACCTTAATCAAACTAAATTATATACAAGACTGGAGCAATAGAAATAAGTGGATGTGGTACTGATATATAGACTTAAAGAATAAAAAGTGTGCCTAGTGGTTTAGAGCATTCACCTGAAGTAAAAATGTGAGCTTTGAATCCCGGTAAGGAACGTGGAGTGATTTTCCATTAGATATATTCACAAGGTTCCTAATCACAAGTCTGCATTTCAAACCAATTCAGTTAGATGTCATTTATTGGAAAATCAAATAGAATAATTTTAATTTTACAAAGTTACTGCAGAACTTCTTAATTTCAACTTTGCTAAATTGAGGATGCAACGTGGAAATAAAAAACCCCAAAGTCGAAAGGGACTTGTTGATGTTGGTAGCTTCCTTTAGGCGTTCACCTTCAACACCAGAACTCTTCTTCCTGGTTTAAATTTTAATTTACTTTCCAAATTAAAAGAAGACCAGTGACATACAAGAAAAATATTTTTGAAAAAGAAAACAAAAACTAGGATAAAGATAAATCAATAAGAAACTCACACCTAAACATGATCATTAAATGCCAAATATATTCTTACAAAACCTATTTATCAGGATTTCCAACTGGAGCTCTATTTTCTGCAGGAACATAGAACATGGTTTCAGCTAACACGCCACATTCCCTACCTTAATCTACAGTATCATAGAAGGATCCTGTCCCAGGCCAGTCACACTCATGATTACCACTGTAGAAAATATGAAAGCCGAACAACGCTAATTTTTTGAGTCTTTCTCTAGATCTACACAGACTCGGAGACGAACTCAGCCTCACGCAAGCATTCATATATAAAAACTAAGCTAAATACATATCAATGAAACCCTAACTAGAGGTAAATATACTGACTGTGATCACCGTCGCGCTTGGCAGAGCTGCAATCGGAGTAACGAGATGTAACATCCTTGAACATAGCCTTGCCAAAAACGATGTCTTCACGAAGGGATTTGAGTTGAGAGACGACAGTTTCTCTAGTGGTGTTGCTAATAACTCGACCTTCTGCATCCTTCCAGGAAACCTTACGTCGAGAACTTTGGTGCTTTACGAGTATGTGAGAAGCCCTAACTTTGTCCGATTCGGCTGATGATGATCATAAAAGCCCTAGATTTATCCAAATTTCTGAAACCAAAACCTCGAATTCCATGCTTAAAACCCGTGAAACAAACTGAATTCAATCTCCTCAACGATTCTGAAGCTTAAAAAATGGCGAGATTTTGAGGAGAAATAGAAGGGAAAAGGAGAGAGGAACTACCAACATCACAGCGAGAAAGTATAGAACCTTGTTTTAATTTCAAAATTTAGCTTCCGTGTTTTTTTTTCTCCGTGTTTTTTAGATAGACAACGTTTTTAAAAAAAAACGTTATCTAGTTCAAATAAAAAAAATTCTCTTTTAAATAGATAACGTTTTTGCATATATATCTACAACGTTTTGTTTAAAAACGTTGTGGAAAAAAATACCACAACATTTTTATAAAAAACGTTATCTTTTAAGCGTTGTCTATTTACTGTTTTGTAGTAGTGATTCGACGAAACGACTGTCGAAAAATATTTATGAAATTCAAGCATTCTTGAGTATTTATTCCAAACCATATTTCTCTGGTTCAGATTCAAGCGTTGAAAGGCTGAGGTTAACAACCCTATAAAGGGGACATGTTTTCAGATACAATGGTTCTGAATGTGACGCATATAGTCGTTACGGTGTGCTACGTTTGTATACAACGTAGTGGTACGATAGGGTGATCACCTAGAGTACTTGTATATTATGTTTATAGTCTTTATGATTGATAAACATTATGTGGAAAGGGTTTATAGTGTGAAGGTTTTTGTTGAAACACTAGTAAACCTAGAGAAGAGTTCACGATCTTGTGACCCCTCAACATAATTTGGAATCTAAGTTACTCATACTACTTCCCAACTATTGAATGATTGTGGAAGATTCTTTTCTTTTAAAGGGTGAATGGGGTAAGGAGGATATTCCTTAGAAAGAGAAAGTGGTAGAATACGACGTGTAATAATGAATGAATCACATAAGCTATGAAAATTCCAAGAAAGGAATAAAATTCTGAAAGAGAAAAGATGAAATTATTTAATAAAATAGGTAATCTTCAGAATGAGACCGAGTAAAGAAGTTTTGGTGATTCCGAGGACAGAATCCTTATAAGGGGCAGAGAATGTGATAACCCGAAATTTTAGAAATGATTAAAATAAGAATTAGTAAATAAAAATCTTATTATAGGATATGTCGGGTTCAAATATGAATGTATATATGTGTTATATAATTTGGAATTTGGGATTATGTGGGAAGAAATTATATATGAGATTTTATAGTTAATTAAACTATTAAAGAAAGAAGAGTTTGAGTTTGAAGTTTAATCTCTAAATTTTTTGAACAATGTAGTAATTTATATTGTAAAGTCAAAAAAGAGATTGATTTTTGGCTAGAATAATAAGTTAGCATATAAGAAGCATGTTAAAGGATTTGTGAGTTATGTTTTGTTTCTGTTGAAGCATAACATGTCTGCGTACAAACTTGAAGTGGCGCGACCGCGCCACTCTCAAGCCTAAGACCAGCGCAGCCGTGCCGGTCTGCAGATAGTTCAAGATGAGATTGTGTAATCTGAATTTTTAAGATTTATATATTAATGACTAATAGGTTATCATATAGGTCATATTTGATATTCAGAGTGTCTATGAATGGATTGAGATAACAATTCATAAATTGAATGAGAATTGATTATGGAGATTAATTAACCCAGAATAAGTAATGGTTAATTAAGATATATTATGTAATATTATAATATAATGCTAAAGCCTTGTGTGGCAGTGTCGTGATAGTAAATTGAATAAATAGGTTAATTCACTTAAATAAGATGATGAATTAATATATGTGTTTTACATAAGAGGATGAAAGGAATATGTTAAATAAAATTTTATATTTTTAAATATATTACATAGTATTGTAATATATAAAAGGGTTAATATTTGAAAGATAAGTGATTAATAAAAGAAGAGAACTAACATATTTATAAATAAATATTGGTTAGAGATTTATGCATTAAGTTAATAACTAAGTTATGATTAACCGAAAATTTGTTAGGACAATTTATGGAAGAAAAGGAATTGAAGAATTATAGTTTTGTACATACTAATTATTTGAAGGAGATAGTTATCTTAAATAAAGGTGTTATGAGTATAAAATTCATAAAGCCTAGTATAGTAGTTCTACATATTACAAGTGTATAATTATTTAAGTAAGCTAAATAATTTAGCATTAAGGTAAAGTGTGTCACACAAACTTTATATTAAATGAATATTAAAATGTGGTAATGAACTTAAAGTAAGTTTGTGGGATATGCCTAGTGTGGCATAATGATTGACTAAGGATTTGTTCAATTACATTAGTGGGGAAATGATGAAGTAATGTGATGAACTAATGATTATTATTATTAATTATTATGTGCAATTACATTTTTGTAAGAGCATACAAGGTAATGCAATAAAATTTGCTTCATGTATAAAAATAAAATGAGATGTTAAAAATAACATAATGTGATGTGAATAGTTATAATATAAGGCTATAAGCTTGAGTGATGTAAATTATTAAGCAAGTATAAATGAGACTTGTGTGACAATGATTCATGGTGAATCAATTAAACATGTATTTTAAAAGTGTGGAAGAAAATTAATAGATACTTGATAATAATTGAGTGTATTTGAGATAATAAATTTTATGAAAAATAATGGGTTGAGAGTACCCAACTGAATTATATTTAGCTTAATTAAATTATTATTTGGACTAGCTTAGTGTACATGGGCTGTAAGATTATATTGGTGTATATTTAAAATATAAGTATACTTTCTATATGTGGGTAGGTACATATATATGTGTATATATGTGCCCATAACATTATATACTGTAGTAATGTTAAGTCATTATAATTGATTTAATAAGCCCAAAAGGAATTAACCTTAGTAGAATGAGACCCATTTTATTGATAAATTAGAGGGTATTAAACCTTGTCCCAAAATTATTGTCACACTTATTATAACAGCCGTGATAGGTCATTGACCTATGCTACTTCAATTGCTGGAAAATGAAAAAGGCTATAAAGCTTGCAATCATGGTGATGATGAAAGGAGTGATGGAGGATGAGGGAGTAGGTGACCAACTTTCCATTACCCTTTGGTTTCTCCTTCTCCCTGTTAGTTCTAATCATTGTGTAAATGTATTGTCTGTGTATTGAAATCTTTATAAATAGAGCCTCCTTCTTCTCCTTCACATTGGTTGAGTTGTCTGAGTAATTGGCTATGGAAGGTTAGTATAATTGGAGAGCAATCAGAGGTTTGGAGAGCTATAGTTAGCAAAATGGAGCAATCAAGGGGTAATAATTCTAATATATATGCTCTTGATTCTTAATTTTGAATTTCTTAGAAATGTAAGAAATACTTGCTAAGTGAGTCAAATATTGATGACTAAAACTTGTTGCAATCTGTGAATTGTTGTAAGATGTTGCTAATACAGTTAAATACGAAAACAATGGGAGTTAAACGAACCAATTTGGATGGGAAACGAATTCGTAGTGAATGAATTCGCTAAATATGTTTAAAACATGAAATTATAGCATGAACACTGAATTGGAACCCTTAAAATGATTTGTTAATGTTTTTGAAGTATTATAATTATTCTGTAGATAGTGGCTAAGAGTATAACAAGTTCAAAGAGTCGAAAACCAATAAATTCTGACTTAAAATGAAGAAGTTATGCAGATTTGAAGTAAAAGCATTACAAAATCTGGAATCTGGGTGAAGCCAAGCACGGGCGTGCTGCCCATGAGTGCGAGCGCGCAGCTGGGCGCTACTAGATAGAGTGAGCATGTCGAAATTATGAAGGAAATAGGCGCGGCCGCGCCCATAGTGTGTCAGGTGTGACTATTTTGACTGGTTTTGGTAAAATGGTCATACCGTTTTTATACAGACTCCGATTGAGGCGATTCAATATTATCCGAAACGAGGACGAATAGACCTACAAGATTTGTTCTTTAAGTGTTTCAATTTGAGGTCGTTATAAGGGGTCAAAATAGTCATCTTTAGGACTGAGGTGTATTAGGAGGCAATCGGAAGGTGTCGAGCATGCACGTATGCAAGTGTAGTGCTTTTGAAGATAAAAGATGTTGTTCTAAGTTATAAAACGTGAATATTAGTAAGTATTATGGTTCTTAACATTAATAAATGATGTATTAAATAAGTTATATAAGCATACACAAGAGAGATAAATTGGGCGTATGACGAATGAACGTCGAAATGCCGTGACAAGTGTTAATGAACTTAAAGAGTGTTTTAATTTAAATAAAATGAACATTATAAGATATGGAATTTGGTTAATATAAACCAATAAGGAGTCTTATCAAGAATTAAAAACTTGAATGTACTTCGGGTATGACCTAAGAAGAAATATAGTGAGATATAAGTTGAAAGTTAACACAATCAAATTGAACATTTTGTATTGATTAATAGGAAGGGTTATGGGATGTAGAGTAAAGTTTATATTACAGTTACTATGCATTGCTAATAGTTGATGTGCATGATTATATAATTTTGTAAGGCACGTGAAGTACAGATAGCTGCAATTATTGGTAAACAATGATCAAGGCAAGTCTTTCAGTTCTTATTTGATATATGAATTCAATAACTATTAGTTGAGCTATATTATGCTATGAGAATGTTTATGTATATATATGAAATACATATGAGATATTTATGAAATTTGAAAGTTGATATTTGATGATATGCTTGTGAAGTAAATCTCTATGCCTGTTATGTGAGAAGTAACGTGCGTAGTAAATATTAATTGATTATGAATACATGAACTGAGTATGTTATTATATGCTATGTGATGCATGAAAACTGTTAGAATTGCTGAGCTGTTGAGCTCACTTTTGCAAACAACCATTTTACAGGTTAAAGACTCTCGTTAACGATTATGTTCTACTTGATTGATTGAGTTCAATAGTATCAAAGAAGATTGATTGATTTATTTAAATATATGTTCTTGAACCATGTTTAGGTTCTAGGAGATGTACATTATAGTAGTTTACGATGTGTAATGCATGTTAAGTTGTAAAGTTATACTATATGATACATAGAGGAATTCGAATCGAGATGTAAATTTTTTTATAGTAATTCGAATAGAATGAATCGTAACATAATTTGATTCAAGGATATGTAATTGATTCAAGTTAAGAAATCAATAAAATATTTTTTTTCAAAGGAGATTGAAAAAGTTTAAATTATTCTGCATATTTTTATAACATTGAATATGATGTAAGACAGGAATGGTAAATGACCAAGATTTGAAATTTATAAAAGTTTGGGGTCATTATACAAATCTTGGAAATAGAAAGAATTTATATTCTAAATTGTAATAAGCAAAGTAATATTCATTAAGTTATGAATAAAAGATATAAATAGTTTGACGATAGTAGTATCGTGGCGGACCAGATTCGAGGTTCGAAGGGACCCGGATTTTGGGGTGTCACAGTACTACTATCACTACAAGAATTTCTATTGATAGGAAAGTAAAACTCCATTAGGTATTCCTTAGCGACCCATGTTCAGTGAACTTATTCTCTAATAAGCACCTACATACTTGCTTTAGTGTCTCCACACAAATGATCATGAGATCAATCATCCTCATGCAATGAGCAAGCAATGTATGTACCAATCATTCTAGATTCACTAATTCTCTTTTTAGTTATCCAATGATTGGGAACATTTTAGCTTTTAAGTTATCTAAGAATTTAGATCTCATTAGCATGATCTCATCATGATTCTAAAAGCATTGCTTAAAACTATTTGTTTATCACATATTATTAAAAACATCACCATGTAGATAAATTAAATCCTTTAGTAAATGAAGATTTTTATTAATAAACAAATATGACTGTTACAAAGTATATGCTTTATCATCAACATGATTGGCTTGTGTTCATACTACTTTCAATCTCCCACTTGCACTAAAGTCAATCGTCATAGTATCTCATAACCTTACTCTCTAAGTGACGATCATCCTGTTGTTGGATAAGCTTCAGTATATGGATATGTAATATTGTTCTTGAAAGTCCACTATCTCTATAGTGATTTTCCATCTTTCAATGATTCCTCTAATCAAATGAAAGTGCTGCAACAAATGTTTAGATCCAAGATGAGACTTAGGAACTATTCATAGTTCTGTAATGAACTTTTCATCCAAACAATTAACTTGCAGCTTCATTTACAGCTATATACTTTGTCTTTATCACTAAACAAGAAACTCTTTGCTGTATGGAACCTTTCCAATTCACTGCACCACCGTTCAAGGTAACACCTTACCCTAAAGTGGATTTGTTGTTGTCTTAGTCAGTTTAAAAAATATGAGTCTGTTAAAACCTCTAGTTTTAATTCAGAACCACCATGTATATGATCACATCCTTAGTGCCAGTTAAGTACTTTAAGATGTTTTTCACGGTCTTACAGTGATCTTCTCCAGAATATGACCGATCAACATCAGGTCTCGTACATTTCATTGCATACATGATAGTTACTTATACGATCTCTCTTTTAGGAGTCTTTGGGGACTATTAAGAGAGATACACTCCATGGCTCATTATCATGAGACATCTCATGGAGTTTGCCATGCTAAACGACTTTAACATCAAATGAATATACGTTCCTTGGGTTAAGCCGAACATCCTTTTAAATCTATCTATATAGATTTTTATCCCCAATTAAGATACTCTTTCCAAATCATTCATGGAGGATTGTTTAGACAACTTTATCTTTACTGATTGTAGCATTGGTATGTTATTCCGTATCTATAGTATATCAACATATAATACTAGGAATATCACGACGCTCCCACTGACCCTTTTGTACACACTAGGTTCATTTATGTTTTTGATAAAATCAAACTCTTTTGATTGTCTCATCAAAAACTAATGTTCCATTTTGAAAAAATTGCTTCAATCCATTTCTCTGAGTGTCTACAACTCTTACCTCATCGCATGTAACTAGATCATAATCTCTTATGATTCGTACCTCATCATCATCATCATCATCATCATCATCATCATCTATGATGAATCCATACCTCCCAAGTATCTTCAGTACTATTCCATATTTACAATTCAGTTGTGGTACAGTAGGTCTATCTAAAGGTTCCTATTTTGACTTATAGTATTTTGTGGTTCTTGAACTCTTTAAGATTTTATTATCCTCCCACTAGCCCTTCAGTGATAAACATCTTTATCTTATAAGGTAACATGTTTCGAAATAAACACCATTTACTAAGTAGGATTATAGAACATATATCCTAAACTTATTTTAGGATGTCCTTTAAATTTGTACTTGTAAAATATTGTCCAAAGCTTATCCTTTTAAACCTTGTTCACATAAGCTGGATAAACCCTTATCTTAACATACATAAGATTAGGAATCCTCCATGTCCATAACTCTTACAGAGTCTTGGGGTCGGATTTTGAGGTTACCTTTTCATAGATATGCAACCATTTATAGGGTATGACCCAGAAGGATAGTAGAATGTTGGTAAAATTATTATAGACAACACCACGTCCAACAAGGTACGAGTTTTCCTTTTAGATATGTAGACATTCAAATTTTTACATTCCTGTTACTAACATTGCAGGAGGGCAAAATCGTCTTCCAGAGATAACCTGGAAGTCAAATCAACGCAATCCCGGATACAACCCTGGGATACTCAGTTTTTAATCTCAAAGACAACCCAGGGATACTTAATTCCAGTCCCGTAGATAACCCTAGGAGATTCAGTTCCAACCTCAGAGATAACCCCGAGGGATACAGTTCCAGTTCCGAAGATAACCTCGAAGAAGTTGGTTCCAACCTCGAAGACAACCTTGAGGCACTCAGTTTCAACCCCGGATATAGCCCCGGGAAGTTAAGCACACCAAGAAAGACAACCTTGAGGACATTTAGTACTTACATCAGCCCAATCTCAGAGATAACCGTGAGCAACGTCTACTACATCTGCACAGAGCCGGAGAAAACCCCGATGAGGGGCAAAATCATCACATATATTCATTCAGATCATTTGTATGTGCACTATATTCATTCATTCTTACAATGCAATGAAAATTTCTTTGTTCTCCCTAAATGGAAGTAACGCGAAGTGAACTCGGCTACAAATGATCTGTCACGAAGTGAACTCCAGGCTGTCGGTGATTGATTAATAGACAACCTGTCGGTGTTTGATTAATAGACTCATCGGGAGAATAATTCCATGAGGCTCAGTAAAAGCATCACCCAGATTCGCTCCAGTTGAAAAATCAGATTAACTTCCCATCGAGTAAATTGCGATGATCTGGGAACCTTCATGCTAAAAAGTCACGAGAGAAACCTAAGATAGGTTAGCCTCTGATAAACCAAACGCGGAGGAAAGTCTCTTCTTACCTTCCCATTTCAATTACTTGTAATTTCATTTTCATGTCAGTCTCAATGTAATGGAAAATATAAAGGAATATGTGAACATGCATTCACTTTTATATCAAAATTTGTCATGCTATCCTGTCATTAAAACAAACAGACATCCGTTTTGCATGATAATTGTGACAACCCGAAAATTTATAAAATCTTGAATGATTAGAATAAAGGTTAAAGAATAAAACCTAGAAGAGAATCTGAGGATTTATTTTAAAATTTTAAGAAGAACCTATATGGTTTCTTAATTGAATGCGAATAAAGAAATATGGGTTACAAAATTCCAAAACCCTAGAAATGAATTGATATGTATTTGAATGAATATCAAGAATAAGGTATTACGATACCTGTAAAATTTGATGTGAACTGAATAGTGTAAGAAATGTTATATTAATACAGGTGGAATTTTATTAACGAAATAAGATTTCACAGGAAGAAAAGCTATGAGGTTAAATGAAGATGAGTATATGTATAGAAATATATATACTTAGTAAGCTGCTATATATATTTTAGCAAGAGGAATGATGAATAAGTTAATGATATAAGGATCAAGATAAAACTATGTTAGTAATTAAGATAGCTTGAACGTTGGTCTTGACGGGCAAATAAGAATTTGAATAAGTATAAAGTCGTTAGTTAATATGATTAGCAATATGAAGGGAGTAAGATAAAACTCAAAATTTGAGTTGGAGATAGAATTTTGAAGCACGGACTGCTCGGTTGCATTCGGAACGTCAAGTTTAGTCAGAGTGGATAGTAAACACAAAAATGTGTAAATATTAACTTTTGGTCAAAGTCAACAGTTGACTTTTTGTAATAACCAAGAATTTTTGTGGTACATTGTAAATAAATATATTAAATAATTTGTAATATATTATGGATGATTAAGTGATTATGTGAATAATATGCTCTAATATTTAAAGGAAGTCTCACTAATAAGTTAAATAAGTTAGTGAACTAACCTAAGTATTTTATTAATCTAGAAAATAGATGTAAGGTGTTAAACCCTAGTTAAATACTCAATAAACTTGAATAATACAAGTCTAATTGGGTTATGTGAGTGAATTAATATTATTAATGAATAATGATATGGGAATATTAATAATAATGAGCATAAGCTCAAGAGATAATAATGAAAGAAAAATATGTAATTAAACAAGCCCAATTATATTTTTAGTGTGGGACTTGTAGATAAAATTAATTTTAGGGCAATTAGTTTATTAAATTAGCCCAAGAGGTGATGTATAAGATAAATATAGTAATGACCCAATTGAATTAATGGAGAAGCCAAGTTCAATTTTGTAAGCAAGCATGATAATAAAAGTGCAAGCCCATTAAACATTTAATTGCAAGCCCAATTGTTAAGCCCACTTGGAGAGGTTATTATAGTTATTAATTAAGCTAGCTAATAACAACCAAATTGGTGGATAAAGAGGGCATGTGGCCGAAAATTAGAGGAGGGGAAAAAGGAGTGGAATGTAATAATTAAGTTAACTTTAGTAGGTAAACAACTTCTTTAGTTGACATCTTATTATTTGGACAACACATTAAGTGTTGTTTGCAAGTTAGCTTGGCTATGATCAGAGAGTAGGTAATGTAAGACCCCAGCTTATTATAAATAAAATCGAATTTCCTCTAATTATTATTGTGAATAATAAGGTGTTAATTTGATATAATGCTTTGGTTATGGGTGAAATGTGCAAAATTTTTAAAATAAGCAAGTGGTTATAAAATATTCATTTTTGTCGGAGAATATTCGTTTTGTCGTGGAATATTCTTATTGTCGGGTAATATTCGTACGACGGCGCAGCCATTTGTGGGCCCCATAACAGAATAATTGTCGAATGAAGAAAATGACAAATTTGAATTTTTATAAATAACGGCGTAATCGTTACCATTAACACTGTTGGAATACCCAGTGGTTAAAATACAGTAATACGCGTGGTTACACAATAGCACACGATTTTGTACAGTATTTTTGAATTATTGATTCTTACGTAAGAAGACACTACTCAATAATTGTTACAGTAATTACTGTTCAATATTTTATTTTATTGGTTCAATAATTGATACGTTGATATTTTATATTATTGTTGTTTCAATAATTGTCACTGCACAGTATTTTCCATTATCGGATCAATAATTCATATTGTTTGAATAATATTATGAGATAACATTATTGGCAATGTCTAAAAAGTTCTGTCCAGGGGAGGTTTGGTCACCTAATTGCGCGCCAGTAAGGAGAAATTCTTATCGGAAAGCCCCCTCTTTCTTGGGAACGGCATGGTTGTCATAATTGTGATTCTGTAATATTATTTGTGAATAATTAATTATTGATTTATATGACAAGGAAATATTTATTTTATGTGGATATAATTGATGGTTATATTTATTTTACGATGATATAATTGAAAGAATTAATGTTGAGGTATTTTTGTCGGAATGGAGGAATTAAAAATTAAATCACTGTTCTTGAGATATATTGTGTGAGTTATAATTTTTAATTTGATCGTTGGATCGTTGTGATTTTTGGATATGTTATACATATATAAGTTGAGTATATGTCCACAAATTTTGAACGTTAAAAATGAACGTATAATTTGTTATGAATTTTAAGAGGTGACTGATTCGAAAATTAGGTTTATAATTAATTTTGGTAGAAAATTCTAGAATTAAGTGGGCCCCACTTGTAGTCGGTGAAGAAATGTTCTGAATTTTATTTCAAATGTGGTGGGTGGCAATAGCAGCAGTTAAAGCCATCAGGTAGCAGGTCAAGTCTGCTTTGGCGTGCTAACATTTTTCTATAAATTAAGGGCTAAGTTAGAATTGAAAATCACACCAGAAATATAAGCTTTCTCTCTTTCTCTCTTTATATTATCGAGCGTATTCTTGGGAGTATTTTGATACTTTGAGTGCTGCTATACGGTGCAAGTTCCTTCAGCACTATAACCAGTATTCCAGTCAGAAGCACTGTCTTTTTGAGGTAAGGGACGTTATTTTCTTCGTAAATGATATTATTTCTTCAATATCATTATGCCGAAATATTGATACGAACTTTTTATCAAATTTGGAACTTTTTGTTTCGGGGTTACTATTCACGTATACGGCACTATTCACGAATATGGCACTATTCATCGAAAAATAAAAATTTTCCTTTTTCAAGGTGTCTATTATGGTTACTATCTTTGATTGTATCCATGTTTTGATCTTTATTCTTGAATTTTGCTTCAAAATTGGTTATTATGGAGTATTATTGATCTAGGATAAACTGTAATACGAATCTCTAATATTTGTTATTTTGTTTCATTGGATTCGTTTTCTTTAAAATATTTTTCATCATCCTCAGTCCTAAATGATGATATTACTGAATATCTTTGGCCTGTAGTGCAAAGATGAATGATTACCTAATGAATATCTTTGGCCTGTAGTGCAAGATGAATGATTACCTGATGAATATCTTTGGCCCATAGTGCAAAGATGAACATGTGTTGAGATGAACATGACCAACTGATGATACAAATGAATATCTTTTGCCCGTAGTGCAAAGATGAATATTTGATTAAAGATGTGTATTGATTGATTTTACAGGGATAAAATATTGATGATAAACTTTTAAATTCATAAATGATAGTAGATTTTATTTTCTACTTAACTCTTCTAATGAATTGTTGTTTCCGCTGCAGTTGTTGATCTAAAACTTGTTGTCTATTATATTCTATCAGATTTTTCCTTGTTGAAGACTAATGATAATTTGTTGTATATTATCTTAGTCATAATATTCTTTACTGGGCTAGTTGAGCTCACCTTTTTTCTTTTTGTTCCATTTTTCTTCTAAGGAGGTGAGAACATATCAGGATCTAGTCGGGGTATGGAGTGATGGTTCTAAAAAGATGTTTTAGCAGTCCTCACTATTTCTGTAAAATAGTGTATGAATAATTGTAATGAGGACTTATTTGAGTGTGGATATTTTCTAGAAGACAATATTTGTATTTAAACTCACAGTGTGTGTTGTCGTATTTTGGAAGTTGTAGTTTGCTTTCTGTACCATGTATTTGGTGACTCAGAATGGGTGTTGTATACCTATTTTGGGGGCGTCCCAATTGGTATCAAAGCTTAGGGATATCATCCCTGGCTGAGGTGTGAGACAATAACTAGGAGGGGAGAGATGGGAATTCCTTCGCTAGTATGACCTTACTAAGTTTATTTGGTATTTAATTGGTCGGTCAGAGTATAGGGATAATAAGTGGTATGTCAATTAACCCTTGTTTTGTGGCAGCGTTTGAAAATGGCATCTGAAAATATTGTGATAAGCAATGAAGCACATGAGACCGTTGAGTCACCAACGATTAATACCCAGGGTAATGTGCATCAGGATGGCAATAGTCCTCAGGTAAACAACAACACCGATCAAATGATGAACGATGAGATGTTCAGAGGCTCTATGCTATTCATGCAACATCAGGCGAGAGGGACTCCTGTTCAAAGTGCAGGTGGAAAAATTGGTAACTCTCGGATAGTCACCGCTAAGCAGTTCAAGTAGCTGGGACCACCGGAGTTTTTGGGAAAGCTAGAACCACTTACGGTAAAGACGTGGATAAAATAGATCACCAAGATATTTGATGTCTTAGGATGTTCCGAGGAGCAAAAGGTTTCCTTTTCCACCTTCATGTTGCGAGGAGAGGCAGATTACTGGTGGGAATCTATAAAGCGTACTCAATCTGCCGCACAGAAGATGTCTTGGGAGAAGTTTGAAGAATTATTCAACGACAAATACTTTCCTGAAAGTATTCGTCACATGAAGGAGGTTGAGTTCATCAAGCTGGAGCAAAACAATATGAACGTGTCGCAGTACGAAGCTAAGTTTGCCGAGTTGTCCCGATTTGCATCCCATTTGGATGATATTGAGGAGAGAATGACACGAATGTTTCTACGAGGTTTGAAACCCGAAATACGTCAATACTTCATTTCTCACAAATTATGTTTGTATTCAGATGCAGTGAATACGGCTCTGTTATTGGAGCGCGATAATGAGTCAGCCCAACCGAAGGATAACGAGCAACAACATGATAATAATTGTACCGGTAGCAACGGTCATCGGAACAATGATAACCATCGTGGAGGAAATTATCATGCCAGAAATGGAAACCACTTCGGTGGTAATCATGGCCAAGATAATAGAAGAAATGATTCAAGTGGAAATTTCAAGAAGAAAAGATTTAACGATGACGGGAAGTCGTCGACAACAGCACCAGCACCAGCAACAAATTCTAGGGGAGGAGAACGACCGCAAGTTAGATGCTACAGATGCGGAGAGGAGGGATATATAAGTCCAAATTGTTCACAGCTTTCCAAGATATGTTTTAGTTATTAAAAAGACGGTCACATAGCTCAATTTTGTCCTGTAGCAAAATCAATTCCAGTTGGGACGGTGGCACCAAAGGTGGATACGGATAAAACAAAGTTGGTGGTTTTAGAAAGAGCATTTTTCGTGACTTCTCAAAGAGCGAGTATTCCGAACGAAGCTAGCACGGGTTAGTTAATTATAAATTCTTGCGAAGTCTACACCTTGTTAGATACCGGTTCTATCTACTATTTTATTTCTCCTGCCTGTGCTCAATGTTTAAACTTGACTCCGGAGAAATTAGACTTTGACTTATCTGTGGAGACTCTGTTAGGAGAAACCTTTATCATATCCACTATTTATAAATCTTGTTTGATCTAAGTTGGCACCATCACATTACCTGTTGATCTTATCTCTTTAAAGATACTTGCATTTGACGTGATCTTAAGGATTTATTGGTTAACTACTCATCATGCCAAAATTGATTGTTTTCGTAAAGTTGTTAGTTTTCATATTTCTAAACAACCTGTTACGCGAATTTAAGCAACCAAACCATTGAAGTCAAACACTTTCATATCAAGCCATAAAGTCATTCGTTTATTGAAAAATGGATGTCAAGCTTTCTTATCCTATTTCATGGATTTAAACAAAAATACGTCAGATTTGAATGATATTTCTGTTATTAGTGAATTTCCTGGCGTATTTCCTGAAGAATTTCCTGACATACCCCCAGAGCGTGATATTGAATTTTGTATCGACTTTGAACCTGGTACAAAACCCATTTCTAAAATCTCATATCCTATGGCTCCTATTGAACTTTAGGAGTTAAAAACCTAACTATAAAAGTTGGTACTCAAGTCTCTATCTGGTGACTTCCTTTGTGAAATGAACCAAAGCCAGACTCTCCGTAGGGGACTCTATATTCGTGCGGTGGTAAACTGATATGCGCTATTGTGACGTGTTATCCAAGATTGGGATATGAGTCACAGTTGAGAGCAACGTAAGTCAGTAATCGAAATATCTAGCTTTCTAGGCTTAGCTGGTTACTATCGGAGATTCGTGGAAGGATTTTTTTAAATTGCTACTCCGTTAACTTAGCTAACTTGGAAAGATACAAAATTCGTATAGAGTGAGGAATGCAAGAAGATTTTCTAAGAGCTCAGGAGGCGACTCATTTCAGCACCTGTTCTGACCTTACTATCCTAGAAAAGTGAACATGGTAGCTGACGCGTTGAGTACAAGATCGTACGCGAGTACGAGTGCGATATTGTTGAATACAAAGACCTATTTTAAATAATTTACAAATGAAAGAGATAGAGTTAAAGACTCTAGGGACCCACGTTATGATGTCAAATATACGTATAGAATCGACTTAAATCGATAAAGTTTAAACCGCTCAAGCTACACACCAGAGCTGATGAATATAAAGAAGAAGGTGCAAGAAGGCGTTATTCTAGAAGTAATGAAGAGAAGAAAGCTCAAACCTTCGATTTATTTGAAATCCTCAATCGAGTAGGAACTGTGGCCTATAGACTCGCCTTAACGCTAAGTATATCACATGTTCATAACGTTTTTCACGTATCAATGTTACGTAAATATGTGGACGACCAAAACTATATTATTGCGTTAGAACCAAACGAGATAGCCGAAGATTTAATGTACGAGGAGGTAACTGTCAAGATCTTGGAGAGGAAAGAGCATGCCCTACGCATAAAAGTTATACCACAAGTTAAGGTTTTGTGGAGGAACCATGCAATTGAAGAAATGACCTGGGAGTTGGAATCAGAAATAAAAGTGAGGTACCCTCATCTTTTCGAAATACCAGGTATGCACGTCAATTTCGAGGACAAAATTTCATAAGGAGGGGAGGTTGTAAGATCCCAACTTATTATAAATAAAATCGAATTTCCTCTAATTATTATTGTGAATAGTGAGGTGTTAATTTGATATAATACTTTGGTTATGGGTGAAATGTGCAAAATTTTCAAAATAAGCTAGTGGTTATAAAATATTCATTTCTGTCGGGGAATATTCATTTTGTCGTGGAATATTCTTATTGTCGAGGAATATTCGTACGACAGTGCAGCCATTTGTGGGCCCCATAACAGAATAATTGTCGGATGAAGAAAATGACAAATTTGAATTTTTATAAATAACGGCGTAATAGTTACCGTTAACACTGTTGGAAAACCCGGTGGTTAAAAAACAGTAATACGCGTGGTTGCACAATAGCACACGATTTTGCACAGTATTTTTGAATTATTGATTCTTACGTAAGAAGGCACTACTCAATAATTGTTACAGTAATTACTGTTCAATATTTTATTTTATTGCTTCAATAATTGCTGCGTTGATATTTTATATTATCGCTGTTTCAATAATTATCAGTGCACAGTATTTCCCATTATCAGATCAATAATTCATATTATTTGAATAATATTATGAGATAACATTATTGGTAATGTATAAAAAGTTTTGTAAATGAGAGGTTTGGTCACCTAATTGCGCGCCAGTAAGGAGAAATCCTTATCGGAAAGCCTCCTCTTTCCTGGGAACGGCCTGGTTATCATAATTGTGATTCTGTAATATTATGTGTGAATAATTAATTATTGATTTATATGATAAGGAAATATTTATTTTATGTGGATATAATTGATGGATATATTTATTTTACGTGGATATAATTGAAGGAATTAATGTTGAGGTGTTTTTGTCAGAATGGAGGTATTAAAAATTAAATAACCGTTCTTGAGATATATTGCGTGAATTATAATTTTTAATCTGACCGTTGGATTATTGTGATTTTTGGATATGTTATACACATATAAGTTGAGTATATGTCCACAAATTTTGAACAGTTAAAAATGAACGTATAATTTGTTATGAATTTTAAGATGTGATTGATTCGGAAATTAGGTTTATAAATGATTTTGGTAGAAAATTCTAGAATTGATTGGGACCCACTCGTGGTTGGTGAAGAAATGTGCTGAATTTTATTTCAAATGTGGTGGGTGGCAGTAGTAGCAGGTAAAGCCATCAGGTAGCAGGTCAAGTATGCTTCGACGTGCTAACATTTTCCTATAAATAGAAGGCTAAATTAGAATTAAAAATCACACAAGAAACATAAGCTTTCTCTCTTTTTCTCTCTATATTATCGAGCGTATTCTTGTGAGTATTTTGATACTTTGAGTATTTCTATACAGTGCAAGTTCCTTCAGTACTATATCCAGTATTCCTGTCAGAAGTACTGTCTTTTTGAGTTAAGGGATGTTATTTTCTTTGTAAATGATATTATTTTTTCAATATCATTATGCCGAAATATTGGTCTGAATTTTTTTATCAAATTCGAAACTTTTTGTGTTGGGGTTACTATTCACGTATACGACACTATTCACGTATACGGCACTATTCACGTATACGATACAATTCACGAATACGACACTATTCACCGAAAAATGAAAATTTTCTTTTTTATCCAAGATGTCTATTATGGTTACTATCTTTGATTGTATCCATATTTTGATCTTTATTTTTGAATTTTTCTTCAAAATTGGTTATTATGGAGTATTATTGATCTTGGATAAAGTGTAATACAAATCTCTAATATTTGTTATTTTGTTTCACTGGATTCGTTTTCTTTAAAATAGTTTTCGTTATCCTCAGTCCTAAATGATGATATTACTGAATATCTTTAGCCTGTAGTGCAAAGATGAATGATTACCTAATGAATATCTTTGGTCTGTAGTGCAAAGATGAATGATTACTTGATGAATATCTTTGGCCCGTAGTGCAAAGATGAACATGTGTTGAGATGAACATGACCAACTAGTGATATAAATGAATATCTTTGGCCCATAGTGTAAACATGAATATTTGATTAAAGATGTGTATTGATTGATTTTACAATGATAAAATATTGATGATGAACTTTTAAATTCATAGATGATCGTAGATTTTATTTTCTACTTATCTCTTCTAATGAATTGTTGTTTCTGCTGCAGTTGTTGATCTAAAACTTGTTGTCTATTATATTCTATCAGTTTTTTTCTTGTTGAAGACTAATGATAATTCGTTGTATATTATCTTAGTCATAATATTCTTTACTGGGCTAGTTGAGCTCACACTTTTCCTTTTTGTTCTATTTTTCTTCTAAGGAGGTGAGAACATAGCAGGATCTAGTCGGGGTATGGAGTGATGGTTCTAGAAAGATGTTTTAGCAGTCCTCACTATTTTTGTAAAATAGTGTATGAATAATTTTAATGAGGACTTATTTGAGTGTGGATATTGTCTAGAAGACAATATTTGTATTTAAACTCACAGTATGTGTTGTCGTATTTTGCACGACAATTGTATTATTAAAGTTGTAGTTTGCTTTTTGTACCATGTATTTGGCGACTCAGAATGGGTGTTGTATACCTATTTTGGGGGTGTCACGGGTAAGATATGATGAGACACAATCTAATCCTTTGGATTATGCTAGCAAATTTAGGACATCAATTTTATTCTCATTTTATTTGCTAGAGAAAGAAAAAATAGAGAGAGAAGGAAAATACTTGAAAGAGAGAGAGAGAGAGAGAGAGAGAGAGGAACTTGTGGGAAGAAGAAGAAGATATGAAGAGGTCCTAAGCTCATGCACCCAAAAATTTATAACCTACTTTGGGTATAGAAGGAAGGAGGCTAAAAAGTTAAGGCACAAAAATTAATTTTAAGAATTTATTTTCTTTTCTTTTTATGGATTTGATGGAGAAAAGGGTTTTGTGATTTGGAAGTTAGAACCCCTTTATTTATGTGTTTTATGTAGATTTATGTATGAATCTAACTTGTGCAAGTATTTAAAAGTGGATCAAAAGGAGAGAAATGAAACTAGGTTTCTAGAAATCTAGAAAACCCTAGCTTTCGCTTCCTTTGAACAAATGGTATGCTAAATCTAGACCTTCTTTTTATGATCGGTTGAAAAGTGGTGCTAGATATATGTGTTAACTAGTTAACCCAAGTGGTAGAACTCAAAAATCATGTTTCTAAAAGTCGTGGTGTTTATTTTGGTAAAAACAGTCCAGTTTTCTTGGTACTGTTTTGGATGAGTCAGAAGCGGGAGCATTTTCGTCCACTTTTTGTGCTTTAAAAATTTTGGAAATATTTGGAGTGTTAATATCAGAAGATATGAAGGTTGTGTAAAAATTTGAGAAGTTTTGGACATACGGTTTGAGAGTTATGGATTTTACGGTAGCTATTTTTATGAAGCCACCCAAATAACTCTCTGTGTATAAGTCCACAAATTACAAATGGTTTACTGTAAGTACATGTCTATAACAGGAACATACTGTAAAAATTGTAGAATTTTGGGAGTTAATCTCGATTTATGAAAAATCTGAGAATATTTGGCTATTATGGACTATTTAAATATAGTAAATTAATTTTAAAAATTTCGGGGAAAATATATGTTAAATATGGAACTATATTCTGTCAAATCTCAGAAAAAAAATATTTTTGGGACTGTTTTAGTATTTTTCATCTAAATGATGATAAATGGATAAATAGATATAATTAAATATATGATATCCAAAAATATGAAAAATATGATATATGACTTGAGACCCTTGAGCATGGCTTATGCGGATTTTTGATGAAGTTTTGGGTCGGATGTGAAGTGTTGTGATATTTATGGCATTTGTAGACACTCGAAATTTTCTTTTCATGTTACTAACTATGTAAGAGGGCAAAAGTGTCTTTTTCACACTCCAAATATAACCCTGGAGGACCACAACATCAATTCCAACCCCACAGATAGCCCCGGAAGATCCAGTTTTCAAATCCCGGAGATAACACCGGGAAATCAGTTTCCAACCCCAGAGATAACCCTGGAAAAATTAGTTCAAAGCCCGGAGATAGCCTCGAGGGATCAAGATCAAAGCCTGGAGATAGCCCCAGGAGGTCAAGCCAACCTCAGAGATAACCCTGAGGACAGTCAAAGTCAACATCAAGTCAACCTCAGAGATAACCCTGAGAAAATATTGCTACAACTGCGCCAAAACCGGAGATAACCTCGGGAAGGGTAAAATGGTCATTTTACCAACTCAACTTCACTTCAAATCAAATACACTCATTTCAATTCAAAATGCTTCAATAAAAGTCACACAAGAACCATATCTTAACTTCCGAGCGCAAACTACTCAAAACGACTCAACGAACTTCTTGACGAAAACCCAAAAATGCCATTTCAATCATGGAACAATCTTCCTAGAATCAAAAAAGGGCAAATCTTATGTCATTGTGTAGCTCTCGGAAAGAGCTTTCCGGAATGATATGGCACGCTTCCATCGGACTCCCGGATTGAAAGTTATGAGCGACCGAACAAACAGCGCGTTGTCCGAATGTACGTACTTCGACACGGCGGGACCCATATTTTGGGCATCCCGGGCAGCCGCAGGTATACATGCGGCTCCCCCTTCTATAAATAGAGGGCTTGGGGTGGCCATTTTGCAAGAAAAAAATGACGAGGAAGCCCTGTCCAATTTGCTCTGTACTCACCCCATACCGAGTGTTTTCCCATTTTAAACAGATGTGAGTTCATATATAGCTACTTTTGTACCTACAAAAGCCAGTGTTTATCCACTTTAAAGATATAGAAGTCTTTTTTGGCAGCCCACTGTAAGCTTTCTCACACACTTTAAAGCCTTTCTCTTCATCTTTGCACACACCCTTCTTCACGTTGAGAGTTGTGTTGCGTGTGTTTGCCCGGACTTCGGTCCGTGGTTTTATTTCAGTTTGTATATATATATATATATATATATATATATATATATATAATATATATAACATTATCGAGTTATGCCTCGATTGAGCCTAGACTTCGGTTAGTGCGTTTACTCGCTTATATTATATATATATATTTATATATATATATATATATATATATATATATATATATATATATATTGTCCCACCTGGAGTTTACTTCGTGGTGGTTGATCGTTTTTACAGTTTTCTTTACGTTTCGTCCTTCCTAGAGTTCACTTCGTGGCAATTGATTGTTTTGTACAACTTTATTTACGCTTCGTCCCGCCTGGAGCTTCCTCTTTGGCGGTTGATAACTTTTACAGCTTTATTTACATTTCTGATCCCTCGTGGAGGTGCTTCGTGGTTGGTGATCATGTCTGTATATATATATTCACAACTTTTATATATATACCTGCTTACTGGTTTCATACAAATTGCGGTATCATGTGCGCCTAGGAATCATGTGATCACAGATTCAACCTATTGGATCTAGATTCGGTTCCCGTGATGGACATTTTCAGCTGTAAGTAGCTTGTAAATTATTCTGCGGTGTCTGAATTTGCTCAGATGGTTTTCATACCCACGAGGAAGTCAGCATTATTTTGTACATTATTTTCTTACAGATGCTTCGCATCTCGAAAATAAAATCAATCAAGTCGGATACTTAATAAAATGGAAGTATCAAAAGGTCTCAATTACTATTGAGCATCAGGGTTTGAAAAATCTCTTTTATAAAACATCACTGCCATATCTTGCTAAAACTAAATTTTTACATAAATTCAAACCCTGTGTATATAGGTGCGAACGAGGCCTCGCACTACTTCCAAATAACAACACATTGACCCACGCACACACACATTCAGATAATAGTTTCTTGAAAAGAGGCGGTCACCGTGGTAACACGGATGTCGGGGGGGTGCCTAACACCTTCCCACTGAATAACCATGTCCCCGGACCCTAATGAATCTCGGTTTCAATGACCCATTTAACAGTGTCACATCATTGGGTCAATGTGAAAACCTTTTCTCGGTTGTGTTGGTACAACCATTTAAAAAACCAACTGGCAACTCTTAATAGTCCATCGTCGACATTATACATGTCGGACCTTTTTCACTTGTTTTTTCAAACAAATCTGACCTAAAATGAGAACATCAAAGAACAAGTAACGGAAAGGGACAATTAAAAATCCCGACGTCGACAGGTGGCGACTCTGCTGGGGACTCCAGTAAGAGGACTTAAGCCGCTATTACAATCTTTTCAAAACTATTATCTGCTTGTGTGTGGATGTTGCATTTACATTTATGATGAATGTATACGAATGCATTTCGTTATTGCACTTAGTGCTTCGTACCATATCTGCTTGTGATATTAGTGCTTCGCACATGTCATCATTTTCATACGGTGAGACGCGATGTATGTGAATATATGTTGTGTGGTCCCTCCACCAGGAGGCTATCCCGTCGGTGTTTGATTACTGGACTCGTGGGAAGACTAATTCCTCGAGGCTTAGGAAAGGCAGCACCCAAATTCGCTCTAGTTAAAAGACCGGATTAACTTCCCGTCAAGTAAATTGCGATGATTTGGGAACCTTCATGCCGAAAAACCGCGAGAGTAACCTAAGATAGGTTAGCCTCTGATAAACCAAAAGCGAAGGAAAGTCTCTTCATACTTTCACATTTCAATTACTTGTAAATTCAATTACTTGTAATTTCATTTCCATGTAATGGAAAATATAAAGGAATATGTGTACTTACATTCCCTTTCATATCAAAACTTGTCATGCTATCTGGTCAACGGACATCTGTTTCGCAGGATAATACTCCTAAACGGACACATTAAGTAGTATGTAATATTCCTACAATTACTAAGACTACACTACATAAGTCTTTGTGTAGGGAAGCAATTGGTCCCGTTACCCATTTAAAGTTCAAGAAGGCACTAAGCCCACCGTCAAACATGGCTACAAGTGCCCTGCCTAATCCTATTCCTATTTCCCGAGGGGAGTTTGAAGGATTAAGGAATCAAATAGCAGAATTGGTTATCTTTCTAAAAGAACAAAGTAAAAATACGCAAGGCCAGACAATGCCTACTCAACCAGAGTCCTTCACACCAGGGGGAAGTCAGGTATTGGTAAAAAGATGGAAACCCAGATACCTAAACCTCATTCCAATAAAGAAATCACAAATCTCATGGATGATCGAGAAACTGGGGATATAAGAAAGAAAGTCCAACAAATTGAGGAGACCATCCGATAAATTAAATAGACTGGAAATTATGGGAGTGTCACCTATTCAGATCTCTACATATTCCCAGGGGCTCGATACCCTACCAAATTCAAAGTCCCGGAGTTTGAAAAGTACAATGGGGCAGGCGATCCCTATACGCACCTAAAAGTGTACATTGGCGAACTAGGGTCTTATGCTGAAGATGAAAGCCTCAGAATGCAACTTTTTCAAAAGAGTCTGACTGGAGAGGCTACAGCCTGGTATGCCTGACTTGACAATGCCAAAATCCATAACTGGGAAGGATTGGCCCATGCCTTTCTAAATCAGTACAGTTTTCAGTCACAAATGGTACCAGATCGATACCAAGTGACTAAAGTCAAAAAGTAAAGTACTGAATCTTTCCGAGAATATGCCCAAAGGTGGAGACATCTAGCAGTGCAAGTCATTCCATCAATGACAGAAACTGAGACGGTAATGACGTTTATTGATATCCAAGAGGCTCCGTACTACGAGAGGATCCTAGCAGGCATAGGAAAGCCATTCTCAGAAATGATCAAACAAGCCGAAATGGCAGAGATGGGCCTGAAGGCAGGCAAGATTAAAGACTTCACTGCCTTGGAAGCAGTCGCTGAGCATATACAAACTAGCAAGTATGTGAGCGATCCAAAGGGGGTACTCGATAAAGGCAATGAAGATGTATCCCTTGTTGTATAGGGGCAAGCTAGGAGGCCAAACTACAGTCCCCCCATTTGGAAAATGCAAGACAATCTGCCATCTTAACAACATGCTGCATCCAACCAATACCCAGACAGGAAAAGTAAATTTGAAATAACGGAAAATCGGGTATTCACTCCACTAGGCGATTCCCTTGAACATGTATTGGCGATATTAATGGATCACAAGAAAAATACCGAATTGGCCCCACCTCTGGAACCAGGGAGCAAAAGATACAATCCAAGCCAAAGATGTGCTTACCACTCATGGTCTCCAGGACACGATACACAAGATTATTGGTCCTTAAAGCATAAAATTCAAAATCTGATCGAAAGTGGCAGTATTGTGGTCCAACAACCTAACCAACAAAATGTCAACACCAACCTTCCGGTACATCATGATACGGAGGAAGTAAACATGATCGGGTTAGGAAGAGCTGAAATGTATCCAATTCGAAAGTACATACTAAGGATGGAGGAATACCCCCAAAGGCACAAAACAAATGTCCTAGAGTGGGAAAATTCGGAGGAGGGTATGCCAGTAATGCAAAGATTAGAGGCGATCCAGAATCAAGTAAATCTGCTGGCTAAGTTGATAGTGCGCCAACATCTGGATACGAGGCAGCTTTTCACTCAAATATCAGAAGGCCAAGAAAAGGAGGATGATAAAATTGCTATAAGATCTCGCCAACGAATAAATCCCTCGGGGGAATGCGAATTCTCAAAGAAGAAAGATCAAACAACCTCCACAAGAGTCCTAAAATTCACCCCTCTAAGCAAATCCAATGAAGAAATGCTATACTTTCTAATAAGTGAAGGAAGGATTACTGAGTTGTTGCCTCCTAAAAATCCTAACATAAAGAGTTATGATTCCACCAAGATATGTCTCTACCATTCTAACTCGCTTGGGCATACGGCTGAGGAATGCTGGTCTTTGCGACATAAAATCCAAGATCTCATTGAAAATGGGGAACTGGAGATAGAATTTCCATGATAAAAAAGGCGAAAAGGAAATAAAAAGCCTAAGTTGTCCACTCGAGACATGTAGTTCAGAGAAGGCAAAGGCTATGAGCACCAATTCTGGCAGAACACAAGGTGGACTAATCCCAATGCAAGGAATGATAGAGGAGACAAGGGAATCCCCAAAGGAGTTTCCTCCGCCAACATCAAACATTCTGTGGTACAAAGATAACAACCAAGTTCCTGATTTTATCACCTTAGATGATGCGGAGGAAATACTAATCCTTTCCGAGGAAGAAAAAGCCAAAAAAGAAAGTTCCCTGCAAGAAATGCGACAACAGGTCGAGGGAGATTTCATGGTTGAATCCCTTCAAACCTAAGAAAAAGGTGAAGGAACAAATGAAGGAAAAGGTGGTGAAGTTATCGGGGAAACCAACTCATTAAAGAATCAAGAGTTCATACCTTTTTGCGATGCGTCCAGTTCAAGCGTCCCTGAGGAATGTACTGAATCAAGAAGCGATCAAGTTATGGCCATAAGTGAATACATTCAGAACCAAGTTATAACTCTTATTGCGAGCCTTGAAGGCAACATAACCACTGACAACTGGACGATCAGGCCTCAACTAGCCAAGAAGATGTAGATCCAGAGGATACAGTTATGAGTTCCTGGTTATGATGGGACGATATCACTTTCTTCGTAGTGTGCCTTTTATTTTTCATGCATGTAAAGAAAAAAAGAAAATAAAGAAAAAAAAGAGAAAAGAGAAAAAAGACAGAAAAAAAAACAAAACATAACAAAAAAAAAAAAAAAGAAACATCTCTACACCTTTCTCACCACTCACCACCACTCACCACTTTGACCCTTTTCAAACCAAGGTTGGAACTACGAAAGACCTGATCTCCCCTCATTAATGGGAGTACGTAGGCATCCACTGATGGTGCGATCAAACCAAACAAAAACCCAATAAAACCCAAGCAGACACTTCTCAAACAATCACTTCTCAAACTGTTTATCTTATCAAGCAGGAACTACGTCGACCTGATGTCCCACATACACAGGAATACGTAGGCAGCCATCAGTGGTGCGGTCTGACCCTCAAAAGAAACATCCCAACCCAAACATCAATCCCAAATCTACGCTCAAGAACAACCATCTAAGTCAGTGACCCATGTCGAGAAGACCCAACAACACTTCAATGTCATTCCATCGAATCTTGCACAAATCCCATAAAGGAAAAAATAACGATACACTAAGACAATCAGCAACAAGACCTTCAAAGATCTGACACCCTCAATCACAAGGCTTCATCAAATCAGAAGAAAACCATCAATGCCGATTGTGAGAACAAGTCAGTAATAATGATTGAGGGCATCAAAGCTCAAATCCACTACATATTCACCATCTGGTACAGAAGTAAAAGCCTCATGTGATCTCGGCGTCTTATCAGCTCATCTGTCAAAGTAACTATCCCAGATAACAAGCAAAGTTAGGGTAATTTCAAAATTAGAAACAACCCGATATTGGAACTCGTACAACAAGACTGGGGCAATCTCAGGAACACCGACAACTCAACACTGGGGCATTTATCAACCATCCTAAAGAGGAAAATTTGCCAGTCAGCATCATCAGCATGGTACATCATCATCAGAGCTTCCCTCACATCATCTCACTGACGATTCAGATATTACTCAATTGTGACTTCATCAACAAAGAGAGTTTTTCATACGAACCCTCAGCATCAACATGCGAAAGGACTGGGGCATTGTCCAATTCCAAGAAATGGAAGGATCTTAAGGCGGGATCAAGCCTCTCAGCAAAAGTAAGGGAAGAATTGCTGAAAGAAATTATGGCGACTTTGGCTTGCCCCTACAAAAGAAGGGGAAAATTCTCAAGAAAGTCATTAACTCAAAAGTAGGAGCCCAATAACAAAAGGTCTAGCGAATGAAATCCTCATCATCCAATGTGTTAACCGGTGCCAAATTCTCACAAATCGAGACCTCTACACCGAAGTTCAAATCTTGGCAGTAAAAGAACAAGCTGCACCCTCCAGGGATGTTAGCGGCATTCAGGTCATTAGTTCAGCCGGGTTGCAAATCAAACGCTCAAGGAAATAGGGCACAAGTGCCCAATAGTGAAAGGAGACTCCAAATCACCTAAAAAGGGTGAGCGCTACATCAATGTACATCTCTATCAAGGCAGAGTCCGGTGAAGCAAACCTTTGAATATTACTGCAGCGAAGGTATCGGAGGATCTGATATTCTAAACCATTAGCATCAATTCAGCGCAACATCAAGACAGTTCAGCGATGAAAGCTTTATATACCAATGTTCGAGTGGGAACCGAAATAGTTTGGCGATGACATCGTATTCATTTATCAGTAGGGTAGGACCCGTTATCAAAATACCCTCAGGATAGGCACCATTGTACACTACCAACGTATACATCGGGAAGGTCCGGTGATTTCAGAACGTCATCTCGATTTCTCTTCATCAAACAAGCATCGACGACATCGACAAATAGCTAAATCATTGGAGTCAACACCAGCATAGGCATCAGCAATTATCGGTAAAGGTACAGCGATCTAGGAAAACATTTTAAAATGCATCATAACATTCATTACATTGTGATTTGAGATTTACAATTTGCGATATATGAAATGCTGTAGACACTCAAAATTTTCCCTACACCTGTCACTAACAGTGCAGGAGGACAGATCCGTCTTTCAAGAGGGAACCTTGGAAGACAGTTCATATCCATTCCGGATACTACCGAAAGTTCATCATCAACCCCGGAACACACACCAGAAGTAACAATTCTAACCTCGGAGATAACCCCGAGACGTGCAGATCCAATACCAGAACACACACCGGAGAAGACCGATTAATCTCGAAGATTACCCCGAGGTATCCAGTCTCAGTCCCAACCATGGGAATAGCCCCCAACCTTGGTGATCACCCCAAGGAATGCAGTTTCAGAAATAACATCGGAAATGCTTGTTTCAAATGCAACCAGTTTCAATCTCGACGCTCACAACGAGATACTCAGTACCAACCCGGAGATAACACCGAGAGGACAGGCATACCTCAAAGATGACACTGAGGATCTTCAATAATTGTAGCAGTCCAATCTCAGTGAAGCCCTGAGCAACGTCTGCTTTATTAGCCCAAACCGGCGATAACACCGGTGAAGGGCGACATCGTCATCTCGCCAATGCGATGCCACGCCATGTCATCTCAAACATTTTATACACACATCTCTACACAACGATGTCCCACAAGAATCAAGGAGAACCGATCCTGAGTGACTATTGTGTGGGGTAACGAATAGAATTTGAGGCTTAAAGACCGGAGGGCATCGTCCCATCTTCAATGACTTCGTACAAACTTTAATCCCATGCTATTGTACAGCTCTCGACAATGGCGATTCAAAATAGGTCCTGTACACCTCAATCGGATGCCCGGATTGTAATTCTGAAAGTTCGACCGGACATTACAGTGCTTGAGTACACGTACTACGAGACAACCTGACCCAAAAAACCCGGGGTAACCCGGGTAGCCTCTGGTACACCTGCGGCTCCACCCTCTATAAATAGAGGGCTTGGGGTGGCCATTTTGCAAGAGAAAATGGCGACGAAGCCTTGCCCAATTTGCTCCGTACTCACCCCACACTAGGTGCTTTCTCATTTTAAACACCTGTGAGCTCATATATAGCTACTTTTGTATTTACAAAAGCCAGTGTTTACCCACTTTAAAGATATAAAAGTCTTCTTTGGCAGCCCACTATAAGCCATCTCACACACTTTAAAGTATTTCTCTTCATCTTTGCACTCACCCTTCTTCACGTTGAGAGTCATGCTGCGTGCGTTTGCCCGGACTTCGGTCCGTGGTTTTTATTCAGTTTGTATATACATATATATATATATATATATATATATATATATATATATATATATATATAAGCGAGTAAGCATACCGAATATAAAATTTAGGCTCATCGGTACGCTTACTCGCTTAGCCTAAATTTTATGTCCGGTACGCTTACTTATATATATATATATATATATATATATATATATATATATATATATATATATATATATATATATATATTGTCCCACCTGGAGTTTACTTCGTGGCGGTTGATCGCTTTTACAACTTTCTTTACGTTTCGTCCTTCCTACAGTTCACTGCGTGGCAGTTGATTGCTTTGTACAGCTTTATTTACGTTTCATCCCGCCTGGAGTTTCCTCCGTGGCGGTTGATAGCTTTTACAGCTTTATTTATATTTCTGATCCCCCATGGAGGTGCTTCGTGGTTGGTGATCATGTTTGTATATATATATATATATATATATATATATATATATATATATATATATATACATGCTTGCTGCTTTCATACAAATTGCGGTATCATGTACGCCTAGGAATCATGCGATCACAGGTTCAACCTATTGGATCTAGATTCATTCCCATGATGGACATTTTCAGCTATAAGCAGCTTGTAAATTATTCTGAGGTGTCTGAATTTTCTCATATAGTTTTCATACCCACGAGGAAGTCGGCATTATTTTGTACATTATTTTCTTATAGATGCTTCGCATCTCGAAAATAAAATCAATCAAGTCGGATACTTACTAAAATGGAAGTATCAAAAGGTCTCAATTACTATTGAGCACCAGGGTTTGAAAAACCTTTTTTACAAAACCTCACAGCAATATCTTGCTAAAAACTGAATTTTTACATAAATTCAAACCCTGTGTATATAGGTGCGAATGAGGCCTCGCATTACTTCCAAATAACAGCACATTGACCCACACACACACACATTCAGATAATAGTTTCTTGAAAAGAGGCGGTCACCATGGTAACACGAATGTCGGGGGGTGCTTAACACCTTCGCTCCGCATAACCAAGTCCCCGGACCCTAATGAATCTCGATTTCACCGACCCGTTTAGCAGTGTCACATCACTGGGCCAATGTGCAAACCTTTTCTCGGTTGTGTTGGTACAACCATTTAAAAAATCAACTGACGAATCTTAATAGTCCATCGTCGACATTATACATGTCGGACCTTTTTCACTTATTTTTTCAAACAAATCTCACCTAAAATGAGAACTCTAAAGAACAGGTAACGTAAAGGGATATTTAAAAATCCCGATGTCGACAGGTGGCGGCTCTGTTGGGGACACCAGTAAGAGGACTTAAGCCGCTAATACAATCTTTTCAAAACTATTATTTGCTTGTGTGTGGATGTTGCATTTACATTTATGATGAATGTGTACGAATGCATTTTCTTATTACACTTAGTGCCTCGCACCATAAACTGCTTGTGATATTAGTGCTTCGCATATGTCATCATTTCCATATGGTGAGACGCGATGTATGTGACTGTATGTTGTGTGGTCCCTCCACCAGGAGGCTATCCCGTCGGTGTTTGATTACTGGACTCGTGGGAAGACTAATTCTCCGAGGCTCATGAAAGGCACCACCCAAATTCGCTCCAGTTGAAAGACCGGATTAATTTCCCGTTGAGTAAATTGCGATGATTTGGGAACCTTCATGCCAAAAAGTCGCGATAGTAACCTAAGATAGGTCAGTCTCTGATAAACCCAAAACGGAGGAAAGTCCCTTCATACTCTCTCATTTCAATTATTTGTAAACACAATTACTTGTAATTTCATTCCATATCTATCTCCACGTAATGAGAAATACGAAGATATATGTACACATACATATTTAAATTAACATGCTACAAACAGCTGACTTCCGTTTTGCAGGATAAAATTCCTAAAATGGACACATCACATAGCATGTTATAATACACATTCCATAAAGACAAAACTATGCAAGTCTGTGACACCCCTAAATTCGGTACTTCCATTTCCACAAGATTCGGTGTTCACTATAAAAACATCATCTATCTATCTACCCATAAATAAAATGTAAACCATGCAATAGATAGAAATAATAATAAATCTCTCCCCTTATGGGGTTACATTAACTTTATAATAAATAAATCTCAGGTTACTCTAACCTTAAATCATCTTTGCGGAAACATAAAGAAATAAGTCTTAAGTAACATCAATTCTAATTGTAATTACATAGCCACATAAATAATCAATCTTCATTATTTGCTACGCTTGTCGTTGCCTTTACTAGTGGAAGGTTCGTCTGCTCTTTTGTTCTTAACTGCAATGTTATTATAATGCAAGAGTGAGCACAATTGCCACAAGTATAACAATATAACAATGAATAATAACATGCAAGAGAAAATAATAACTTCGGATATAAAAGCTCAACTTTTGAATCAAGAATGAATAACAAGAGTCAAAAGAAATTATGAGGGTCATAAGACCTTGAACTATGTCCTAGGTTATCAAGGGTTATACTTGAAACCTTTAACAGTCATAAGACTACAGACCTTTCTTCTCGTAATTAGGGAGATCAGCCCTTAGTACCATACTATGCACAATATCTTAACGCTAAAGCGTAAATAATCCCCTATTAAAGGGTTGTTCATCTCAGTTTGACATCGGAGTCTGCACCAATGGAAGTTTGGTTTGGATAATTCATCAAGGGTTCTGAAATTTAGAACGCTCATCAACTATGGACTAGTCGAATCATTAAGGGTTCGCTAGTCTAACAAGGTTTAACAGTAAATGAATATTTAACTTGAATAGAATCTCAAAAGGTATACAATAGAATAAGTATTATATAACATCATCATGCTTGAAAGATTAATAAATTTTAATATACAAAACAAACTTGATCAATAATAATGAGAACTTGCTCAACGTAGAAAGGTGAATTAATCAACTTATATAACGATAACAAGTAGGGTTAGGAAAATTGCCTCGTGCGTAGATTACACTTTAACTAAACTCGATCTTTGATTTAAATCTTACATGTCAATTACGTTTACAATACCAGTCAATGACAACGTACTAAGCATCATAAGTTTATTCTTTTGTCTAACTCGAATTCATGATTATACTTAGTCAATTACTACACTTATTGTAAAAAGTAGATTTCACGAACAATAAGCTAACTATGCATTCGTTCATTCCATTTACACGTAATTGTGTTATGGACGTGTTAAGATTTATTTTAACGCCTCATTAAATGTCTAACAAGTTTTTATGTTCATTACTATAAGTTACTAACACGTTGCTAGACTTGAACATTTAAAAATAAGTCATTTCTGGACATTCTGCAGGGTGGCGCTGCGGCGCCACTGTTGTACTGGTACTCGGCGTTGCGGCGCGATGGCGCTGCGGCGCGGATGTTAAGGCACGAGACTGGCGCCGCGGCATGGGGAACCAGAAACTGTTTTGCAATTCGCGAAAATTGCAGAACACAACCAAAAACTCCAATTAAAATTATTACTACACTAATTTAATCATACCCATATGTTAGAATTAATATATAATCAATACCCAATGTTTATAGAGTGATTTTAACCCATTAAAACACATAATCAAAAAATTAAAATATGCAAATTATACTGTTCTTGATGTTTTTGAAGGTTTTGAATATAAATCATGAAATTTAATACTACGAATTCGTTATAACACCGATTCAGTTCGTTTAAGGTTTGGTCTCTTCGTAATAACATGCATAATAATATACAAGTATAAATTTTACAAAATCATTTATGTTTGACACACTAAAATTCACGTTTAAGGCGATAAGGCCAAAATCCAAACTCTATAAATTTTGAAATAACAAGTCATCGTATTATGAAAGTTATGATATGGAATCATGCAATATATATATATATATATATATATATATATATATATATATATATATATCACATGTTATGCTACTCGAATTATTACGTAAAACCATATAACAACACAATCTCTAACTACATAGATTTACAGAATATATGAAAGTCATCTTATAAAACTAAATGACGCAACAATGAAAATTGGGTTGGGAGAATTACCCAAGCGTAGATTAGAAGGATTGAAACTTTTCCCAATTTCTTCTTAACTCTCACAAATCTCTTTACAGTATCTGAACTTTCAAACTCTCTCTCCCTCTTTTTCTCCTCTCTGTTTTTGCCAGACTTAGAAAATGAATAGAAAAAGAGTACGTATAATAAAGGCAAAGAGAACTGACGCGCATAATGGTCAGTTAACCCAGTCATGGGTAACTGCTAGTAACTCCCACTAAGGCCATGTTTGGCTAGGCTTAATAGATTTTAAAACCATTTAATTTAGTAAAGCTTTATCATATAGTTTAATTAATGTCACACTCCTTCATAAAATAAATCAATATTTTATTTAATTTACTTTAAATAAAATATAATAATTTCTCTTAAATTTACATAGTCACATAATTAAATTTCTCGTCAATAAATAATGTCAAATTATTAACTCTCTAATTAATAATTAAATTAATTAAAATACCAATAGGCTTATTAAATATTTTTTTAATACAATAAGCTCACATAATCACATAATTTGATAATAAAAATTCTTCGCATTAATTTAATAAATGTTACACATATAATTAAATTAATCTAATAGTTTAATTAATGTCACACTCCTTCATAAAATAAATAAATATTTTATTTAATTTACTTTAAATAAAATATAATAATTTCTCATAAATTCACATAGCCACATAATTAAATTTCTTATCAATAAATAATGTCAAATTATTAACTCTCTAATTAATAATTAAATTAATTAAAATAACAATAGGCTTATTAAATATTTCTTTTAATACAATAAGCTCACATAATCACATACTTTGATAATAAAAGTTCTCTACATTAATTTAATAAATGCTACACATATAATTAAATTAATCTACCACAATTGCATCAATTAATTCTTTAATCTAATAATTAAATCATCGAAAATATTTATTTACTTCAATAAATATTAAAATTAAATTATAAAAATCTCATTCGTCACATCTTTCCCCCCTTAAAAGGAATATGTCCCCAGAATCACGACTCAATAAATTCGACCCGTTACATTCTCCCCCCCTTACAAAGATTCTGTCCCCAAAATCGCTTACACATAATTTAAGTAAATAAATGAGGATAATTCTTCATCATATTCTCTTCGAGTTCCCACGTAGCTTCTTCAGCGTTGTGGATCCTCCAAATTACCTTAACCGAAGGTATTACTTTATTTCTCAAAACTTGTTATTTTCGATCGACAATTTGAACATGAATTTCTTCGTAAGATAAGTCTTTGTCGAAATGTAGAGTTTCATATTCAATGACGTGTTTGTAATCGGGTTTGTATGGTCGTAGGACTGAAACATGGAAAACATTGTGGACATTCTCTAGTGCTGGAGGTAAGGCTACCTCATAAGCAACTTCTCCGACCCTTTTCAAAACTTCAAAGGGGCCAATGAATCTTGCGCTTAATTTCTCTTTCTTTCTGAACCTGATCTTTCCCTTCTAGGGAGAGACCTTTAAGAATACATAACTACCTAGCTCAAACTCAACATTTTTATGATGTGGATCGGCGTATTTCTTCTGTCTATCTTGAGCTGTTGTCAATCTTGTTCGGATCACTTTGACTATTTTTGTTGTTTGTTGTACCAATTTCGGGCCTAGTAATTATCTTTCGCCAACTTCATCCCAGTATAGCGGAGTTCTGCACTTTTTGCCGTATAACGCTTCATAAGGCGGCATGCCAATACTAGCGTGGCAACTGTTATTGTAGCCGAACTCTACGAGCGGTAGATGATCATCCCAATTTCCTTTAAAGTCCATTATACAAGCTCTTAACATATCTTCCAATGTCTGAATTGTATTTTCACTCTATCCATCTGTCTGAGGGTGATATGTTGTACTCATTCGCAATTGCGTACCCATGCATTCCTGTAAATATTTCCAAAAGTTCGATGTAAAGCGCAGATCTCTATCAGAAATAATTGACACCGAAACTCCGTGTCTTGAAATAATCTCTTTCACATATAACCTTGCCAACTGATCTAAGTTGAATTTGATTTTGATTAGAAGGAAGTGTGCGATTTTCGTTAGTCGGTCAACGATAACCCATACTGCATCATAGCCTTTCTGAGTCGTCGGAAGGCCAACCACGAAGTCCATTGTAATATATTCCCATTTCCATCTGGGATCTCCAATGGTTGTAGCAATCCACTTGGTCTCTGATGTTCTGCTTTTACTTTTTGACAGGTTAGACATTTGGCAACACACTCTGCAACATCTCGTTTCAGATTAGGCCACCAGAAATGTTGTCGAAGATCTTGGTACATCTTGGTACTACCAGGGTGAATCGAATATCGTGAGCTATGAGCCTCGCTCAAAATGTCTTTCTTAATCTTTGGTACTGGCGGTACCCAAATTCTGTTCTCAAATCTCAGTATTCCTTCCTTATCCATCTTAAATCTTGGTTCAGTTCCTTCAAATATCTTCCTTATCACCTTTTTGCATTCATCGCCCTAAAGTTGAGCCTCCTTAACTTTATCCAGTAGGGTTGTACCAGATTGCATCTGAAAGAACTTCAATTTCCATAGGATACTTCACTTCCAGTTCTAACTTCTCCATGGCCAAAATTAACTCCTCTTGTTTGATCAACATCATCGGCTTCTACCGACCCTTTCTACTTAAGGCGTCGACAACCACGTTTGCCTAATCCGGATGGTATAAAATCTCACAATCGTAGTCCTTAATTAATTCCAACCACCTTCTTTGGCGCATATTCAATTCTTTCTTGTAAAAATATATTTCAAACTCTTGTGGTCTGTATATATTTTACACTTCTCCCCGTAGAGATGGTGCCTCCAAATTTTCAAAGCGAAAACCACTGCAGCTAACTCCAAGTCATGGGTCAGATACCCATTCTCGAAATCTTTCAATTGACGTGATGCGTACGCAATGACTCTGCCATTTTGCATAAGCACACAGCCAAGTCCCTTGTGTGACACATCACTATATACCACAAAATTTCCTGTGTCATCTGGAAGAGATAACACAGGTGCTGAACTTAACCTCTTTTTTAATTCTTGAAAGCTTTCCTCACACTTCTCCGTCCAAACAAATTTCACCGATTTCCTAGTCAAATTCGTCAAGGAGTTGCGATCTTGGAAAAATCCTGAATGAATCTTCTGTAATATCCTGCCAATCCAAGAAAACTTCGTACTTCTGACAGTGTCTTCAGCTGATCCTAGTTAATCACAGCTTCGACTTTGGAGGGATCCACCAAAATTTCGTCCCTATCGATCACATGTCTAAGAAATTGTACCCGCTCGATCCAAAATTCACATTTCGAAAACTTAGCATACAACTTCTCTCTTCTCAACACTTCCAAAGTTAATCTCAAATGCACTTTATGTTCTTCCTTAGTTTTTGAATATACCAAAATATCATCTATAAATACCACTACAAACTTGTCCAAAAACGGCTTGAACACACCATTCATTAGTCCCATAAATGCTGCAGGAGCATTCGTTAAACCAAACGACATTACTAAAAATTCGTAGTGACCATATCTTGTTTTGAATGTTGTCTTCGGTACATCCTATGTTCTCACCTTCAGTTGACGATAACCACTTCTCAAGTCTATCTTTGAAAAGTATCTTGCTCCTTTTAACTGATCGAATAGATCGTCAATTCGCGGTAATGGATACTTATTCTTAATCGTGACCTTATTCAGTTCTCTATAGTCTATGCAGAGCCGCATTGTCCCATCCTTATTCTTTACAAATAAAACCAGCTCTCCCCACGGTGATACGTTTGGTTGTATATACTTTTTGTCTAGTAATTCTTGTAGTTGGACCATTTGTTCTTTCATCTCTACCGGTGCCATTCGGTACGGTGCCTTCGATATTGGAGGCATTCCTGAAGCCAAATCGATCACAAATTCAACTGCTCTATCTGGAGGAAGTCCTGGCAAATCGTCTGGAAATATGTCTGCGAAATCTCTCACTACTGGTATCTCATCAATTTTTGGATTATCTTTACGACTATCAACTATGTAAGCTAGATATCCTACACATCCTTGTCGTAACAACTTCCTGGCCTACATCATCGTCAGACAACTCGCTTGCCTAGGTGACTTGCTACCATAAAACACAACCTTTGACGGAGTCATAAGGTTAATACGCTTCTTTTGGCAGTCAATTACCACTCCATAATTGGATAACCAGTCCATTCTCAAGATAACATCAAATTCTCCAAGTCGAATAGGGATAAGATCTACGTTCATGATATTACCTTTAATATCCACTCTACAGTTCTCATGCACGTGTTTAACATGGATTATTTCTCTATTCGCAATTTCTATGTTCATGGGGTATTCTAACTCATCCTTAGGCAATTCTAAATTCTTAGAAAAGTCATCGGATATAAATGAGCAAGTAGCCCCGAATCAAATAACACATAATTATTAACTTTATTGGTCGGAATTATACCTGACACCACATCGCGAGACTGTACTGCGTCCTGCACTGTCATGTTGAATGTTCTGGCAGTTGGTCGGTTGGTTACGGTTGGTGCTGCGACAGTCAGAGTGCTTCCACCGGTATTCCCTCTATTTCCTCCTGAACTCGTTCCTCCAGATCCCTTCTTGGGATAGTCCCTTGCCAGATGATCCTTTGAGCCACAAATGAAACATGCACCCTTCTTTGGGTTCGGACAGTTTGGTGATATGTGGCCTTCCTGACCACAATTGTAGCACACTCGCTTCCCTTTCATGCAAACTCCCAAATGAGCTTTTCCGCAGGTTGAGCATGCTTCGATCTTCTTCTTCTGCCCTCCTTGTTGACTTCTAGCTGACGAGTTATCCATCCACTTCCTCTTCTGATTATGGCTACCTCCACTGCTACTCCCACCAGTCTTGTTATTACCTTCATTCTCACTCTTCTTCTTCTTTTGCTCCTAATTATACTTCGTTACTGCATCGCTTCCACCTTCAGCGAGCATAGCTTTCTCTAGTACCCCGGCGAATGTCTTCAACTGAAACATCGACACTTTACTATACAACCACTACTTCAGACCTTGTTTGAACCTTCTTGCTTTTCTCTCGTCGGTGTGCACTTGATACGTGGCAAACCTTGCCAACTCGTTGAATCTAGCCGCATAATCTAATACAGACATATTCCCCTGCTTTAAATCCAGAAACTGAACCTCCAATTGGTTTTGCGAGGTAGTCGGGAAATATATCTCAGAAAATATCTCCTTGAACCTCTCTCAGGTAATCATACCTTCTCCTCCATGGACCTTGTTTGCTTGCTACCAAAATCTGGCTTCATATTTCAGCATAAACGTTGCAAAAGCAGTCTTCTGGTCCTCTCTGACTCTTGCGACTTCAAAAACCTTCTCCATCTCCATAACCCAAGTCTAAGCTTGGATCGGGTTCATAGAACCTTTAAACTCTGGCGGTCCCACCGCCTTGAAATCCTTGAACGTTGTATTCGGTGGAGCTTGAGGTTGATTATTCATTGCTCCAGCTAGTAAGTTTGCTAATTGTTGGACGAGATTAGCGTTGGCGTTATTGTTAGTATTCGTTGACTCTTCCTGAGCTGGTTGATGGTTTTGTCTTCTAGGCGGCATATTTCTATTAAGATTATACGCTTATTAGATCTTTATTCAATCCTTTAAACAATTAAGGCTTAACTAGAATATTTAATCATAATTCACTTAACACATTACTTCAAATAAACTTTGACATTTCACTAAATTCAAAAGTTTTAACATTAAAAGATAGCATCACTGCTATTTACATCCACTATCCTAAGATAAGGAATCTACAAGATTTAAAACATCAAAATATTCCTTTGTTTATAAACACATCGGAATTTACATCATTAACTACCAAATAGTTTTCACATAATTAAACTAATACTATCACTGTCTGTTAAGGCTCCGAATAGCCTTGCTACGCTCCTCTTCTATGATGCGAGACATCATCCTGCGATCCAGCATGTACAATGGTAGACCTTCAAACTGGATTGGGTACCTCAAAACTCGATCCTAGGCTTCATCCATTACATTATTAAGTGTAGAGTATGTCTCCTCAAGTTTAACCTTCTTCGCGCGGTGATCCTCTTCTGCAAGATCAGTACGACGTGACTCTCGTACCTAGCCCTCATCTGCTATGGCAAGCCTCTCTGAGCTCTCTTTCAGATCCTTCTTCAACTTTTCTATTTCTGTGGACTTATCCTCGGTTTGACTCTTCTCATGAACCAGATCCCACTCTACATTTCCTAAACGTGTGTGAAGAGTCACAATCTCCCTATCCTTCTGCTCAATAGTAATCTGCTGACTAACCGCTTGCTAAGTCAAATCCTGAACAGTATCCTGCAACTCTATGTTACGATCATAAAGTGCATCATACATCTCAGCATCAATAGAGTTCGGTGGGAACTCCTCTTCTTCCTCTTCTTCTTCCAGATCCTCCTCTGGATCAGTCTCCTGACCAACAACTGTGATCAATGGAGATGGCTCCCTCTGTATCAACTGCTCCCTGACAACATGAATGTCTCGGGGTTCCTCCTCAATAGGCACTCGGGGTTCCTCCTCCCCAGCTCGACTAGCTCCTCCGACAACCAACATCCTGACAATAAAATTTTAAGTTTTAGTTACTAATCCATGCTAGCGAACACATAGATTAACAAATAAGCACATAGAGTCTTTATTATCTTCAATGAATTAAGAAATTCATCTCTTAGAACTCGATAAGAGTTTTCCTTCACTATGTTCTTCCTATAAGGCTATTACCTAAGGTTGTTCCCCTACCTAAGGCTCATAACCTACAGCTCTGATACCAACTTGTGATACCCCCAAATCCGGTACTTCTATTTCCACAGGATTTGGTGTTCACTGTACAAACATCATCTATCTATCTACCCATAAATAAAATGTAAACCATGCAATAGATAGAAATAATAATAAATCTCTCCCCTTATGGGGTTACATTAACTTCATAATAAATAAATCCTAGGTTACTCTAACCTTAAATCATCTGTGCGAAAACATAAACAAATAACTCTTAAGTAACATCAATTCTATTTATCATTACATAACAACATAAATAATCAATCTTCATTACTTGCTAAGCTTGCCCTTGCCTTTATTAGTGGAAGGTTCGTCTGCTCTTTTGTTCCTAACTGCAATGTTATTATTACGCAAGAGTGAGCACGATTGCCCACAAGTATAACAATATAACAATGAATAATAACATGCCAGAGAAAATAATAACTTCGGATATAAAAGCTCAACTTTTGAATCAAGAATGAATAACAAGAGTCAAAAGAAATTCTGAGGGTCATAAGACCTTGAACTATGTCCTAGGTTATCAAGGGTTATACTTGAAACCTTTAACAGTCATAAGACTATGGACCTTTCTTCTCGTACTTAGGGGGATCAACCCTTAGTACCATACTGTGCACAATATCTTAACGCTAAAGCGTAAATAATCCCCTATTAAAGGGTTGTTCATCTCAGTTTGACATCGGAGTCCGCACCAACGGAAGTTTGGTTTGGATAATTCATCAAGGGTTATGAAATTTAGAACGCTCATCAACTATGGACTAGTCGAATCATTAAGGGTTCGCTAGCCTAACAAGGTTTAATAGTAAATGAATATTTAACTTGAACAGAATCTCAAAAGGTATATAATAAAATAAGTACTGTATAACAACATCATGCTTGAAAGATTAATAAACTTTAATATACAAAACAAACTTGATCAATAATAATGAGAACTTGCTCAACGTAGAAAGGTGAATTAATCAACTTATATAACGATAACAAGTAGGGTTAAGAAACTTGCCTCGTACGTAGATTACACTTTAACTAAACTCGTTCTTTGATTTAAATCCTACATATCAATTACATTCACAATACCAGTCAATTACAACGTACTAAGCATCATAAGTTTATTCTTTTGTCTAACTCGAATTCATGATTATACTTAGTCAATTACTACACTTATTGTAAAGATTAGATTTCACGAACAATAAGCTAACTCTGCATTCGATCATTCCATTTACATGTAATTGTATTATGGACGTGTTAAGAATTTATTTTAACACCTCATTAAATGTCTAACAAATTTTTATGTTCATTACTATAAGTTACTAACACATTGCTAGACTTGAACATTTAAAAATATGTCATTTCTGGACATATATATATATATATATATATATATATATATATATATATATATATATATATATAACATGTTATGTTACTCGAATTATTACGTATAATCATATAACAACACAATCTCTAACTACAGAGATTTACAGAATATATGAAAGCCATCTTATAAAACTAAATGACGCAACAATGAAAATTGGGTTTGGAGAATTACCCAAGCGTAGATTAGAAGGATTGAAACTTTTCCCAATTTCTTCTTAACTCTCACAAATCTCTTTACAGTCTCTGAACTTTCAAATCTCTCTCCCTCTCTTTCTCCTCTTTGTTTTTGCCAGACTTAGAAAATGAATAGAAAAAGAGTACGTATAATAAAGGAAAAGAGAACTGACGCGCATAATGGTCAGTTAATCCAGTCATGGTTAACTGCTAGTAACTCCCACTAAGGCCATGTTTGGCTAGGCTTAATAGATTTCTAAACCATTTAATTTAGTAAAGCTTTATCATATAGTTTAATTAATGTCACACTCCTTCATAAAATAAATTAATATTTAATTTAATTTACTTTAAATAAAATATAATAATTTCTCATAAATTCACATAGCCACATAATTAAATTTCTCATCAATAAATAATGTCAAATTATTAACTCTCTAATTAATAATTAAATTAATTAAAATATTAATAGGCTTATTAAATATTTCTTGTAATACAATAAGCTCAGATAATCACATACTTTGATAATAAAAATTCTCCACATTAATTTAATAAATGCTACACATATAATTAAATTAATCTACCACAATTGCATCAATTAATTCTGTAATCTAATAATTAAATCATCGAAAAAATTTATTTACTTCAATAAATATTAAAATTAAATTACAAAAATTTCGTTCGTCACAAAGTCTTTCGAAGGGAACCAATCAGACCTACTACCTGGTCAAAATCCAAAACGGCTATAGGCCTACAGTCAATCACGTTGTCATCTGACCAGACTGACCTTAATCCAGTTTCTCGAAAAGAATTCGACGGATGAAGCAAACAAATTATAGATTAAGTTGTTGTACTCAAAGAACTACACCAGTCTACTCATGGTCCAAAAATACCCGTACATGCTGAATCCTCCACACAAGGGGGATCCCAGGTCATTACAATACCTGAATTGCAGTTGGATACGACCAACAAAACTCATGATGCTGCCCATCCCACTTGAGATCCAGACACCGGTGACATCAATAAGAAAGTCCTCCTAATGGAAGAGACCCTTCGTGCTATCAAAGGAATTGGAACACACGAGCGTGTTTCATATGCTGATATTTGCATTTTCCCTGGTGTGCATTATCCAGAAAAGTTTAAAACTCCTGACTTTGAAAATATGACAGGTTTGGAGATCCTTACACACATTAAAAGGTGTTTATTAGATAGCTTGGATCTTATGCAGAGGATGAAAAGCTCAGAATGCAGTTGTTCTAGAAAAGTCTAACTGGAGAAGCCCGTTCGTGGTACACAAGATTAGACAACTCAAAGATCCATAGTTGGGAAGAGCTAGCACATGCATTCCTCAGTCAATACAGCTTTCAGCCTCAGATGGCTCTTGATCGGTATAAAATTACCAAGATCAAGAAACAGTCTAACGGGTCTTTTAGAGAGTATACTCAAAGGTGGAGACGCCTGGCTGCCCAAGTTATTCCTTCCATGGCAGAATCAGAGATGGTCATGACTTTCATAGACATATAAGAAGCTCCTTTCTATGAAAGAGTTTTAGCCGGCATCGACAAACCATTTTCTGAAATGGTCAAACACGGGGAGATGGCTGAGAGAGGTTTAAAGTCTGGAAAAATTCAGGACCTAGCTGTTACTGATCACATCCAATCCAAAAATTATGGAAACAACCCCCGGAGGGTCCATAAAAAGAAATAGGAAGATGTTTCCTTGATACTATAGGGTCAAAAAGGCAATCAGAACATGCCTGTTCAAAGGAGAAACTACACTCCCTTTCAAGCATAGTCTGCGAACGCTCCAATGCCAAAAGGTGGAGAAGTCAAATGCCCTCGAGTGTTCACACCCTTAGGGTACATCCTCGAGAACATTCTCGCTCTTCTGACAACACAGAAGAAAATTACGCATCTTCTTCCACCAGCCAGCCCTAATGGATGGGGTTTCAATGCTGCTCATAAATGTGCTTATCATGTCGGGGCACCTGGACATGATACTCAGGATTGTTGGGCCGTGAAACACAAGATCTAAGACCAGATAGACAATGGGGAAATCATGGTCACCAAACCAGATCAGTCTCACGTTCAAGACAATCCTCTTCCTCAACACAAAGAAGAAGAAGTCAATATGATCAATTGGAGCAATGGACAGAATTCCAATTTTAACTGTGAATCCTCCCAGACCCTCAAAGACAATGTTGACAGATGAGATTATGCCAAGTTCCAGTTCACAATGGAACAAAAGATGAAATCTCTATGCAAGTAAATTAAACAATTGGCAGAATTGGTGACTTATCAGCATCAAGTGACACGTCAATTAATCAGCCAGGAGCATGCCAGTCTCCTACCTCTTGTCATGAATATTCCCTCGTCACTTTCAGAAAATGAAATGCTGGAAGACAAAGTGACAAAGAGAGCAAATGCCAAAGCCCGTCGGGATTTTGCCAACAAAAGGGAATTCATCTCTTTAGGCCAACCTATGGAGGAAATCCTTCAGATATTAATCAATGAAGGAAGGATCAATTCCCTTCTACCTGCAATCAACCCCCGTTCAGGATGATACAACTCTGATGGAGTATGTTAATTTCACTCCCATTCTCGCGGTCACAGCACAGAAGAATGCTGGGCACTCCGCCACCTCATCCAAAATCTAATTGACAGTGGTGTCCTGCATCTAGCGGATGATGATACTGTGTTAAGTGCGAGTGAGAATACGGGTCCTACTAAGTGGAAGAGTTTGGTAGCAGTCATATCCACTTAAAACTGATAGGGCTAAGTTCCGTGGAATTATGGAGAAGGTGATGGATCCACCTCACATACAACTGCTACAGTGTCGAAGGAAAATCCACTATATCTTCCCCAACGGGTGATGAAGTCTATCATTAAATCAAAGGGGAAAATATGCATGGAGAAGATTGAAAAATTCCTCCGCACTATGGGTCATAACGAAGCAAAGGTGGTTTTAAGGTTAAAAGAAGCTCCACAACAAATATCAATTTTGGACTTGGTCCTAACTTCCGAGAATCACCGGAAGATCTTGCTGAAGGTTTTAGAAGAAGCCTATCTACCAACATCAGTTGATACGAAAATATTTCAACATCTGGTTGATCACATTTTCAACAACAATGTGATATCCTTCACTGATGATGACATGCTGCCCGCGGGGACCGGTCATTGCAAGTCGTTGCATATTGCGATCTTGTCCTCTGGATACATGCTAGCTTGAGTCTTGATAGATGGAGGTTCATCTCTAAATATCTGTCCATACGCTACCTTGGTGAAGATAAATATCAATCTCAACCGAATCCGGAGTAGCCATATTGTCATCAAAGCTTTGGATGTAGCCCGCCAGAATTCGGTCGGGGTAATTGAACTGCCAATCGAAATTGGTCCCCATACATTCTGCTTATCTTTTCGTGTGTTCAAGATAGATTCGGGATACAACCTGTTATTGGGAAGATCATAGATTCACATGGCAGGGGCAGTCCCCTCCACCCTTCATCAGCAACTGAAATACATTATCAACAATAGCCTAGTCACGATCAATGTTGAACTAGAGTGTCCTCAACACGGGGACATGCCATTCATCAATGCCAAAGCAGATGTTGAACCGGTCAGTTTTCATGCCTTGGAAGTAAGCAATACCCAATACCATGCTGTTGGAATGCCATTTTCCGAACCCAAGATTTCTGCCGAGGTAATGTCGCTACTCAAGAAATGATGTCACTGGGTCATAAGCCAGGACAAGGGCTGGGTAAAGATTGCCAGGGTATCAAGTACCCAATTCAATTAACCAAGCAAACTGGAATAGCTGGACTAGGCTATTCTGTCAGTTCTAGTCATAGAAATCCTCATAAGGATCAATAGATTCCTTCAGCTTTGAACGTGCGACGTTTATCTTCGCCTTCAAACTCTGAGTCCACACAACCTCCTAGAAAGGTGCAAGCCAATGTAATGGCTATGTTATTTCCCAAGTCGGTACCAGTGAAGGTGAAAGAAGTCTTTGTTCCAGATCTCCGAGTGGAGGAAGAGAAATAAAGAACTAAACAAGACGTCATCCGAATGATGTCAGGCATACTCATCATCGTTCATGATGAACATACCAACAGATACACCCCAGACGATGATTGCCCAGATGTAATGGCCATCATTCGGGACAGGGAGGATGATAACAATCCCTCCATCACTGCAGTCCACCCGAACTTTTCCCTTGCATATTGAAACAACACTCCTTGCATTGGTCGTCAAGGGTAAAATGGGCAGAACTCTTTCTGCCCTGTAGATATCATAACTGCTTACTTTTCTGTACAGTATTAGCAGTTTATTTTTCCAGTATATGTTAACACTGTATATGATCAAAACATTTCATATATACTAAGTGAAAGCATATTTTGTTTCAGGACCCTAAATTTAGATGTGCCTGTACTTGCTGATACGGTGCCTCTTCTTCACAAGGATTGTACCTTTGATATATAGATGAATTCAGCCTTGATGGAAATACAGGTTGACATTGAGGTGCCTCCAGAAATTCAAGAATGGGTCAAAGAAAAACCTAAACCCAACCTTGACCAAACCACTTCTTTCAATCTCGGAACCTTAGAAAGCCCTAAGTTAATCCAGATTGGTTCAAATGTTACCCCAAACCAAAGGAATGACATGGTTACGCTATTAACCCAATTCTAGGATGTGTTTGCATGGTCCCATGAAGACATGGTGGGTTTGTCCACTGACATTGTCCTTCATCGCCTTCCCATTAAAGATGGATTTAAGCAGTCAAGCAAAAGCTCAGGCAACTGAAACCTGAGTGGAGTTTATAGGTAAAAGAAGAAATTGTGAAACAATTTCAAGCTGGCATCATCATGGTGTCTACATATCCTGAGTGGATATCCAACATTGTGCCCGTGCCTAAACCCGAAGGGAAGGTGCGAGTTTGCATGGATTACCGGGACTTGAACAAAGCTTGCTTAAAAGATAGCTTTCCCGTGCCATTTATCCACATTCTTATTGACAATACTGCGCAATACGACATGTACTCCTTTGCTGATTGCTTTGCAGGGTACCATCAAATCATGGTTGCTGAGGAAGATCGTGAGAAAACTATTTTCATCACGCCTTGGGGAACCTTTTGCTATAGACGGTTGTCATTCAGCCTCATCAATGTCGGAGCCACCTATCAGCGAGATATGATGGCTCTCTTCCACGACTTAATGCACAAAGAGGTAGAGATGTACGTAGATGACATTATTATCAAATCCCGGAAGGAGGATGACCATCTAGACCATCTCAGAAAGTTGTTCAATAGGTTGCGTAAGTACAACTTGAAGTTGAATCCAGCTAAATGCGCCTTTGGCATTAAATCAGGCAAGTTGCTAGGATTTCTAGTCAGCCACAAAGGGATTGAGATGGATCCTGCCAAAATCCAGACCATCACGGAAATGCCCATTTCTCAGAAAGAAAAGGAAATACGGGGATTTTTGGGAAGAATCAACTTCATTAACAGGTTTGTCTATCAACTCACAGCAACCTGTGAGCCAATCTTCAAGCTATTAAGGAAGAACTCCTCCATGAAATGGAATGATGAGTGTCAAAATGCCTTCCTCACAATCAAGAAACAGCTAGTTAAAGCTCCCGTTTTGGTACCACCCAGGGATGATGTTCCCCTATTCATGTACCTGTCCATAAGTGACAATGCCATGGGCTGCATGCTAGGACAGAAAGACGATAGAGGCCAAGAACGAGCTATCTATTACCTCAGCAAAAGATTCAGCAGCAGTGAACATAAGTACACTCTGATCGAAAAGACGTGTTGTGCTTTCGAATGGGCTTCCATGAGGTTACATCATTATCTCCATGGTCACACAACCCATCTCATATCCCGCATGGATCCTCTCAAGTATGTGTTCAATAAACCAATGTTAAATTACCTGCTGTCCAGATGGCAGTTGATCCTACAATAATTTGACATCGTATATGTGACTCAAAAGTCCATCAAAGGTTAAGGAATTACGAACCAACTGGCCACCACACCTTCAGGAAATTTCAAACCCTTGGAAACATACTTCCCCAATGAAGGAGTAATGACAGTTCAGCAATACCATCAGGACGATACACACCAATCATGGAAGATGTATTTTGGTGGTGCTGTTAATATTGAAGGTTCTGGAGCTAGAGCAGTTCTAGTATCCGGTACGGGGGAGCAGTATCCCATCGCCGTCAAATTGCAGTTTGTCAGCACCAACAATACAGCTGAGTATGAAGGCTGTGTTATGGGGCTAAGACTTTCCCGATCAATAGGCATCAGGCGGTTAACTGTCTTTGGAGATTCAGAGTTGGTAATCAGACAATCCACCAGAATCTATCAAACCAAGGAACTACATTTGTTGCCTTACCATCGGCAAGTTTTACGGATGGTTTTGGAGTTCAAAGAAATCTCCTTTCTACACGTTCCTCGTAATAGGAATGACTTTGTGGACGTGTTAGCAACTTTGGCCTCCTTAATTTGCATATCAGACAAGGAACACTTGCCAAGCCTCACAATTTCCCAGCACAAGGCCCCAGCCTATGGGAAATACGTTGGAGAAGTATCGGATGAGCTACCTCCCATCCAACATCCTTGGTATCAGTATATCAAGGAATATCTACGAGATGGATCTACACCCGCAGAAGCGAGCCCAACTGAGAAAAGGTGGATCCATCGAATTGCTATGAAATTCTACCTGAATGGAGATGCGCTCTACAAAAGAGATGCAGGACTAGGTCTCCTCAGATGTTTAGACAAAGATCAAGCCCAAAGGCTTACGGATGAAATCCATGGAGTCTGTGGCCCCCACATGAGTGGCCCCCTCCTTGTCAAGAAAGTCCTCAGGACAAGACATTATTGGCTATCTCTCAAAGCTGATTGCAATGACCACGTCAGGAGATGCTATCAGTGCCAGATTCATGGGAATGCTATGCACGCCCCTCCACGGGAACTCCACAACATGAGTTCACCTTGGCCCTTCTCAATGTGGGGAATGGACGTTATCTAACCCATTGAGCCTAAAGCCAGTAATGAACATCGATTTATCTTCATCGTGATCGACTACTTCACCAAGTGGGTAGAGGCAGCCTCCTTCTCCAAGGTTACCAAAGAAGTCATCATTGCTTTCATCAGAAACAATGACGTTTGTCGATATGGACAACCAGAGGTGATTGTGTCAGACAATGGTAAGAACCTCAACAACAAAATATTGGAGGAATTATGCAGTAAATTCCACATCAAACGTCTTAATTATGTCATCTATCGTTCAAAGATGAATGGTGTTGTTGAAGCGGCTAACAAAAACATCAAGAAGATTATGCAAAAGATGTCCACCAACCACAAAGATTGGCCTAACTTATTGCCTCTTACTCTGTTAGCCTACAGAACATCAATGCGCACTTCAACTGGGGAAACCCCCTATGCATTACCCTATGGGATGAAAGCAGTGCTCCCCATAGAAGTAGAAATGGAATCCCTCAGAGTGTTGATAAACGCTCAGCTGGATGAAGACCAATGGGTACAAGACAGGTATCACCAATTGTCTCTAATAGACGAAAGGCGAACCGCGGCTATCTTCTATGGTCAGTTATATCAACAAAGGATCGCCAGATCCTACAACAAAGAAGTCCGGCTACGGCAGTTTAAACAGCATGACTTGGTTTTGAAGAAGATCGTTGACAACCAAGATCAATCTAAGGGAAAATTTGCTCCTAACTGGGAAGGCCCGTTTGTTGTCAAGGAAATTTTGACAGGAGGTGCTCTCAGATTACAAGAAATGGACGGCGATGAATTTCCATAACTCATCAACTCAGACGCCGTGAAACGGTATTATGTCTGAAGTAACCAGCAAACACCCTGGTGTTGGACCATCAGATCACCAGTCATTCCGCTTCTTTAACCCTTTACCACAAACACCTCTTCCACACTTTGCCCCTCAGGAAAACATACTTTTCAAGCCAGCAGCCTAGCTTTTCTGCGTTCCTACGACTTAGGTCATCCCACTACGGATTGAACCTCTCGTGTTTGCAGTTTGGCTACCCATACATGGGATCAAACTTCTCATACCTACAGTTTATCCTCAAACTAGGATTAAACTTTCTACTCCCCACAATCTGACCTGCACATGGGATTACGCTTTTCCACTCACCCAGAGGGGCGAACTACGTCGACCTGATCTCTTCTTCAATAGGAGTACTTAGGCAACCATTTCATATGGCTCGGTCGCAATAAAATAAAAACAACAAAAACATTTCTACCCTCTTCTCCTCACAAAAACAAAAACAAAAACAAATTCCTACACCATTTCTGCCACATACAACGTTGAACCTCTTACACCAGGTTCGAACTACGCATACCTAATTTCCTCTTCAATAGGAGTACGTAGGCAGCCATTCATGGTGCGGTCACACCCCCTACAAAAACATAAACCCTTGTTAGTTGGTACTGGGATCAAACATCAATCTACTACATTTCATTGGCTTCAGACCAAAGGGATGGAATTACCTGAACTCCTACCAAATAGGAGATTCGGCGACCATCTAGGCTGCGGCCATACCTTGAAGAACAACACCAATCCATAAGAGATTGAATTAACTAGGCTTCTCCTAAATAGAAGTAGTGGCGACCATCTGTGGTGCGGTCAATCACAGAGAGGAAAGCCGCATTCCTGTAATGACCCCAAAATCTATACAATTTAAATCCCTACTTCGGTCGTTAATCATACATTCAACCTCTAAATAATACATCATTATTCAATGTTAAACTTAATAAAATTGCGGAATATTTAAAACTTTTATACATTTCCATCTTTCTTGCCCTGAATCGCAACCATTACATTACATCTCTTTGATTCAATCTTATATCATGAATCGTTACAACAAAATGACTATACAAAGTCTTACATCATAACTAAATATCCATATACATTGGATAGCTCAACTTACATTTCAACAACATTTTACGTTCAAAATATGAAATACATTTCCATAAAACATAAGTAATCTTCGTGAATATAGATCTCTATAACTCACATAACACGTATCTTTACCTTAAAATCTTGACCTGCAAAAGTGGTTATTTGCAAGAGTGAGCTCGACAGCCCAGCAAAGTCTAATAGTTTTCATGCATCACATAGCACATAATAACATGCTCGACATACATCTCATTAAAGTAACATGGCATACATGCTTTTAATTCACATAACAAATATAAAGATTGAGTTCCTTACTCAATCATCATTACTTAGCCAAAATAATGCAGTCATATATTGACTTTAACCGTTCATGATTTCAATATGCATAACATATCATGTAATTTAAAACAGTTCATCAAGTCCACGTAGAAAATAGGAACCGAAAGACTTGCCTTGATCGTTGTTTACCAATAACAGTTTAACAGCTTACAGTTATCTGCACTTCACGTGCCCTTCTTGTTGCTTTAAAATTACTTGATAACCACTGAGAAACGTTTTGGAATTACAGAACCCTTTCTCTCAATTTTTCTCTGACACTTCTCTCTCAAACCCTCTGTAATTCTCCTTCTAAGAAAACTTCTATTTTTCTTCTTAGGCTTAAGCCAAATGCATTATACGTAAACTAAAACTAACCCCCAAACGCACGTCTTAATTCAAACGCTTAAAACCGACACTACTAATGGCCTTATTAAATTAGCAGTTACCAAATTAATATATATATTATTTATATTATATTATTAATAATTCAAAATTTAAAATCCAAAAGTCATAAGACTCCGTTTGGCAAAACTCTTTTAAAATTAAAGACTTAATATATTTAAGCCTTGTTTGGCAAAATAAATTAAAACTACTTTAATTTATTTTAATAACCATTTATAATATAATTATTTGTCACACTTCTAATTAATTAAGTTTTCATACTTAATTTAATTTACTCTAATAACAATTAATTGCATAATATAATAATTTATTTAATCATTATAAACTCTCTAACTTAATTATTAAATTAAATTAGATTACTATTTCAAAATAATTACTTTCCTTAACTCATTAATTATTTATTAAACAAATAAATAACCAAATCACATTAAATCAATTAAATAAATACTTATTCAACGATAAACACATCTATTAAATAGTTATATAATTCAATAAATATTTAAATATTATAATTAAAAATTTGGATTGTTACATCATTCCCTCATTACAAGGTTTCTGTCCTCAGAATCACAACTCAAACCACTCATTCGTTACAATCTTTTCTACTTACAAAGATTCTGTCCCCAGAATCACGATTTAAACCACTCATTCGTTACAATCTTTCCTACTTACAAAGATTCTGTCCCTAGAATCGAAGACACAAATTAAACAAATAACTCAGAGTAATCTTTTATCATTTTATCTAAATATAGGTTTTATATTTCCTACTACATTCATTATTTCAACAAATTTTAGGTTTCATTTCATAACTTTAACTTGAACTCAATTATATTCTGAGTATTATAAATCTTTTAACCCATTTATTTCCTTTTCTAAGGATCGTTAACATCAACACTCGGGATATTACATTCACCCTTTCTTCTAAGAATTTCGTTCTCGAAATTTTATTTATTAATTTTTATTCATTCATTCTATCAAAGTAGATTTTACGTCACTACTTCATTCATTCATTGGTTTCTATAACCACTTTCTTTCCACAAAGATCATTCTACAATTATTAACTTTTCTATTAAAAGTTTCACATTATTCTTTGATAATTCATATCCTTCTCACTTCAAAATCTCTTTTCTCACTTATTCAACATACTCATCATTCAGTGTTGCATTCTACGACTTACTTCTTTCTAAGGAATATTTTCCTTTTTCACTTCCATCTTGCAGAATAACAAGAATCTTCCACAATTGTTCAATAATTGGGAAGTAGTTTGAATAACTCAGGAATTTAAAAGATTCCAAATCATGCTGAGGGTCATAAGACCACGAACTATGTCCACAGTTGCAAGTAATCTTTCAACTTCAACTTTAACAGTCATAAGACTATAAGCACCCCCGTACTTAGGGTGTTAAGCCCTTCATACGATGTATTGTGCACAAACATTTAAACGCTATGCGTATGTCCATAGTTATAAGTAATCTTTCAACTTAAACTTTAACAGTCATAAGATTATAGGGACTCCTCGTACCTAGGGTGATCAGCCCATCGTACAATGTATTGTGCACAAACATCTCAATGCCTCCGCGTAATCCCCTATAAAAGGGTTGTTCATCTCAGCTTTTCAACATCTGAATCCGCACCAAAACAATTTGGTTTGGCATAACTTCTCAAGAAACGCATGCATTTCATGAACATCATTCAATATTTGTCTAGCTGAATCAAATAGCATAGACCTCTACAATAATTCGAACATCAATCGAAATATACATATACATACATACATATGTATTCTCATATCTTAAAGAAATCTCAAAAATCTTTTTATGACGTCATGATACTGCACTGTATTTACAGTCTGTTGAGGATTCCGTCATTTGGTGACTTTATCATACTACATCATATCATAGTGGGCTGACGATCCTTAGATCACATCCAACACTATGCAATACTGCATTGATGACTCCATCATTTTTATCGTCTTTGCACCAGGTTACATGATGCATTAATGATATAAAATACATTTTGATATATTGCAAATCATTTTTGTCTAGCCGAAGTAATTAGCATAGACATGCGAATAACAGTATTGTTGTTAAAATTCATTGGTTCCATCATTTGATCCAATGTTTTTCAAGAAAATAAAAGTGTAAACATCAGCACAAAGTCAATAAATTTCGAAAGTCTAGCATAGCTAGTAGATTTAGAATAGTTATGCTTCCACCATCAACTCCACTTTCTATAATGATCCATGGCTTAATAGGTCTACCTATTCCTATCATCCTCAATACTCCATTCACACTTAATTATACCCTAGTTCATCAAACTTACCACACGTTATGAGTTCAGGAACTTGTCACAATCATATGAGTTTAAGAACTTATCCTAGTCAGACCATAGGCGTCCATTCGCTAAGGGGTTCAAAAACATACCGTATAATTATGAGTCACGAACCTATCATAAGTATGAATTTTAAGAACTCGCACTTAACCTTATAATATTCTCTAACTATACTCTACCTATCTGTTATACACATGAGAAAAGAATCACCTTCTCAACAGGCATATAGCAAATAGCGCGACATAAACCTTTCAATGATTATCAGTGGGATAAACTGAGTGTAACCACAAAACCCTCGCCCATACAAAGGTTTGTACAACTCAGTCATCACATGAGCCCTCAATTGAAAACCCACCTAACTCTATCTTGCTCTTAACTTGCTCTTTGCTCGATACGAATTCCTCGTATCACATTATCTATAACTCCTCATGAGTTTATCTCGTACTATCATAGTACATTAACTTCATAGCATCAAGCTATAATCATTCAAACATTACAAACTATCTTCCTTTTTATAACTTAAACAGATCACGTCGTGATCTTATTCTATAATCATCTCCCTTAAAATTCTTTTCTTAACTCGTGATCGTTTTGTTTTTACGATCCTCTTTCTTTCCCCTTTTTTTCCATCATTTACGACATTATTCGTTATCTTGGCTATTGGAGTTAGGAAACTCCCATTTCTTATCTTTATATCTCTTCAAGATTCTTCTTTGAATCTTCTTGTTTATATAACAATTCTTCCTTTAAGAATTCTAACTTCATTTACATCGCTTAACATTCATTCAAGTTCTACACTTTCATCATACACATCCATTCTCTACACTTGGTACACATCAAGTCTCTAACAGTTTCAGTATGGTACGCTGAGTGGTTTCCCACAAACAACCAATAAACTAGGTTCCGAGTTGCTAGTTCGTATATACCTCCGCTCTATGAAGGAATCGTTTAGCCCAGATACCATACATCAACTACGAAAGAGTACAATTGTACCACTTAGATATAACTCTCTATTCTTAACTTCTTTATCATTCTCTTTTTTATAGACATTGTCTATTTATTATCACCTTACATCCTTATTATTGGAGTTGGGTAACCCCACATTCATATTCCTTATAACTCTGCGAGATTCTTCTTTGAATCATTTCATGAAAGTTTTAATCCCTTATTGTTCAAACTTTATTTTAACTTATTCGTTCATTATCTTCACCTCTCTTCTCTAAGGTTATAGCCTACGGTACTCCTACCTAAGGTTTATAACCTACAGCTTTAATACCAACTGTAACGATCCCAAAATCTATACAATTTAAATCCCTATTTCGGTCGTAAACCATACATTCAACCTCTAAATAATACATCATTATTCGATGTTAAACTTAATAAAATTGCGGAATATTTAAAACTTTTATACATTTCCTTATTTCTTGCCCTGAATCGCAACCATTACATTACATCTCTTTGATTCAATCTTATATCATGAATCGTTACAACAAAATGACTATACAAAGTCTTACATCATAACTAAGTATCCATATACATTGGATAGCTCAACTTACATTTCAACAACATGTTACGTTCAAAATGTGAAATACATTTCTCATAAAACATAAGTAATCTTTATGAATATAGATCTCTATAACTCACATAGCACGTATCTTTACCTTAAAATCTTGACCTGTAAAAGTGGTTACTTACTCAATCATCATTACTTAGCCAAAACAATGCAGTCATATATTGACTTTAACATTTCATGATTTCAACATGCATAACATATCATGCAATTTAAAACAGTTCATCAAGTCCACGTAAAAAATAGGAACCGAAAGACTTGTCTTGATCATTGTTTACCAATAACAGTTTATCAGCTTACAGTTATCTGCATTTCACGTGCCCTTCTTGTTGCTTTAAAATTACTTGCTAACCACTGAGAAACGTTTTGGAATTACAGAACCGTTTCTCTCAATTTTTCTCTGACACTTCTCTCTCAAACCCTCTGTAATTCTCCTTCTCAGAAAACTTCTATTTTTCTTCTTAGGCTTAAGCCAAATGCATTATACGTAAACTAAAACTAACCCCCAAAGGCACGTCTTAATTCAAACGCTTAAAACCGACACTACTAATGGCCTTATTAAATTAGCAGTTACCAAATTAATATATATATTATTTATATTATATTATTAATAATTCAAAATTTAAAATTCAAAAGCCATAAGGCTCTGTTCGGCAAAACTCTTTTAAAATTAGAGACTTAATATATCTAAGTCTTGTTTGGCAAAATAAATTAAAACTACTTTAATTTATTTTAATAACCATTTATAATATAATTATTTGTCACACTTCTAATTAATTAAGTTTTCATACTTAATTTAATTAACTCTAATAATAATTCATTGCATAATATAATAATTTATTTAATCATTATAAACTCTATAACTTAATTATTAAATTAAATTAGATTACTATTTCAAAATAATTACTTTCCTTTACTCATTAATTATTTATTAAATAAATAAATAACCAAATCACATCAAATCAATTAAACAAATACTTATTCAACGATAAACATATATATTAAATAGTTATATAATTCAATAAATATTTAAATATTATAATTAAAATTTTGGATTGTTACACCAACTGTAACGACCCCAAAATCTATACAATTTAAATCCCTACTTCGGTCGTTAACCATACATTCAACCTCTAAATAATACATCATTATTCGATGTTAAACTTAATAAAATTGCGGAATATTTAAAACTTTTATACATTTCCTTCTTTCTTGCCCTGAATCGCAACCATTACATTACATCTATTTGATTCAATCTTATATCATGAATCGTTACAACAGAATGACTATACAAAGTCTTACATCATAACTAAATATCCATATACATTGGATAGCTCAACTTACATTTCAACAACATGTTACGTTCAAAATATGAAATACATTTCTCATAAAACATAAGTAATCTTCATGAATATAGATCTCTATAACTCACATAGCACGTATCTTTACCTTAAAATCTTGACCTGCAAAAGTGGTTATTTGCAAGAGTGAGCTCGACAGCCCAACAAAGTCTAACAGTTTTCATGCATCACATAGCACATAATAACATGCTCGACATACATCTCATTAAAGTAACATGGCATACATGCTTTTAATTCACATAACAAATATAAAGATTGAGTTCCTTACTCAATCATCATTACTTAGCCAAAATAATGCAGTCATATATTGACTTTAACATTTCATGATTTCAACATGCATAACATATCATGCAATTTAAAACAGTTCATCAAGTCCATGTCGAAAATAGGAACCGAAAGACTTGCCTTGATCGTTGTTTACCAATAACAGTTTAACATCTTACAGTTATCTACATTTCACGTGCCCTCTTGTTGCTTTAAAATTACTTGCTAACCACTGAGAAACGTTTTGGAATTACAGAACCCTTTCTCTAAATTTTTCTCCGACACTTCTCTCTCAAACCCTTTGTAATTCTCCTTCTCAGAAAACTTCTATTTTTCTTCTTAGGCTTAAGCCAAATGCATTATACGTAAACTAAAACTAACCCCCAAACGCACGTCTTAATTCAAACGCTTAAAACCGACACTACTAATGGCCTTTTTAAATTAACAGTTACCAAATTAATATATATATTATTTATATTATATTATTAATAATTCAAAATTTAAAATCCAAAAGCCATAAGGCTCCGTTTGGCAAAACTCTTTTAAAATTAAAGACTTAATATATTTAAGCCTTGTTTGGCAAAATAAATTAAAACTACTTTAATTTATTTTAATAACCATTTATAATATAATTATTTGTCACACTTCTAATTAATTAAGTTTTCATACTTAATTTAATTAACTCTAATAACAATTCATTGCATAATATAATAATTTATTTAATCATTATAACCTCTCTAACTTAATTATTAAATTAAATTAGATTACTATTTCAAAATAATTACTTTCCTTAACTTATTAATTATTTATTAAACAAATAAATAACCAAATCACATCAAATCAATTAAACAAATACTTATTCAACGATAAACACATCTATTAAATAGTTATATAATTCAATAAAGGTTTAAATATTATAATTAAAAATTTGGATTGTTACATCATTCCCTCCTTACAAGGATTCTGTCCTCAGAATCACAACTCAAACCACTCATTCGTTACAATTCCTCTCTACATTTCCATACAAAAACCAGTCCCAAGACACCAAAGATGGTAGAGATACATACAGATCGATGATCCATTCTAAACTATCTAGAGATAACTCAATGTCCATCCATCCAGGAGGAATTAAGAATACATCAAGATCACAAGTCTTGAAGTAGCAGGAAAAATATCAAGCAAGTAGCAAAGCATATCTAAAAGGGAAGTGATCAAAAATATATTTCCCTGCTCTCTCTATATATATATATATAATGTTGTTTGATATATACAGTGTAAACTGTACATGACAAAATGGCTAAGCTAGTCTGTGCAGGAAAATACCAGCTTATCTACAAGTCAGGGTATATGCGAGCTAACAAGCCTAACATGGCATCCTTCTCAGAAGAAGGAGGTGAAGCTGTGGTCTCCTATACGAAAATATCCACACTACCCAATAGATCTGCAGCCATCTGCATGGTGACCATATGCTTATCAATGTAAACGCTCATCTCAGCAATCATGTCAATGGTAAGGGACCTCACTGCAGTACTATCTGTGACGGCTACATCCCGGGCAGATATAGCACTATCGCGCTCAACTCTCACTGCATCTCTAGCTGATCTAGCCTAATCTTGCTCAACAACAGCGATATCTCTGCGAGCTAATGTCTCGTCTCTCTCTAATAGAGTTATGTCTCTCCTATCAAGGGTAGTCAACATCGAAGATCGAGCCTGATCTCTCTCGAAGGTCATCAGATGAAGACTCTACTCAAGGTACTGTGCTGAATGTTGTATAACGACAGTGCTTGTTCTGGGAGAATCTAGAGGAAATGCTGGCAACCCAGCAGTGGGCTCCTCCTCAATGTGGGAATCAATGTCCTCCATGGGCTCTACATCAACTAACTCACTATCCAGTACTGTGGATAATACCGCAGTCGATAAAATCTCTGTCTCCATCCATGCGGAATACTCTACAGAACAACCTTGATGACTAATAGAAAAATCAGCTATCTCACGCTAATCCCAACATGCATACACACGGGATCGGTCCTCTGCTGAAAGATAGCGAGAAGCTGAACGCTGACCTATCGCCCCCTCGAAAGGATGAAAATCCTAAAACTGGTCACGCCCCTCAAACCAGCCAGAGGGAGGTAGTCCATGCTCAGAGCATGAGTAATAAAGCTGTATGGTGAGCTAAGCCCCGAACACGGCAATATGACAAATGGATCTCTGACATCCGCTAAGAATATGGATCAAGACATAGCATCTGTACACTCCAGTGGCTGAAAGGAGTACGACATGTCTATATCATGGGTGAACCAGTACCCATGACGTCTAAGAGTGCTAATCGGTCTCAAGTGGGACATAAACCACACATATAGCATGACTGAGCTGCCCGTGAACACTCTTGTCGGATAAGTGCAGCAGTAGGTGGTTGATCGTAGGGTCTCTGCTATAATCATCGGTACAATGGTGCGACCCTCCCTGAGAGCTCTCACTGCCATGATGACACCAATGTCTATCTCATCCATGTATCGTGGCATATAGACATACGAAAGTACGCATAACAGCAGTACATCGACCCTGGCTAAACGCCAATGATCCTCTGGTACGGTGAAATCACCGGAATGTCGTGAATAACTGTCCTCAGAGCCAAATCTGTCAAACAGAAAATGCTGGGATATAACGTGGCTCGATGTAAGCTCATCCTGCACCACTCTGCGCCTCAATCCAGTGAGGGTCATGAGCCGTCGACTCATGTCCCCCAAAGCCATATGAATGCAAGGTCTGTCCAGCAATAGAATCATCAACCGTGCATACTCCTCCAGAGTAGGAGTCAACTCATGGGTCCCAAATCGAAAAACATGCCTATCCGATACCCAATGCTCTAGCATGACATCCATAAACCCTGCGGGAACCTGAAACATCAATAAGGTCATGGTATGCTGCAACAAATGATCTACGGTCACCCTGTCTGATGGTGACATATTATTATACCACGATCGCATACCCGATGCCACCAATGATGGTGGGGTATGATCAATACGGCTAATTGTCGAAGAAGACATCCGTACGGGCCGTGTCGTAAGACCATCCAGGGGTCAATACTGAATATCTCTGGACATACATACATATGCATAACATGATACATGCATAGCAGATAATAGATGGCAATATGATATAGGGAATGAAAAACTGTTCATACATTCCTAAGTATATCAACATCCAAAACATCATCTCTGTACAACTACAAATATAGGGAAATGGGGCACAGACACCCTACTACTAACAGAGGCCTATCAAAAGATATAGCGATAATGGGGTACAACTACCCAATATCTAACAGAGACCTATAAAAAGATGTAACGAGAATACACATCAAAAGAAGACAATGGTGTCGATGTCCACATCAGCAATCCTATCCACCTGATGTAACTCTTTCTGAGTCACTTGATCTCTATCAACAGGGATGTCAGGCCTATATAGAGGAGGATCTGCACCGAAAAAACCAAATGGGTCATCTGAGGGGCCAGCGCCTGAGCTGGAAGGATCAAACGAAGCTGCCTCTGCCGGATCTCTGCCCAAATGCCGGATAAATATGTGTGTCTGGTCCAACTGTCGGGTCCAACTATCAATCTGTGTCATATGAGTCGAATCTCAGACACAAGCTATCCAATCCATCATCATCACGGATCTTGGAACCATATCCCCCATGAACTGAGTGGCGCGGTACTGGGCTCCGATAGTACGAGAGAACCACCAATGCTGGAACGTCTCCTGAGTGCAAGGACCCTCTGATAATGTTAAGCCGTCAAACCCCAGCAATGGGATATCAGTGATGGGTGACTGCGATACAGGCCAATGACGCCTGGCAGGAGGCAAGATCGGCATACAAATCTCCCCTGTGGTGCTCCTAATAGCATGTTCTCCTAAATAAAGCTCCTAGCCTCCATTTGTGAAGAGAGGAACTCTCCTGGTGGAAATCACGTACTCGACACCAGTCGGGTACCCATCCTCAAATTCGATGGTCAAGTGTTCCCCTGAATAGGGAATCTATGTGATGGTATCAGCTGTCAACAACTCCAGCTGTATACGGCAGTGAGTGAAACCCTCAGCTATAGGGACCTCCGCCAAAATGGAATGATGACATCGTCGTCCTCGTGGATAGGTATCTAAACCTAACACACTCACAGGACACAAGCATGGGAGCCTCTTATAGGCCCAAAACTGCCAAAATAATGGCAAAATATCTGCGATCAGTAAACACTCTTAACCTATAAATGGGAAATGACGAGAAATACTCACCAGCAGAAATAGGTAGAAGCCTAGCCAAGCCTCGGTCAAACCCTGTGAGCGCATACGAATGCCCCGGAGGAAATAGGTAAAGGTGTAGGAACCCCAATCATATTCTCCAATATGGTCCACATGACGCATGGCGCTGATCAAAGCGAACGACACTGTAGAAGAGTTATCTGCTATGAAGCAGCCTCTAATAATCATCAGGAACAATCGCCGAAGAATGTGATTCCTGACTCTGACATCATCAGGCATGGGCTCACTCAAAAGCCCGCTCATAGCATCTACACTGAAAGGACCTTAACGGACAGTCCTGCCCTTGAGCGCCTCCGCCGAAACTCCTAATAAGGATCTGACAGTAGTAGGGGTAATATTTGCCATGCAAGGCACTGGCTCCCCTCCAAACTCCATACATGTGATAAATCGCCAATCCATCGACGTCATCATCACCTCACAATCCAGCAGATGGAGTGACTGAGTTTGATGAAACCATCGCTCAGACAATGCCCTGAGGTAACCCCAAGGACAATGACGGGAAAGAATGGAGAAGAATGCCCCGAATTCCCAATCATGTACTACCGCTCTGTAATCAAGATGAAGAGCCTGATACATAGAGTGTGTACTAAACCAATTCCCTCGAGGCTGTGTGAAGCTGGGAACCTCCATGAAATGCAGATCAACATCAGAATCCTTTACTCCTCTTCAATAGGAAAGAAGGAAGATCAAGATCTAACGTCATACCTCATTAGCATGCAAATACATCGAGGGATATCTGCTCAAGTCACCTAGAAGCTCTGGGTTTGCCACCTGAATACAAGGGAGCTCCCTACGGGGAACATGTGCGGCAGGAGCGGGATCCTCAATCGGAATATCCTCATCCTCATCCTCAACATCTGGAACATCAGCCCGGACTGGACGAATCACGGCCTCCACCAATCGACGAGGCTGTATGACAGATCGGGGTCGAGAAACTTCAGAAGCCCTCCTCCGTATACCAGAAGTGGTCCTACGGGAACAACTCGGCTGATCCGGATCCATAAATATCTGGACAACAAGTCTCCAAATCACCTCAGAAAGGGTGTGGTATTTCCTTACTTGGAGCTTTTTAGAATGCATTTTATGACTATATGCATGCATGCGTTTACTTTAAAAATAATAGAGTTAAAATGTATGACTACCCAGTGCCTACATTTTGAAATTTTTTGCCATAGTCCCCTTTAAAAATAGGACTATCCACATACAAATAGGCATGTCTAGGTGGCCATTCAGTAACACACCTGCCCCAAAGTCATATACAAAATATATACATTAAAAATCAAAATCATCCATGCATAAGGTTAACCTCAAGATCAGGAGTACTTTGCCTTTCTAGATTTTGCTCATTGGACCTCAAATAGGACAAAAAATAGCAGAAAAAGGTGTCAATTTGACTGTCTCAAAAGTCAATTTTTTTCACATCATTATGTTCACAATGGTTTAATACTAACATTTACTATGTTGAATATTTTTTATCAAGTCATTTGTGCATACATAATCACTAGTACGTGTTTAGATGCATTTCATGTGATAACTCATTTTCTAACAGATAAAAATTAGAAAAAATACATGCATACATTACTAGGATAGTGCAGAACACTTGTACGGTGAAAAAATATACAGAAAATAGCCCGAACTCAGCAGATCTGAAGGAGGCTCTCGGATTTTCCTTTGTGAAACAAGTTGAAAGTGACTTGTGATTCCAACCCGCTAGATTATATCATCCACGGTTGGCCGCAGGCTCATCTACGACTGAAGCAGGTGTACCTACGGCATCCCTATGTGGGCCTCATCCCTCCGACTCGGTCCAGTTCGAGTTACAAAGGAGTTCTTGTGGACTGAAAAAGTCAAATCGGGAATAAAAATGCTACGCGATTGAGCAAAACAGCATACAATCCTGGTCTTCTCAGATGAAACTTTAAGTCTGTACATCACTCATTAGTAGTCACCCGAACACGAGGTATACCCTGCCAATGATCTCATTTGTTACAAAATCACATCTGGTAAAACCTTATACAGGTCTAATGCCGCCAACTCCGGATCATTACCCTAATGATCAACGTGATCCCCGACGGGGGTTACAACGTAGATCCCCGACGGGGGTTACAACGTGAAGCCCCGGCAGGGGATTAAAATGCATATTTTAGCCGTTGACACACATATCAACGAAGGTCAAGCATCCTTGGTGTTATCTCAGCTGATGGCGATTAAACCTATCGGAGCTCTAGAGCTATTCGAGGATTTCATGCTCGATTACTCATATTCCTTAGCGAATCCTTGGCGGGGGTCACAACGTAATGTTCCGTTGATTCCCACGTCAGCAAAGGTCAAGCAACCTTGACAATCTACTCACAGAGTATCAGTCATTGATTCACACGTCAGCGAAGGTCAAGCAACCTTGACGGTCTATCCCACAGGGTTTTCAGCCGTTGATTCACATGTCAGTGAAGTACACGTCAACGAAGGTCAGGCATCCCTAACAGCATTTGATGTTGGCAGTAAACCCAACAGAATCTTGACATGTCCTGGCAATGCCGTCTAGGAAAGGTCAATGTTATAAAGGAGGATCGATGATAGAATATGTTATACACATCCTCAAACAAACCAAGCTCTATCCCCGCAGATATTTTACACATAAGATGTAAGACCCTAACTTATTAATAAATGAAATTAAATTTTCTCTATTTATTATTTTGAAATAGAAAGGGTTGATTTGATTAATGTGGTTAGTTATGGGTAAAATGTGCAAATATTTCAAATAAGCAAGTGGTTATAAAATATTCATTTTTGGTCGGTGAATATTCGTTTGGTCGTGGAATATTCTTGCTGTCGGGGAATATTCGTACGACGGCGCAGCCTTGTTTGGGCCCCATAACGGAAAGCGATTGGATGAAGAAAACGACAATAATAAGTTGTTTATAATTAACGGCGTAGTTGTTACCGTTAATACTGTTGGAATACCTGGTGGTTAAAATACAGTAGCACACGGTATTGCACCAATTATTGATTCTTGCGAAGAAAGGCACTACTCAATAATTGTTACAGTAGATACTGTTCAATATTTTATTTTATTGATTCAATAATTGCTGCATTGATATTTTATATTATTATTGTTTCAATAATTGTCACTGCACACTATTTTCCATTATCAGATCAATAATTCATATTATTTTAATAATATTATTAGATAACATTATTGGCAATGTCTAGAAAGTTCTGTCTAAGGAGAGGTTTGGTCATCTAATTGCGCGCCAGTAAGGAGAAATTCTTATTGGAAAGCCCCCTCTTTCCTGGGAACGGCCTGGTTGTCATAAATGTGATTCTGTAATATTATTTGTGAATAATTAATTATTGATGCATATGATAAGGAAATATTTATTTTATGTGGATATAAATGAGGGATATATTTTTGTGGTTAAAAATGAAGGAGTTAATGTTGAGATTTTTATCAGTATTTTTGTCGGAATGGAGGTATTAAAAATCAGGATTTTTGAGATATTTTGCGGGGGTTATAATTTTTAATCCGATCGTTGGATCGTCCTAATTTTTGGATATGTTATACATATATAAGTTGAGTATATGTCCACAAATTTTGAACCGTTAAAAATGAACGTATGATTTATTATGAATTTTACGAGATGACTGGTTCAGAAATTGTTGAATTTTCGGAGTTTATCATTTTGGTAGAAAATTCTAAAATTGGTGGGCCTCACTCTTGGTTGGTGAAGAAATGTGCTGAAATTTTTATTCAAATGTGGTAGACTTGAGTACTAGCAGGTAAAGCCATCAGGTTGTAGGTTAAGTCTGCTTCGGCGTGCTAACATTTTTCTATAAATAGAGGGCTAAGTTAGAATTGAAAATCACACCAAAAACAAGTTTTCTCTCTTTCTCTCTCTAGATTATTGAGTGTATTTTGTGAGTATTTAGATACTTTGAGAGTTTATATTCATCAGAGCAAGTATCTTTCAGCCTTATACCAGTATTCCGACCACAAGTACTGATATTTTTAGGTAAGAGATATTATCTTCTTCTTAAATAATATTTTCTTCAATATCATTATGCCGAAATATTGATATGAATTTTTTATCAAATTTGGAACTTTTTGTGCCGGGATTACTATTCACGTATACGGCACTATTCACAAATACGGCACTATTCACCGAAAAATAAAATTTTCCCTTTTTGTCCAAGATATCTCTTATGGTTACTATCTTTGATTGTATCCATATTTTAATCTTTATTTTTGAATTCTGCTTCACAATTGATTATTATGAAGTATTATTGATCTTGGATAAACTGTTATACGAATCCCTACTATTTGTCCTCCTGTCTCACTTGATTCGTTTTCTTTAAGATATTTTTCATCCTCTGTCCTAAATGATGATATTATTGAATATCTTTGGCCTGTATTGCAAAGATGTATGATTACCTGATGAATATCTTTGGCCTGTAGTGCAAAGATGAACAGGTGTTGAGATGAACATGACCGACTGGTGATACAAATGAATATCTTTGGCCTGTAGTGCAAAGATGAATATTTGGTTAAAGATGATTATTAATTAATGTTACAGGGATAAAATATTGATGATGACTTTTAAATCTTAGAAGATAGTAGAATTCAATCTCTACTTGACTCTTCTAATGGTTTGCTGTTTTCGCTGCAGTTGTTGATCTAAAACTTGTTGTCGATTATATTCTATCAGATTTTTTCCTGTTGAATACTAATGATAATTTGTTGTATATTATCTTAGTCATAATATTCTTTATTGGGCTAGTTGAGCACCTATTTCTTAGCACCTTCAATGCTAAGTCTACTGAAAATACTTCGCTTTCAGTCTAAACATTCCTATTTCTTAGTACAGTCCATCAACTTACCACACATTATGGGTTCAGGAACTTTCCACAATAATATGAGTTTAAGAACATCCAGACAGACCTTTGGCGTCCATTCGATGAAACATTCGAAAACATACCATACTATTATGAGTCACAAACTTACCATAAGTATGAGTTTCAAGACTTGCACCTACCTTAACCTTCTCTATCTATCAAGTATATACATGAGAAAAGATTCACCTCCCCGTCATATACATCTTAATAGCGCGACCAATTCCAATGATTATCACTGTAATAAACTGAGCAGTTGTTACACCAAGCACAAACCTCTGCCCATACAAAGGTTCATACAACTCAGCCATCACATGAGTCCTCAATTGAAATCTTACAACTTCTGACTTCCCCTGTACTTAATACAAATTTTCTTTAATTCGTATAGTAACCTTTACAACTCAATCTGAGTTCTTCTTCCCGTACTACTTCGTAGTACCATTCATTCATAGCATTAGCTATAAATCATTCATCGTTTAACAGCTCATCTGTTACTACGATTTACTATGATCACGTGGTGATCTTCTTATCATTCTCTCTACGATTATAGTCTTAGGTACTCTTACCTAAGATTTATAACCTATCAGCTCTGATACCAACCTGTAACGCCCCGAAATCCGGTCTATTTTCACATCCGAATTCCGTACGTCACTATCCCATTTTTCTTCCAAACATACATCATTATATACTAAAATATAATAACATATATTCTAAAATCCCAGGTTCTATAACCACAAAACCTCTTTCATTACAAATAATGATAATTACATTATTCTTTACATCTTACGCGAGTGACTTTCATCCGCCACAAAGGATTCATAACTGTTCATTAAACTAGTTTATAGTTTAATTCTATCATTCTATATTACAAGTCTTCACTTGCTCTTCACACACATTCATATAATGAATGGCACTTCGTCTGAATACCGCTCAGCTTGATCTTTACGGGATCCTTAAGTTCTTTCTAACATCGTTCGCTGAAAATATTTTTATTTAAAGCAAGTTTGAGCATTCAATTGCCCAGCAAGTCATACAGTTGAACAAACAACTTCAAGAGTTTAAACATTTTTCAGAACTTCAATAACCGAACAAAGGTTACGAAGCAGCTTGAATAATAGGAATAGTCTTGATTCCTATCATTTTAAAACATTAGTCACATGCACTTTGAAATACTTTCATTCTCTACTTTCTTTCATGCACAATCGGTCTGGCTAGAATCAATAGCACATACTTAATCAATAACGGTTCATGTATAAACCGAACATACTTGTATTGAATAGTTCGATCACAAAATAGTTCATCTCATAAAAACACCGAAGTGCTCACATTGTGGCTCAAGGCCTCATATATACTACCATCTTGTACAAATATCGCACATTCACACATAGACGGAACCTCTCAAGTTCAAAATCTGAGAAGTTTTAGAAACTAGCATTCATTTAAAATATGAATGAAGTTAGGAAACTTGCCTTACGCATAGCTACAGCTTACAGTTTACGCTGAAATGCCTATTCCAAAACCCTATATAACAAATAAGGAAATAACAAGTACACCAATTAGTCATATACTTGACTTACGCATTGGTTTACTTAACTTTACTTCTTAAGGTTCGCGTTCTTGTAATTTAAGCTTACGCGACTAACTTTTATTACCAGATTATGGCTTTATGACATACTGAGATGTCTTACTCAACACGTTCATCATCTTTGATGATTCACATTCTTATCTTCTTCTTATACTTCTTTAGGACTCAGCACACATCACTTTTCTGCTAGTAGTCCATATGGTACTCTAGTGGTTTCTCACAAACAACCAACAAACAAGTTCCCGTCTCATCTACACTGCCCACACAGTGAGTTAGATCGGTTGCCAGTTTTGTATATACCTTCGCTCTCTGAAGGAATTATTTAGCCCAGCTCCCATATGTCAACCATCAAAGGTTACGATTGTACTACAACCTAACTTACCTTAATTTATCCGAACCATTAAACTATAATGTTCGTTAAGTCAACTTCTTATTCCTTATGGCTTTCTGGCAACTAAATGCCATACCTCAGGAATCATTATTTATTGTCTAAGTTATACAATCTTTTGTATACTCGGAACAATCATTCATTGTCAATACTATGAGACCATAGCCTTAAACATTTCATATGAACTTATTCATATCATACAACGTCGAGTTCCCTCAACTCGGAACATTGTCCAAGTTATACTTATTAACTCGGCTTCTTAACGTTATACGTTATTGTCTTTAATTTAGTTTCTTCACCGTTCACAAGTTTAATCAATAGTCTTCACTATCATATGGTCAAACCATACACGGGTGTATGTTCTACCCGTTTAATATATGCGTACACCCAACCTTCACGTCGGTTAAAGTGTTCAACGTTTACATTTCATTCTATCATTCTCACCCGACTTATATTCGACTTTCAGAAATCTTATTACCGTTCGTTACGGCTCTCTTGATACCATTCGTATCTTACTTACTGCCTTCATCAACGTCTATGTTATACAACCACGGTATACTTAGAACGTTCGTCCAACGCGAATACAATTCACAAGGATCGTTTACGTATTCAATGTTTTACTTGTCCGTCTTTTAATCTCTCATTCAACCTTTACTCAAGGTTTCAATTACTTTCATCATTATCCATCCCATGAACCCCATGTTAATTATAATTCCTAAATGTCGAAGTCATACCGTTCGTTGTATGCTAAGACCGATCGTTCATCGCAACAACGTTGCGTTCACAGCATCTATACGCTTTACATTCATCTCTCAATGCCATGTCATAACATCGAAATGTTATTCATTACCTTCATCACTCAACGTCTAAGGAATCACAATCATAGCAATCCCTCGCATTCGTTCATTACGACTACGATCCCCAGATATTGGTTACGTAATCTATTGCTTATATTCTCTATCTTTTAATCTCATTTAATCTTTTTGTTCAACCTTTATTAAAGGTTTAAAACACTTACTAAGTGTTACTTTACGTGAACTATATGTTCATACTTCTTTCTTGCACATCCCCTGAGAAATTGAGCAGTTAAAATCTCATTTCTGGGTATTGCACTGCACCGGCGTTGCGGCGCCGTGCCTTGCCTTTCCACTCGCGCTGTGATGCCACTCTCCAGAAGTGTATGGCCGAGCTCGCGCTGCGGCACCCCTTCTCGCGCTGTGACGCCCCTTCTCGCGCTACGGCGCCAAGACAAAAACCTAGAAAATTTTTCTAAGTGTTAAGTCAAGTTTGAGATGCTTACTTTACGATCTCATAACTTCTTCGTTATAACTCGGAACGAGGTCGTTACAAAGCCATTTTCTTCCTTATCTTACGTACTTCAATTACCCTTGGATAGAACTTTGTTCTAAATCCGTTAACATGCCATTCAATTGGCTTAATCTTAATCCTTCGTTCATTTTACGCTTTTAACGTTCTTCGTTCGTTCGTCCGTAATTCGGTCATCCGAACTCGGAATTCGTTCGTTCTCGAGTCCACGACTCACATTTTATACGTTCTCTTAGATTCTTATGAAACCCTACATGTTCGGGTTCATTTACTAACTTTCAAATTCTCGTTCATCTTTTACGAAATTTTGCCATAACTTCGTTATAGCTCCGTTTAAATCCGTTCTTCATGAACGTTTCTAACGTTCCTAACCAAGCAATAAGCATCTAACTTATACGCGATGGTTTTAAACTTGTCCATCAACAACATTTACACTACGATTGTTTTAAATTTGTCCATCAACAACGTTCTTCGCGTTCTTCGCGTGTTCTTCGCGTTCTTCATTTTTAATCGATATTTTGGATTACGATTTCACTTTTTCTTGGAATTTGATGTTATAGAACACCATTCCTTACTTAATTCACCTACTCGTTCGTAATATTCATTCGGATCGCTCAAAATCCTCACGAATCTCATACTTCCTTAAGAAATTTATAAAATAAATTTCTAATTCTTATTTCTTCATTTTCTTACGATTCCAACCATATGAAATCTTTCTCAATATCTTTTACTCCTTATTCTCATTAAGTTATGTTTTAAACATATTAAACTTAAAGAAAATAGTAGAAGAAATTAGGGTTCGGATTTCCGTTCTTCTTTATTCCTCTTCCGTTAGACAAAGCCGGCGATTTGCTAGGTTTTCTATTTCACGATCACTTTTGATCCGAGCGTTCATGATCATGCTCTTCCTTCTCCTCTCCCAACCGAGCTCTCTCTCTCTCTCTCTCAAGTTCTAGGATTTTCAAAAATCCTAGAAAATGAAAGTTAAGCTTTCTATTTATAGATTTTCAAAGCTAGGGCATTTTGGTCATTTCCCCTCCACCTCCTTACTATTCCACCCTTGGCAACCAACTTTACTTGGCCACCACCCTTACTTGGTGGCCAAGTGGTCGCCCCTTATGACCATGGGTCATCCCCATGGGTTGCTCCATGGGTTTTACCCATCCGTTTACCCATCGGTTCGATCCGCGGTTTCTTTTCTTAGTTTGGGCCTTAACCCTAATTCTTATTGGGCCTAACTTGGGCTTAACTTCACAAATCATTGGGCTTGCCATAATCCAAGTCCAATTGGATTCTACAAAAGTCTATGAACACAAAGTCCATTAAGACTAATCGTATTCTACGCATTCCATTCTCGTATGCTCGTATTCTCTTCGTATATTGTTCGTACGATATTCGTATTATACGTCGTACTACTCTTCATACTATACTCGTATAATAACTCGTATTATACTCGTATTTCTTATGCATAATAACCCTAATCATTATACGCATTCATAAAAATTCTCGCAAATTACTTTCCCTAACCCTTAGGTTTTACATCCGCAGGCGAAAACTTCGTTTTTGCTATAACTGAAATATTATTGAATATTCCATCACGTCTCAGAATTAAACGTAATCTATAACTTCTCGGAATTTCAAAATAAATCTCCGAGCTGAAACTGATGAATAGTGCCTATTTCGTCTTTTTCCCCGAAAAATATTTTATTCCCGGAAAACTTTTATTTTCGTCTTGAAAATTCTTACTCGTTCAGTCTAGCTCGTAGACAGAATCCTCCCGATTAATAATCATTCTAGGTTATAGAACGATTAATGAACACATAGCACAGAATAGTATTAATAAAAAATTATTTTATTAATAACTAGTTCTTTAACTTAAATTCTTGACAATCCGATTTTCCGGGTCGTCACATTCTTCCCTCCTTCAAAGAATTTCGTCCTCGAAATTTTAGCTTACCCTTCTCCTCAACTTCTCTTCAAAGAAGTTCTTATCTTTCCATCATTCCTAACCTCCATAACATATCAAGAATCATGAAGCGAAAGGAATAACTAGGAATATAAAGATTCCTTTAAAACTTTTCATTCTTTTGCTGAGGGGTCAAATTGACCATGAACTCTTACAAGGTTAAACAGCCTCTCGCCGTAAACCTTTCTTACACGGTAAGTTTACAATCACAAAGAAGGTAAACTACCTCTTCCATACGTAGGTGATCAGCCTAACGTATAACCCCATTTCAGGGTATGTTCACCTCAGACTTAGTACCAAAAAATTGGATATTTCTTAAAACATTCGTCTAGTCAACTCGCTTGACATCGACTACTTCTTTAAATTCTTTTCAAAACGTTTCATGACGTCATGATACCGTACTCTTCACAGTACGTTGAGGACTTCGTCAGTTTATGACTTCGTCATTATACATCATACCATAGCAGGTTATTGATCCTCTGATCAAATTCCATACCAGGTTTAATTGCATTAACAACTCCACCTTTTTACCATCCTTGCATCAAATGCACTGATGATATAAAATTTATTTTGATATTTTAAATCAATTTCTGTCTAGCCGAAATAATTGGCATAGACATAAAAAGCATAGCTCTTTTAAAATCCATTGGTTCCAAAAAGTTGAACCAATTCTTTTCTTTTTCAAAATGTACAATTCAGCACGATTTGAATAACCTTCGAAATCTAGCATAGCTGGAGGATTTGGAATATCCTATTCTCCATCTTCCTTCATTATCTTTCTGCGACAATACTTAAATTTCTCTAGCACCTTCAATGCTAAGTCTACTGAAAATACTTCGTTTTCAGTCTAAACATTCCTATTTCTTAGTACAGTCCATCAACTTACCACACATTATAGGTTCAGGAACTTTCCACAATAATATGAGTTTAAGAACATCCAGACAGACCTTTGGCGTCCATTCGCTGAAACATTCGAAAACATACCATACTATTATGAGTCAAAAACTTACCATAAGTATGAGTTTCAAGACTCGCACCTACCTTAACCTTCTCTATCTATCAAGTATATACATGAGAAAAGATTCACCTTCCCGTCATATACATCTTAATAGCGCGACCAATTCCAATGATTATAACTGTAATAAATTGAGCAGTTGTTACACCAAGCACAAACCTCTGCCCATACAAAGGTTCATACAACTCAGCTATCACATGAGTCCTCAATTGAAATCTTACAACTTCTGACTTCCCCTGTACTTAATACAAATTTTCTTTAATTCGTATAGTAACCTTTACAACTCAATCTGAGTTCTTCTTCCCGTACTACTTCGTAGTACCATTCATTCATAGCATTAGCTATAAATCATTCATCGTTTAACAGCTCATCTGTTACTACGATTTACTATGATCACGTGGTGATCTTCTTATCATTCTCTCTACGATTATAGTCTTAGGTACTCTTACCTAAGATTTATAACCTATCAGCTCTGATACCAACCTGTAACGCCCCGAAATCCGGTCTATTTTCACATCCGGATTCCGTACGTCACTATCCCATTTTTCTTCCAAACATACATCATTATATACTAAAATATAATAACATACATTCTAAAATCCCAGGTTCTATAGCCACAAAATCTCTTTCATTTCAAATAATGATAATTACATTATTCTTTACATCTTACACGAGTGACTTTCATCTGCCACAAAGGATTCATAACTGTTCATTAAACTAGTTTATAGTTTAATTCTATCATTCTATATTACAAGTCTTCACTTGCTCTTCACACACATTCATATAATGAATGGCACTTCGTCTGAATACCGCTCAGCTTGATCTTTACGGGATCCTTAAGTTCTTTCTAACATCGTTCGCTGAAAATGTTTTTATTTAAAGCAAGTGTGAGCATTCAATTGCCCATCAAGTCATACAGTTGAACAAACAACTTCAAGAGTTTAAACATTTTTCAGAACTTTAATAACCGAACAAAGGTTACGAAGCAGCTTGAATAATAGGAATAGTCTTGATCCCTATCATTTTAAAACATTAGTCACATGCACTTTGAAATACTTTCATTCTCTACTTTCTTTCATGCACAATCGGTCTGGCTAGAATCAATAGCACAGACTTAATCAATAACGGTTCATGTATAAACCGAACATACTTGTATTGAACAGTTCGATCACAAAATAGTTCATCTCATAAAAACACCGAAGTGCTCACATTATGGCTCAAGGCCTCATATATACTACCATCTTGTACAAATATCGCACATTCACACATAGACAGAACCTCTCAAGTTCAACATCTGAGAAGTTTTAGAAACTAGCATTCGTTTAAAATATGAATGAAGTTAGGAAACTTGCCTTACGCATAGCTATAGCTTACAGTTTACGCTGAAATGCCTATTCTAAAACCCTATATAACAAATAAGGAAATAACAAGTACACCAATTAGTCATATACTTGACTTACGCATTGGTTTACTTAACTTTACTTCTTAAGGTTCGCGTTCTTGTAATTTAAGCTTACGCGACTAACTTTTATTGCCAGATTATGGCTTTATGACATACTGAGATGTCTTACTCAACATGTTCATCATCTTGGATGATTCACATTCTTATCTTCTTCTTATACTTCTCTAGGACTCAGCACACATCGCTTTTCTGCTAGTAGTCCATATGGTACTCTGAGTGGTTTTCCACAAACAACCAACAAACAAGTTCCCGTCTCATCTACACTGCCCACACAGTGAGTTAGATCGGTTGCCAATTTTGTATATACCTTCGCTCTCTGAAGGAATTGTTTAGCCCAGCTCCCATATGTCAACCATCAAAGGTTACGATTGTACTACAACCTAACTTACCTTAATATATCCGAACCATTAAACTATAATGTTCGTTAAGTCAACTTCTTAGTCCTTATGGCTTTCTGGCAACTAAATGCCATACCTCAGGAATCATTCTTTATTGTCTAAGTTATACAATCTTTTGTATACTCAGAACAATCATTCATTGTCAATACTATGAGACTAAAGCGTTAAACATTTCATATGAACTTATTCATATCATACAACGTCCGATTCCCTCAACTCGGAACATTGTCCAAGTTATACTTATTAAGTCGGCTTCTTAACGTTATACGTTATTGTCCTTATTTTAGTTTCTTCACCGTTCACAGGTTTAATCAATAGTCTTCACTATCATACGGTCAAACCATACACGGGTGTATGTTATACCCGTTTAATATATGCGTACACCCAACCTTCACGTCGGTTAAAGTGTTCAACGTTTACATTTCATTCTATCATTCTCACCCGACTTATATTCGGCTTTCAGAAATCTTATTACCGTTCGTTACGGCTCTCTTGATACCATTCGTATCTTACTTACTACCTTCATCAACGTCTATGTCATACAACCACGGTATACTTAGAACGTTCGTCCAACGCGAATACAATTCACAAGGATCGTTTACGTATTCAACATTTTACTTGTTCGTCTTTTAATCTCTCATTCAACCTTTACCCAAGGTTTCAATTACTTTCATCATTATCCATCCCATGAACCCCATGTTCATTATAATTCCTAAATGTCAAAGTCATACCGTTCGTTGTATGCTAAGACCGATCGTTCATCGCAACAACGTTGCATTCACAGCGTCTATACGCTTTACATTCATCTCTCAATGCCATGTCATAATATCGGAATGTTATTCATTACCTTCATCACTTAACGTCTAAGGAATCACAATCATAGCAATCCCTCGCGTTCGTTCATTACGACTACGATCCCCGGATATTGGTTACGTAATCTATTGCTTACATTCTCTATCTTTTAATCTCATTTAATCTTTTTGTTCAACCTTTATTAAAGGTTTAAAACACTTACTAAGTGTTACTTTACGTGAACTATATGTTCATACTTCTTTCTTGCACATCCCCCGAGAAATTGAGCAGTTAAAATCTCATTTCTGGGTATTGCACTGCACCGGCGCTGCGGCACAGTGCCTTGCCTTTCCACTCACACTGCGGCACCACTCTCCAGAAGTGTATGGCCGAGCTCACGCTGCGGCGCCCCTTCTCGCGCTGTGGCGCCAAGACAAAAACCTAGAAAATTTTTCTAAGTGTTAAGTCAAGTTTGAGATGCTTACTTTACGATCTCATAACTTCTTCGTTATAACTCGGAACGAGGTCATTCCAAAGCCATTTTCTTCCTTATCTTACGTACTTCGATTACCCTCAGACAGAACTTTGTTCTAAATCTGTTAACATTCCATTCAATTGGCTTAATCTTAACCCTTCGTTCATTTTACGCTTTTAACGTTCTTCGTTCGTTCGTCCGTAATTCGGTCATCCGAACTCAGAATTCGTTCGTTCTTGAGTCCACGACTCACGTTTTATACATTCTCTTACATTCTTATAAAACCCTACACGTTCGGGTTCATTTACTAACTTTCAAATTCTCGTTCGTCTTTTACGAAATTTCGCCATTACTTCGTTATAGCTCCGTTTAAATCCGTTCTTCACGAACGTTTCTAACGTTCCTAACAAAGCAATAAGCATATAACTTATACGCGATGGTTTTAAACTTGTCCATCAACAACATTTACACTACAATGATTTTAAATTTGTCCATCAACAACGTTCTTCGCGTTCTTCGCGTGTTCTTCGCGTTCTTCGCGTGTTCTTCGCGTTCTTCGTTTTTAATCGATATTTTGGATTATGATTTCACTTTTTCTTGGAATTTGATGTTATAGAACATCATTCCTTACTTAATTCACCTACTCGTTCGTAATATTCATTCGGATCGCTCAAAATCCTCACGAATCTCATACTTCCTTAAGAAATTTATAAAATAAATTTCTAATTCTTATTTCTTCATTTTCTTACGATTCCAACCATATGAAATCTTTCTCAATATCTTTTACTCCTTATTCTCATTAAGTTATGTTTTAAACATATTAAACTTAAAGAAAATAGTAGAAGAAACTAGGTTTCGGATTACCGTTCTTCTTTATTCCTCTTCCGTTAGACAAAGCCGGCGATTTGCTAGCTTTTCTATTTTACGATCACTTTTGATCCTAGCGTTCATGATCATGCTCTTCCTTCTCCTCTCCCAACCGAGCTCTCTCTCTCTCTCTCAAGTTCTAGGATTTTCAAAAATCCTAGAAAATGAAAGTTAAGCTTTCTATTTATAGATTTTCAAAGCTAGGGCATTTTGGTCATTTCCCCTCCACCTCCTTACTATTCCACCCTTGGCAACCAAGTTTACTTGGCCACCACCCTTACTTGGTGGCCAAGTGGCCGCTCCTTATGCCCACGGGTCATCCCCATGGGTTGCTCCATGGGTTTTACCCATCTGTTTACCCATCGGTTCGATCCGCGGTTTCTTTTCTTGGTTTGGGCCTTAACCCTAATTCTTATTGGGCCTAACTTGGGCTTAACTTCACAAATCATTGGGCTTGACATAATCCAAGTCCAATTAGATTCTACAAAAGTCTATGAACACAAAGTCCATTAAGACTAATCGTATTCTACGCATTCTATTCTCGTATGCTCGTATTCTCTTTGTATATTATTCGTACGATATTCGTATTATACGTCGTACTCCTCTTCATACTATACTCGTATAATAACTCGTATTATACTCGTATTTCTTACGCATAATAACCCTAATCATTATACGCATTCATAAAAATTCTCAGAAATTACTTTCCCTAACCCTTAGGTTTTACATCCGCAGGCGAAAACTTCGTTTTTACCATAACTAAAATATTATTGAATATTCCATCACGTCTCAGAATTAAACATAATCTATAACTTCTCGGAATTTCAAAATAAATCTCTGAGCAGAAACTGATGAATAGTTCCTATTTCGTCTTTTTCCCCGAAAAATATTTTATTCCCGAAAAACTTTTATTTTCGTCTTGAAAATTCTTACTCGTTCAGTCTAGCTCGTAGACAGAATCCTCCCGATTAATAATCATTCTAGGTTATAGAACGATTAATGAACATATAGCACAGAATAGTATTAATAAAAATTCATTTTATTAATAACGAATTCTTTAACTTAAATTCTTGACAATCCGATTTTTCGGGTTGTCACATTTAAACTCACAGTATGTGTTGTCGTATTTTGCACGACAATTGTATTATTGAAGTTGTAGTTTGATTTTTGTACCATGTACTTGGCGACTCAGAATGGGTGTTGTATACCTATTTTGGGGGCGTCACAGTTGGTATCAGAGCTTAGGGATATGATCCCTGGCTGAGATGTGAGACAAGAACTAGGAGGGGAGAGACAGGGAATTCCTTCGCTAGTATGACCTGCCTAAGTTTATTTGGTGTTTATTTGGTCTGTCAGAGTATAGGGATAATATATGACATAACTATTAACCATTATTTTATGAGAGTATTTAAGAATGGCAGCTGAGAACGTTAATAATGGAGTAAATCAGACCGTGGAGACACCTTTGATCACCACCCAGGGGAACGTGCAACAGGAAGGCAATATTCCTCCTGTAAACAACGTTACCGAGCAAACTATAAATGATGGAATTTTTAGTAGCTTTTTGCAGCTCATGCAAAATCAGACGAGGGAGACTCGTGTGCAGAATACGGGTGGAAATGATAACAATGCACAGTTTGTCACAGCCAAGCAGTTCAAAGAATTGGGACCACCAGAATTTAAGGAAAAGCCGGATCCGATCATGGCAAAAACGTGGGTCAAGCAAATTACCGAGATATTCGATGTCTTGGGATGCACAGAGGAACAGAAGGTTCCATTCGTCACCTTTATGTTTTACGGTGAGGCAGACTACTAGTGGGAGTCTGTGAAGCGTACCCAGCCTGACGCACTCAACATGTCCTGGGAAACATTTCAGAAGCTGTTCAATGACAAGTACTTTCCTGAAAGTATTCATCATATAAAGGAGGTGGAGTTTATCAGACTGGAATAAAACAACATGACGGTGTCCCAGTACGAGGCGAAGTTTGTAGAGTTATCCAGGTTTGCACCTCATTTGGTCAAAAATGAGGAACGAATCACAAGGCTGTTTCTAAGAGGTCTAAAACCCGAGATTCGGCAATATCTTATCTCTCATAAATTTTCTTTATATTCAGATGTTGTAAACAGGGCTCAATTATTAGAGCGAGCTAATAAGTATGTGCAACCGAGGGACCACAACCAGGGTCATACCGGTGACAGCAGTCATCAGAGCGATGATAACCAACGAGGAGGGAAAAATACGAACAAAGGTGGTAACCACTTGGGTGGTCATCGTGGCCATAATAATAGGAAAGCTGAGTCAAGTGGAAATTTCAGAAAGAGGAGATTCAACAATGACGGGAAGACATCAGCAGCTGCACCAACACCAACAACAAATTCTAGGGGAGGAGAACAATTGCCAGTTAGATGTTACAAATACGAGAAAGAGGGACATATCAGCCCAAACTGTCCATAATAATCTAAGGTATGTTACAACTGTGGAAAGGAAGGCCACATAGCTCGGGATTATTCTGTAGCAAAACCAAGTTCAACGGGGATGGTGACTCCAAGGGCTGTCCCGGATAAGTCGAAATTAGCGGTTCCTGGAAGAGCGTTTGTCGTGACTGGCCAAAACGTGAGGAACCCGAACGAGGTGATCACGGGTAAGCTAATCATAAACTCTTGCGAAGTTTATACCTTATTAGATACCGGTTCTACCCATATTTTTATATCTCCTGCTTGTGCTCAACGTTTAAACTTGACTCCGGAGAAATTGGACTTTGACTTATCTGTTGAAACTCCGTTGGGTGAAACCTTCGTTACATCTACAGTTTATAAATCTTGCATGATCCAAGTTAGCACTATCACATTACCTGTTGATCTTATCTCTTTAAAGATACTTGCTTTTGATGTGATTTTAGGAATTGATTGGTTAACCACTCATCATGCTAAAATTGATTATTTTCGTAACGTTGTTAGCTTTCATATTCTTAACCAACCTGTCATACGAATTCAAACTACTAAACCACTAAAATCAGTCACTGTCATATCAAGCCACAAAGCTATTCGTTTATTAAAAAATGGATGTTAAGCTTTCTTAACCCATGTTATGGATATGAACAAAGACAAGTCAGATTTGAATAATATTTCTATTGTTAGAGAATTTCCCGATGTATTTCCTGAAGACCTTCCTGGTCTACCCCCAGAACGTGAAGTTGAACTCTTTATTGACCTTGAACCCGGTACAAAGCCCATTTCTAAAACCCCATATCGAATGGCTCCTATTGAACTTTAGGAGTTAAAAGTCCAATTACAGGAGTTATTAGACATCGGTTTTATTCGTCCTAATACATCTCCTTGGGGTGCTCCTGTTTTATTCGTAAAGAAGAAAGACGGAAGTATGCGACTTTGTATCGACTATAGAGAATTGAACCATGTCACCATCAAGAATAGGTATCCGCTACCTCGCATTGATGACCTGTTTGACCAGTTGCAAGGAGCATAATTCTTTTCAAAGATCGATCTTCGTTCTGGATATCATCAGCTGAAGATTAAAACTGAGGATATTCCAAAGACTGCCTTCAGAACTCGGTACGGGCATTATGAATTCTTAGTCATGTCTTTTGGATTGACTAATGCTCCTGCTGCTTTCATGGATATGATGAACCGTGTATTCAAAGAATATTTAGATCAGTTTGTTGTTGTCTTTATTGATGACATCCTCATCTATTCCAAAAGCCGTGAAGATCATGAGTGCCATTTAAAGCTGGTACTGCAAAGGCTTCGTGAAAATAAGCTATATGCCAAATTGAAGAAATGCAAGTTCTAGCTTGAGGAAGTAGCATTCCTTGGGCACGTGGTGTCAAAACATAGAGTATCTGTCGACCCGGCAAAGATTGAAGCTATACAAAGTTGGGAGCAACCGAAGTCGGTGACCGAAGTACGTAGCTTTCTGGGCTTAGCTGGGTAATACCGGAGATTCGTGGAAGGATTTTCTAGAATCGCTACTCCGTTAACTCAGCTGACTCGAAAGGATACAAAATTCAATTGGAGCGAGGATTGTGAGAAGAGTCTTCAAGAACTCAAGAGCAGACTCATTTCGGCACTGTTCTAACAATACCATCTGGTTCGGATGGATTTGTTATCTACAACGATGCTTCAGGCAAAGGGTTAGGATGTGTTCTCATGCAACATGGGAAAGTCATAGCCTATGCCTCGCGACAACTCAAAGAATATGAGAGGAAATATCCTACTCATAATTTGGAGTTGGCAGCAGCCGTTTTTGCGTTGAAGATTTGGAGACACTACCTGTATGGAGAGAAAGTGGAGATCTATATGGATCATAAAAGCCTCAAATATTTCTTCACCCAAAAGGAACTCAACATGCGGCAACGACGTTGGCTTGAGCTGTTGAAAGATTACTATCATACCATCCAATATCATCATGGAAAAGCGAACATAGTAGCTGACGCATTAAGTAGAATATCATACGCGGGTACGAGTGCAATGGTGTTAACACAAAGGGCCTTTTGTATGATTTGCAAAGGATGGAGATAAAGATGAAGGCTCCAAGTACCCACATGATGATATCAAATATACGAGTAGAATCGACTTTAATTGATAAAGTTAAAGCCGCTCAAGCTACGGACATAGAGTTGATGCGAATGAAGAAGAAAGTGCAAGAAGGTGCTATCCCAGAAGCAAGAATCGATGAAGAAGGAATACTTCGAGTCAACTCCAGACTTTGTGTTCCTAACGATTTTGACTTGAAGCATAGAATAATGATGGAGGCACACAACACACCGTTTGCAATCCATCCTGGGAGTACCAAAATGTATCACGATCTTCGACATACATTTTGGTGGAGCAATATGAAAAGAGAGATCGTGGAGTTTATCTCGAGGTGTTTAACTTGTCAACATGTAAAGGCGGAGCATCAAGTGCCAAAGGGTTCATTGCAACCACTTGAGATCCCGAAATGGAAGTTGGAACACATTACCATGGATTTCGTTACAGGTCTTCCCAAGGTTTATCAAGGCATAGATGTGATTTGGGTCATTGTTGATAGATTAACCAAGTCTGTCCATTTCTTGCCTATACGTGAGACTTATTCCCTTGAACGTCTTGCTAGTATGTACGTGAATGAGATTGTGAGATTGCATGGCATGCCAGTATCCATTGTTTCGGATCGTGACCCAAGATTCACGTCACGATTTTGGGTTAGCTTGCAGAAAGCTATGGGCACGGATTTACGATTTAGTTCAGCATACCATTCTCAAACGGACGGGCAATCAGAGAGGACTATTCAAACCCTTAAAGATCTATTAAGGCTCTGTGTTCTAGATTTCAAAGGAAGTTGGGATAAGTACTTGTCACTGGTAGAATTCTCCTACAACAACAGTTATCAGGCAAGTATATGTATGGCTCCATTTGAAGCCTTATATGGACAAAAGTGTCGTTCTCCAGTATGCTGGGACGAGGTGGGTGAAGCAACATTGTTGGGACCAGAATTGGTACGCATAACTACAGAGAAGATCCAAACAATTCGACAACGTATACAAATGGCACAGGATCGACAAAAGAGTTATACGGATCTTCATCGAAAGGATGTAGAATTCAATATTGGGGATCATGTATTGTTACGTGTTGCACCATGGAAAGGAGTTACAAGATTTGGGAAAGGAGGAAAGCTCAATCCACGATTTGTCGGTCCATTTGAGATTCTTGACCGAATAGGAAATGTGGCCTATAGACTCGCATAACCTCCAAGCATGTCTCGTGTTCATAATGTTTTCACATATCTGTGCTTCGTAAATATGTGAAAGACCCGAACCACTTAATTGAGTTAGAACCAGACGAGATAGCCGAAGATTTAACGTACGAGGTGGTACATGTTAAGATCTTGGATAGGAAAGAGCATGTTCTACGCACGAAGGTTATACCACAAGTTAAGGTTTTGTGGAGAAACCATGCTATTGAAGAAACGACCTGGGAGTTGGAATCAGAAATGAAAGCGAGGTATCCTCACCTTTTCGAAACACCAGGTACATACGTCAATTTCGAGGACGAAATTTCATAAGGAGGGGAGGTTGTAAGACCCCAACTTATTAATAAATGAAATTAAATTTTCTCTATTTATTATTTTGAAATAGAAAGGGTTGATTTGATTAATGTGGTTAGTTATGTGTAAAATGCGCAAATATTTCAAATAAGCAAGTGGTTATAAAATATTCATTTTTGGTCGGTGAATATTTGTTTGGTCGTGGAATAGTCTTGCTGTCGGGGAATATTCGTACGACGGCGCAGCCTTGTGTGGGTCCCATAACGAAAAGCGATTGGATGAAGAAAACGACAAGATGATGTAATGGATGATGTAATGGAAAGCCAGAACCTATAATAAGAAATCTAATATGTAATTAGATTGAGAAGAAGGGTAAGATTCTTTAGGAACCATGTGTAATCATTCATGACCTAATGTACTATGTGATGTTATTATCTAATGTAGAGATCTTAAAAACGTCAAGTGCAAGTGTTATAAATATAAGCAGACGCTAAAGGCAAGTACTCTAACCCTTGTTCCAGTTCGATCTGGACAAGTGTTTGTGATTCATGTATTCTTCGCATGAGTTAGTATCTGAGGAAGTCAAAGCCAATTCTTTCAGCTAGACGTATGCTATGTTATTCTATCAAGTGATGATAAGGATTTACCAAACTAATATTGTTCTGGTTTTCAAAAGTAGATTGAGTATGCTAAAATGTTTTGTCGTCAAACGACAGGCACGTGAGGTTGCCACAACTTAAACGTATACACGTTTAATGAATGTAGTGTTGATCAACATAGAGTACTATAGGCTGATCACCTAGACGTGCTCGTAAGTTATGCCGGACTTACGGACTTAGTGTCGGGACGTCCTTTTCAAAGTACTTATGAAATGCTTACTGTCTTGAACCGGAATTGATGTTTTACTGAATATTTTTGTTGTAAAACGTTTTGAATGAAAAGAAGTGTTATTTTGAATTCTCAATAGTACTTCGGAACTATTATCCAGTTATTGAAGATATACGATTCCTGTGTTTCAAGCATGCTATTTTCCTAGAATTATTGTACTTGCTGAGCTAGTTAGGCTCTTTCTTGGGTGAACCATAAGAATGCAGCAAAGACTGAACGGACCGATGGATCCGGCAAGGATAAAGGGAAGGCAAAGACGAACCCGTAGGTTACATATATAATAGTATAGGTTTTGTAAGGAATATTATTGATATTATGACAAAGACAATGTATTGGTTATAAAGAACTTAGGGAATGCAAATATTCTTTTAATATATATATATAAGACATATCCGTTCTTTTGAGGTATTTTAATTGAATGTTTATGTAAACTGTAGCACCGTGTAGCACCATCTGTCGGGTTGGAAGATACCCGGATTTGGGGGCGTCACAGGTTGGTATCAAAGCCTTAGGTTATAAACTTAAGGGGTGGAAATAAAACCTTAAGTCATAACCTTAAGAAAAAGTCAAAGAATAAACGATGGAAGTTAACCTTATAAAAATGCATTATATATGTTATGTGTTTTTATTATTCTACTAATGTGTACTAATCAAACTTTTGTGTTGTAGTAGATGTCAGGAGAAAATAGAGATGTACATGTAGTCAGTGAAGGATTAGTTAATCAGATAGAGATTATACCGAGTCCCATAGCGGCATATCCCGAGATTGTGGTGATTGAGTCTGGAGATTCAGAAAGTTTAGATCTCATGTCAGTATTTGATGGCATGATAGAAGAAGAAGTGGAAGCAATGTCCTTCAACCTAGTAGCTATAGCAGCGGAGACAACTCTGAGGGAGTTAATAATGTCATTATTCATGTCAGTAATAGATAGGAATATCCACTACTTCCAGGAGGTTAAGGAGCTGAAGGCAGAGCTCCAAGCTGTTATAGAGGATAAGATGGACATGGAGTCCATGTGGGAGCAGGAACATGATGAAAGTGTTTTGGCCAAGGACAAGATCCATGGGTTGAAACTGGAGGTCTTTGAGCTTAGGGAGGAGCTAAAGACCAAGAAGTAGAAGATAGGGAGAATGTCCTATATCCATAGGAATTCTCATGAGGATTTCCAGTTGCAGGTAGCTGGTTACCCCATAGAGACAGGGCAGACACGGCATACTATCAGCCGTGATATTATTGTCGGTCTTGTCAAGGCGGATTTTGAAAATGCCTTAAGGCAAATGTAATCTAGTAGTGACTAGAGTAGTTAGATATGTACAAATTTTTGTATCTAGTAGTGATGTAAAACCCTCATTTGTATAATCAAGGGTAGACTTTTATAAATTCCAATTTTTGGAAAGCAATGGCGGGAAAGTAATGTACTCGGCTTAGGTTGTGTTATGTAACCGATGTAGTATTATACTACAATGAATTAATATAAGTTTCTTTTTCCGAAAAATGTTGAGTAACGAATGTTTAAGTTATTGTTTAACATTAAATAATAACAAACTGGCAGGAAATGAATAATAATGAAATATATGTTTATTGTAACAGCAAAATGCCGCCAAGAAGAGTACCACGCAACCAAGGTGCGAACATAAATCAACCGGAGAGAGGTCTGGTTAACCCCATGCAGGAATTTTTGAACCTTTTAACTGTAGCGTTTAATCAAATTGGAGCTAATATCCCCACAAATCCTGGTGTAGTACGAGCTACTACATTCAAGGACTTTAAGAGTGTGGGTCCACCGGAGTTCAAAGGAACTACGGACCCTATCGAAGCCCAAACATGGGTAAGAGAGATTGAGAAGACATTTGTGATAGCAAATGTCGACGAGGCCCAAAAGGTTGCCTTTACAACCTACATGATGAAGGGAGAGGCCAACTTTTAGTGGGAGGCCAATCAGCCGAAAGCCGGAATAGATGTTATAACGTGGGTGAGGTTCAAGGAAATATTTTACGAGAACTACTTTCCCACGAGTATGCAAGGAATGATGGAGATGCGGTTTCTAGATTTGAAGCAAGGGGACATGACGGTTCCCCAATACGCTGCCAAGTTTAATGAACTGGTAAGGTTCGCTCCACACCAAATGGATACCGAGGTGAGGAAAGCTCGACGGTTCGAGTAAGGCTTGAGACCCTGGCTCTATAACCGTATCGCTGTGTTCCAAAGTACTTCCTTTGGAATTATTTTAGAGAAGGCAATAATTGCCGAAGGTGGTAGCGAGGCGTTGAGCCAATACCATAAGGACAAGAAAATTAGGGGGAAGGTAGATAGGGGAATAAAGGTTAATGGTGCCAGCGGGAGTGGCGAAGGGTATAAGCGGATGGTGAGTAGCTCGAGGAATCTTGAAGTGAAACTAAGGGACCTGAAAAGGAGGATGGAGGCCTGCAAGACCTGCGGGAAGACTCATTTAGGAGTCTATCTCAAAGGTAAGGCCGTGTGTTATAACTGCGGACAGGAGGGGCATTGTAAGACCCCAAATTATTAATAAATGAAATTTAATTTCCTCTATTTATTATTCTGAAATAGTAAGGGTTGATTTGATTAATGTGGTTAGTTATGGGTAAAATACGCAAATATTTTAAATAAGCAAGTGGTTATAAAATATTCATTGTTGTCGGGGAATATTTGTTTAGTCGTGGAATATTCTTGTTGGGGAATATTCGTACAACGGCGTAGCCTTGTGTGTGGGCCCCATAACAGAAAGCGATTGGATGAAGAAAACGACAAAAATAAGTTGTTTATAAATAACGGCGTAGTTGTTACCGTTAATACTGTTGGAATACCCGGTGGTTAAAACACGATAATACGCGTAGCACACGGTATTGCACCAATTATTGATTCTTACGTAAGAAGGCACTACTTAATAATGGTTACAGTAATTACTGTTCAGTATTTTATTTTATTGATTCAATAATTGCTGCGTTAATATTTTATATTACTGTTGTTTCAATAATTGTCACTACACAGTATTTTCTATTATCAGAGCAATAATTCATATTATCTGAATAATATTATTAGATAACATTATTGGCAATGTCTAGAAAGTTCTGTCTAAAGAGAGGTTTGGTCATCTAATTGTGCGGCAGTAAGGAGAAATCCTTATTGGAAAGCCCCCTCTTTCCTGGGAACGGCCTGGTTGCCAGTACTGTGGTTCTGTAATATTATTTGTGTATAATTAATTATTGATTTATATGATGAGAAAAATAGTGATTTTATGTGGATATAGATAGAGAAAAAATTTAATGTGACAATTGTTGAAAATTAATATTTTATCTTTTTCTGATAAAATAATTTATTTAAATATATTATTTTAATAATATATTGATGGTGGTATTTTTACAATGAATGTGGGATATATGAGTATATGAGGAGGAAGAGTATTTTTGTGGTATTAAATGATTAACACATGTTTTGTGTGTTGGTGGACATAATTCTTGACCGAAAATTTATTATTGACTGTAAAATCGCCCGTTTGTGAATTTCGGTCAATTTCTGTTTGGAATTTAGAAAAACTTTCTTCTGTAAAGTTGTAGAGAATTGAATTTCCTATAAAAACTCTCGAGATTTGAATTTTCTGACAAAAGGGCTATTTATTATGAATTATTGAAGTTTCGAAGTTCCGAAATAATTGATTTTTGGAAGTTTTAGTTAATTATTTTGAAAAAAATGTTTTTTGTATTTTTTTGGACATCATAAACATGTGCAAGGTGGCTGATTTCAGATTTTCTAAGGTGGGCTTGAAAATTTATATATATATATATATATATATATATATATATATATATATATATATATATATATAAAATTTTCTGCTTTGGTGTTCTAAGTATTTTCCTATAAATAGGGTGCTTAGTTAGAATTGAAAATCACACCAAAAACACAAGTTTCTCTCTATTTCTCTCTCTATATCGAGCGTATTCTTGTGAGTATTTGATACTTTGAGTGTTGCTTTACGGTGCAAGTTTCCTTCAGCACTATATCTAGTATTCCAGTCAGAAGTATCGTCTTTCCGAGGTAAGGGATGTTATTTCTTCTTAAATAATATTATTTTCTTCAATATCATTATGCCGAAGTATTGATCTAAATTTTTATCAAATTTGGAACTTTTCATGTCGGGGTTACTATTCATGAGTTACTATTCACGAGTTACTATTCATGAGTTACTATTCACCGAAAAATGAAATTTTCTTCTTTTCGTCCAAATATCTATTCTGGATACTAGCTTTGATTGTATCCATGTTTTGACCATTCTTGAATTTTACTTCACTATGATTGTTTATGAGGTATTTTTGGACATGGATAAATTGTAATACGAATCCCTAATATTTGTTCTTTTGCTTCACTGGATTCGTTTTCTTTAAAATATTTTTCATCATCCTCAGTCTTAAATGATGATATAACTGAATATCTTTGGCCTGTAGTGCAAAGATGAATGATTTCTGATGAATATCTTTGGCCCGTAGTGCAAAGATGAACATGTGTTGAGATGAACATGACCAACTAATGAATATCTTTGGCCTGTAGTGCAAAGATGACTATTTGATTCAAGATATTTATTGATTGATGTTATAGAGATAAAATGTTGATGATGGCCTTTTAAATTCATAGATAATCGTAGATTTCATTCTCTACGTAACTCTTCTATGAATTATTATTTTCCGCTGCGAATATTGAATTAAAACTTGTTGTCTATTGTATTCTATTAAATTTTTTCCCTGTTGAAGACTAACGATAATTTGTTGTATATTATCTTAGTCATAATATTCTTTACTGGGCTAGTTGAGCTCACTCTTTTCCTTGTTGTTCCATTTTCTTCTCAGGAGGCGAGAATGTAGCAAGTACTAGTCGGGGTATGGAATGAAGGTTCTAGGAAGTTATTTTAGTAGTCCTCACCATTTTTTTGTAAAATATTGTTCCAATAATTGTAATGAGGACTTATTTGAGTGTGGATATTGTCTAGATGATAATATTTGTATTTACACTCACAGTTTTTATGTTGTATTAATAAAGTTGTAGTTGTTTCTGTACCATATTATTGACGACTCAGAATAGGTGTTGTATACCTGTTTTGGGGGCGTCACAGTTGGTATCAGAGCTTAGGGATATGATCTCTGGCGGAGATCGAGGAATAGAACTAGGAGGGGAGAGACGAGTAAATCCTTCGCAAGTGTGTCCTACCTAAGCTTATTTGTTGGTCGGTCATAATATAGGGATATTATGTGATTTGTTAATTTGTTAAATTAACCCTTGTTTTATGGCAGTATTTGAGAATGTCGACTGAGAATGCTAACAGTGGAGTAAATGAAACCGTGGAGACACATGTACTCACCAACGAGGAGAACGTGCAATAGGCTGGCAATGTTCCTCCTGTGAACAACACCAATGAGCAGACGATGAACGATGAGATGTTTAGAAGTTTTTTACGGTTCATGCAAAACCAGACGAATGAGATTCCTGTTCAAAATATAGGAAGAAACAATGGCAACGCACAGCTGGTCATAGCCAAGTAGTTCAAAGAGTTGGGACCACCAGAATTTAAGGGAAAGCCGAATCCGATCATGGCGGAAACGTGGGTCAAGCAAATTACCAAGATATTCGATGTCTTGGGATGCACGAAGGAACAGAAGGTTCCATTCGCCACCTTTATGTTCCGTGGCGAGGCAGACTACTGGTGGGAATCTGTGAAGCATACCCATCCAGCCGCACTCAGCATGTCTTGGGAGACATTTCAGAAACTATTCAATGACAAGTACTTTCTTGAAAGTATTCGTCATATGAAGGAGGTAGAGTTTATTAGACTGGAGCAGAATAACATGATGGTGTCCTAGTACGAGGCGAAGTTTGTAGAGTTGTCCAGGTTTGCACCTCATTTGGTGGAGAATGAGGAACGTATGACACGGATGTTTCTGAGAGGTTTGAAACCCGGCATACGTCAATATCTCATTTCTCATAAATTTTCTCTCTATTCAAATGTTGTCAACAGGGCTCAATTGTTAGAGCGAGATAACGAGTACGGTCAACCGAGGGACCACAACCAGGATCATATCGGTGACAACAGTCATCAGAACAATGATAACCAGCGGAGAAAGAAAAGTACAGACAAGAAAGGCAACCACTCTGGTGGTAATCGTGGCTATGAAAATAGAAGAAGCGAGTCGGGAGGAGATTTTAAAAAGAGGAGATTCAACAATGATAATACGAAGACGTCAGCACCAGCAGCAACTGGTTCCAAGGGAGGAGAACGACCACCAGTCATATGCTATAAATGTGGAAAAGAGGGACATATCAGCCCAAACTGTCCACAACAGTTCAAGGTATGCTATAATTGTGGAAAGGAAGGACATATCACTCGAGATTGTACGATAGCGAAACCAAGTTCAGCTGGGATGGTGACTCAAAAGGCTGTCCCAGAAAAGTCAAAGTCAACGGTTCCTGGGAGAAAGTTTGTCGTGACTGGTCAACATGCGAGGAACCCAAACGAGGTGATCACGGGTAAGCTAATCATAAATTTATGTGAAGTTTATACCTTACTAGATACCGGTGCTACCCATTCATTTATTTCTCCTGCTTGTGCTCAACGTTTAAACTTGACTCCGGAGAAATTAGACTTTGATTTATCTGTGGAGACTCCGTTAGGGGAAACTTTCATCACATCCACTGTTCATAAATCTTGTTTGATCCAAGTTGGCACCATCACCTTACCTGTTGACCTTATCTCTTTAAAGACACTTGCATTTGACGTGATTTTAGGAATTGATTGGCTAACTACTCATCATGCCAAAATTGATTATTTTCATAAGGTGGTTAGTTTTCATATTCCTAATCAACCTGTTGTTCGAATTCAAGCAACAAAGCCATTAAAATCAATCACTGTCATATCAAGTCATAAAGCCATTCGTTTATTGAAAAACGGATGTCAAGCTTTCTTAGCCCATGTTATGGATTTGAATAAAGACACGTCAAATTTGAATAATATTCCTGTTGTTAGTAACTTTCCTGACGTATTTCCTGAAGAACTTCTCGGTCTACCCCCAGAACGTGAAGTTGAATTCTTTATTGATCTTGAACCTGGTACAAAGCCTATTTCTAAAACCCCATATCGAATGGCTCCTATTGAACTTCAGGAGTTAAAAGTCCAACTACAAGAGTTGTTGGACATCGGTTTCATTCGTCCTAGTACATCTCCTTGGGGTGCTCCTATTTTATTTATAAAGAAGAAAGACGGGAGTATGCGATTTTGTATCGATTACCGAGAATTAAACCATGTCACCATCAAGAATAGGTATCCGCTACCTCGTATTGATGACCTGTTTGACCAGTTACAAGGAGTACAATTCTTTTCAAAAATCGATCTTCGTTCTGGATATCATCAGCTGAAGGTTAAAACTGAGGATATTCCAAAGACTGCCTTTAGAACTCGGTACGGATATTATGAATTCTTAGTCATGTCTTTTGGATTGACTAATGCTCCTACGGCTTTCATGGATATGATGAACCGAGTATTCAAGGATTATTTGGATCAGTTCGTTGTTGTCTTTATTGATGACATCCTCATATATTCCAAAAGCCATGAAGATCATGAGCACCATTTGAAGCTGGTACTCCAAAGGTTGCGTGAAAATAAGCTATATTCTAAGTTGAAGAAATGTGAGTTCTGGCTTGAGGAAGTAGCATTCCTAGGGCACGTGGTGTCAAAACATGGAGTATCTGTGGACCCGGCGAAGATTGAAGCAATACAAAGCTGGGAGCAACCGAAGACGGTGACCGATGTACGTAGCTTTCTGGGCTTAGCTGGTTATTATCGGAGATTCGTAGAAGGGTTTTCTCGAATTGCTACCCTGTTAACTCAGCTGACTCGGAAGGATATCAAATTCGTATGGAGCGAAGAATGCGAGAAGAGTTTCCAAGAGCTTAAGAGGAGACTCATTTCGGCACCTGTTCTGACAATACCATCTAGTTCGGATGGATTTGTTATCTACAGCGATGCTTCAGGCAAAGGGTTAGGATGTGTTCTCATGCAACGTGGGAAAGTCATAGCCTATGCCTCGCGACAACTTAAAGAATATGAGAGGAATTATCCTACTCATAATCTAGAGTTGGCAGCAGTCGTTTTCGCGCTAAAGATCTGGAGGCACTATCTATATGGGGAGAAAGTGGAGATATATTCAGACCATAAAAGCCTCAAATATTTCTTCACTCAAAAAGAACTCAACATGCGGCAACGACGTTGGCTCGAGCTGTTAAAAGATTACGACCACACTATTCAATACCATCCTGGAAAAGCAAACGTGGTAGCTGACGCGTTGAGTAGAAGATCATATGTAGGAACGAGTGCGATGATGTCAAGTATACGCGTAGAACCAACTTTAATCGATAAAGTTAAAGTTGCTCAAGCTACAGACCCGGAGCTGATGCGTATGAAGAAGAAAGTGCAAGAAGGTGTTATTCCAGAAGCAAGAATCGATGAAGAAGGAATACTTCGAGTCCACTCCAGACTTTGTGTTCCTAACGATTCTGATTTAAAGTACAAGATTATGATGGAGGCACACAATACACCATTTGCAATCCATCCTGGAAGTACTAAAATGTATCGTGATCTTCGACATACATTTTGGTGGAACAATATGAAGAGAGAGATTGCAAAGTTTATCTCGAGGTATTTAACTTGTCAACGTGTAAAGGCGGAGCATCAAGTACCAAAGGGTCCATTGCAACCACTTGAGATTTCGAAATGGAAGTGGGAACACATTACCATGGATTTTGTTACGGGTCTTCCCACGGTTTCTCAAGGCATAAATGCTATTTGGGTTATAGTTGATAGATTAACTAAGTCTGCTCATTTCTTGCCGATACGGGAGACTTATTCCCTTGAACGTCTTGCTAGTATGTACGTGAATGAGATTGTAAGGTTGCATAGCATTCCAGTATCCATAGTTTCGGATCGTGACCCAAGATTCACTTCAAGATTTTGGGTTAGCTTGCAAAAAGCTATGGGCACGGATTTACGGTTCAGTTCGGCAAACCATCCTCAAACAGACGGGCAATCAGAGAGGACTATTCAAACTCTTGAAGATCTATTAAGACTTTGTGTCCTAGATTTCAAAGGAAGTTGGGATAAGTACCTACCATTGGTGGAATTCTCCTACAACAACAGTTATCAGGCAAGTATAGGTGTGGCTCCCTTTGAAGCATTGTATGGACGAAAGTGTCACTCTCCAGTATGTTGGGATGAGGTGGGAGAAGCAACGTTATTGGGACCAGAGTTGGTACGAATGACTACAGAGAAGATCCAAACGATTTGACAACGTATACAAACGGCACAGGATCGACAAAAGAGTTATGTGGATCTTCATCGAAAGGACGTGGAATTTGATATTGGGGATCATGTATTATTACGTGTAGCTCCATGGAAAGGAGTTACAAGATTTGGGAAGAGAGGAAAGCTCAATCCACGATTTATTGGTCCATTTCAGATTCTTGACCGAGTAGGAAATATGGACTATAGACTTGCGTTACCTCCAAGTATGTCTCGTGTTCATAATATTTTTCATATATCTGTGCTTCATAAATATGTGAAAGACCCGACCCATGTTATTGAGTTAGAACCGGACGAGATAGCTGAAGACTTAACGTACGAGGAGGTACCTGTCAAGATCATGGATAAGAAGGAGCATGTCCTACGCACGAAGGTCATACCACAAGTTAAAGTTTTGTGGAGAAACCATGCTATTGAGGAAATGACCTGGGAGTTGGAAACGGAAATGAAAGCGAGGTATCCTCATCTTTTCGAAACACCAGGTACGTATGTCAATTTCGAGGACGAAATTTCATAAGGAGGGGAGGTTGTAAGACCCCAAATTATTAATAAATGAAATTTAATTTCCTCTATTTATTATTCTGAAATAGTAAGGGTTGATTTGATTAATGTGGTTAGTTATGGGTAAAATGCGCAAATATTTTAAATAAGCAAGTGGTTATAAAATATTCATTGTTGTCGGGGAATATTTGTTTGGTCGTGGAATATTCTTGTTGGGGAATATTCGTACGACGGCGCAACCTTGTGTGTGGGCCCCATAACAGAAAGCGATTGGATGAAGAAAACGACAAAAATAAGTTGTTTATAAATAACGGCGTAGTTGTTACCGTTAATACTATTGGAATACCCGGTGGTTAAAACACGGTAATACGCGTAGCACACGGTATTGCACCAATTATTGATTCTTACGTAAGAAGGCACTACTTAATAATGGTTACAGTAATTACTGTTCAGTATTTTGTTTTATTGATTCAATAATTGCTGCGTTAATATTTTATATTACTGTTGTTTCAATAATTGTCACTACACAGTATTTTTTATTATCAGAGCAATAATTCATATTATCTGAATAATATTATTAGATAACATTATTGGCAATGTCTAGAAAGTTCTGTCTAAGGAGAGATTTGGTCATCTAATTGCGCGCCAGTAAGGAGAAATCCTTATTGGAAAGCCCCCTCTTTCCTGGGAACGGCCTGGTTGCCAGTACTGTGGTTCTGTAATATTATTTGTGTATAATTAATTATTGATTTATATGATGAGGAAAATAGTGATTTTATGTGAATATAGATAGAGAAAAATTTTAATGTGACAATTGTTGATAATTAATATTTTATCTTTTTCTGATAAAATAATTCATTTAAATATATTATTTTAATAATATATTGATGGTGGTATTTTTACAATGAATGTGGGATATATGAGTATATGAGGAGGAAGAGTATTTTTGTGGCATTAAATGATTAACACATGTTTTGTGTGTTGGTGGACATAATTCTTGACCGAAAATTTATTATTGACTGTAAAATCGCCCGTTTGTGAATTTCGGTCAATTTCTGTTTGGAATTTGGAAAAACTTTCTTCTGCAAAGTTGTAAAGAATTGAATTTCCTATAAAAATTCTCGAGATTCGAATTTTCTGACAAAAGGGCTATTTATTATGAATTATTGAAGTTTCGAAGTTCCGAAATAATTGATTTTTGAGAGTTTTAGTTAATTATTTTGAGAAAAACGTTTTTTGTATTTTTTTGGACATCATAAACATGTTCAAGGTGGCTGATTTCAGATTTTCTAAGGTGGGCTTGAAAATTTATATATATATATATATATATATATATATATATATATATATATATATTATTATATTAAATTTTCTGCTTTGGTGTTCTAAGCATTGTCCTATAAATAGGGTGCTTAGGTTAGAATTGAAAATCACACCAGAAACACAAGTTTCTCTCTATTTCTCTCTCTATATCGAGCGTATTCTTGTGAGTATTTGATACTTTGAGTGTTGCTTTACGGTGCAAGTTTCCTTCAGCACTATATCTAGTATTCCAGTCAGAAGTACCGTCTTTCCGAGGTAAGGGATGTTATTTCTTCTTAAATGATATTATTTTCTTCAATATCATTATGCCGAAGTATTGATCTGAATTTTTATCAAATTTGGAACTTTTCATGTCGGGGTTACTATTCATGAGTTACTATTCACGAGTTACTATTCATGAGTTACTATTCATCGAAAAATGAAATTTTCTTCTTTTCGTCCAAATATCTATTCTGGATACTAGCTTTGATTGTATCCATGTTTTGATCATTCTTGAATTTTACTTCACTATGATTGTTTATGAGGTATTTTTGGACATGGATAAACTGTAATACGAATCCCTAATATTTGTTCTTTTGCTTCACTGGATTCGTTTTCTTTAAAATATTTTTCATCATCCTCAGTCTTAAATGATGATATAACTGAATATATTTGGCCTGTAGTGCAAAGATGAATGATTTCTGATGAATATCTTTGGCCCGTAGTGCAAAGATGAACAGGTGTTGAGGTGAACATGACCAACTGATGAATATCTTTGGCCTGTAGTGCAAAGATGACTATTTGATTCAAGATATTTATTGATTGATGTTACAGGGATAAAATATTGATGATGGACATTTAAATTCATAGATAATCGTATATTTCATTCTCTACGTAACTCTTCTATGAATTATTATTTTCCGCTGCGAATATTGAATTAAAACTTGTTGTCTATTGTATTCTATTAAATTTTTTCCCTGTTGAAGACTAACGATAATTTGTTGTATATTATCTTAGTCATAATATTCTTTACTGGGCTACCCTTTTCCTTGTTGTTCCATTTTCTTCTCAGGAGGCGAGAATGTAGCAAGTACTAGTCGGGGTATGGAATGAAGGTTCTAGGAAGTTATTTTAGTAGTCCTCACCATTTTTTGTAAAATATTATTCCAATAATTGTAATGAGGACTTATTTGAGTGTGGATATTGTCTAGATGACAATATTTGTATTTACACTCACAGTTTTTATGTTGTATTAATAAAGTTGTAGTTGTTTCTGTACCATATTATTGACGACTCAGAATAGGTGTTGTATACCTGTTTTGGGGGCGTCACAGGCATATTGCGCCAAACTGTCCAAACTCGAAGAAGAACCATGGATGCTTTGTATGTGGGTCAACGGACCACATGGCAAAGAACTGCCCAAAGAAGGGGACAGACGGGAATAAGGGCGCCAATGGTGGTAAGTTAACTATTGGGGATCCAGCGCTGCCGGGTAGGCCGATGGCCCGTACCTTTAATATGACCGTCCAAGACGCGATGGCCTTAGGGGACGTAGTCGTAGGTATTATTCCGATCAACGACTTAAATGTATACGTGCTGTTTGACTCGGGTGCTACTTGTTTGTTTATCGCATGTGATTTTGCTAGATGACTAGGATTACTTCCTGAAAAGTTTCCTATACCTTTGAACATTAAGGTAGCAAACGAATAGATAATTCCTGTTGAAGATATTCATAGGAGTTGTTGCGTAGACATTCGAGGTTGTAAATTATCGGTAGATCTGATACCGATAAAGTTAGGAGAATTCAATGAAATTCTCGGAATGGATTGGTTGATAAATCATGGGGCAATTATAAATTGTCAAAAGAAATGCGTAGATATTAAAACATCAATTCAAGCTCATGTAATATTTTACGGTAATAAATCGTCGGGACGTTCGTGTTGTCTTACCATGACACAAACTAAGAAATTATTGAGGATGGGGTGTGTAAGTTATTTGTGTCATGTGGTTGATACCCAGAGAGTGGGAGCGACCATGGAACAAATACCTATAGTGAGTGTGTTCATGGATGTATTTCTGAGTGAGTTACTGGATCTTCCGTCGGAAAGGGAGACCGAGTTTGTAATAGACATTGTGCAAGGAGCGGCACCAGTTTCCAGGGCACCGTATTGTATGGCGCCAGTGGAGATGAAGGAGTTGATGGTACAGTTACAGGAATTGTTGGACCGAAAGTATATTAAACTGAGTGTTTCGCCATGGGGAGCACCGATACTGTTTGTCAAGAAGAAGGACGGATCGTTGAGACTTTGTATCAACTACCGAGAGTTGAACAAGTTAACGATAAATAATAAGTATCCATTACCCAGGATCGATGATCTTTTTGATCAGTTGAAAGGGGAAAAATATTTTTCCAAAATAGATTTAAGGACGTGGTATCATCAGCTGAAGGTTAGGAATGAAGACGTGCCGAAGACAGCATTCAGGACTCGTTATGGTCATTACGAGTTTCTGGTGATGTCATTTGGGTTAACTAATGCACCTGCTGCATTTATGGACATAATGAACAAAGTGTTCAAATAATATTTGGAAAAGTTCGGTGTGGTGTTTATTGATGATATTCTAGTATACTCTAAGACGCCAGAAGATCATGCTGAACACCTGAGAATAGTGTTGGAGACACTAAGAAAGGAGAAGTTATATGCGAAGTTCACTAAGTGTGAATTTTGGTTAGAGAGGGTACAGTTTTTAGGTCACGTTATTAACCATGAGGGGTTTTCAGTAGATCCAGCGAAGGTGGAAGCTGTGATGAATTTGGAACAACCAAAAACGCCGACTGAGGTTCAGAGTTTCCTAGGGTTAGCGGGTTACTATCGGAGGTTCATTCAGGACTTTTCGAAGATAACTACTCCGCTGACTAACTTGATGAGGAAGACGGTGAAGTACGTATGGACTGAGAAATGCGAAGACAATTTTCAAGAACTAAAGAAGAGATTGAGTGATGTGCCTATTTTGTCATTACCCAATGACACATGAAATTTCGTAGTTTATAGCGATGCTTCGCATAAAGGACTGGGTTGCGCGCTCATGCAGCATGGCAAGGTCATTGCGTATGCATCTAGGCAGTTGAAGGATTATGAGAAAGCTTACCCTACTCATGATCTGGAACTGGCCACGGTGGTGTTTGCCTTAAAGATATGACGGCATTGTCTTTATGGGGAAAAGTGTGAGATATACACGGATCACAAGAGTCTAAAATATATCTTCACACGGAAGGAGTTGAATATGAGACAGAGGAGGTGCCTGGAGTTGATAAAGGATTACGACTGTAAAATCCTGTATCACCTTGGAAAAGCCAATGTAGTGGCCGACGCCTTGAGTAGAAAGGGTCGGGAGAAGTTGTCTGTGTTAATGGCTCAAATTGAGTGAATAACAGAGATGGCTAGGATGGAATTGGAGGTGAAGTTGCCAAGTGAGGCAAAGCAGAGACTTTTTGCGACGAAGATTCAGTCTACCACCGTAGAGAGAGTCAAGAAGGTGCAACTCAAAACCGATGAGTGTGACCAGATGAAGAAGCGATTGACTAATGAAAAAGATATTAAGTTTAGTCTTGATAATGAGGGATTATTAAGATTTGAGGGAAGAATTTGGGTTCCGAATAAGACGGAATTAAAGGAGCAAGTTTTATAAGAGGCTCATAGTTCGAGGTACTCGATTCATCCTGGTAGCACTAAGATGTATCAAGACCTTCGACATAGTTTTTGGTGGCCAAACATGAAGAGAGAAATAGTCGAGTATGTGAGTAAGTGCTTGACTTGTCAAAGAGTTAAAGCCGAACATCAACGACCGAGTGGCTTGTTACAGTCATTGGAGATTCCGGAGTGGAAGTGGAAGCATATCACGATGGACTTTGTGGTGGGACTTCCGACGACTCAAAAGGGATATGATGCGATTTAGGTAATAGTGGATCGATTGACGAAGTCGGCTCACTTTTTGCCAATTCAAATTAAGTATAACTTAGATCAGTTAGCTACACTCTATGTTAAGGAAATTATTTCCAAACATGGAGCACCTATTTCGATTGTGTCAGATCGTGACCCACGATTCACATCGAACTTTTGGAGAAGTCTTCAAGAGCAGTTGGGGACGCAGTTGAAGTTGAGTACGACATATCATCTATAAACCGATGGATAGAGCGAGAGGACAATTCAGACGTTAGAAGATATGTTGAGATCTTGCGTCATGGATTTCAAGGGTAGTTGGGATAATCATCTACCATTAGTAGAATTTGTGTATAACAACAGTTATCATGCAAGCATAGGTATGCCGCCGTATGAAGCTTTGTATGGAAGGAAATACAGAATGCCATTGTATTGGGATGAAGTGGGAGAACGTCGAATGCTAGGACCAGAATTGGTGCAGCAAACAGCGTGTGACGCCCCCAAAATTAGGTATACATCACCCATCTTGGGTCGTCAGATACATGGTACAGAAAACAAATACAACTTACTAATACAACTGTCGTGTACAATACGACAAAACATAACTGTGAGTTTGAATACAATTATTGTCTACTAGAGACTATACAAACTCAAAAGTAGTCATCATTACAATTATTGTCACACTATTTAACAGAATAGTGAGGACTACTAATACTATCATCTGGTCCATCACTCCGTTCCCCGACTCGTCCCAGCTATATTCTCATTTCCTGAAGAGAACAGTGAAAGAAAGGGTGAGCTCAACTAGCCCAGTAAGAAATATTATGACTAAGATAATGCAGAGTAAATTATCATTAGCCTTCAACAGTGTTAAACTGATAAAATATAATGAACATCAAGTTTAACTGCAGCGGAACAAACAATCCATTAAAAGAGTCAAGTAGAGAATAAAATCTACTATCTTCTATGATTTAAAAGGTTTTTCAACACTGTTATCGCTGGGACTCAACTTAACAAAATAATCCACATCATCGAATCACCCCTGCACTATGGGCCAAAAATATTTGTGTATTCATTAATGGTCATGATCATGCCAACAACTGTCCATTAATACACTACGGGCCAATGAGGACTTTTACCACATCATTTGTAATATTACGGTCATGATTATACCGAATAATCCCTGGTCATAATCATACCAAGTCCATCTATGCACTACAGGCCACAGATGACTTTCAACATTTTATAAACATGAGGATGATGACAATGATATAAGAATTCAATAAAATAAGTTCAAGAATTAATTTATCCAAGAATTAACAACGTCCAAATTGTCAACATGATACTACTTTGTGGAGTAAAATTCAAGAATGCTTAGAATAATATTTTCATGTAAAGATACTGGATGAAACGCAATTATCAAGGATATTCCACTAATTTCATGGATTATAGAAGTTAAAACTTAACCAACTGAGTATAATAAAGAATGAATAACAAAGAAAATCACCCGGCATGCGATAGACCGCACAGACATGTTATTCTAACAAAAATAATAAATAATGGAACCAGGTCCGGCATAAACGCACAGACAGGATATTCCGACAGAATAATAAATAATGGAACCAGGTCCGGCGTAAACGCACAGACAGGATATTCCGACATAATAATAAATAATAGAACTAGGTCCGGTATAAAATACACAGACAGGATGTTCCAACAGAATAATAACAAGACGGAACCAGGTCCGGTGTAAAACACACAGACAGGATATTCCAATAGAATAATAATAAATACGGAACCAGGTCCGGTGTAAAACACACAGACAGGATGTTCCAACAGAATAATAGAATAATGTCACCAAGTATAGGGTAGACCGCGTATACAGGTTATTCCAACAGAATAATAAGAAATGGAATAACAAAAGTTCTTTTCATGAATAAGAAAGAATAACACCCCTTACCGTTTTAAAGAAGAACTGAAATAAGAAAGTAGTTAAGTAGTAGAATACTTTTCTTCTCTCTCTCTATAGTTTCTCTCTATAGTTTCTCTCTCTAGAGTTCAGTGAATTCGTAAGAAATAATGAAGGAATGAGCTGCTATTTATAGAAAAATAGAATGCATAGTAACTAATTCATGACCGGTCCAGATTGATTACTTTATTCTGACGGTCCATATTTAAAGAAAAATCTTTTAAATAAAATATAATATATTCTATTTATAGAATAACTTTAATAAAGTATTCTGTTTTATATTAAAAGATGTTTCTGTTTTATTACGTTAATAATACGAATAAAACAAAACTTCATTATCGCTAAATAATTCATATTATTAACTGACAATAATTGAATCAAACTGAGTGACTTCTCACATAAGCATTAATAATCAATACCGTGTGCTACTATGCAACCACACGTATTACTGTATTTTTACTACCGAGTAGTTCAACAGTATCAATGGTAAAACTTCTGTCGTTATTTTTAATAAAATATTTTTGTCGTTTTCTCAATTCGATAATAATTTCTTTGTGGGGTCCACCAATGATTGTGCTATTGTACGAATATTCCCTGTTAAAACGAATATTCCCCGACCAATCGAATATTATATAACAACTTTCGTATTATGTAAAATTTATAAATATTAACCACAACTATAACATTATATCAAATTAACTTCATAATATTCAAAAATGATATTTATAGAAAATTCATCTTTATTTATAAAAGTTGGGGTCTTACAACCTCCCCTTCTTATGAAATTTTGCCCTCGAAATTAGGGTTCGTACCTAGTATGTCGAAGAGGTAAGGATACCTTGACTTCATTTCAGATTCTAACTCCCAAGTCATTTTCTCAACATCGTGGTTTCTCCACAAAACTTTGACTTGAGGTATAACCTTGGAGCAAATAATATGTTCCTTCTTATCCAAGATTTGAACAGGAACTTCTTCATACGTCAAATCCTCCGCTATTTCGTCCGGTTCTAACTGAATAATGTGGTTCGGGTCTTCCACATATTCACATAATATGGATATGTAAAAAACGTTATGAACACGAGACATACTTGGCGATAAAGCGAGTCTATAAGCCACAGTTCCTACTCGATCGAGGATTAAAAATGGACCGATGAATCGAGGATTGAGCTTTCCTCTCTTTCCAAATCTCGTAACTCCTTTCTATGGAGCAACACGTAAGAACACATGATCTCCTATATCAAATTCTACGTCCTTTCGATGAAGATCAGCATAACTCTTTTGTCGATCTTGTGAGGTTTTTATACGTTGTCGGATCGTTTGAATCTTTTCTGTAGTCATACGTATCAACTCCGGTCCCAATAACATTGCTTCACCCACCTCATCCCAGCATACTGGAGAATGACATTTTCTTCCATACAATGCTTCGAATGGAGCCATGCCAATACTTGTTTGATAACTATTATTGTAGGAAAACTCCACCAATGGTAAGAACTTATCCCAACTTCCCTTGAAGTCAAGGACACAGAGTCTTAATAAATCTTCTAGAGTTTGAATAGTCCTCTCTGATTGTCCGTCCATCTGAGGATGATATGCTGAACTAAATCGTAAATCCGTGCCTATAGCTTTTTGTAAACTAACCCAAAATCGTGAAGTGAATCTTAGGTCTCGGTCAGAAACTATGGATACTGGCATACCATGCAGTCTTACAATCTCATTTATGTACATACGAGCAAGACGTTCAAGTGTATAAGTTTCTCGTATCGGTAAGAAATGAGCAGACTTGGTCAATCTATCAACAATGACCCAGATCGCATCAATACCTTGAGAAACCTTAGGAAGACCGGTAACGAAATCCATGGTAATTTGCTCCCACTTTCATTCTGGAATTTCAAGTGGTTGCAATGGACCTTTTGGTACTTGATGCTTCGCTTTGACTCGTTGACAAGTTAGACACCTCGAGATAAACAGCGCTATCTCTCTCTTCATATTGCTCCACCAAAATATATAATGAAGATCATGATACATTTTGGTACTTCCCGGATGGATTGCAAACGGTGTGTTGTGCGCCTCCATCATGATTTCATACTTTAAATCAGGGTTGTTAGGAACACAAAGTCTGGAGTTGACTCGAAGTATTCCTTCTTCGTCGATTCTTGCTTCCGGCATAGCACCTTCTTGCACGTTCTTCCTCATACGCATCAGCTCCAGGTCTGTAGCTTGAGCAGCTTTAACTTTATCGATTAAAGTCGATTCTACTCGTATATTTGCCATCATCACATGGGTCCTTGGAGTCTTTAACTCTATCTTCATCCTTTGCAAGTCACACAAAATGGGCCTTTGTGTTCACAATATCGCACTCGTACTTGCATATGATCTTCTACTCAATGCGTCAGCTACCACGTTCGCTTTTCCAGGATGGTATTGAATGGTATGATCATAATCTTTCAACAGTTCAAGCCAACGTCGTTGTCGCATGTTGAGTTTCTTTTGAGTGAAGAAACATTTGAGGCTTTTATGATCCATAAAGATCTCCACCTTCTCCCCATACAAGTAATGCCTCCAAATTTTAAGTGCAAAGACAACAGCTGCCAACTCTAGATCATTAGTAGGATAATTCCTCTCATATTTCTTGAGTTGTCTTGATGCATAGGCTATGACTTTTCTATGTTACATGAGAACGCATCCCAACCCTTTGCTCGAAGCATCACTGTAGATGTGAGGGCCCCGAATCCAGGTCCTAAATCACCTCAAATCCGGTTCGATCATTCTATCACTATTACTATATTTGCGGAAGATATAAACATAAATTGTTTATACAATACATCTACTCACTATTCCCCAAGGTCGAGTAACCTTAACTAAATACACATTTCATAACTTTTCTAACATATAACATTATAAACATACAATACTTATACAATTTAGCTGCACACATATCCTAACGATGAAACTGTCTTTAACTTTTCCTTGTATCTGACGCATTCGCCTTAATCTGCAATGTTTTATCATGATATAGCAATGGTGAGCATAAGGATTGCCCAGCAAGTTTAAATTCAACAATATAACGATATATCATGATTGAAGAGTTTGAATAATAAGCTGGCTATAATTCAACAATATAATTGTGAACTAGCAGGAACAAGTTTATGACTGAACAAGTATATAACATGAACAAATATTTCTGAACCAAAGGGTAATGAAGGTGATCAGCCTTTCATACCTGACTTATACATGCAATATGTACAGAGTACAATTATACATGGCAATCAACAATGATTAACCATAAGCTTATCCGAACAAAACACTCTTAGTAGAGTTAAATAAATACAAACTTGCCAGAACCGTTGATTACCGCAACGCAATTTATAACACTTTATCCGAAGACCTAATATTAGTAATATAGATCTTCAATATTAGAATAATTTCATCACAATATAATACTATAAGATATATATATATATATATATATATATATATATATATATATATATATATATATATATAGAATAACTTAAACACATAACCCTATCAGTCTACAACACACATAGGACTCGGTATCAAGTCAAACTATTGAAGTCTGAGTTGAACCCGACACAAAACTACCATCCCGACGGTCTAGTCTAAGTTCAATTAAACTCTGACTTAAGACTTAACAATTAACTCAGATAATTTTAATATTAGTCAAAATATTTTTCTAAATCTCATAATAATTTTCACATAATTATTACCATTTATCATGAATTTTTCAATCATTAAACACGTATTTAAATAATTTAAATACCACACAATTCCTTTATCATTAATATTTATTTATTATCAAATATTAATGAAAACCATCACTTAATATTATAATATATCAAAGTATTTAAATATGATTTTTAAACACTTAAATTCATTATCCGATAATTGATATTAATATTAAAATATTAATATTTTCATGACAAAATATCAAAAGTTATATTTTATAACTCAAAATATTTTTATAACACTTAAATCATTTTCATATGATTTATAAAGCATTAATTCCATTTTTCCTTAATTTATTTAATATATTTATTAAATAAACTAATTATCATTAATATTGATTAATTAATGAAATTCATCAACAAATATTAAAAGTTACTGAAAATAACTTAAAATATTTTATTATACCATAAAATTATTTTTCATGATTTTTCATGTATTTAAAATTATTTTTAAATCATTTATTTAATATTATAATTAAATAAATTAAATACCATTTATATTCCAAAAATATTAAATATTTACGAAATATACTCTAAATAATTAAAAACTATTTTTCAGGATTTAAAATAATTTTTCGAAATTTATTTTGTATTTTTAATAATTAAAAACCATTTTTTTCCTATTTTTAATTAATTTCCGAAAAATAGAAAATAAAACTGTCACTAAAGGGCCCTATAGCGACAGAACTGTCGCTATAGGTGTTCTTGAGGCTGTTCTTGAGCTTCATGTCAGTTCACCGAGGTTGCTACTTTGACCAACTATCACGCCCGATCTGTTGATTATTATAGGGATATAAAGACATAAATTAAAAGTACATATTCTTGGCTACAAGTTTATTACAATAATGACATCAAAACACATTAAATATGTCAGATCTGGGCTGTGTAAAAAGTTGTCAGACGATGTTCATGCTGTTCTGGGTTGCCCAGATTTATGACCGGTCAACCTCGGTCAACGGGTTTTGACCAGGTATATCATGAAATCTAGACATCCAATGGCTACACTACCACTTCAAGATGAAAGACCTTCTACCAGACTACCAATACAAAACATTAAACCACAAAAACCATAAATAAACAAGGATCTACAGCCACTGACATTCGGCTGTCAAACAACATATCAAAATTTTTCCAGATTTCTAAAAATGCTAGATTCATGCATCTAAGTGTTATAGATCTATGATCTATCATCCCAGATCACTCAAAGACACATACTAACACATTTCTAACCAACCAATTTCAACATCTAACAACAAATCATAAGATTTTAAAAATTAGGGTTCTTACCATTTTTTTTAGCTTTGATTTCTGATTCTGACTTGTGATCTGATCTAGGCTTGCTATGAAATGATCATGGCTTTAGTTTCTCACTCTTTCTCACTCTAACTTCCGAATTTCTAGAGAGAGAGGGTCTAGGGAAAAAAAATAAAAATGTAAGTGACTCATTTCTCTCTCTTTTAATCTATATAGGTTGATTTGTTGCTAGGATCTGAACAATTCGGCTGAGGTGTTTAATATAGAGCATATGGAGTGGTTAAAGTGGGTGGCCAACTCACATCTTGGCAAGATTTACAAGAAACCTTCAATTATACAACAAAGGGCAATTATGTCATTTCCATTTTTAATTTAATGGCATTATGGACATTAGACCAAACCCTTAAGGTTTAGGGTTTGGAACAATTTAGTGCTTAGGGTTTGAAACCCTTAGGGTTTAAAATTTATTTTTCTAAAATTTCTAATTTAGGTTTCCAAAAATAGAAAATTAATATTTCTAAATTATAATTAGGATTTTCTAATTATATAAAATTTTCTTAATCACAAATTAAATCTTACTAATTAGGATTAACATTTCCTAATTAAAATCGCTAATTTAGCAATTAGGGTCAAAATCACGGATTATGGTTTATAACCCACGAATTAGGGTTTCTAATAGAAAAATAATTTTCCTAAATTAGAAATTAGATTTCGTAATTAGATTACTGTTTTCTAATTACTATTAACTTGAAAATTAGGATTAAGGTTTCCTAATTAACATTAAAACTATTTAATTAACACCTAGGTTTTTCCCTATTTACAAATTAGGGTTTCAAATCCGTAATTAGAGTTTTAAATTAGGAATTAAGGTTTTTAACCAATTTGTTAAGATTAACCCTAATTAATCTTTTAATTATTTACACGTACGCCATTACGCTCCCGATTTAGGGTTTTATACACCGAATTAGGGTTTTAAATTCTCGAAACGGAAATTAAGGTTTCTAGAACCGATTTTAGGGTTTCTTATTAAACACTAGGGTTTTCTAACCGACCGTTGATGTTCTTAAAATATACTTAGGGTTTATTACAAATATCAATTATCTGGTCAACCCTTGACCCTTAACCACATACTGTACCCATATACACAGAACATATTTACGTATTTCTTAATCATGAATAATTCACCTAAATTATTCACAGAATTTTGAAATCCTCAAAATTCCATCTTAAAAATATCATACACAAACACTTATTTTATGTCTAGGTTCTAATTTTGAACCTTAAATCAATTAATAAAAATTTAAAAAAAAAATTAAAATTCTCGGGTTGTCACAGTAGATGACAAATCCCTCCAAGCCAGATGGTATTGTTAGAACAGGTGCTGAAATGAGTCTCCTCTTGAGTTCTTGAAAACTCTTCTCACATTCTTCGCTCCTACCAAACTTTGTATATTTCCGAGTCAGTTGAGTTAATGGAGTAGCGATTCGAGAAAATCCTTCCACGAATCTCCGATAATAACCAGCTAAACCAAGAAAGCTACGTACTTCGGTCACTGATTTAGGTTGCTCCCAGCTTTGAATAGCTTCAATCTTTGCCGGGTCAACAGATATTCCACGACTTGATACTACGTGCCTAAGGAATGTTACCTCCTCCAGCCAGAACTCGCATTTCTTCAACTTGGCATAAAGCTTGTATTCACGAAGCTTTTGGAGTACCAGCCTCGAGTGTTGCTCATGATCTTCACGGCTTTTGGAATAAATAAGGATGTCATCAATAAAGACGACCACAAAGTGATCCAAATATTCCTTGAATACCCGGTTCATCATATCCATGAAGGCAGCAGGAGCATTAGTCAATCCAAAGGACATGACTAGGAATTCATAATGCCCGTACCGAGTTCTTAAAGCCGTCTTTGGAATATCCTCAGTTCTAACCTTCAGCTGATGATATCCAGAACGAAGATCGATCTTTGAAAAGAATTGTGCTCCTTGCAACTGGTCAAACAGGTCATCAATACGTGGCAATGGGTACCTATTTTTGATGGTGACATGATTCAACTCCCGATAATCAATACAAAGTCGCATACTTCCATCTTTCTTCTTCACGAATAGCACAGGAGCACCCCACGGAGAAGTACTAAGACGAATAAAGCCAATGTCTAACAATTCATGCAGTTGGATCTTTAACTCCTGATGTTCAATTGGAGCCATTCGATATAGGGTTTTGGAAATGGGTTTTGTACCGGGTTCAAGGTCGATACAAAATTTAATTTCACGCTCTGGGGGTAGGCCAGGAAGTTCTTCAGGGAATACGTTAGGGAATTTATTAACAATAGAAATATCATTCAAAACTGACGTATTTTTGTTTAGATCCGTGACATGAGCTAAGAAAGATTGACATCCGTTTTTCAATAAATGAATAGCTTTATGGCTTGAGATGACAGCGATTGATTTTAATGGTTTGGTTACTTGAATTCGCATAATAAGTCGATTAGGAATATGAAAGCTAACAACCTTATGAAAACAATCAATTTTTGCATGATGAGTAGTTAACCAATCAATCCCTAGAATCACGTCAAATGCAAGTATTTTTAATGAAATCAGACCGACAGGTAATGTATGGGTACCAACTTGAACCAAACAAGACTTATAAACCGTGGATGTAATGAAGGTTTCTCCCAATGGAGTTTCAACAGATAAGTCAAAGTCTAATTTCTCCGGAGTCAAATTTAATCGATGAGCACAAGTAGGAGAAATAAAAGAATGGGTAGAACGGGTATCAAATAAAGTATAGACTTCGTTAGAGTTTATGATAAGCTTACCCGTGACGACCTCATTCGGGTTCCTTGCTTTCTGGGAGGTCACAACAAACGCTCTCCCTTGCACTACCGGTTTTGACTTTTCTGGGATGGCCTTTCGTGCCTCCATCCTGGCTGAACTTATTTTTGATAAATGACAAAATCAAGCTAAATGACCTTCTCTTCCATAATTATAGCATGCTTTAGACGGCATCGCGCAGTTTGGACTAATGTTCCCCTCCCCTCCGCATTTGAAATATATGATAGGTGGTCGTTCTCCTTCCTTAACAACGGGTGCTGGTGCTGATGTCTTTCCATCGTTGTTGAATCTCCTCTTCTTGAAATGACCATTCTTATTGTTTTGGCCCTGATTACCACCGAAGTGGTTACCATTTCTGGCCTGTTGATTCCCACCACGCTTGTTGTCACCGCTTCGATGACTGCTCTCACTGGTATTATCATTTTGCCGACTACTCTCTTTTGGTTGCGTTGACTCGTTATCACGCTCCACTAACTGAGCCCTATTCACAACATCTGAATACAAACACAGTTTGTGAGAAATAAGATGTTGACGTATCTCACGTTTCAAACCTCGCAAAAACATTCGCGTCATTCGCTCTTCATTATCCACCAAGTGGGATGCAAACCGGGACAACTCAGTAAATTTAGCCTCATACTGCGACACGATCATATTATTCTGATCCAATTTGATGAACTCCACCTCCTTCATGTGACGAACACTTTCGGGAAAGTATTTGTCATTGAACAGCTCTTAGAACTTCTCCCAAGACATCTTCAGTGCGGCAGGTTGAGTACGCTTAATCAATTCCCACTAGTAATCTGACTCTCCTCGCAACATAAAGGCGGCAAATAGAACTTTTTACTCCTCAGAGCATCCCAAGACATCAAATATCTTGGTGATCTGCTTTATCCATGTTTCCCCTATAAGTGGTTTTGGCTCTCCCTTAAACTCCGGTGGTCCCAGCTCCTTGAACTGTTTAGCGGTGACCGTCTGAGAGTTTTCAGTGTTTCCACCTACATTTTGGACAGGAGCCGCTCTCGCCTGCTGTTGCATGAACTGCATAAAGCTTCTTAACATTCCATCATTCATCATCTGGTCAGTGTTGTTGTTTGTATGAGGATTGTCACCTTCCTGATGCATATTATCCTGATTATTGATATGTGGTGAATCAACAGTCGCCTGTGCTCCATTGCTATTCTCAACATTCTCGGATGCCATTTTCAGATACTGCCACAAAACAAAAGTTAAGTGATATATCATATATTATCCTTATATTCTGACCGACCAATTAAATACCATGCAAATAAACTTAGGTAGGTCATACTAGCGAAGGAATTCCCCGTCTCTCCCCTCCTAGTTCTATTCTCACATCTTAGCCAGGGATCATATCCCTAAGCTCTGATACCAACTCTGACGCCCCCAAAATTAGGTATACATCACCCATCCTGGGTCGTCAGATATATGGTACGGAAAACAAATACAACTTACTAATACAACTATCTTGTACAATACGACAAAACATAACTGTGAGTTTGAATACAATTATTGTCTACTAGAGACTATACAAACTCAAAAGGAGTCATCATTATAATTATTGTCACACTATTTAACAGAATAGTGAGGACTACTAATACTATCATCTGGTCCATCACTCCATTCCCCAACTCGTCCCAGCTATATTCTCATTTCCTGAAGAGAACAGTGAAAGAAAGGGTGAGCTCAACTAGCCCAGTAAGAAATATTATGACTAAGATAATGCAGAATAAATTATCATTAGCCTTCAACAGTGTTAAACTGATAAAATATAACGAACATCAAGTTTAACTGCAGCGGAACAAGCAATCCATTAAAAGAGTCAAGTAGAGAATAAAATCTACTATCTTCTATGATTTAAAAGGTTTTTCAACACTGTTATCGCTGGGACTCAGCTTAACAAAATAATCCACATCATCGAATCACCCCTGCACTACGGCCAAGGATATTCTTTAGTATCACAACCACAATTATCCATGCACTATGGGCCAAGAATATTTGTGTATTCATTAATGGTCATGATCATGCCAACAACTGTCCATCAATGCACTACAGGACAATGAGGACTTTTACCACATCATTTGTAACATTACGGTCATGATTATACCGAATAATCCCTGGTCATAATCATACCAAGTTCATCTATGCACTACAAGCCAGAGATGACTTTCAACATTTTATAAACATGAGGATGATTACAATGATATAAGAATTCAATAAAACAAGTTCAAGAATTAATTTATCCAAGAATTAACGTCTAAATTGTCAACATGATACTGCTTTATGGAGTAAAATTCAAGAATGCTTAGAATAATAATTTCATAAAAAGATACTGGATGAAACGCAATTATCAAGGATATTCCACTAATTTCATGGATTATAGAAGTTAAAACTTAACCAACTAAGTATAATAAAGAATGGAATAATAAAAGAAATCACCTGGCATGCGATAGACCGCACAGACATGTTATTCTAACAGAATAATAAATAATAGAACTAGGTCCGGCGTAAACGCACAGACAGGATATTCCGACAGATTAATAAATAATGGAACTAGGTCCGGCGTAAACGCACAGACAGGATATTCTGACAGAATAATAAATAATGGAACCAGGTCCGGTGTAAAACACACAGACATGATGTTCCAACAGAATAATAACAAGACGGAACCAGGTCCGGTGTAAAACACACAGACAGGATGTTCCAACAGAATAATAATAAAATTGGAACCAGGTCCGGTGTAAAACACACAGACAGGATGTTCCAACAGAATAATAGAAGAATGTCACCAAGTATAGGTAGACCGCGTATACAGGTTATTCCAACAGAATAATAAGAAATGGAATAACAAAAGTTCTCTTCATGAATAAGAAAGAATAACACCACTTACCGTTTTAAAGAAGAACTGAAATAAGGAAGTAGTTAAGTAGCAGAATGCTTTTCTTCTCTCTCTCTATAGTTTCTCTCTCTAGAGTTCAGTGAATTCGTAAGAAATAATGAATGAATGAGCTGCTATTTGTAGAAAAATGGAATGCATAGTAACTAATCCATGAACGGTCCAGATTGATTACTTTAATCTGACGGTCCATATTTAAAGAAAAATCTTTTAAATAAAATATAATATATTCTATTTATAGAATAACTTTAATAAAGTATTCCATTTTATATAAAAAGATGTTTCTATTTTATTACGTTAATAATACGAATAAAACAAAACTTCATTATCGCTAAATAATTCATATTATTAACTGACAATAATTGAATCAAACTGAGTGACTTCTCACATAAGCATTAATAATCAATACCATATGCTATTATGCAACCACACGTATTACTGTACTTTTACTATCGAGTAGTTCAACAGTATCAATGGTAAAACTTCCGTCATTATTTTTAATAAAATATTTTTGTCGTTTTCTCATTCCGACAATAATTCTGTTGTGAGGTCCACCAATGATTGTGTCGTTGTATGAATATTCTCTGTTAAAACGAATATTCCCCGACCAATCGAATATTATATAACAACTTGCGTACTTTACAAAATTTATAAATATTACCCACAACTATAACATTATATCAAATTCACTCCATAATATTCAAAAATGATATTTATAGAAAATTCATCTTTATTTATAAAAGTTGGGGTCTTACGCAGCGGATGTCGTGAAGTTGATACGTATGCGTCTCGTCGTAGCTCAAGATATACAGAAAAAATACGCGGACTTACATCGAGAGAATAGAGAGTTTGAGGTAGGCTCGTACGTATTTCTAAAGGTATCTCCTTGGAAAGGAAATATACACTTTGGAAAGAAGGGAAAACTAAGCCCAAGATTTATAGGACCTTTTGAGGTATTAGAACGGGTAGGTGAGGTAGCTTATAGGGTAGCGTTACCTCCAGACTTAGAGCAAATACATAATGTATTTCATGTTTTAGTGCTACGTCCTTACAAACCGGATTACAAGCATGTGATAGAATTTGAGCCTATTTAAATTGAAAAGGATGTAACATATGAAGAGATGTTGATTCAAATCATCGATAGAAAAGAGCAAGTTCTGCAAAACAAGGTAATATCGTCGGTAAAGGTATTATGGAAGAACCACAATATCGAGGAAGCAACGTGGAAATTAGAAGAGAAGATAAAGAAGGATTACACTCTTTTGTTTGAGTAAGGTAGGGCGAGATTCTAGGGACAGAATCTTTATAAGGGGGGAAGAATGTAACGCCCGAGAAATTCGGATCCTATGTAAAAATATTTGAAAGAATTAATTAATGAATAAAATAATATTATTTGTTATTATATGTGTTAATAGATGTATGTCGTTCTATAACCTAGAAACACCGGAAGATCATAGTATTTGAACCACATGAATGAATTAAAGTGTTTGAATTTTCAAGACGAAAATAAATGTTTTCCGAGAAAGTTTACGAAAAACACTATTCACTATTTATCGCTCGGGAATTATTTTTAAACTTTCGAGAAATACGTAACGTTAGAATATCAAGATGAGATCGATTATGTAATAATAATCTAAGTATAGAAAACACAATAATTTGCATGTGGACTTAAATTAAGAATCTAGGTATTAAAACCTAATGAAATGAATTAATGTAACATGGTATTAAATACAAGTTCTATATAAATAAGATGTAAACCTATGTGGGATTTATACTAAGCCCAAGTGGTTTATAAAGTGAAGCCCAAACTATTATTAATGCAAGCCCAATGAATTAGCCATGATCCATGGAGCAAACCATGTTAATATGGGTAGTCTTGATGGGCAAGAACTTTATGTAATAACCAAGTAAGAGATAAGAGTTGTGGTTAGCAAGTAAACTTAAGGATTAAGCAAGTGAATAGTAAGGATGTTAGTTAAAGGAGGTGGGATGACATAAAGACCATTATGCCCTAACCTTAGCTCCTCTATAAATAGCAAGCCTTTAATTCATTTGTTGCTTGTTATTTCCTTCACAAACTCTCGTTGTAAACAACTTATTTGTTAGAGCCAATAAGCACTTTGGAGTTTAACTTTCCTTTGCTAGATTTTCAAGAGAATAGAAGTACAAGTAATCTTCAAAGGTAATTAATATTATCTCTTCTATCTCTATCATACTAGGATGATAAGAGAAGTGTAATCTAATGAAGTTAGATACTAAGAACATATAATAAGTCATTTATAAATGAACTTAAGCCGAATAAGTTGAATAAGCAACTTGAACCTAAATAAGTTGATGAACTTATGAAGAATTTGTCATATGATGTTAGTAGATTCAATATAGTATGAGAACCTTGATTGATGGACTTCAGTTCATAGTATGTCATAAGCATAAGAATTTGTGATGAATAAGTTAAATAAGTCATTGACTTATGAGAATAAGTCAAAACCTACTTTGATAATAAGTTGGTACAATAAGTAACTTAAAATGTCTATATGTTGATTAAAATCCACCTAGAATGATTAGTGATGAGGTTTCGCCGGAATTCACATGATTGGACGATAATCGTCGAATTCGTGAAATTCTCGGAATGAAAGTCGTATTTTGTGTTTGAAGTCGTAAACGTTGGTTTTCAATGGAGACAAGTCATATTTGGCATTATAGAGTTGCGTACTCGAAAATGGCTGGATTCTGACTTAGAATGAAGAAACGAGCGTTGAACGTTCGCGAACGTTTATCGTTTTCGTTAAAATGAACTAATAGGTGAAATTTAAGCAAACGAAGTAAAATAGGTAAAATTCTTACATGAACGCATAGAGCACGTAATTTGTGAACCGTGGACTCTTTAACGAGCAAATTCGGACTTATAACGAAGAAGTTACGAGTCCGAAAGTTTAACAAAATTTCTAAAAATGTCCAAGTTTCTGGTGCACAGAGCTGGCGCCGCAGTGCCAGCACAAGGCAAATTAGCCCATGCCGCAGCGCCAAAGTGGCCATCAGCCCCTAGAGAGTCACGCCGCAGCGCATCATATAACACAGAGACTCGCGCCGCGGCGCTGAGTTTGAATTTTTTAGTATTAAGTGGTGACGCCGCAACGCGGCACCAAGTGCAATAGCCGGCGCTGCAACGCCAGCTTCATAACCTAGATGATAAAGGATGTTTACAAATTGAACATGAAGAGTAATTGATAATCAATTAAATAAAGATCTTAATGAAACATTGTTAAGACATAATTAAGCCTTAAGTATGAACACTTAGAGTTAAGATTAAGTCAATTACTTATGAATGTAAGGATGGCGTAATGGAAAGCCAGAACCTATAATAACAAATTTAATACGTAATTAGATTGAGAAGAAGTGTAAGATTCTTTAGGAACCATGTGTAATCATTCATGACCTAATGTGCTATGTGATGTTAATATCTAATGTAGAGATCTTAAAGACATAAAGTGCAAGTGTTATAACTATAAGAAGACGTTAAAGGCAAGTACTCTAACCCTTGTTCCAGTTTGATATGGACAAGTCTTTGTGATTCATGTATTCTTCGCATGAGTTAGTATCTGAGGAAGTCAAAGCCAATTCTTTTGGCTAGACGTATGATATGTTAGTCTATCAAGTGATGATAAGGATTTACCAAACTAATATTGTTGTGGTTTTCAAAAGTAGATTGAGTATGCTAAAATGTTTTGTCGTCAAACGACAGGCACGTGAGGTTTCCACAACTTAAACGTATACACGTTTAATGAATGTAGTGTTGATCAACATAGAGTACTATAGGCTGATCACCTAGACGTGCTCGTAAGTTATGCCGGACTTACGGACTTAGTGCCGGGATGTCCTTTTCAACGTACTTATGAAATGCTTACGGTCTTGAACCGGAATTGATGTTTTATTGAATATTGTTGTTGTAAAACGTTTTGAATGAAAAGAAGTGCTATTTTGAATTCTCAATAGTACTTTGTAACGATTGTCCAGTTATTGAAGGTATATGATTCCTATGTTTCAAGCATGTTATTTTCCTAGAATTGTTGTACTTGCTGAGCTAGTTAGGCTCATTCTTGCTTAAACCATATGAATGCAGCTAAGACCGAATAGACCGATGGATCAGGCAAGGATAAAGGGAAGGCAAAGGCGAATCTGTAGATTACATATGTAATAGTATAGGTTTTGTAAGGAATATTATTGATATTATGACAAAGATAATGTATTGGTTATAAATAACCTGGGGAATGTAAATATTCTTTTAATATATATATATATATATATATATATATATATATATATATATATATATAAGACATATCCGTTCTTTTGAGGCATTTCAATTGAATGTTTATGTGAACTGTATCACCGTATAGCACCATCTGTGGGGTTGGAAGATACCCGGATTTGGGGGCGTCACAGGTTGGTATCAAAGCCTTAGGTTATAAACTTGAGGGGGGGAAATAAAACCTTAAGTCACAACCTTAAGAAAAAGTCAAAGAATAAACAATGGAAGTTAACCTTATAAAAATGCATTATATATGTTATGTGTTTTTCTTATTCTAGTAACGTGTACTAATCAAACTTTTGTGTTGTTGTAGATGTCAAGAAAAAATAGAGATGTACATGTAGTCAGTGAAGGATCCGTTAATCAGGTAGAGATTATACCGAGTCCCATAGCGATAGATCCCGAGATTGTGATGATTGAGTCTGGAGACTCAGAAAGTTTAGATCTCATGTCAGTATTTGATGGCATGATAAAAGAAGAAGTGGAAGCAGTGTCCTTCAACCCAGTAGCTATAGCAGCGGAGACGACTCTGGGGGAGTCAATGATGTCATTATTCATGTCAGTAATAGATAGGAATATCCACTACTGCCAAAAGGTTAAGGAGCTGAAGGCAGAGCTCCAATCTGTTATATAGGATAAGACGGATGTGGAGTCCATGTGGGAGTAGGAACATGATGAACGAGTTTTGGCCAAGGACAAGATCCATTGGTTGAAATTGGAGGTCTTTGAGCTCAGGGAGGAGCTAAAGACCAAGAAGCAGAAGATAGGGAGAATGTCCTATATCCATAGGAATTCTTATGAGGAATTCCAGTTGCAGGTAGCTGGTTACCCCGTAGAGATAGGGTAGACACGTCATACTATCAGCCGTGATATTATTGTCGGTCTTGCCAAGGCAGATTTTGAAAATGACTTAACACAAATGTAATCTAGTAGTGACTAGAGTAGTTAGATATGTACATATTTTTATATCTAGTAGTGACGTAAAAGCCTCTTTTGTATAATCAATGGTAGATTTTTATAAATCCCAATTTTTGGAAAGCAATGGCGGGAAAGTAATGTACTCGGCTTAGGCTGTGTTATGTAACCGTTGTAGTATTATACTACAATGAATTAATATAAGTTTCTTTTTCCGAAAAATGTTGAGTAACGCATGTTTAAGTTATTGTTAAACATTGAATAATAACTAACTGGCAGGAAATAAATAATAATGAAATATATGTTTATTGTAACAAAAAAATGTCTCCAAGAAGAGTACCACGTAACCAAGGTGCGAATACAAATCAACCGGAGGGAGGTCCGGTTAACCCCATGCAGGAATTTTTGAACCTTTTAACCGCAGCGTTTAATCAAACTGGAGCTAATATCCCCGTAAATCCTGGTGTAGTACGAGCTACTACACTTAAGGACTTTAAGAGTGTTGGTCCACCAGAGTTTAAAGGAACTACGGACCCTATCGAAGCCCAAACATGGGTAAGAGAGATTAAGAAGGCATTTGTGATAGCAAATATCGACAAGGCCCAAAAGGTTGCCTTTGCAACCTACATGATGAAGGGAGAGGCCAACTTTTGGTGAGAGGCCAATCAGGCGAGGGCCGAAATAGATGTTATAACGTGGGTGAGATTCAAGGAAATATTTTATGAGAACTACTTTCCCACGAGTATGCAAGGAAGGATGGAGATGCGATTTCTAGATTTGAAATAAGGGGACATGACGGTTCCCCAATACGCCGCCAAGTTTAACGAACTGGCAAATCCACACCAAGTGGAGATCGAGGTGAGGAAAGCTCGACGGTTCGAGCAGGGCTTGAAACCCTGGCTCTATAACCGTATCTCTGTGTTCCAAAGTACTTGCTTTGGAATTGTTTTAGAGAAGGCAATAATCGCCGAAGGTAGTAGCGAGGCGTTGAGCCAATACCACAAGGACAAGAAAATTAAGGGGAAAGTAGATGAGAGAATAAAGGTTGAAGGTGCCAGCGGGAGTGGCGAAGGGTATAAGAGAAAGGTGAGTAGCTCATGAAATCCTGAAGTGAAACTAAGGGACCTGAAAAGGAGGATGGAGGCCTGCAAGACCTGCGAGAAGACTCATTTAGGAGTCTGTCTCAAAGGTAAGGCCATGTGTTATAACTGCGGACAGGAAGGGCATATTGCGCCAAACTGTCTAAACCTGAAGAAGAACCATAGATGCTTTGTATGTGGGTCAACGGACCGCATGGCAAAGAACTGCCCAAAGAAGGGGACAGACGGGAATAAGGGCGTCAATAGTGGTAAGTTAACTATTGGGGGTCTAGTGCAACCGGGTGGGCCGATGGCCCGTACCTTTAATATGACCATCCAAGACGCGATGGCCTCGGGGGACGTAGTCGCAGGCATTATTCTGATTAACGACTTAAATGTATACGTGCTGTTTGACTCGGGTGCTACTTGTTCGTTTATATCATGTGATTTTGCTAGACGACTAGGATTACTTCCCGAAAAGTTGCCTATACCTTTGAACATTAAGGTAGCAAATGAAGAGATAATTCCTATTGAAGATATTCATAGGAGTTATTGCGTAGACATTCGAGGTTGTAAATTATCGGTAGAACTGATACCGATAAAGTTAGGAGAATTCGATGTAATTCTCGGAATGGATTGGTTGATAAATCATGGGGCAATTATAAATTGTCAAAAGAAATGCGTAAATATTAAAACATCAATTTAATCTCATGTAATATTTTACGGGAATAAATAGTCGGGACGTTCGTGTTGCCTTACCATGATACAAACTAGGAAATTATTGAGGAAGGGGTGTGTAGGTTATTTGTGTCATGTGATTGATACCCAGAGAGTGGGAGCGACCATGGAACAAATACCTATAGTGAGTGAGTTCACGGATGTATTTTCGAGTGAGTTACCAGGTCTTCCGCCAGATAGGGAGACCGAGTTTGTAATAGACATTGTGCCAGGAGCAGCACCAGTTTCTAGGGCACCGTATCGTATAGTGCTAGTGGAGATGAAGGAGTTGATGGTACAGTTGCATGAATTGTTGGACCAGAAGCATATTAAACCGAGTGTTTTACCGTGGGGAGCACCGGTACTGTTTGTCAAGAAGAAGGACGGATCGTTGAGACTTTGTATCGACTACCGAGAGTTGAACAAGTTAACGATAAAGAATAAGTATCCATTACCCAGGATCGATAATCTTTTTGATCAGTTGAAAGGGGCAAAATATTTTTCCAAAATAAATTAAGGATGGGGTATCATCAGCTGAAGGTTAGGAATGAAGACGTGCCGAAGACAGCATTCAGGAATCGTTATGACCATTACGAGTTTCTGGTGATGTCATTTGGGTTAACTAATGCACCTGTTGTATTTATGGACAAGATGAACAAAGTGTTTAAACAATATTTGGACAAGTTCGTTGCGGTGTTTATTGATGATATTCTAGTCTACTCTAAGACGCCAGAAGATCATGTTGAACACCTGAGAATAGTGTTGGAGACACTAAGAAAAGAGAAGTTATATGCGAAGTTCACTAAGTGTGAATTTTGGTTAGAGAGGGTACAGTTTTTAGGTCATGTTATTGGCTATGAGGGGATTTCAGTAGATCCAGCGAAGGTGGAAGCCGTGATGAATTGGGAACAACCGAAAACGCTGACTGAGGTGTAGAGTTTCCTTGGATAGGAAGGATCATATTATGCGCTCCAAGGTTATACGTCAAGTCAAAGTTTTGTGGAGAAACCACGATGTTGAGAAAATGACCTGGGAGTTAGAATTTGAAATGAAGTTAAGGTATCCTCACCTCTTCGACATACCAGGTATGCACCCTAATTTTGAGGATGAAATTTCATAAGAAGTGGAGGTTGTAAGACCCCAACTTTTATGAATAAAGATTAATTTTTCTCGAAATGTATTTTTGAATATTATGGTGTGAATTTGATATAATGTTATAGTTATGGGTAATATTTACAAGTTTTAGATAGTAAGCAAGTGGTTATATAATATTCGATTGGTCGGAGAATATTCATTTTAACAGGAAATATTTGCATGACGGCACAATCATTGGTGGACCCCACAATGGAAGTATTGTCGTATTTAGAAAATGACAGAATTATCCTTTTATAAAAATAACTGCGAAAGTTTTATCGTTAAACTATTGAACTACCCGATGGTAAAAGAACAGTAATACGCGTGGTTGCATAGTAGCACACGGTATTGATTTTTGATGCTTACGTGAGAAGTCACTCAGTTAGACCTAATTATTGCAACATTAATTGCTGCATAATATCTCTCATATTATTGATTCAATTATTGTCACAGTATCATCTACATAATATTTATTATTATTAAATCAATAATTGAGATGACAGAGTTATTCACATTATTATTTGCAATATTGACAATGTCTAGAAAGTTCTATCAAGGAGAGGTTTGGTTACCTAATTGCGCACCAATAGAGAGAAATCCTTATCGAAAAGCCCCCTCTTTCTTAGAAATGATCTGGTTGTTAAATATTGTGAGTTATAATATTAATAATGAATAAGTTCGTGTTGATTAAAGATGAAATTGATATTTCCATTGTGTTGGGATTATTAGTGTTAATGGAAATCAACATAAATTCCGATAATAATTGATGTTTGGAGGTTATATTGACCAATCGGGTAATTAATCGGATAAATGAGCAATTAATTGCTCTTAATTCGCATGCTTATAACTATTTATTCATATGTGTGTACTATTGATTCACATGCATGTACTATTAGGGGAGGTGGTGCAAGATTGATAATACTTGCATGACTAAATTAAAAATGGAGGTATAGATGAAGGTACTATACTGTAATTATTATTTTCACATGTATAGAACTATTGATTCACATGATTGTACTATTGATTCACATGATGTACTATTAGGGGAGGTGGTGCAAGTTTGATAATACTTACAGGACTAAATTAAAAATTAAGGAAAAGATAAAGGTATTATAGTGGAATATTTCGAGCCCCAAAACGTACAATTATCGAAACTATGTTTTCCTATAAATAGAAGTGCATTCTTCTTTCATTCTCACCAATTCACTAAGACTCACAAGAGAAATTATAGAGAGAGAAGCTATAGAGAGAGAAACTTTAGAGATAAGGTAGAAGAGAAGTCTGCTACCTCACTATACCAGTATACAGTCTTCTTCTAAAGTAAGAGATATTATTTTGTTCAGTATTCATAGGAATAATATTTTCTTCCATACTCTATAGTATGTGAGTAATATTATTTCGTCTCGTATTCTTGATTATACCCTCATTTTGTTAAAGTATTGCTTCTATACTCCGTGAAATTAGTGGAATATCCTTGAAATTTGCGCTTCATCTAGTATCGTTTCACAAGAATATTTTCTACACATTCTTGTTATATGTTAAGCTTTTCATGCAGGAGTACTGTCCATGAGTACTATTAATTTATGCGGTACTATTCACAAAGTACTATTTACGGGGTACTATTCACAAAGTACTATTCACGGGTACTATTCACAAAGTACTATTCACAGGTACTATTCATAAAGTACTATTCACGAGTACTATTCATAAAGTACTATTCACTGGTACTATTCACAAAGTACTATTCATGAGTACTATTTATAAAGTACTACTCACTTGGGTACTATTCACCCGGGGAATTAATCATGTCAAAAATTGATTTATTTGCTGTCCAAATCATTTTTGATACAATATTATTCTTGAATTTTACTCCACAAAGCAGTATCATGTTGACAATTTAGATATTATTGAATTCTTGATAAATTAAATTATAAATCTTTTAAAAAAACTATCATTTGCTTTCTTTTAATTGAATTCTTATATCATTGTCATCATCCTTATGCTTATATTATGATAAAAGTCATCTGTAGCTTATGTGCATAGATGTACTATTGATTTATATGATTATGACCAGGGATTATTCGGTATAATCATGACCGTAATGTTACAAATGATATGGTAAAAATCCTCATTGGCCTGTAGTGCATTGATGGACAGTTGTTGGTATGATTATGACCAGGGATTATTCGGTATAATCATGACCATTGATGATTACATGAATATCCTTGGCCCGTAGTGCAGGGATGATTCGATGATGTGGTTTATTTATTAAGCTGAGTCTCAGTGATAAAATTGATGATAAACTTTTTAAAGCATAGAAGATAATAGATATCATGCTCTACTTGACTCTTCTAATGGATTGCTTGTTCCGCTGCAGTTAAACTTGATGTTTATTGTATTTTATCAGTTTAACACTGTTAAAGGCTAATGATAATTTATTATGTATTATCTTAGTTATAATATTTCTTACTGGGCTAGTTGAGCTCATCCTTTGTTTTCATTATTCTCTTCAGGAAATGAGAATATAGCTGGGACTAGTCGGGGAACGGAGTGACGGTCCAGATATTTGCATTAGTAGTCCTCACTATTCAGTGAAATAGTGTGATAATAAATGTAATAAGGACTCCATTTAAGTTTGAATACTGTCTAGAAGACAATATTCGTATTAAAACTCTCAGCTTATGTTTTGTCGTATTTTACACAACAGTTGTATAATTAAGTTGTATTTGAATTTTGTACCATGTATTTGGCAACTCAAGATGGGTGATGTATACCTATTTTGGGGGCGTCACACTTCTGGTGTCGCTGGTCTACGTCTGGGTGGCATTTTCTACATTACAAAATTTTTATTTTTATTATCTAATTGTACTACTCAAACATTTCTCAAATGAAAAAGGAATGAGATTTTATAACACGTTTCTGAAATAAGATCATTTATATTCATATGTCAAATCATTATATCAACACGATTATCCCTAGCTTACTTCTATAAATGTCAACACATATCTCCTAATATCACAAAAGATGGGGACAAATACTAACATACTACCCCTCTAACATTTTCACAAGTTTGGGGTTTACATAACTATCCCATAATTCGCAGAAAAGATTGGGATTTCAACAACAGATCATAGATGACTACCAACTACTATTACTAAATTACTAACACCTAGACCTCAATCTAACAATCTGTGCTCCACAGCGCTCTTGTATTCCACTTGAGTTATGTGCACCACCAAATCTCGACTTATGGTATGTCGGGTATGTCCCTGCTCCGCTGGGTAATGATATACACCATCAATCAATCTCTCCATGGCCATGTGCAAAGCATAGCTCATCTTGTCCATCTTCTTCCTCATGCATCTCACCTCATCTTCCATGTCTTATGCTCTATCATTAGCTACTTCCCACTTCTCCTTGAAATGGATCCTCTCAATCACTTCCATCTCCAGTTGTGCTCGAAGAACCACCTTCTAAGCTTTCTCGCTAAGCTCCCTCTGTTCAGACTCATTTAACTTACCTGCCAATTCGAAATTCCTAGCTATTGAACGGTGAAAAAGAGTTCCCATTTGTACTCCTTCTTCCTTGCAATACGCAAGTTCTACTTCCAACTCCTGCGTCTTCAGTTGCCTCTCAAGAGCCTCAGCCTCTAACTCCTCGACTCTACATCCTAACTCCAAATTTTGCTCCTCATACTCACCCAGCCTCTGATCCTCAAATATCGTCTCATCAGGATCTTCTGCGGGCTTATCCTCCATGGGTTCCTCCTCTGGATCTATCTCTATGGGAAATGGCTCCATCTCCTCCTCCTCGTCATCATCATCGATAAGAGCCACTGCCAAAATGGGCTCAGCTATCAATGGTGCCTCATACACCATGTGTATGTCATGCGGCTCCTCCTCTACCACTATACAGGGTCCTCCCATATCTGTCACCCTACAACCACAAACACAAGACAAATAAACAATAACTCCATTAGGATGTTAAATAAAACATACGTTCATTGTATAGAATGAAATTATATTTCATACACACTAAGTCTCTTCCTAGGAAAACTCTATATGAGTTTCATCCCTTCCTCTATTCTAAGTTATAATCTAAGGACTCTCGCTCCTAAGGTTTATAACTACAGCTTTGATACCAACTTGTGACGCCCCTAAACTCAAACCACTCACGTCTCGAATTTGGTTCGCCACGTACTAAAAATCTAATGACTAAATAACATCTTATGCAACGAAAATAACAGAATAGATTACATTTATTTAATATAATCATTCATGTCCCAAGGTTTCGTAACTTAAAACATCTCTTACATACCTTAGACATAATTAAACATAGTTTAGACATAACTAATACATAACACATTTAATGTTTTTACACATTCATAAAACTTCTAAATAAATATGAAGCTAGTCCGTAGCTTTGTCCTTTCCCTTATCAGTGCCCGAGGGTCCACCTTGCCCTGCCTTAACTGAAATATTTTTAGCAAAAGCAAGAATGAGCAACAAGTTTGCTCAGCAAGTAATATAGCAATAAGGGTGTTCAAGATAGTTTTAAATTCTCGAGGGTACATCAATAAATAATAGTTCAACAATATCAAGAAGTATCAATGGTTCTAAACAATAGTAGCTAAGGACAGAAAAATATATATAAGATTCAATACTTAATCAATTCAAGTTTTCAGAACACTAAATACTGAACAGACATTAAGGACTATGAACTTCTACTAGAATTAACAGTATTATACTAAAAAGCCAATAAAAACGAGTACAACATGTGATCAGCCAAAAGTACCCTATGTCATGTACACACATTGGCCTCCCGAAAATTTTATAGTTTTCCCCTTCAAGGAGGGTTGTTCATCTCAGTCAATTATAAGAGTCCCGCCAATTCAATTGGTTTGGATAGCTTTCTGACATATGATAATAGTCTAGTCGAATGGCTTAGACAGCTTTTATAATGCATTCAAGAACTATAAGTTCAATGCTTGCAATAATCGTCAAAATATCCATGATTTATGAATAGTAATAGATATTTATTTGAAATAAATATAGTTGATATGGCAACAATTTAGATTATACAACATATACAATGTAAAGGACTTAGGAAACTTGCATTCAATATAAGAATCAAATGAAGTTCGAGAACTTGCACAAAATTCAAAGTTGTGTAAGTTAGGAAACTTGTGTAATCATAGATTCTTTGCATAAAGTAAATGCATAGGTTAGGATACTTGCCTCAAGCGTAGTTTACCAAGTATAGCTTATCAACACTTTTTGAATCCTACCGTAGTTACGCGTATAGGATATTCATTAGTTATGTAAATTTAATACTCATACGTGGTATGTTAGTTTAAACACATACATAAGAGTCTAACTTAGTCATATAATCCCATACGTACGTCATTACGTACCTTACATACACATAACACAAAATCAGTTTCTAAGACACTATGAACATAATTTGTAATCATCCTTTGTCTTATATTTGAAAGTTTATAAACACTTATCCAACATATGATTCTATCATTAGCATGGTCATTGACACTTTAAATACTGAAATGGACATGTATTACTGCTTAAGATAACAATACAAGCATGCATCAACCCTTAGATCACAAACAGAATAATTAGACTGCACTTCAGGGTGGTGCGACTGCGCTTGATTTGAACTGGGGAGTGGCGCGGCCGCGCTGCTCCCAATTCAAATCAGAGCTGAGAAATAGAAACAAAGCCAAACTTGTACACCCACATACGTAAATGATGATACTTGCAAAACATACTTGTCATGATGTATATAATTAGGTTTGATCCTATGTCTTGTCTATAACATGGTTCGCTATCAATTCCACCAAATCAAGGATTAATGTGTTAATTTAACAAAGTCTTTCATGTTTAGTTATTATACACATACAACGAGATTAATAAGTCTCAACTAAACATGTTCACGTTATCTTTGTCATGCATTTCAAGTTATATAGTTCTACTTCATTTAGACTTGTTCTAAACCATTCTCAACTAGTTTATAACGCATACGACTAGCTAGCATTCATGTCAATCATGTCTACTTCATATCCATATCCAAATGTGATAATCAAAAACTCAGAATACATGTAAGGTTGTCATCAACCAAACTAGTTTCCCAATTCTTAAGGTTTCCTTTTGAAAATCTCATGTTAACCAATCAAACATGAAAAACTACTTTACTTACTATACATCATGCTTTCACATCTACATAACTAGACCACATGAGCATGCTTGCATGTATTTGGTTCATTTACACATAGCTAGTATAGTCCTCTATTTGAAAACTCATTTTAAATCATGCTTGAATAGTCTATGTTACGCCTAACAATATAAACCAACATATTAGTCACATGTTAAGGCATAAAAGAGCTTGATATGTTTGTACATAGGGTCAGAATCTACATTACACGATGTTTACCAAATTTAGTTTCTAAATCTTTAAGTTTTCTTTGAATACACATACTAGACCATGATAACATGATTTAATATAACCAAAATAACATAAATCCATATGTTAGGATCATTTACATGCATATTTAACCCAAGATAACATGCTCATGACAACACAAGGCAACAAAATCTATTTTCCAAAATAGGCAGTCTGCGCAGCCGCGCAGTTTTGTGCTATAGAAGTGGCGCGGTCAAGCCACTTCGAGTAGAGGCAAAAAAAATGGCTCTGCTTTTGTAGAGCCTCAACACAAGCATTGTCAAACCTATAACCCAGACCAACTACAATACTTCTAAACATGCATATAAGCTCAGATAACACATGTATAACAGTTACCAACCCAATTAGAAAGAATTCATGCACATTCAAACATTAATCAAAATTGAATTCAGAACACGTTATTAGTTCCCAGTAGGCACAATATAGATCTAGAAGGGGGGGTTGAACAGATCCTTTTTAATTTCAAATTCTTTTCTCTTTTATTTTGTATAGCTAATGTTTTAGCATATGACAAACATAAGAATCTTTTCAAGCACAACAGAATAAGTAAAAGATCCCCTTCATTAATATATTCATAATCATACATATATTGTTCTTATAGTTACTTCAGTTGTAAGAACTTAAAATATATATATAGAAGTTATAGCAGTTAATATACATAATGTAAATGATATAAGGTAAAAGACACAAAGGGTTTTAAGTGGTTCAGAGACTCAAGCTCCTAATCCACTCTTCTGCTTTCAACTAGCAGGATTTCCACTAAGGAAGGGCAGCATCGTGAATCACTAAGATTCCTTCAAGGCCAACAGCCTTGGGACTTCAGTTCACTAAAAATTCTTTAAGGCCAGCAGCCTTAGAACTTCTCCAGTTCCCTAGGAACTCTTCAAGCCCAGCAGGCTTGGAACATCATTTAGTCCCTCCGGACAAGGACCCCTCAAGTCCTAGCTTATTTTTGTTGAGTTTTTTATTTGTTGGAGTTGGTGCTGAGCTGCTAAGATGTCTTTATGCTCTGAACATCTTCTCTAGTTAGCAGCTTGGCGTGATCATCCTTGAAGTACAGTTGAGTGTTGCATGATGTTCAACTTCTTCAGTTACTCAACCTCTTCTGATGATCCCTTGATGAACTGCCTTGAAGTTCATTCCTCTTGATACTTGATGGCTGCACATGATGGGTTTCAAAGATGACCGTAGGCTCTTTTGCTAGGTACTTAGAAACTTTCTCATGTTTGCCACCATGATGGCGTTGGTGATCTTCTTTCTTGGTACTTGATGCCTTTTCATGATGGACTGGCTAAGATGAATGTGGGCTTTTCTCTCTAGTACTTAGAGTCTTCCCATGATGGACATCAAGATAATATTGATGCTCTTCTTTCTCTCGGCAGTTTAGAACACTCTACTTGTAGTAGAACGCTTACTTCTACATTGTAGAACTCTCACTTCTACTTCTTTCTTTTTTTGCCTCTTAGTGTTGTTGGTGGATCGTAAAGTGAGCCTTCAGACCTTCACTGGTCACTCACTATTTACGTTAGTTAGATCAGTCCACCAGTTCTCCAAACTCAGTAACTCCAGCAACCTTTGATCTTTGAAGCTCTAGCTGATTTATACTCCTTCCCAATCTTTCCGTTGGAAAGTAACTATTGAAGGCTCTTTGAATTGCTTCCCAGATCTCGAGTTGCTTGGTGCAGACTGCAGATGTGGCATGTCATGACTTTCTGACACTGCAGTCTACTGTTTCACCTACCCCGTCAGAGATTTCACTTTTATGCCTCGGACAGGTCGACGACTTTATTTCACCCTTCTGATTTCTTTATCAGAGGTTGTCCTTTTGCATCGATGCTCTCAATAAGCTCTTGTCCGAATATCAGCCTTCAAATTGAACCGTTGCCAATGCTTCAATCTTCAGTTGTTTAAACTCTATGATTTTGATGCATGTCTTCTTGGACCTGATCGTATTGTCTTGTTCTCTAGTAGTGATAACACTATGATTTTGAAGAGTGTTGATTGAATCTTCAATGTAGAACACCTCTTTCTTTTCTTGTGTAGTGCTTCAACACTTCTGTTTTGCCTCAAAATCTCTCAGATACTGATGGCTTGAATTCTTTGTTTTGTTCCCTTCTGAATAGCAAGACACTTCAGATTTGTAGAGTGTCCAGCTCGCTTTCTCCTTGTGATCTCCCGTTCACTTATCATCAATGGACTGACCCAATGCTTAATTACTTTAGCCTTATTCTTCAGAAGATGTCCAGTATCTTTGTATGCACTCCATCAGTTCTTTCTTTGTTTGGCAAACACTATGATCCTGGTTGCTTCCAAGATCGTCGTCTTCTGTCTATTTGACAGCTACTGTACTTGCTGACTTTTCTTAGTCAGTTACTGAAGTCTTCTTCTATTCTCCTTGTGGAAAACTTCATCCCAAATGGCTTCATAACTCAATCTGGATGCTGATTGGGTTGGTGCTTAGATCTTCTGTTAGCTTGCATGCCATTCGTTGAGTGCTCTCTAGTTTCCTTCAGATGGGATGTATCTTTACAGTGCTAACTAGAGGCTTCATTCCTTTGGATATTCTGGGAGTGCTCATTCGTTAAGAATCGTATATGCTCTACGATTCTGCCTTGTTATTGTGAGCACCTTTGTTGAAGTCTCAGTTCTGCACTCTACGATTCAGCTTCGGCTGTGCAAAAACTACGACTTTGAGATCAGATCTTGACACTACGATTCTGTCGTTGTGCTTGCTGTCTTCATCTGATCTTCTCGACTACGATCTCTGTAAGACCCCAACTTATTAATAAATGAAATTAAATTTCCTCTATTTATTATTTTGAAATAGAAAGGGTTTATTTGATTAATGTGGTTAGTTATGGGTAAAATGCGCAAATATTTTAAATAAGCAAGTGGTTATAAAATATTCATTTTTGGTCGGTGAATATTCGTTTGGTCGTGGAATATTCTTGCTGTCGGGGAATATTCGTACGACGGCGCAGCCTTGTGTGGGCCCCATAACGGAAAGCGATTGGATGAAAAAAATGACAAGTATAAGTTGTTTATAATTAACGGTGTAGTTGTTACCGTTAATACTGTTGAAATACCTGGTGGTTAAAATACAGTAGCACACGGTATTGCACCAATTATTGATTCTTGCGAAGGAAGGCACTACTCAATAATTGTTACAGTAGTTACTGTTCAATATTTTATTTTATTGATTCAATAATTGCTGCATTGATATTTTATATTATTATTGTTTCAATAATTGTCACTGCACAGTATTTTCCATTATCAGATCAATAATTCATATTATTTGAATAATATTATTAGATAACATTATTGGCAATGTCCTGAAAGTTCTGTCTAAAGAGAGGTTTGGTCATCTAATTGCGCGCCAGTAAGGAGAAATCCTTATTGGAAAGCCCCCTCTTTCCTGGGAACGGCCTGGTTGTCATAAATGTGATTCTGTAATATTATTTGTGAATAATTAATTATTGATTCATATGATAAGGAAATATTTATTTTATGTGGATATAAATGAGGGATATATTTTTGTGGTTAAAAATGAAGGAGTTAATGTTGAGATTTTTATTAGTATTTTTGTCGGAATGAAGGTATTAAAAATCAGGGTTTTTGAGATATTTTGCGGGGGTTATAATTTTTAATCCGACCGTTGGATCGTGGTAATTTTAGGATATGTTATACATATATAAGTTGAGTATATGTCCATAAATTTTGAATCGTTAAAAATGAACGTATGATTTATTATGAATTTTACGAGATGACTGGTTCAGAAATTATTGAATTTTCGGAGTTTATCATTTTCGGAGTTTATCATTTTTGTGGAAAATTCTAAAATTCTAAAATTCTTGAATAGTAGCAGGTAAAGCCATCAGGTTGCAGGTTAAGTCTGCTTCGACGTGCTAACATTTTCTTATAAATAGAGGGCTAAGTTAGAATTGAAAATCACACCAGAAACAAGTTTTCTCTCTTTCTCTCTCTAGATTATTGAGTGTATTTTGTGAGTATTTAGATACTTTGAGAGTTTCTATTCATCAGAGCAAGTTTCTTTCAGCCTTATACCGGTATTTCGACCAGAAGTACTGATATTTTGAGGTAAGGGATATTATCTTCTTCTTAAATGATATTTTCTTCAATATCATTATGCCGAAATATTTATATGAATTTTTTATCAAATTTGGAAAATTCGTGTCGGGGTTACTATTCACGTATACGTTACTATTCACGTATATGGCACTATTAACGAATACGACACTATTCACCGAAAAATAAAATTTTCCCTTTTTGTCCAAGATATCTATTATGGTTACTATCTTTGATTGTATCCATGTTTTGATCTTTATTTTTGAATTCTGCTTCACAATTGATTATTATGAAGTATTATTGATCTTGGATAAACTGTTATACGAATCCCTACTATTTGTCCTCCTGTCTCATTGGATTCATCTTTTTTAAGATATTTTTCATCATCCTCAGACCTAAATGATGATATTATTGAATATCTTTGGCCTATATTGCAAAGATGTATGATTACCTGAAGAATATCTTTGGCCTGTAGTGCAAAGATGAACAGGTGTTGAGATGAACATGACCGACTGATGATACAAATGAATATCTTTGGCCTGTAGTGCAAAGATGAATATTTGGTTAAAGATGATTATTAATTGATGTTACAGGGATAAAATATTGATGATGGACTTTTAAATCTTAGAAGATAGTAGAATTCATTCTCTACTTGACTCTTCTAATGGTTTGCTGTTTTCGCTGCAGTTGTTGATCTAAAACTTATTGTCGATTATATTCTATCAGATTTTTCCCTGTTGAATACTAATGATAATTTGTTGTATATTATCTTAGTCATAATATTCTTTACTGGGCTAGTTGAGCTCACCATTTTCCTTTTTGTTCCATTTTTCTTCTCAGGAGGTGAGAACATAGCAGGATCTAGTCGGGGTATGGAGTGATGGTTCTAGAAAGATGTTTTAGCAGTCCTCACTATTTCTGTAAAATAGTGTTTGAATAATTGTAATGAGGACTTATTTGAGTGTGGATATTGTCTAGAAGACAATATTTATATTTAAACTCACAGTATGTGTTGTCGTATTTTGCACGACAATTGTATTATTGAAGTTGTAGTTTGCTTTTTGTACCATGTATTTGGCGACTCAGAATGGGTGTTGTATACCTATTTTGGGGGCGTCACAGTTGGTATCAGAGCTTAGGGATATGATCCCTGGCTGAGATGTGAGACAAGAACTAGGAGGGGAGAGACAGGGAATTCCTTCGCTAGTATGATCTGACTAAGTTTATTTGGTGTTTATTTGGTCAGTCAGAGTATAGGGATAATATATGACATGACTATTAACTCTTGTTTTATGACAGTATTTAAGAATGGCAGCTGAGAACGTTAATAATGGAGTAAATCAGACCGTGGAGACACCTTTGATCACCACCCAGGGGAACGTGCAACAGGAAGGCAATATTCCTCCTATAAACAACGTTACAGAGCAAACTATGAATGACGGAATGTTTAGGAGCTTTTTGCAGTTCATGCAAAATCAGACGAGGGAGACTCGTGTGCAGAATACGGGTGGAAATGATAACAATGCGTTGTTTGTCACAGCCAAGCAGTTCAAAGAATTGGGACCACCAAAATTTAAGGGAAATCCAGATCCGATCATGGCGGAAACGTGGGTCAAGCAAATTACCAAGATATTCGATGTCTTGGGTTGCACGGAGGAACAGAAGGTTCCATTCGCCACCTTTATGTTCTGCGGTGAGGCAGACTACTGGTGGGAGTCTGTGAAGCGTACCCAGCCTGACGCACTCAACATGTCCTAAGAAATATTTTAGAAACTGTTCAATGACAAGTACTTTCCTGAAAGTATTCGTCATATGAAGGAGGTGGAGTTTATCAGACTAAAATAAAACAACATGACGGTGTCCTAGTACGAGGCGAAGTTTGCAGAGTTATCCAGGTTTGCACCTCATTTGGTCGAAAATGAGGAACGAATGACTGGAATGTTTCTAAGAGGTCTAAAACCCGAGATTCGGCAATATCTTATCTCTCGTAAATTTTTTTTATATTCAGATGTTGTAAACAGGGCTCAATTATTAGAGCGAGATAATGAGTATGTGCAACTGAGGGACCATAACCAGGGTCATACCGGTGACAGCAGTCATCAGAGCGATGATAACCAACGAGGAGGGAAAAATACGAACAAAAGCGGTAACCACTTGGGTGGTCATCGTGGCCATGATAATAGGAGAGGTGAGTCAAGTGGAAATTTTAGAAAGAGGAGATTCAACAATGACGGGAAGACATCAGCAGCTGCACCAGCACCAACATCAAATTCTAGGGGAGGAGAACGACCGCCAGTTAGATGTTATAAATGCGGGAAAGAGGGACATATCAGCCCAAACTGTCCACAACAATCCAAGGTATGTTACAACTGTGGAAAGGAAGTCCACATAGCTCGGGATTGTTCTGTAGCAAAACCAAGTTCAACGGGGATAGTGACTCAAAGGGCTGTCCCGGATAAGTCAAAATCAGCGGTTCCTGGAAGAGCGTTTGTCGTGACTGGCCAAAACGTGAGGAACCCGAACGAGGTGATCACGGGTAAGCTAATCATAAACACTTGAGAAGTTTATACCTTATTAGATACCGGTTCTACCCATTCTTTTATCTCTCCTGCTTGTGCTCAACGTTTAAACTGGACTCCGGAGAAATTGGACTTTGACTTATCTGTTGAAACTCCGTTGTGTGAAACCTTCGCTACATCTACAGTTTATAAATCTTGCATGATCCAAGTTGGCACTATCACATTACCTGTTGATCTTATCTCTTTAAAGATACTTGCTTTTGATGTGATTTTAGGAATTGATTGGTTAACCACTCATCATGCTAAAATTGATTATTTTCGTAAGGTTGTTAGTTTTTATATTCCTAACCAACCTGTCATAAGAATTCAAACTACTAAACCACTAAAATCAGTCACTGTCATATCAAGCCACAAAGCTATTCGTTTATTAAAAAACGGATGTCAAACTTTCTTAGCCCATGTTATGGATTTGAACAAAGACAAGTCAGATTTGAATAATATTTCTATTGTTAGAGAATTTCTCGATGTATTTCTTGAAGAACTTCCTGGTCTACCCACAGAATGTGAAGTTGAATTCTTTATTGACATTGAACCCGGTACAAAGCCCATTTCTAAAACCCCATATCGAATGGCTCCTATTGAACTTCAGGAGTTAAAAGTCCAATTACAGGAGTTATTAGACATCGATTTTATTCATCCTAGTACATCTCCTTGGGGTGCCCCTATTTTATTCGTAAAGAAGAAAGATGGGAGTATGCGACTTTGTATCGACTATAGGGAATTGAACCGTGTCACCATCAAGAATAGGTATCCGCTACCTCGCATTGATGACCTGTTTGATCAGTTGCAAGGAGCACAATTCTTTTTAAAGATCGATCTTCGTTCTGGATATCATCAGCTGAAGATTAAAACTAAGGATATTCCAAAGACTGCCTTCAGAACTCGGTACGGGCATTATAAATTCTTAGTCATGTCTTTTGGATTGACTAATGCACCTGCTGCTTTCATGGATATGATGAACTGTGTATTCAAAGAATATTTAGATCAGTTCGTTGTTGTCTTTATTGATGACATCCTCATCTATTCCAAAAGCCGTGAAGATCATGAGCGCCATTTGAAGCTGGTACTGCAAAGGCTTCGTGAAAACAAGCTATATGCCAAATTGAAGAAATGCGAGTTCTAGCTTGAGGAAGTAGCATTCCTTGGGCACGTGGTGTCAAAACATGGAGTATCTGTCGACCTGGCGAAGAATGAAGCCATACAAAGTTGGGAGCAACCGAAGTCGGTGACCGAAGTACGTAGCTTTCTGGGCTTAGCTGGGTATTATCAAAGATTCGTGGAAGGATTTTCTAAAATCGTTACTCCGTTAACTCAGCTGACTCAGAAGGATACAAAATTCGGTTGGAGCGAGGATTGTGAGAAGAGTTTTCAAGAACTCAAGAGTAGACTCATTTCAGCACCTGTTCTGATAATACCATCTAGATTTGTTAGCTACAGCGATGCTTCAGGCAAAGGGTTAGGATGTGTTCTCATGCAACATGGAAAAGTCATAGCATATGCCTCGCGACAACTCAAAAAATATGAGAGGAATTATCCTACTCATGATTTGGAGTTGGCAGCAGTCGTTTTTGTATTGAAGAATTGGAGACACTACCTGCATGGGGAGAAAGTGGAGATCTATACGGATCACAAAAGCCTCTAATATTTCTTCACCCAAAAGGAACTCAACATGCGGCAACGACATTGGCTTGAGCTGCTGAAAGATTACGATCATACCATCCAATATCATCCTGAAAAAGTGAACGTAGTAGCTGACGCATTGAGTAGAAGATCATACACGGGTACGAGTGCAATGGTGTTAACACAAAGGCCCATTTTGTATGATTTGCAAAGGATGGAGAAAGAGATAAAGGCTCCAAGTACCCACATGATGATGTCAAATATACGAGTAGAACCGACTTTAATTGATAAAGTTAAAGTCGCTCAAGCTACGGCCATAGAGCTGATGCGTATGAAGAAGGAAGTGCAAGAAGGTGCTATTCCAGAAGCAAGAATCGATGAAGAAGGAATACTTCGATTCAACTCCAGACTTTGTGTTCCTAACGATTTTGTCTTGAAGCATAGAATAATGATGGAGGCACACAATACACCGTTTGCAATCCATCCTGGGAGTACCAAAATGTATCACGATCTTCGACATACATTTTGGTGGAGCAATATGAAAAGAGAGATCGCGGAGTTTATCTCGAGGTGTTTAACTTGTCAATGTGTAAAGGCAGAGCATCAAGTGCCAAAGGGTCCATTGCAACCACTTGAGATCCCGAAATGGAAGTGGGAACACATTACCATGGATTTCGTTACAGGTCTTCCCAAGGTTTCTCAAGGCATAGATGCGATTTGGGTCATTGTTGATAGATTAACCAAGTCTGCTCATTTCTTACCTATACATGAGACTTATTCCCTTGAACGTCTTGCTAGTATGTACGTGAATGAGATTGTGAGATTGCATGGCATGCCAATATCCATAGTTTCATATCGTGACCCAAGATTCACTTCACGATTTTAGGTTAGCTTGCAGAAAGCTATGGGCACGGATTTACGATTTAGTTCAGCATACTATCCTCAAACGGACGGGCAATCAGAGAGGACTATTCAAACCCTTGAAGATCTATTAAGACTCTGTGTTCTATATTTCAAAGGAAGTTGGGATAAGTACTTGCCACTAGTGGAATTCTCCTACAACAACAGTTATCAGTCAAGTATAGGTATGGCTCCATTTGAAGCCTTATATGGACGAAAGTGTCGTTCTCCAGTATGCTGGGACGAGGTAGGTGAAGCAACATTGTTGGGACCAGAATTGGTACGCATAACTATAGAGAAGATCCAAATAATTCGACAACGTATACAAACGGCACAGGATCGACAAAAGAGTTATGTGGATCTTCATCGAAAGGATGCAGAATTCAATATTGGGGATCATGTATTGTTACGTGTTGCACCATGGAAAGGAGTTACAAGATTTGGGAAGAGAGGAAAGCTCAATCAACGATTTGTCGGTCCATTTGAGATTCTTGACCGAATAGGAAATGTGGCCTATAGACTCGCATTACCTCCAAGCATGTCTCGTGTTCATAATGTTTTTCACATATCTGTGCTTCATAAATATGTGAAAGACCCGAACCACATAATTGAGTTAGAACCAGACAAGATAGCCGAAGATTTAACGTGCGAGGAGGTACCTGCTAAGATCTTAGATAGGAAAGAGCATGTTCTACGCACGAAGGTTATACCACAAGTTAAGGTTTTGTGGAGAAACCATGCTATTGAAGAAATGACCTGGGAGTTGGAATCAGAAACGAAAGCGAGGTATCCTCACCTTTTCGAAACACCAGGTACGTACGTCAATTTCGTGGACGAAATTTCATAAGGAGGGGAGGTTGTAAGACCCTAACTTATTAATAAATAAAATTAAATTTCCTCTATTTATTATTTTGAAAAAGAAAGGGTTGATTTGATTAATGTGGTTAGTTATGAGTAAAATGCGCAAATATTTCAAATAAGCAAGTGGTTATAAAATATTCATTTTTGGTCGGTGAATATTCGGTTGGTCGTGGAATATTCTTACTGTCGGGGAATATTCGTACGACGGCGCAGACTTGTGTGGGCCCCATAACGGAAAGCGATTGGATGAAGAAAATGACAAGTATAAGTTGTTTATAATTAACGGCGTAGTTGTTACCGTTAATACTGTTGGAATACCTGGTGGTTAAAATACAGTAGCACACGGTATTGCACCAATTATTGATTCTTGCGAAGGAAGGCACTACTCAATAATTGTTACAGTAGTTACTGTTTAATATTTTATTTTATTGATTCAATAATTGCTGCATTGATATTTTATATTATTGTTGTTTCAATAATTGTCACTGCACAATATTTCTCATTATCAGATCAATAATTCATATTATTTGAATAATATTATTAGATAACATTATTGGCAATATCTAGAAAGTTCTGTCTAAGGAGAGGTTTGGTCATCTAATTGCGCGCCAGTAAGGAAAAATTCTTATTAGAAAGCCCCCTCTTTCTTGGGAACGGCCTAGTTATCATAAATGTGATTCTGTAATATTATTTGTGAATAATTAATTATTGATTCATATGATAAGGAAATATTTATCTTATGTGGATATAAATGAGGGATATATTTTTGTGGTTAAAAATGAAGGAGTTAATGTTGAGGTTTTTATCAGTATTTTTGTCGGAATTGAAGTATTAAAAATCAGGGTTTTTGAGATATTTTGCGGGGGTTATAATTTTTAATCCGACCGTTGGATCGTGGTAATTTTTGGATATGTTATACATATATAAGTTGAGTATATGTCCACAAATTTTGAATCGTTAAAAATGAACGTATGATTTATTATAAATTTTACGAGATGACTGGTTCAGAAATTGTTGAATTTTCGGAGTTTATCATTTTGGTGAAAAATTCTAGAATTGGTGGACCCCACTCTTGGTTGGTGAAGAAATGTGTTGAGATTTTTATTCAAATGTGGTAGGCTTGAATAGTAGCAGGTAAAGTCATCAGGTTGCAGGTTAAGTCTGCTTCGGCGTGCTAACATTTTCCTATAAATAGAGGGCTAAGTTAGAATTGAAAATCACACCAGAAACAAGTTTTCTCTCTTTCTCTCTCTAGATTATTGAGTGTATTTTGTGAGTATTTATATACTTTGAGAGTTTCTATTCATCAGAGCAAGTTTCTTTCAGCCTTATACCGGTATTCCGACCAGAAGTACTGATATTTTGAGGTAAGGGATATTATCTTCTTCTTAAATGATATTTTCTTCAATATCATTATGCCGAAATATTGATATGAATTTTTTATCAAATTTGAAACTTTTTGTGTCGGGGTTACTATTCACGTATACGGCACTATTCACGAATACGGCACTATTCACCGAAAAATAAAATTTTTCCTTTTTTCCCAATATATCTATTATGGTTACTATCTTTGATTGTATCTATGTTTTGATCTTCATTTTTGAATTCTGCTTCACAATTGATTATTATGAAGTATTATTAATCTTGGATAAATTGTTATACGAATCCCTACTATTTGTCCTCCTGTCTCACTGGATTCATTTTCGTTAAGATATTTTTCATCATCCTCAGTCCTAAATGATGATATTATTGAATATCTTTGGCCTGTATTGCAAAGATGTATGATTACCTGATGAATATCTTTGGCCTGTAGTGTTGAGATGAACATGACCGACTGGTGATACAAATGAATATCTTTGGCCTGTAGTGCAAAGATGAATATTTGGTTAAAGATGATTATTAATTGATGTTACAGGGATAAAATATTGATGATGGACTTTTAAATCTTAGAAGATAGTAGAATTCATTCTCTACTTGACTCTTCTAATGGTTTGTTATTTCCGCTGCAGTTGTTGATCTAAAACTTGTTGTCGATTATATTCTATCAGATTTTTCCCTGTTGAATACTAATGATAATTTGTTGTATATTATCTTAGTCATAATATTCTTTACTGGGCTAGTTGAGCTCACTCTTTTCCTTTTTGTTCCATTTTTCTTCTCAGGAGGTGAGAACATATCAGGATCTAGTCGGGGTATGGAGTGATGGTTCTAGAAAGATGTTTTAGCAGTCCTCACTATTTCTATAAAATAGTGTTTGAATAATTATAATGAGGACTTATGTGAGTGTGGATATTGTCTAGAAGACAATATTTGTATTTAAACTCATAGTATGTGTTGTCGTATTTTGCACGACAATTGTATTATTGAAGTTGTAGTTTGCTTTTTGTACCATGTATTTGGCGACTCAGAATGGGTGTTGTATACCTATTTTGGGGCATCACAATCTCTGCCTTTGGTATGATCAGTAGACTCTACCACTCAAAGTGTAGCCTACGATTCTGACTTGGCTTCGGCGGATGCTTGGTCGGCTCGTAGGTAGGTTGTCTCTATGATTCTGAACATGACTTCCTCAGCAGACTACGGCCCTGAGGAAGTTCTTCTCGACACACTACGATCCTTCCTCATCTCTCCTGGCAATCTACGAACTCCGAGATCTACTATCTTGCAGACTACGATTCAGCCTTGATAGCTCTCGAGTTTTCCTTGACTCTCCTGGCAGACTACGATTTTTGGTGCAGTGCTCGACGATTAGACAAGCCTATCTATTACATCGTAAGATTAACCTAACATGCTTGATCTTTCTATATTTATAGTCCTTGTACATCATTTCTTTTTAAGGACTTTACAAAGCTATTTTGCTTATGTAGGATCAACCTAACACATTTGATCAATTCATTCTAAGTCCTTGTATATATGTTTCTATTATCTATCAAAGGACTTTACAGCTTTTTTTAACGCAAGCATAGTTGCATATTCATTCATATACATATCATAATTAAATCATATGTAAATAGGAATATCATTCACATGTTTATTCCTGACAATCTCCCCCTATTTGATTGTGACAAAAATAATAAGTGCATATGTATGTTATGAATGAATCTTATATATAGTGAGTAGCTGTATTTCTAAAACAGATAATCATGAGTGTCATTTATAATGATGTGGAATTTAATACACTGACATTTTACATCCTGGATCCAGAACATACCTAACTAGTTAGAGATGTACCGCTTTGGCTCCATGTATGCTTCCAAGATATTTGTTGATTAGCTAATCATTTGTTTAATCTTCTTGCTCCTGCTCCCCTTGGGATGATGACTTTCCTTCTTTGCTTTGATCCCCCTCAGATGTATGATTCTCTTCTCCTTCTGGCTCCCCCTCAGCTTCAGCATACACAGGATGATGACTTTGCCTCTTGTTTTGAAGTCTGCTTCTTTGACTTCGTCTCTTGGTTGACCTTCTTGCTCCTCCTTGAATGCCTCTTGCTCTGCCTCTTTCTATGCCTCTTTTTTCTCCCCCTTTTTTTCATTAATCGCTTGAGAGAGCTGCTCTATGTTGGACATAAGCTGCTCCATCAGGTAGGAGGAGTTAGCAACTTCAAACTTGAGTTCCTATTGGCCTAGCTCAAGTTGCATTGAGAAAGACTGATTCATGTTGTCAATCTTGTCAGAGAGGACTTGGATCTGCTCTTCATTGGCCTTCTGTACTCGTAGAGCATCTGCCTTCTGATCATGTATGGCCTTCAGATAGATGTGATCTCTCTCTTTGATTTTGAGAGATACATCAGTCATCGTTGCTTGGAGTCTTTCTTGAACTGAGTTATCTTCTGTTGTTGTCAACTTCTGTGACTCTTCAGTGAATAGAGATATCTTCTCAATCAGTTCATCAGAATTTTTTAGCAGCTCCTTCTCCATAGGTATTTGATCATCTGGTTGGGCAGCTTCTTGTTGAGCGTCAGATTGGACTCTACGATTTTCATCCTTGGACAGATTTTCGAAAGCTTTGAGAATCTGAACAATTGTTGAGTGCCAATTTCTATTGGAGGATGAGGGAATGTCAGATAGCAGTGCTTGGGCTGATGGAGGCTTCTCATATTGGACTTGGACACCATCAGTAGTAGAGTGAACAGACTCTACGATTATCTCCTTAGTCATGATCCTTCTTCCTTCAGAGTCCACTCTAAAATCATAAGGAATATAGTGGTTGCCAGCATGTCTGTAGACTTTGTAGTGAGGCTGGTCTTTGATCATGATTGTAGCAAACCTCTTCACCCTTGGGAAGTTTTATGCCACCAGCTCCATGCTTGGAAAATGAGAGTAGCACCAGCTGAAGTAACTTCCATCTCTTTTAGTATGGGCCTTTAGCCATGGCATCCATTGGAAGAACTATCTCATCAGCAAATCATCTGGATTATAGAGGATGGTCGTGCAGTCTAGCTCCATGTTATTCCAATTTTTGAATATAACATGTGCAGTCATCCTTACAACCTTGAGCTGCTCATTTCCATATTTTACCCATCTCTCGGGAGGTGCTTCTGGTAGTTCATTTGAGACTTCCACCACTATTCTTCTGATGATCCTTGTGTGAGAGAGAACTGTATATTCTTCTTGTTCCTCTGATTCGTGATGTGCAGAATCAGAATCTTTCTCCATTTCTTTTCTTTCGGAGCTTGAGACATTTTGATCATTTCCATCAATGAATCCTTCTTGCTACATTTTATTTCCAGAACCTTCTTCAGTAAGATCTTCCTCTGATTCATCTTCTTAACCACTAGTCCTATCTTCAACACTTTCTTCCTGTGATACTGACTCATTAGCACTTAGTTCAATGATAGCATTAGAGTGATCACTTCTCCTCTTGGAGGCAAATTTGGCTTGTTGTCAGTAGCTCTTCCTTCTCCTTGGAGGTTCAGCTATGGGAGAGTCAGACTCTTCTTCCTCTTCAGACTCTGAAGCCTTTGGATCATCAGACGAACTTCCTTGAGGTTCAGCACTGGCAGGGGCAGGTCCTTTTTCTTCAGAATCAACATCATTTGATCCATCATCTATGTAACGCCCGAGAATTTCGAATTTTGAATGAATTAAAATTTTATTTGATTATGTGAATTAAATGAATTTAATTGATTTATTATGTGAGTACGATGTTCGAAGGTAGTTCTATGACCTAGAATATACGGATGTAGTTAGTAACAACCTGATATTTTCTATATAAATAAATAAGAAATTTTGCGTATAATTTTATTTTTATTTTATTTTAAGGATGAGGATTTGTACAAGATAATGTGTATATGTATTTATGTGGTAAATAAAAATATATTATTACATAAATGATTATAAATAATTTTATTTGAGGATTATTGATTATTATAAAGTATATTCTTATAATAATTAATTTATAGTAGAAATATTTTATTAATTATTTTTCATGAAAATATAAGCATATATTATTTAAATAATATATGAAATGATTTTTAGAATTATTAGAATAATTATTTTATTATATGAATTTTTGTACAGATTATTAAGTTAATTATTTTACCTTAATTAGCAAGGTTAAATATGAAGAATAAATCAGATATGGAATCCAAACCCTAATTTTTGATTTTTTTTCAAGGAATGAGAATAATAATATAATATTAATTATATTTTGATTTTTCAGTTCTATAAATATGTACTGTATGTACGTATTATTGATGGTTGGTCAATTATGGTATTTAATTTCAAAACCCTAATATTAATTGGTTAAACCCTAGTTTTGCTGGGAGAAACCCTAATTTGAAAATTAATTGTGAGTCTAAGATTGTTATATAACTGTGTTATATGATTTATGTTTTGTATTATATAATGATTTGATTAATTAGGTAAACCATAATTAAAATCTAGAAACCCTAATTAATCATTACAAAACCCTAATTATAAAACCCTAATTTTAAATGCTAAACCCTAATTTGAAACTCAAATTAGAGTTCGAGATTGTTTGTAATTGTGTTAATGTGATTAATTAACAAGTATTAGAATTACAAATTGTTAATTATAAAAACCCTAAGTTGTTAAACCCTAATTACTAAACTAGAACCCTATTTTAGTAATTTAAAACCCTAATTTTAATTTTGTAACTCTAATTACCAAAAGAGTAAACCCTAATTACTATTTTAGCAATGTTAATTATAAGGAGTGATATTAAACCCTAATGGTCATGTATAGTGTAATTAAAAAAAATTCATAATTAGGAAACCCTAATTTCAAAATTTTAGAAACTAAAATTTATTTAATTTTATTTTTAAGCAAACCCTAAATTGGAAATCCTATATTTGATTTGTGCTAAACCTTAGGGTTAAACCGTAAGGGTTTGCAAGGATTACAAGATTGCCCTTACATTTCCAAGCGAAAAGACCATTTTACCCCTCTTGTATTATTGGATTTTGCCAAGTGTTAGAGTTGTTGGAGTTGGTGAACTACTTGTTTGACAATTGTGACTCAATAATGCCAGCAACAAGCCATTATACATCAGCCAACACATTACACATTGGCTATAAATATAGATCAGGGAGAGAGAAATTCATTTGCTAGCCTAATATTGCACAAAACCTTAACCATCTCTCTCTTCTTCAAAACCCACGAAATTCTTTAGTTTTTCAGTCACCAAGACCAGCCCCACGATCACCTTGAACAGATTCAGAAGCTAGAATCAAAACTTGTTCATATAAGGTATAAACCTAATAATTTGAAAAATCTGATCTTAGTTGCTATGTTAGATGTTAGTTTTTATGCGTTAAATGTGTTGGAAGTAGTGTCTTATGATGATTTGGGTTGCTAGATGTTGAATCCATAACAACTAGAGGCTCGGATTTGACATTTTAAAAAATCTGGAAGAAGGTTCAACAGTCGTCTGACAATGAATGTCAGTGGCCACAGATCTCTATATGATATGTGTTTTTGTGTTTTTGTGTTTTAAGTGTTTGGTCTTGTAGTATGTAGAGAGATCTGTGTTTTGGAACTCATATAAGAACTAGATCATGCACGGATTGATAGTTATTCCTGGTCAAAGGTCGTTGATCGACCATGACCGGACCATTTCTGGGTAACCCAGAAATGGGTTATCAGTGTCTGACAAGTTATTTGAGGCTCTAGATCTATCAGGTGTTTGGTGTTTTAAGTTCTTTGTTGTATCCATGTTGTAGTATGTTATGTACCCTTCTGATATATGCTTATAGTACATCTAGATATCAAATACACTGGATTTAGTGACCGGTCAAACTAGCAGGGTCAAGCACAAAAATGATTTTCTGGGTAACCCAAAAAATCTAAGAACACAGTTTCTGACATGCATTGACAGATCCATATCTATTGATTTTGTTGATGTTTTGTTGATATTTGATGTTAAATCTCTTCATTTACATACTGACTACACACTGCAACCATTAAATCACTAAACCATTACAAGGATTACAAGTTATAGAAGCCCAAAAATGGACAGTCGAACTGTTCTTCATTTCTGGGTAACCCAGAAATGAAGAACATCTATGACAGCTTGTTCATGAGCCTAGATCTTGCATTTTTGTTATGTTGTGAACCTGTTGGTGGCTGGATCTTGTAGTCTTGCACGAGTACTACAAGATCAGATCAACAACATATCCAGAAACATCATGAACCGATCAGAAATCTTGGTCAAAGGAGGCCACTCGATAACTGTGTATGAAGATCTGGGTTGCATGAATAACATAAAGAACACCTATAGCGACAGTTCTGTCACTATAGGTGGTCTTTAGCGACAGACAATTCATTTTAATTATATTATTCTTCGAAAATTAATTAATTTAATTAAATAAATAGAAAAAAATAGTTTTTAATTATTAAAAATACCAAATAAATTATTAAAATTTATTTTAAATTCCAAAAATTAGTTTTTATTTATTTTGAGTATATTTCATAAATATTTAATATTTTTGGAATATTAAAAGTATTTAATTTATTTAATTATAATATTAAATAAATTAGTTAAAAATGATTTTAATATTTGAAAAATCATTTAAAATTATATTATGATATAAGAAAATATTTTAAGTTATTTTTAATGACTTTTAATATTTTGTGATAAATTTCATTAATAAATTAACATTAATGATAATTAAGTTATTTACTAAATGAATTAAATAAATTAATTAAAAAAGATTTTATTATATTAAAAATCATTTTAAATAATAATAAGGTATTTAAAAATATTTTAAGTTATAAAATATAACTTTCAATATTTAAAGGTAAATTTCATTAATTAATTATTATTAATGATATTAAAGTTATTTAATAATTATATTAAATAATTTAGTTTAAAAATAATTTAAATATTATAATAATCATTTTAAATGCAAATAAAGTGTTTAAAGATATTTTAAGTTATAAAATATAACTTTTAATATTTAAAGAATAATTTTATTAATAATTTAATATTAATAATTATTAATTTATTGTTAATGATATTAAATTATTTAATGATAAATAGTTTAAAATGATTTTATTAATTTAAAAATCATTTAAAAAGGATATAAATGAATTAAAAATATTTTAAGTTATAAATAATGACTTCTAATATTTTGATAAATAGTACATTAATATTTAAATATTAATGATAATTATTTAAAAATGATTTTAAATGTTTTGAAAATTATTTAAGGGTAATATTAATACTTTAAAAATATTTTAAGTTATTATCAATGACTTTAATATTTTGAAAATAATTTTATTAATAGCTTAATATTAATTAAATATTAATGATAATAGGATTGTTTAATACTTAAATCAGTTAATAATGATTCCGATGTTTGAAAATTCATGATAAATTATAATAAATGTTTTAAAATTATTATAAGTCATTTAAAAATAATATGACTGATACTTGCTGATATTGAGTTACAGAATAGTCTTAGACTCTATAATTACCCGATAAAGCTGTCGGTACACCGAAATATTTCAGAAATTGATCTGGACATAAATAATTTAATTAGATATGTGATTATTTGTGATTCAATGGTTGTTAAACATGGGTAATAATGTGATTAGGTTATGTGCTGATTGGAAAATACAGTACTATGTGTTATAGTATATTGTTCTAATCGAACAAATTATCTGATTAATGATAAGTCGTGATATAAACGATAAAACTAAGTTGTGAACTGTAAGCAGCGCATCAGGCAAGTATCTTACCTTTGCATTTTCTTTATGCAATGGATATGAGTAAGAATATTTATGAATTGTATTATTATTATATAGATTATTAACCTTATATTATATACGCTCATTGATTATCAACATGTTAGTATATGGTAATTCAAATATATATATATTATGTTCGTTAATTTCTATAAATGATTATACAAGTGTCCCTACCTGGATAATCATTGTATTTAATCACATGTTAATATACCTTTGTCAATTACCCGTATACATATATGTTGAATTATAGATTATTGTTGAACAAGATAAAACCTTTGATTTGGAATCCAGACAAGTATGAACATCCCTACACGGGAAAACTGTTTATGCACCCAAGGTGGACAGAGTGAACGATACCCTCGTTCTTGCATGTAGTATTGATCAATGCAGGGCATAACGGGCTGATCACCCCCCGTGCCCGTAAGTTATGACGGTTTACAGATGAATTTCTATTTAACCTTTTCTAAAATGAAAATAATATTCATAGCATGTCACCATAACTTCAGTTATAGTCAATATGTAGTTTCAAAAATTTGAAAGAGAGTTGTTATGATATTATTATCGGTTCAGATTACTTCACAACTATTGACTTGTTGTAGAAGGGTAGTACAAAGAAAATATTTAAATTCTTTCAGCTTATATATATAATTGCTATTACTTGCTGGGCACTCAAATGCTCATCCTTGCTTAATTTAAATGTTTTCAGCTAAGAGTGAACAACCAGAGAGCTCTGCTAAGAACAAAGGGAAAGGGAAGGTTGTAGAATAAGTTGGTGTTATTTTATGTATTAGTTTATCCTTAGTAAGACAATGATATTAATTATCTATCATGGGTTGTAATAAATATTTAAAGGTTACGTACTTAGGATTTAGACTCTGATGATATGTAAATTAAGTTGATCTTTATATTATTGTTATTATTAGTAGTATTATTCCGCTCATAGAAATGGTATCGTGCAGCACCGAGTTCGGGTTTTAAGTACCCGGATTTGGGGGCTTTACAAGTTGGTATCAGAGCTTAGGGTTAAAAACCTTAGGTGGGCTAGACCTTAGGCTATAACCTTAGAACAGAGGAAAACGTTAAAAAATAAATAACTCATATAGAGTTTAAAAGGAGATGAATTGAATAAATTCATCGTCAAACAAAATACAAGATAACTCATATAAAACTCTTAATTGTTGTGTGTATATACTATATGCTAATCAGGATAATTTATATGTGTAGATGTCTGGTGGAAAAGGCTTGTTATATGCATATAACATGAAGAAGGATCAAACCCATACACCCGAGCTGATATCAAAGCCAATAGCTGAAATAGAGGCTCACGATGAAAACAACTCAGACGATATTGTTATTATAGAAAACGTAGTACAAGATTCGGAGATGGTGGAGCTGACAGATAACGATTCAGACACTAAAGTTGAAGCTGATCAAGCATCAACGGAGGTGCAGGATCTGAGGAACAAGGTTTCTTCTCTGGAAAGGCTGTGGAAGATAGAAAAGTTGTTGAATAGTCAGTTGCGTCAGGCGTTAATAGAAACAATGGAAGAACAAGATAAGCTTAAAATCCAAATTGATCAGATGGGAGCCACAAGTAACACATCGTGTGCAACTCCGAGTAAGAAGGGGAAAAGAAAGATAGAAGACCATGACTTAGGAAAACCTGATAAGAAGAAAGGGAAAAGAATATGTTACCTTTGCGGTTATGAAGGACAAACCACTCTGTATTGTCCTGACTATAAACTAGGAGCATGTTTTATCTGTGGGATAGAAGGTCATCAAGCTAGAGGTTGTCCAAGAAAAAGGTGTAATAAATAAGTAGTATAGGTTATGTGATGTAAGTGTGTTTAACGTAATATATAGGATAAGTATGTTTGTTTAATGAAATATTCTTAAACTTTTGTGCTGGTCAAGGTTGTAAATCCCGACTTTTGTAGTCACAAAGGGATAGCTGATGTTTAAAGCATTATGTGCTATGTTATGTAAAATATTCGTTAAATGAATATGAATCTAAGTTTAAGTAATGAAACAAGTTTAATATATTAAACTTATATGATAAGGTTTAGAATGTAAGTTAAATTTATGGTTTTATTTAATCAGATAATGCCGCCAAGACGTCGAACTCGCAATTAAATGACAGAAGAATATGTCAACAACGTTGTGGGACAACAACAAGCCGATCCAATGGAGCAATTTGCAAACATGGTAGCTCAGGCAATACAATAAGGAATTCCAGCCGCAGGGAACCAGCCAGACAACCGTTTGGCAAATTTCAAGGATTTTAAAGCTGTGGGACCGCTGAAATTCAAAGGTACCACTGACCCTGTTGAAGCCCAAACTTGGGTTAAGGAGATTGAGAAGGTGTTCGTAATAGCTAGGGCATCTGAGGGGCAAAAGACTGCTTTTTCCACCTACATGATGAAGGGTGAGGCAAATTTTTGGTGGGAAGCGAACCAGGCAAGGGCAGGAGAAGGAGTAGCTACATGGGATAGGTTCAAAACTTTATTTTTCGAAAACTAATTTTCACCTAGTATATAGGCGAGGATGGAGGTTAAATTTTTAGAATTAAAGTAGGAGAATATGATGGTGTCAGAATACGCCACCAAATTTAATGAGTTAGCTAGGTTTGCCCCGCATCAAGTTGATACAGAGGCTGGGAAAGCTAAAAGGTTTGAGCTAGGATTAAAACCCTGGCTCTATAACAAGGTGGAGGTGTTGCAAATTCTTACATTTGCAGCACTCATAGAGAAGGCGATTATTGTTGAGGAGGGGAGTGAGGCTATGAGCCTCTACAACAAGGAAAGGAAGAACAAAGGTAAGGTTGAAGGAGCTATGACGGTGGAAATTAATAGTGGGAGTAGGGGTGGTAGTAGCAAGAGGAAGGGGGACAGTTTTGTAAGTGTGCAAGTAAAACAAGAAGGGGTGAAGAAGCAGATGGTGCCGTGTAAGACTTGTGGAAAGAACCACTATAGGGAATGTTTGAAGGGTAAGTTCGTGTGCTACAAGTGCGGGCAGAAGGGTCATATCTCTCCCAACTGCCCTAATCCTAGGATGAATAGTGGATGTTTTCTGTGCGGATCGATTGAGCACAAGGTGAAAGATTGTTCGAAGAGGAGGACGGAGGCAGGAAGTGTGAATACTGGCACAGGCAACAGGACTTTAGCAATCATCGGACCGACTTCGTCAAACAAACCAACAAAATCAACAACAAGGGTCTTCAACATGACAGTCCAGGATACGGCAGCAGCTGGCAATAGAATTTCAGGTATTATTCATATAACTTTTATTTTATTATACATGATTTTCCTATATATAGTAAACTATTTTATAAAGAAATTTGAGGGAGGAATTTGAGTTCTTTTAGAAATTAAATTTCCGTTTAATCAGAAAGACAAGCTTTAAGTGAATAGTTAAAGATCAGTTCGATCAAATTATGATCGAGATCTACTTGCAATGATTGTGTATGCTATGTACCCGTGTATGTATAGGTTTTAAAACGGTGATTCTGGGGACGAAATCTTTATAAGAGAGGGTGAATGTATATAACAACCCGATATTTTCTATATAAATAAGAAATTTAGCGTATAAATTTTTTTTTATTTTATTTTAAGGATGAGGATTTGTACAAGATAATGTGTATATGCATTTATGTGATAAATAAAAATATATTATTACATAAATGATTACAAATAATTTTATTTGAGAATTATTGATTATTATGAAGTATATTCTTATAATAATTAATTTATAGTATAAATGTTTTATTAATTATTTTTTATGAAAATATAAGCATATATTATTTAAATAATATATGAAATAATTTTTAGAATTATTAGAATAATTATTTTATTATATGAATTTTTGTACAGATTATTAAGTTAATTATTTTACCTTAATTATTAAGGTTAAATATGAAGAATAAATCAGATATGGAATCCAAACCCTAATTTTGAATTTTTATCAAGGAATGAGAATAATAATATAATATTAATTATATTTTAATTTTTTAGTGCTATAAATATATATTGTACGTACGTATTATTGATGGTTGGTCATTTATGGTTTTTAATTTCAAAACCCTAATATGAATTGGTTAAACCCTAGTTTTACTGGGGGGAAACCCTAATTTGAAAATTAATTGTGAGTCTAAGACTGTTATATAACTGTGTTATATGATTTATGTTGGGTATTATATAACGATTTGATTAATTAGGTAAACCCTAATTAAAATCTATAAACCCTAATTAATCATTATAAAACCCTAATTTTAAATGCTAAACCCTAATTTGAAACTCAAAGTAGAGTTCGAGATTATTTGTAATTGTGTTAATGTGATTAATTAACAAGTATTAGAATTATAAATTGTTAATTATAGAAACCCTAAGTTGTTAAACCCTAATTACTAAACTAGAACCCTAATTTAGTAATTTAAAATCCTAATTTTAATTTGGTAACCCTAATTACCAAAAGAGTAAACCCTAATTACTATTTTAGCAATGTTAATTATAAGGAGTGATATTAAACCCTAATGGTCATGTATAGTGTAATTAGAAAATTTATCATAATTAGGAAATCCTAATTTCAAAATTTTAGAAACTAAAATTTATTTAATTTTATTTTTAAGCAAACCCTAAATTGGAAATCCTATATTTGATTTGTGCTAAACCTTAGGGTTAAACCCTAAGGGTTTGTAAGGATTACAAGATTGCCCTTAAATTTCTAAGCAAAAAGACCATTTTACCCCTCTTGTATTATTCCATTTTGCCAAGTGTTAGAGTTGTTGGAGTTGGTGAACTACTTGTTTGACAATTATGACTCAATAATGCCAGCAACAAGCCATTATACATCAGCCAACACATTACATATTGGCTATAAATATAGATCAAGGAGAGAGAAATTCATTTGTTAGCCTAATATTGCACAAAACCTTAACCATCTCTCTCTTCTTCAAAACCCACGAAATTCTTTAGTTTTTTAGTCACCAAGATCAGCCCCACGATCACCTTGAACAGATTCAGAATCTAGAATCAAAACTTGTTCATATAAGGTATAAACCTAATTTGAAAAATCTGATCTTAGTTGTTATGTTAGATGTTAGTTTTTATGTGTTAAATGTGTTGTAAGTAGTGTCTTCTGATGATCTGGGTTGCTAGATGTTGAATCCATAACATCTAGAGGCTCGAATTTGATATTTTACAAAATCTAGAAAAAGGTTCAGCAGTCGTCTGACAATGAATGTCAGTGGCCACAGATCTCTGTATTATATGTGTTTTTGTGTTTTAAGTGTTTAGTCTTGTAGTATGTAGAGAGATCTGTGTTCTGGAACTCATAGAAGAACTAGATCATCCACGGATTGATAGTTATTCCTGGTCAAAGGTCGTTGACCGACCATGACCGGATCATTTTTGGGTAACCCAAAAATGGGTTATCAGTGTCTGAGAAGTTAGTTGAGGCTCTAGATCTATCAGGTGTTTGGTGTTTTAAGTTCTTTGTTGTATCCATGTTGTAGTATGTTATGTACCCTTATGATATATGCTTATAGTACATCTAGATATCAAATACACTGGATTTAGTGACCGGTCAAACTGGCAGGGTCAAGCACAAAAATAATTTTCTGGGTAACCCAAAAAATCTAAGAACACAGTTTCTGACATGCATTGACCGGTCCAGATCTATTGATTCTGTTGATGTTTTGTTGATATTTGATGTTAAATCTCTTCATTTACATACTGACTACACACTGCAATCATTTTATCACTAAACCATTACAAGGATTACAAGTTGTAGAAGCCCAAAAATGGATAGTCGAACTGTTCTTCATTTCTGGGGAGCCCAGAAATGAAGACACTACAAAAAAAATGGGGCTTCAGCAACAACCGATTTTCGTTGTTGCTAAAGGGTTTTGGCAACGACTTTACTGCCGTTGCGTCTTTCGTTGCGCAATGAGCGTTGCTAATTGTTCCGCAACGAACGTATTTTTTTCGTTGTCAAAAGTAAAATATTTTACAACGAAATTTGGCTTTCATACAGAGACATCGATCATTTAGCAACAAAATGTATTGTTGCAGAATAATTAAAATGTCGTTGCTAAAAACCCTATTTCGTAGCAAAAGTCTGCTAATTGGCAACGAAATGAACTCTTCTTTTTTTTTTTGCAACGACCATGCATTTTCGTTGCAATTGCAACCATTTTGCAACGACATTTTTCGTTTCAGTAAATTATAAAAATTGTTGCCTAAACTTGCTTTCGTTGCGGAATGTAAACTTTTTAGCAACAATTTTCGTTGCTGATTATATTATTTGGCAACGACACTATGCTGAATCAGCAACGAAAATGTTTGTTGCTGGTTATTTTTCAATAGCAACGAAAGTCGTCGATTAGCAACGACATTATATGTTGATGGTTCTTTATATGTGCAACGAAAGTTGATATGATTTGCAATGATAAAAAATGTTTGCCTTTTATTTTAGTATTAGCAACAATATCCTCTCCGTTATTATTAGGTTAATTTTTCATTACTAAATATTATATTTTTAATGCCATTTGCAACGAAAATTTGTTGCTAAATGTATAAAAAATTATTGCTATATTAAAACTTGTTCAATGCTTTGGTAACGAATTATATTGTTGTCAAATCAAAATTTGACATTCTTTTTGTGTACCTGGTTGGCTCTATGTCCCCATAGCAAATAATAGCAAAAATATAAAAAACTAAAATATTATTAACTTAATAAAATCATCCACTACATAATCAATCATTATCTTTACAATTAACCATCTAAAACTACCACAGTTCTTCAATCAAAGTATATATCTACATATATAGAGAGAGTACACTTCATTTTCGTCCCTTGTCTTCCGTAAACGTAGCACGAAAATTTGATACCCAGTATTGTAAGGCAGGTCGTACAAGTAGTCTTCCTGCACATTTAAAAATAATAGCAAGTCAGGAAAATGAAGCAAATAGGTCACCAGAGGCACTTAGTGCCAAAATCAATACACAAAGACAATAGAGTTGCTACGTGGTACAATGTCAAGGATTGACTCCTATTTCATAATACTTAAGAATACCACCAATTTCTTGTTCAATTTGAGTGACTAAATAATAAATATAGTTGGCACAGAAATGCATAATCACTCTCCAACCTGGTTATAGCACAAGTTAGAACAAGTACTCCACTTTCCATTGCCAAAAATATTTCCTAGATGACTTTGCATCATCTTCCTGCGATAACAGAAAAATATTTCGAAGTACAAGATTTTTCTGCCTCAAAGGTGAATGCATGACTACATGAAACAGATCAAGATTCCTACCTCCAGTTCTGATGTCTCTAGAAGTGTCTTTGCCCACATGTCATCATAACTCATTGAAGGTCTAGAAATAATGTTCTCCTCAACTTCTGGAGCATCAGTACCAGCGCCAGCAAGAAACTCATTAACCTAGTGTGAACTATAGATGAAAGAGAAAGATGTTACAAATGATTATATTATTTATTTTATTTTATCGGGTGGGAGGGAAAAAGTTCATGCAACACAGACTTGTCAAGAAACATACATCATAAACCTATTAAAACAAGAGATATAAACATAAAGCATGATATTCCTTTCAGTTTTTTATTGTGTTTAAAGCCCTATCTTCGGATGACAACTTTCAAATAAAATAAATGGGTAACCAATTTCATTTTTGAAAATGATTAATTAAACACTTTAATCTTGGTACCGGATCAATAATAACTAATAAGCTTAAATTTTCTAGAGCATTACTGATCTGTAATAAGACCAACTGGAATACAACTGATAGCAAGTAGAAATATAAACTCAGTAAAGCAATTCAGAAAACATTCCACTATGAAAGGAACTGTCTTAAGCTAACTAAGTTGGAATGAACCTGCCAAATAGTGAAAATTCCTATCATGGTATGTAAGCATTATGCCTGCAACTATAATAGAAGAAAACAGCCAACCTTATAATTTGTTTTTATTACCAATCAAAACTTAGTTTAATTGCAATCCTATAAATTTCTTACCCTATTCATTGCAGGTGCATTGTTTCCCCACAAACCATCATCGCTAAGGTGGTTTGCTGCCCAAGCATTCATAAGGTCGTCGTCAAGGGAATCAGGCTCATCAGGCGTTTCTTTAGTAGTTTCATAAATGAGTTCAGAAATCCATGTAGCGACAGCTGGGTCATTCATCCCAGTAGAAGAAATTATGTTATGCTGAGTGCGATAGATGTCAATAAGTTTTGCACTGTTGCAATATTTCAGACAAAACAAAGTGAGAAAAGACGTGCAACGAGAAATAAGACGCATCAATCGTGAATTAACAGGGGCAAATCCTCCAGAATTTCTAATAACATGGCTATTCTATAATTTAACAATTAGATAAACAAAATGGGGAAGTAAAAATATTCCTTGAAGAAAGGAACTACTCTTTTTTAATAAGAAGCCTTGCTACAAATTACAAGATCATTACCATCAAAACTAGCCATCTCGTAAAAATGTGGAAAAAAAGACACTATTAAAAATCAAGCCAGCATAAATTCAGCTGTCGTTAACCTCAGTTAACCTAGTTCTTGTTCTACCAAGAGACTCAATAATTTTGCAAGCATTGATCAAACCAAATTTTGGATGAGTGAACGTTCAAATTATGGTATTAATAATAGTTGGGGTTGTAGTCATGGTCAAAGGACACGAACCTAGAGCAATAGACTTTCTGATTTTATTATCTTATGTGATTCACATCGCACTACAGAACTCTTAGGTGGCTGCACAGCATTCCAAGTGGCATGCTCTTTACAAGTTAATGACACAGCACTGGTTCAAAATAAAAAAAAAATTGTATATGCCAGAACTATCAAATCTACAATACATATGGCCATATCTTGCAGCAATGGTGTTTGAGAGCAAACCTGGCATTCTGCAAACATTTCACTGCAAAACTTCATGGAAGAGTAAAAGTATACAACTGAAGAGGAAGATGTGGGTCTAAAATATGAAGATCAAACTAATTATTTTGGGTATCATCTGCTCCTTGATTCTGATCAAACTGATTGTTTGAAATCTCACTTCATTTATTTATATTCTTTATTTATCTATGACCCCCTGAATTAATTGGTAGTCTCTATCACAAAAAGAGTCTTATAGGTCAGTTTTTTGTTCCATTTTTTTAGATAAAGAGTCTTATATGTCAGTTTTTTTTGTTCCATTTTTATATTGATATTAGTATAAAATGATACGATATCTTTAAGTCGGTAATCATAAATTCATTACATTTTTGGAATTTTGTATTATTAAGACAGGATATGTATGCCTTAGGAATTTAACAATGAACGGTGAGAAGTAAGACTTTAGTCTAGTTTTCCTTTACCTTGTACATTCATCACTTCGAATTAGAATTCTAGTTCACCCAAATCACAGAGTTAAGATGTTCACCCACAATTAAGCAGCCTTGTCTATAAAAATTGCTACAATATTTCTATGCATTAGGTAGCCTTAAATGATCATATATCCACTTGAAAGTATATGGCCAATCTGACAACTACTTATAAACCAGACAAATGGGCTAGGTTTGTAAGTTGAGCTACTAAAGTGATGGTAACTGTACCCTGGTTCAACTTTGCATCTAAGCAATTAGCAACCAAATATATTATTACACAATTTAAAGTATTTATTTAAGGAAAATAACTATTGTGAGTTGAATGAAAGGTATTATCAGCAGGATTCCAATAACCCAAAACCAAAAATCACATTATTTGATTTTTTTTCAAATATTAAAAATCTGAACAAAGGTATACCTAATGTTTAGGAGGGAAACAGTGGTGTCGGCAACGTAGCAGGCACCGGCGGTGGCAGATCAAAACATGAGTGCAAAACTAAATATATTAATTTTGAAATCCATATAATGGCTGCATTCTTCAAACTAGCAGTCAATTAGGACTGAAACTGGAAAGTTCTTCCCATGGACCAAATCCATTGAACTAAAATTATCAAGGAAAAAAAGCACAACAAAAAGAAGAAAGAAAGATATTAATCAAAAAGTAAGACATCCATTTGGGAGTTTGCTTTGTTAGTAGTTTAATCAGCTGTTAATTTGTCTGAAATCTTAGAATAGACTCTAAAAGCCTTTTTAAATAAACCTCTATTTTGTTCAATAGTTAGTAATGTTAGGGATCTTAAATGCCTCAAATATAGATGGCATCAGATAAGTTAATTAGTAATAATAACCTAGGACCTAATATAATATGGAATGACATTGTGTTTGAAACTGTTTGAAAAAAAATAGAAAATATCAGCGCAATAAATAATATATGAAACTCCAATGAACAATGATAATCTTCAAATCCTATAGATAACCCAAAGGAAGACCTTGAGATCAACACAAATACGATACTAGTTATGTCTGAAGCACAAAACGTCTTGTATTGTGTGCTAGATAGAGACCATAACCTGCCAGTAATTTTGTAGTATCAATAAAATATTATGAAACTCGCCCAACAGTACCACAATACTCTTTTGCCCAATTTATTTTCTTATTGAAACCTAGTAGTCATCCTGATGATTAACTACAATCACATAACTGACGAATTCCCTATTAGTTAACAAAATCATTTTGGCTACTAACTCAATCCCATAATTATTGTCCACATATGAAAGTTAAACTTCTGAACTAAAAAATAACTTCAAGACAATCAATAACCAAGACTAAAGCTAATTTGAATATAATGACATGCTAACTCTTAATTCGAAAAAAGTTTTGGGAAGCATTTGTACCCAATTTCATTTCTTTGTTTACACAAGCAACCAAGTTTAACAAATAAAAGATACAATATACATTAACAAATTACCAAAAAAAAATTACCTGGCGTACTAAACAATTCTCCACTTCAAATGCATCATCAATGGGTTGCTTTAGTTCAGTCATCTCTTGCACACAAATCTCTTTACCGCCATCCTTCAGCTCAAGTACACTTTCTACTTGTTCCTGACCTTGTTGTAAAGATTCCGCTAGTTGATATTGTTGTTCATCAATACCACAGTCAACTATAAGATCGTTATGGTCAAGTATATTATCTCTAATATTGACTAGGTCCTCATCATTCTAATTTCCTATAAGATTTTCTTGTTCGGGTATATTACCTATGAGATTTTCTTGTTCAAACAGATTATCTATGAGATTCTCTTGGTCTTGGTCAAGCTGATTATCTACATGATTGTCTTGCTATTGGTCTTGGTAAGGCTGATCCTGGTCATCTATGTCTAGAATAGTTTTAACTAGAACCTTATAACAGTTTTTCTCAATAAAAGTCCACCCATCATCACCATAACATAAAAAATAAACAACAAGTATTTCATAATCCCAAATCAAGAACAAAACTAAAATTAAAGAAAACCCATATGTCGTATCACACTCTTACAACAAAAACACTTCTATAAACAAGAAACACATAAAATAACAAACCTTGAGGAGGTCATTAAGAGTTTTCTGAACCAAATCCTCAAAAAAAACATGCACAGCGTCATATGCAGCATTCCTTCGCCTATTACCAGCCTGCAAAATTTCACCCATAAGTACATATTTCACAAAAATCATAAATGGGTATCAAATTCAGAGAAATTGGGATTTGGTTACCTTTAGGCGTCTTCAATTTTTTTCTTTGAAACAATATCTATTACAAATCTGGTAAAACGATTCAAATGTCTTCAATTTCCCTCAATCAAATGAAAACATTACAATAAGCTATTTTTGGAAACGTACCCGGGCGTCTTCCATCTCAGATTTTTTGATCTTTGGCTTCATTTCCCTAACCTATATAGATAGAATCATGGATGGTCGACAAATTTGAGAATAAACCAAATCTGAGATGGAAGATGGACGACTTGGTTCAAAGATGAGCAATTTTGGGGAAAAGGAGAGAGGAGAAATCTAAATTGGTAGAGAAGAAATCTAAATTGAGAGTGAAACCCAATTGATCTCTGCTTTATACTTTCCAGACCACGCACGCACGCACGCACGCAACTGAGGGAGTACTCTGTTCCAAAAAAAGAGTTTGATAACATTTTAAAAAAACAACTAGAAGTAATATTCAAAACCACTATGCAAATCTAAACCATAGCCATACGGATTTAAAACCGACGAAGAGGATATTCAAAACCACTATGCAAATCTAACCCATAGCCAGACGGAGAGAGACTTAGGTTAGGGATACTGAGGAAGATGATTTTAGGGAGAAGAGAGCGTTCAATTTTGCTGAGAGAGTTTTTTGGGTGGGTATCGGCATAAAAGTCTTAATAGTTTCAATTATCAAAACCTCCGTGTTTTTTTAAAGTAAAATTTATTAATAAATGAATGTTAGTTTTATTATTTTTAATAAATATAATGATTAATGTTTTAAATTATAATTTGAGTAAGTTTTTATTATTTTTGAAATATTAAATTTTAAAATGAATACTTTAATTACAACTATAACTAGAATAAGAAAAAAAATAATGAGTTTTAAAGTATAGTATTAATGAATGAATGTTAATTTATTTATTTTTAATAAATACAATAATCAATAATCTAAATTACAATTCAAATAACTTTTCATCATTTTTGAAATTCTAAATTTTAATTTTAAAATGAATGCTCTAATTATAATTATAAATAGAATAAGAAACAAATAATGAATTTTAAAGTGTAGTTCATTAATTCTAAATTAATTCTAACCTAACACATTTTAATAATAAAATTATATTATCCAGTGTTATTGTCTCTTGTTATCGCAAGTAAAATTTGAAAGTACAAAATTTGTAACAAGGTAATACATACATATATATATATATATATATATATATATATATATATATATATATATATATATATATGGGTTATAATTTGCGGCAACCGGTTGTTAGGAGTACTATTCCAGCAACCATCATCTCCATCATTTTCCATCATTGATCAATATAATTAATGGTTATATCATCTGTTTATATCATCTGTTTAATTCTGGATTGTTTTGTTCTTCTTTTACTTTATTTATTTATATGAATTTGGGTTTATTTATTAAGGTTGTTGAGGTTTAACAATAAATTAAAAGATTTGAAGGCTTCAATCAAGTAGTAAGACATCGTCTCATTTTTTTTTATCTAATTTGATGATTAATATAAAATGAAATAATATTCTTAATTTTTTTCATCATAGTTTTATTATCATACTACTAAGTAAACAATAACTTATTTTAAAGATAAATATATAAAAAAAGTATACATATATGCATGTTTTCAAACGAAACTCTTTTGGTCTACCATATCATTTTATATGATACTTTGACACTGGAGTCTGAATTATGTCAGACCTTTATATGATAATAATATTAATAATTTCAAAATAATAATAATAATATTAAGAATAATAATTATTATTATTTCAAAATAATAATAATAATAACTTCAAAATAATAATAATAATTTCAAAATAATAACAATAATATTTTTTAAAATTTGCTTAAATGAGCACAACCGTCACAATTTAGTTTTCCCCCATTCACCAATACCGACAAAGTAGACAAAATTTCACGTTCTAATTTTTTTATAAAAAAAAATATGAAAATGTCTAATTAATTTTTTGAAAAAGTTAATTTTGATAAAGAAATGTTATATTAAGGACAAAAGCATGCATGCGACCCACATCTGAATGTCGGGGAAAAAAATATTTAATTACTTAAATGAGATGCAGTATAAAAAAGAAGAATAATTAAGCAAACATTCATAAAATAAAAAATTGATCCCTTATACGGTAGGTCAGCAAGGAGTTTGTAATTAAATATAGTCTCGCTCATAATCATAAAAATAATCACAATCATAATAATAATAATAATTTCAAAATAATAATAGTAATAATAATAATTTTTAAATAATAATAACAAAAATATTAATAATAATCATAATAATTATTTAAAATTTATTATTATTATTGTTATTATTATTATTTTGAAGTTATTATTATTAGTTTGAATGGTGGGCGGACCTACATTGGGTCTGTGGGTCCACGCTCTTAGGGGCTTTGAATTTTTTTATATATATATTAGGTGCTTTTTTTTGCATATTTAAAATATATATATTCTTAACAAATAATATTTTGTTTATTTCACTT